>JAQMRL010000001.1:39538552-40738552 GCA_035578175.1 Catonia carolina
GACAGTGGTTGCCGGTGTACTTTGATGGTTGGGGTTCAATTAACCATACTCTCTCAGGAGTGTTCAACCTGGGTCTGTACAAGACTACACCTCATTTACACGTCATAGGCTACACACCAACACATCATCCTCATCTCATTGGGTCATGGAGTTGCTTATTGTTCTGAATTGAACAGATTGCAACGTACACGTATTAGGAATTTTAAAAAAACATTATTTATGAAATTCACAACTGTTTCAAGATAAACAACCAGTGAATATGATGATGGGTGAAAGAATGAATGAAATGACATGAGTGACGTGCATGGAGAGCACCATCCACTGACAGGTCTCCTACACGTAATTAGTTACTTTATTACTAAGTCATCGATTAATTAATTCATTCATTCATTAATAACATTAACCGTTTTTAAAACAGGAGATCCCTGCTCCACTTCCTATTAGTCGTCTTTGAACGTTATTTGGTAGATGACGGGAGGAAAGTTTCCGTATCAATTCGTTTGGTTGAGCGAAAGTTTGTCGTGGAAATTTCTATAAAGTTGAATGAAAACATTTGTTACTAGAGGGATGTTGAGGTCATTATGTAAGGTAGCGTTCGAAACGTAAGAGGGTGCGTTGAATAATATCCGTAAGGTCTTCGATTGAACCTTCTGAATCCGAGCTATCACTGAGGGTTTAGCACATCTATAAATTTGGCCGGCGTACACCGAAATTGACCAAATTTATTTGATTTATAAAAATATTTAACTTTCTATAGGTAATTTATTTTAAAAAAAAAACATATTTCCCCATCTTTTTTTGTAGTACGATTATGTTTTGTTACTAAAACTAAAAATACCTTCGTTAAGTTTTTTACATCCAGATAAATAACTGGATGTAAATAAATGGTTGATAAGCCGGATACTTAACAACTCGGCTGATGGTCTTGGCCAAGTCTTGAGATGACAGGGTACGTTTTTGTTTGTATTTTTTGTTTTGAAATGCTTGTGTAAATAGGTTTTTAAAATATTGTAATATTTTGTTGGAATTAATAAAAAATTCGTTATTGTTATTATATATTTTTGTTGTTGTTTAAGTCAACAGCCGAAAGGCTGGTTTGAACCTGTAGAGGTTTTTCTAAGTAAAAATGAGGAGTGAGGTGGTTTACCATTGCCTTCCTCACTGAGTTGAAAGAGTATGCTTATCAGCATGCCAGGCCCTCTGAAAAGCACCCACTTTCCACCCTGTAAATGACACCTTCACTTCATTCACCACAAGGGTCTAGCTGTATAGTGAAATTCATTACTCTCAGAGGAGATAACTCTGACTAGTGTATTTTACACCTCTACCTCTTCTGTTCTTAAATAGTTCAGTCTGACTATGGTAGTGATTGGCTGACTTTGCGATAAAAAACAGAACTTTTTTTGTAGCCCTGGATCCAACAATCGAGTGCAAATAATTTAACACTCCACCTGCCTGTTATGGGCATTATATATTTTTATCTACGTATATAATGTATGCAATTTATACCTAACTTTATACCTTAATATTTATAGAACCCCAACCATTAACCATCATAACTATGATTATATGGGTAAGATATTAAATACCTTTACAGATATATCAATGGGTACATTAATGGCTTGCTTTTGAATGTTTCATAATAATCTAACAGTTTATTGCGTTGTAAAATTTGGACGACGGAGAATGTCGGTTTCAGCAGATCAACGCTACACCTCATACTCCAAAAGAAACGCTAGCAATGCTAACGGAATTTTTAATCATCGCTTAGATGTGTTGCTTAGTATCGATCGATTTTTGGTCTCCAAGATTCATAGATCTTACAACGGCTAACTTTTTCCAATGGGGTTCTTTAAAAGGCATAGTTTACAGAAACAATCCTCATATGATTGATGAATTAAAATAAAACATTGAAAGTGCGAATTAAAACATTAGTGAACAAACTTTGAGAAACTTTATTTGAATTAAATTGAAAAACTTTATTTATTTGAATTGAATTGTTTCCAACAGGCTGACTACGGCCCAGTTACAGAAACAATATTTCGTTACAGAGCAAAGAAAATATACAAAAGTAAGACGAAAAGAAGAATGCAAACAGAAATAGTCAATAATGTAAACAGAATTAAATGTGCATAAAACAGTATTTACACAAAGATTTTATAAATAATTTACTGATCAATTAATCATGATAGAGGTCCAAAACAAAAATTAACACACACATCAAAAGTTGCTACAAATGTCATGAAACGAATACAAATCTGTATTCAAGTTGCAGTAAATCATCTCCAACATCTACTGTGAAATTAAAGTTATTTCATTTGTAAAGTAATAAATAAATTTTTTTTATTTTTTTATTTTGATGGCCTACACTCCCCCTTACAGCCATTCCAACCTCCATGGAAGGAACTAACATGGAACTGGGAAAGACCACTTGATTTGAAAAAGTGCAGCAACAGATAGAAATCCTTGAAAATGCTGCACTTACCTATCGGGACGTAAATCATAGGGGACGTCAAAAGAAAAACACATAAATAACTACATAGGCAAGTAACATTCTGGAGGGATTGGCAGTGATACCACACCTACAGCGTGGAAAGATAACTTATGGAAACTCAAAAGAGAAAGAACAAAAACACTGAAACAAGAGAAACCAGCAATCTAACAAACAAGTAAATTAATACTTAACTAAACGGGAGTCCTGTATGACTTAATAACGCTGGCAGACTACTCAGTTCACCTACCAACTTGTCATACAACTTTCCCAACTGGATCAATAGAAGATAGTAGTTGTGTTGTTTAGGTCATCAGCCGAAAGGCTGGTTTGAACTGTAGAGTTTTTACTAAGTAAAACGAGGAGTGAGGTGGTTTACCAATGCCTTCCTCACTGAGTGAAAAAGTACACTTATCAGCATGCCGGGCCCTCTAAAAATCACATATTTTTCACACTGCAAATGACACCTTCACTTCATTCACCACAGAGTCTGGCTGTATAATGAAATTCATTACTTTCAGAGGAGATAACTCTGATTAGTGTCTTTTACACCTCTACCTCTTCTGTTCTTAAATGATTCAGTCATTTAATTGGCTAATCATGTGATAAGAAACAGAACTATTTACTTTAGCCCTGCAACGAACAGATTGAGTGTAAATAATTTGACATTCCACCTGTCTGTTATGGACAAGATAGTAGTAATATGTAGATATACTAATAATAATAATAGATGTAAAAATTTGTAATAGATTGAGTCATATTTAACGTAGGGTTGCGTCCGTAATAAAACACCCGTTATTTTATTTATTGCCCATAACGGACAGGTGGAGTGTTACATTAATTGCATTAGATATGTTGCTTCCAGGGCTACAAAAAATAGTTCTGTGTCTTATCATATAGTCATCCAATTGTATGACTGATCCATTTAAGAACAGAAGAGATAGAGGTGTAAAAGACACTAGTAATGAATTTCACTATAAAGTCAGACCCTGTGGTGAATGAAGTGAAGGTGTCATTTGCAGGGAGGAAAGTAGATGCTTTTCAGAGGGCCTGGCATCCTAATAAGCATAATCTTTCAACTCAGTGAGGAAGGCAATAGTAAACCACTCACTCCTTGATTTTACTTAGCCTATACCTCTAGAGGTTCAAACCAGCCTTTCGGCTGTTTACCTAAACATAATTTTATTCAATAACATTTAGTATTAATTGTCTATATATATAAATTAATTTTCTGTATACGCATTTTTCTTCTTCAGCCACGGATGGGCAAACATGCCAGTTCCGGTCCACACCGATCAGAAATTTTATGATATTTGATAATAAGTTTAGTAGCAGATATGAGTACTACTGGTACAGTTTCTTAGATAAATTTATCACAGATAGGATGCAAACTCATTTTATACAAAGGGACAGTTGTTTTTCTTTTCTGTTACGAACTAAGGACAATCATTCTAAAGTGAATTACTCCATGCATGATCTTCTAATTGGAACGGAACTAATCGAAGAATGTAAAAATCTCGTAGGCTCGTAGTACATGCGCTGTCGTCGCGGATACTTGTAACGTGTACTCGTGCAGAACATCACAATTATTAAGTGCCTTCGTTCGGCTTACCTGTAGGCTATATAAGTTAAATACATTATTATTAGTATTAGTGCTATTGTAATTTATATCAATTCCATTTACCATTGTCACGTAACGTAAATCAACAGTGCTGTCAATTGATTTCAGTTGACGATTGACGTTTTAAGTATTTTATGGTATTTTATAAAATAGTATTTATCAGAATGAGTTCTGATTGAATCCGTATAATTCTGAATTAGGTGAATAATATAGACTAACCCACCGAGTTAGTCTAGTTGAAAACTCATTGCCGCAAATCAGCTGTTAAACAGCTGATTTTTGGAGATGAAGATTCTGGTTCAAATCCTAGTAAAGCTTTTGCTTGTCTTGGGTTCGAATCACATTCAGGCACGGCATATTTTCATACGTTACAAAAAATAATTTCACCCTTCACCGTCTGCATTAGCAGTAATTGCAGAACAGACGTTAAAAAAAACATTTGCATTTTGTTGAGAGCTGTGAAGCAGACATTGCGGTTACAGCGCTACATGCAGTACAGTTTGGCTCGTGCTGAACTAAGGAGTTTTGTAAATACTGATGTTGTGCACTATGCAGCACAGGGTTGTTTACGCATGCCTACGTGGCTGTACGTGATGGGAAAGACAAGAAACGGAACGTTCGGCTGCTATGTAAGTTCGTAGTGCACATGTCTGTTCCGCGGTTCTCAGCAAAATGCACGAGTTCTAAAGTAGTTTACTTTTATACGGATTAGATTACAAGAGAATGGTTAGCGATGTACTTTGACGGTTGGGGTTTAATTAACCATAATCTTTCAGGAATGGTCGGCCTGATTCTGCACAAGACTACACTTTATTAACAACGTATACATATCATGAGTTTCTTATTGTACTTAAATTGAACAGATTGCAACGTATTGTGTGGTTCCAAGCTGCGTGCAGTTGCGGGGTGAAGGATATGGGTGAGGTATAATGAATGAGTGACGCATGCTGGGAGAACGATTTTTGTATTACTCTGATACAAAATATTCGTTTTCAAACTTTCCGTATTAAACATATTTGTTTTTATTTATTACATTAATTTATTTACATATTTTGATATAAATTACCAAGTTAAATATTATGAATTCGACCAAGTTAATAACCCGATAGGTATTTGTTAAATTAATGCGCCGAATGATAGGAATATTTTTTTAGTCTAGTTAGTACACGCTACCACTACAAATTCATCAGCTGTGATACACTACTAACTAATTAATTCTCCCACTACTATAACAACGCACTGCATTCCTTCCAACCACACAGAGCGGGGACTCAAGCAATACACAGATTGTTATTTAGGTCATCAGCTGAAAGGCTGGTTTAAACCTCTAGAGCAGTGGTTCTAAACTTTGTAAACCCGCAGCTCCCTTGATCTACAGATTTTTTCCGGTGGCGCCCTTATGATATAACCATTAGATAGATAGAACCAACCATTGTACAGTACAAATTTTTCGTTGTCATCATGTACGTTACGCGGGTGCTTCCATTACCAGAGAAGGAGTTAAGAAAGTAAAACGTTTGAAAGGAATGATTGCGTATTCCGAGGTACGGCGCTCCTGGGTGCCGCGGCGCACACTTCGAGAACCGCTGCTGTCGTGGCTTAAAAGCCTCTACTACTATCCAATCTTCTACTACTTTCTAATTTACTAAGTAAACTAAGTAAAACAAAGAGTGAGGTCATTTACAATTGCCTTACCAACTGAGTGAAAAAGTATGCTTATCAGCATGCTAGGCCCTCTGAAAAGGATCTACTTTCCACTCTGTAAATGACACATTCACTTCATTCACCACAGGGTCTGGCTGTACAATGAAATTTATTACTCTCAGAGAAGATAACTGTGACTGCAGTGCACGCCACGAAAGAAGTCCGTTGTGTTTGAGAGATGTATCTCAAAAAAAAACCAAACGGAAAAATTAGAAAATTTTTATTTCTGTTCCTGTTTTATTTGCCATTAAATTTATAAAACGCAATGTTTGACATAATGCTGTTGTAAAAATTCATAGTTCAGTCAAAAAATAATTTACCTATATTTACATGGAGCCAAAATAAAACTTTTTTTAAAATGGGCGGCATATTAAAACGGAACAACAGATTTAACTTTTGTAATATTCACATTATAGAGAAAACTGTATTTCTTTAACATACTTAAACCCTGATTTTTTTTATGTAAAACCTGGACTGAGTAACAGACGTTTAAAGAGCACATCAACAGAAAACCGGCTAAAAACTGGGTACTTTTATGCGTAAAATGCTGTACCTCCGACTAATTTTTAAATAGAATAATTTAATTCTAACCAATCAACTCAGAAAAGAACAGGCATTTATTTGGTGTAGTGTTTAAATTTTTCCGTTGGTTTGTTTTTGAGATAAACCTCTTCAAACACAACGAACTTCTATCGTGGCAAACACGTGTCTTTTACACCTCTACCTCTTCTGTTCTTAAATGCTTCAGTCATATTAGGCTGATCATGATGTGATAAGAAAGAAAATTATTTTTTGTAGCCCTGGAACTAGTAGATCAAGTACAATTAATTTCCACCCGCCTGCTATGGGTATGTACATACATTAGGGATAAAAAAAGATGTTTCTGATTAAACACAGTACGATTTCATTTAATAACAATGGAAGAAATACTGTGTAAGGTACTATACAGTATTCAGATGAACTGAAGTCCACTAGTCGTGGGAGTGAGAGAATGCATAACGCTCTCACTCGCACAAGCCATGCGCGCCATTCCAATAACATTGTTTAATTTTACTCATTGTTGTGAGCAAGCGTTTATGCATGCAGTATACTAACAAGCAGTCTTATTCTATTATTTGCGTACCTTCCTTTATTCAGCTATCATAATGTGTTGTTCATAACGCACACACACACGCGCGCGCGCGCGCGTACACACTAGCGCGGGCCATGATAGCGACTGTAGTATGTTTCCAGATCTGGATTATAACGGTAAAGACCTTTGGGCGCATGCGTAGTTGTGCCACATATCTCCCTCTCAATTGCTCGGCTATGAGACATCAATTTATCTGATATCTGTACTTCTGAAGTTAGAAAATATACTATTTTATAAAGACATTTTTAGTGCATTATAAACTGTTGTGATCATTTACTATAAAATCCGAGGAATTATATTTAATATTTTAGGAAAGTTTAATCATCCGAGGCTACACCGTAATGTCGGCAGAAATGAGTTTTTTTGCGAACAGTAAAAGGATGCTCAAGGGTGGACCACATAAGAAGTGAGGACATAAGAGAGGAACTACAGGTTGTTAGCGTACATAAGAGAATCATAAAGTACAAGGAAAGATGGAAGGAACGTCTAAACAGAATGTCGGATGGAAGAATACCGAAGCAGATGTGGGAATATAAACCACAAGGCAGAAGAGCTCTGGGTAGACCGAAGAAAAGGTGGAGCTGAAAAGAGTGATATCGGAACAGGCCAAGGCCTAAACCGTGAAGAGAAGAAGAAGAAGAAGAAGAGGGAAGTTTAATGGTTGTCACATGTGCTAGCAGTACACTATTGCCGAATGATTCGCCGAATATTCGGGCCAAGTGGCGACAACGAATCTCAGCGAATGTTCTACACGAACTAACCCAGTACATACTCGTCTATATTCGCGAAACCTCAGTTCGATCGTGTCATCACATAATTCAACGTAGATCAGAAAATGGATTTTGATGTAGGGGTTGCAGCCGCTTTTTATATGTACAGTTATGCCATTAGAGATTCCTTCTTCTTTTTTAATTCTACCGTGGAACGGTTTAATTGTTCGCTTAAACGAACCCACGCGTCGTTTATGTGCTTCTTATCCTTGTGTTTTTATGGCAAGGATCCCATAACACTCCCTCACTATGGTAAGCTTCCAAAAAAACTAAAGTATTTTCATTTGACCATTCCATAGCAAAATACGCAGTTAAACAGTTATAAAAATAAAAATAAAAAGTACACAGTAAATAAATAAGTAAGTAATGAATAAAATAGTAAATAAGTAAGTAGGTAATGAATAAAAAGTAAATAAAAAGTATGGTGTAGAGGCACGGAATAATGTAGCCCGAATGAAGGCGAGTGTGTACTGCTAGCAGTTTGGCCCACTTCGCTCTCGTTATTCGTCTGTATTCTTCCCCTTTGATTCGTGCAAAGTACCGACTCCAGACCGAACTAAGGCCAATACGAACCATGGCGAGGCGAAGTGGAACGAATAACCACAAATACACCGAGTACACTATCGTATTCGCCTGACTTCGCCTACAGTCGGCGATAGTGTACTGCTAGCATAAGAAAGTATCACAAAGGAAATTATTTTGTTCTAGTACCATTTATTTTTTGTTAATATTTTGGTTAAATGGAATTTGACCAACCTGTTACTTAAATCTTTGTTATTTTTTTTTGTACACCTACATTCAATATACTGTTTATAACACGGTTGTAATTTCTAACTAACCGTTTCTAGTTAAACACAATTGTTGCGCAGCTTTATAGACGAATTGCATGATTAATAAATTATAAGATTTTATCAAAGCGCACGCCACCTTACTACGTCAATTGTTGATAAACTTTTGTATTTAAGAATGTAACATAAATTTTATAACCCTGCATTTCATTAAATCGTTACAACTCGCATTGCTAATATTGCAGATTTAAGTGTAGTATAGTAATAAAGTTAAATGAATCGAAATAAATTATTCGTAACATGTATTTACATGCATGTAATGTGATATAATAATGCAGTCCATAGATCAATAGAAAGTAGATCGATCAATCCAATTACATTTTTACTTTCTCTTGCCCTATATGAATACATAGGGAAAGAAAGTATTGCTTTCATATCAATTTTACGAAGGCGAGTTTTCACCGGAAACAGGTTTTCAGGGCCCCTGAACCCCAAAAACATGTTTTTAGCGATTAATCGGCGTGTAAATGAACAAATATCTCAAAAACAGAATATGTTTTGTCATCAGTCTCTCGACTGATTTGATTCAGTTCTCCAAGCTGTTCTATCATGCCCAAGTCGTTTCATAATTTTTTTCATTTGAAGTTCTCGAAGTTTTTGATGTTCTCGAAGCTCTTGAAGACCTGCATATATTAAGTAAAAAGCTGTAGTTTACTGTTGCTTTCAGCTTTTTGGTTGGCAGACTGAATGCCCCAAACCACCGTTTTGCATGGTGAGATGGCCAGCCCTTCCAGTTCTGTTCACCATGAGACGATCATCATGGTGATGTGCGGTCACATGGCTACCAATTATCCAGACAACGTGAATGTATGGATAGGACACTAGCCTTCTATCCCGGCCGGTTTCCTTAACCCATTCATTCACCTTGGCCATATACATGTACATATAATTTTACCAATTCTTATTCACTAAACTGCGCACATATCGCTTTGCGTAAAATTGGCCACATACATGAACAAATTCTTTAAGAGTCCAGCAAGTGCTGCAATCTATTGGGACTTTTGAAAAGTTTTAATAATAAAAAAAATAGTACTTTAAGAATATATATATATTTTTTTAAAATTCCTAGTATGTGTACGTTGCAATCTGTTCAATTGAGAACAATACGCAACCCCATGACCCAAACAGATGAGGATGATATGTATGACATGTAAATGAGGTGTAGTCTTGTACAGAATCAGGCCGACAATTCCTGAGAGAGTATGGTTAATTGAACCCCAACCATCAAAGTACACCGGTAACCACTGTCCAGCATTCAAATCCGTATAAAAGTAACTACCGTTACTAGGATTTGAACCAGGAACCCTCGTCTCCGAAAATCAGCTGTTAAACAGCTGATTTTGGCGACGACTTACCTCTAGACCAACCCGATGGGTAAGAATATAATAATGTTTTTTTAAATTATGAGATAAACATTCGTGACTGAATGGTTTAACACATTCAATGCTGAGTAATTATGAGTTATCTATCCCGTTGGGCTGATTAATTGTGCAGCGAGTTCTCCGCTTGCTTTATGTAGGGCTACAACTTAAGTTGTAGCCCTACTTAACAACTTAAGTGCTGCAATCTATTGGGACTTTTGAAAAGTTTTAATAATAAAAAAAAATAGTACTTTAAGAATATATATATATATTTTTTTTAAATTCCTAGTATGCGTACGTTGCAATCTGTTCAATTGAGAACAATACGCAACCCCATGACCCAAACAGATGAGGATGATATGTATGACATGTAAATAAATAGTTAATGTAAAAATGTAAAATGTAAATGTAAAAATGTAAAATGTAAAAAATGTAAATAAATAGTTCTGTTTCTTATCACATGGTCAGCCAATTAAATGACTGAATCATTTAAGAACAGAAGAGGTAGAGGTGTAAAAGACACTAATCAGAGTTATCGCCTCTGAAAGTAATGGATTTCATTATACAGCCAGACCCTGTGGTGAATGAAGTGAAGGTGTCATTTGCAGAGTGGAAAATATGTGCTTTTCAGAGGGCCCGGCATGCTGATAAGCATACTTTTCTATTCAGTGAGGAAGGCAATGGTAAACCACCTCACTCCACATTTTACTTAGTAAAACCTCTACAGGTTCAAACCAGCTTTTCGGCTGATGACCTAAACAACAACAACTTAAGTTACTAAACGTTTTTATAGATTTATTTTATTTCCGACCTATACAAGGATTTATGTTTGCTAATAACATAAAAGTAAACAATTCAATGTTATTTTAGGTTTATTTTCGCCTGTTATAATAAATGTATTTCTTGTTTGAATTTTTCCATTCACCTTTACGATTTACGCGTAATTTCTTATATAATTTTAATCTACGAATACTATATTTTTAAAGTAAAACTAAAAGTGTAAGCTATTTTGAATCGATACCTGTAAATAACCCATAACGGACAGGTGGAGTGTCAAATTATTTACACTCACTCTGTTCGTTGCAGGGCTAAAATAAATAGTTCTGTTTCTTATCACATGGTCAGCCAATTAAGTGACTGAATCATTTAAGAACAGAAGAGGTAGAGGTGTAAAAGACACTAATCAGAGTTATCTCCTCTGAAAGTAATGAATTTCATTATACAGCCAGACCCTGTGGTGAATAAAGTGAAGGTGTCATTTGCAGAGTGGAAAATATGTGCTTTTCGGAGGGCCTGGCATGCTGATAAGCATACTTTTCCACTCAGTGAGGAAGACAATGGTAAACCACCTCACTCCTCGTTTTACTTAGTAAAACCTCTACAGGTTCAAATCAGCCTTTCGGCTGATGACCTAAACAACAACAACACCTGTAAATTATATTATATGCTACTAAATTCACGGCTTCAACTGTATCCTGAAAACCCTTTACAAAAACTGAACGAGTATACTATAAGAGGGTAGAAGACCGTACGACGAAAATTCAAAAACGAACTGCACGGTTACAAAGAAAAACCTTTTCTGAGGGCTATATAATAGCAACAAACTGATATCCGACAGGCGGTGTCCCTCCAGAATTACTGAAAATGATAACAAAACAGAACCCGCTAGATGAGTCGGCAGCCTAGCGGTAACACCTACCCATGACCCGCTTAGCGAGTCTCTAGCACTGAATGTGTTAAGCCTTTTGTAAAAGGAATTAAGGAGTCTCCTTCCAGTTGATACAAAAGCTTTTATAGCCCAATAGAATATAATATTAAGTTTAAACTTGAAATTTAAGTTATATACCACTACGAGACTCGACATTAACATTTAATCAAAATCTGTAAACCGGAAGTACTTAGTCGTTTTTCAAACGTGAAATATTCAGCTTATTTGCGATTTTCTCAAAAATGGCTCCTTTTACTTTTTTTAAATTGCCTCATTAAATATATATTTTTAATGTTCTACAAGATAGAATAACCGCCGTGTCTGCTGAAATTGTGGAGGCTGTGCTCTCGTAAAGGCCAAGCCGATTGCTGTGAGCGCTGGACTACGCATGCGCATACTTTACTTCGACCCCGCATACCTCTCCGACCCTATGTAAGATGTACAGTCAGAGTGTTGTTGAAAATTGACAACACCCATTATATTTTGTAATAGGCATGTTGTTCCATTGTTGATTATATACGCTGCACTATTGCAGTACATACAAGACTATACTAATGCAGACGCACGTTTTGCCCAGCGCTCTCCTTACGAAAATCAGGCTATAGTAATTTTTTTTGTTTAATATTGCGGCCTTAATATGCATTTTAGGTCAAAAGTGTATGTAAATGAATGTTGTAGGAAGTTAAAAAACCTACAATTTTTATTCTTAGCGTTTATTTCTGTAACGCTTAGTTTAACGTCAGTTTGTGATTTTCTATATTTTGCTTATTAAAATCGGTAATCAAATAGGTTTTTTTATAATTTTGCGGCCTTAGCATTTTACGACAAAATTGCGTATAAAATGAAAGTTATAAGAAATTTTTTAAAAAATCTAATATTTTATTTCAATCATTTTCTTCTACGAGATAAAAAAAAGATTAATTAAAAAGATTAAAAAAATATTAAAAAGATTAATTTTTTTTATTATTGTAGAGCTATTTTCTTCTATAGATTTTCGTGTCAATTAGTGAGGCTTTATTCGCGATTAATGTGCTTACACAAAGAGCCCGGGACATGAATGTGGAAACATATGCATGTTTTATAGATTACCGTAAAGCCTTCGATTGCGTCCAGCACCAGAAGTTATCAGAGATCCTTAGAGCAACGGGGGTAGACGAGGGTGACTTGCGAATTGTTACAGAGCTGTACTGGCATCAAACGGCGCAAGTTAGGGCAGAGGGCAGCTTGTCAGAGGAAATAGCCATAAGAAGGGGTGTGCGACAGGGATGTGTTTTGTCACCGCTCCTGTTTAATCTATACTCGCAGAGCATCTTCATGGAAGCACTTAATGACATTGATGCTGGAATCAAAATCAACGGGAAGACAATTAATAACATAAGATATGCCGATGACACAGTCGTTATTGCCAGCAGCCTACCCGAGCTCCAGAAAATGGTAGACGATATTGTGGATTGTAGCGAGCGCTATGGTCTAAGTGTGAACATCGACAAGACAAAACTTATGGTTTTTTCGAAAGTGAGTACACAAGCTGTCCTCCGAGTACATAATAACATCATAGAGCAAGTGTCGTCCTTCAGATATTTGGGAGCGTTCCTAAGTAGCGATTGCATTTCAAAGAGGGAAGTATTGTCAAGAATTGAACACGCTAGGAAGGTATTTATCAGTATGAGGAACTTATTCAGCAAGAAGGATCTAGATTTAAGTCTTAGAATTCGAATGCTACGCTGCTACGTGTTTCCCATCGTTCTCTATGGTTGCGAGAGCTGGACCCTCAATCCCTCATTGGAAAGACGTATAGAGGCATTCGAAATGTACCTCTACAGGAGAATGCTACGCATTTCCTGGATGCATAGAGTGACAAATTGTGAAGTCCTCAACAGAATTGCGAAGAGCAAGGAGCTGCTATTAACTGTTAAGGAGCGTAAATTGGCGTACATCGGACACCTGATGAGAGGCGGTAGGTATGAGATGCTTCGGCTGATCATTGAGGGGAAGATTCAGGGGAGCAGATCAGTGGGGAGGAGACAGAATTCTTGGCTCAGGGACTTACGTCGATGGCTCGGCAGAACGTCATCCGAGATCTTCAGAGCCGTCACATCTCGAGTGATTACAGCCAATTGGATCGCCAACCTTCGAAGGGAGATGGCGCAATAAGAAGAAGAAGAAGTGATTTTCATTTTGCACCATTCACTCGTGATTAAAATTAGATGTTTTAAATTTTACATTGTACATTAATTATTAAACATAGGTTATAAATTATGTTTTATTATACACATTGGCAAGAGAAAGTCGTGTGAATTTTCACACCAGATTTTTGCTCTTAACGCCATTCGCGGTTCTAGAGTTCCTCTTGCACTGTACTTGCTATTTTTGTTGAATATTTGTTTTAAACTGTCTAATTAAACTTATATTTAATTTATTCAGAATATTCCGATAACTTTATAACAATTTTAAATAAATTATTTATAAGTTTACACATAAAAAATAAAAAATAAAAGAAAATAAGTAGTTAAATCATCTTTACATAAAGAAAGTACGTATTACGGAAAATATGTATGTAGGCCTACGTGTATATATTTGTAAACGTACCCACATTATGTCGACGTAAATGCACGTAAAATATGTATGAATCTCAACAAAAATCAATACGGAACATACCGTATACGCGTAAGTATTTACTTAAATATTTTTTCACTTTTCTTTTGGTTTTTAGTAAAGTTGCATCAACAGCTTGGTTATTAACGACTACAGTAGGTTATGTAAATGGGACAGTGGGTTTTGACTGGTAAAAATTTCCAGACCCTAGCCGGGAATCGAACCTAGGACCTCCGCGTTGTAGGCTAGCGTACTAACCGCTACGCTAAGGAGGCGGCCACTTTTATTTATATTAAATTTTATTTTACTTTTTCATTATAATTTTTTTTATTATTTATTATTTAATTTATTTAATTTTTATTAGATTTTTAATAAATCTACAACTGTGCAGTTCTGCACAACCAGTACGTAAATATATTTGAAGCTTAATATACATTACGCCGGCCGCATTGGCGTAGTTGGTAATGTGCTCACCTCTCATCATTCGGTCTTGGGTTCGAAATGCCATTAAGGCACGGCATATTTTCATACGTTATAAAAAATCATTTCATCCTTCACCGTCTGCATTAGTAGTAATTGTTGAACAGTCGGACGTTAAACAAAAAAAAAACAATTATACATTACTTTACCGTTTTTGAGGAGAACGCGTATCACATTAGCAGGACCCTCCGTTTAAATGTCATGACATTAATAAAATTTATGTGTAAAAATTACACATAAAATTAGTTATATAAAATTAGTTAGATAAAATTAATTATAATTTTTTATAATGTTTGCTAAGAAGAATAAAAATCTTATGACTTTTGTGCAGAAAAATCTCTTCACCTTCTGCGGAGCCGACGATTGGAATTATTTAGACTCGATCTGCAAGGCTACATTGAGATCTGTTTCAGGGCTACAAAAAATATTTATTTATCTTATATGACTGACACATTTAAGAACATCGTACTGTTGTTCATAACTTTAGAAAAAATCTGGTGTGAAAGTAGCCCGATTTTTTTTTGAATGTAAATACTAAACAAGATAACCTAAGTTTAATTGTAAGTAAACAAAGTAAAATGAAAAAATGATTAAAACAAAATTTTAATCATGACTGAATGACGCTAAATGAAAATCAACCTCTGTTGAACTTAAAAATAAGGAAAATCACTAATTACCGCTAAATTAAGACCTTCAGAAAAAAATGCTAGAAATAAAGCTTGTAGGTGTTTCCTTATGCCCATAATGGGCAGGTGGAGTGTTAAATTAATTGCACTCGATCTGTTGGTTCCAGGGCTACAAAAATAGTTCTGTTTCTTATCACAAAGTCAGCCAAGAAATTTATGTGGCTGAACTACTTAAAAACAGAAGAGGTAGAGGAGTAAAAGACACTAGTCACAGTTATTTCCTCTGGAGTAATGAATTTCACTACACAGCCAGACCCTGAAGTGAAAGAAGTGAAGGTGTCATTTGCAGGGTGGAAAGTGAGTGCTTTTCGGAGGGCCTGGCATGCTGATAAACATACTCTTTCAACTCAATAAGGAAGGCCATAGTAAACCACCTCACTCCTCATTTTTACTTAGTAAAACCTCTAGAGGTTCAAACTAGCCTTTCGGCTGTTGATCTAAACAACAGCAGGTGTTTCCTATAAGTTTGATTGTATACATTTCTCGTAAAGGCCGCAATCTTTAAAAATCCTATTTTTACTTATTTTGTTGTTTAGGTCATCAGCCAAAAGGCTGGTTTGAACCTGTAGAGGTTTTACTAAGTAAACCGAGGAGTGAGGTGGTTTACCGTTGCCTTCCTCACTGAGTGGAAAAGTACGCTTATCAGCATGCCGGGCCCTCTGAAAAGCACATATTTTCCACTCTGCAAACGACACCTTCACTTCATTCACCACAGGGTCTGGCTGTATAATGAAATTCATTACTTTCAGAGGAGATAACTCTGATTAGTGTCTTTTGCACCTCTACCTCTTCTGTTCTTAAATGATTCAGTCATTTAATTGGCTGACCATGTGATAAGAAACAGAACTATTTATTTTAGCCCTGCAATGAACAGATTGAGTGTAAATAATTTGACACTCCACCTGTCCGTCATGGGCAGTTACTTATTTTAGTGAAAAAAAAATTCAAAAATCACTAGTTGCCGCTAAACTAAGCGTTATAGAAAAATATTCGAAATAAAAGTTTTAGGTTTTTTAATTCGCTACAATTGTTATTACTTTTGCCCTAAAATGCACAAGAAGGCCAGAATCTTTAAAAAAAACTTTTATTACCACAAGAGTAAACACACACCCCCCTAAAAATGTCAGCAGACGTGGTGCTTGCCTTATCCAGCAGAGAATATAATATGTAGTAGATTAGGCGATGTAATAAAAAGACAAAAGCATAGAGCCGTTTTTTGAGAAAATCGCAAAAAATAAAAATTGCATGACTAAACTACAACCGGTTCCAGCGGTTAACTACTCTGGTGGTGGTGGTGGTGGCAGTGGTGGTGGTGGTGGCAGTGGTGTTGGTGCTGGTGGTGGTTCCGGTGGTTAACTACTTCCGGTTGACCGATTTCGACGAAAATATTCATGTCGGATCCCCTAGTGGTATCTAACTTTAGTTCCAGGTTTCAATTTTGCACGATATTCTGTTCTTGAGATATTTTGTTCACGCGCGCACACACACACACACCAATTGCTAAAAAGATGTTTTTAGGTTCATGGCGCCTGAAAACGTGTATTTCTGGTGACAACTTGATTTTGAAAATTCGACAAAAAACAATATTTACCTTCTTTATATTAGATAGAGCAAGAGAAAGTAAAAAAAGCGTCTGTACGCAGCGGTAAATTTGTTTTAAAAATAGTAAAATTGTTGTACCCCTTTTGAAGTCTCCTAGAGGCAAAAAAAAATACATTTTTTGGTGAATTAGTTTTGATGCTGGAATTAACCTAATCATGTAATAATTGTGATAAATAATTACATATTAAACTTTGATCTGTTACAGGTGAATCCATTCACTGCTGGGTTTGTTCATCAGATTCAGAACGTCACTGCTCCGATCCTTTCAATGCATCACATTACTCCTTACTAGACTGCGATCGGGATAGATCTCACACACCCTACCTTCAATCACTTGCAGTTTGCAAAAAAGTTAAAAAGAGAAGTACGTATAATTTAGAATAAGACCAAATAGAATAAAAATCTCTTTCATGAGACGACACGTCTCATAGAGGGTGGCAATTTTTAAAAAGGCTTACCTTTGACCTATGGCAAAAACCATTAGTGATCTCTGTTTTTACTCTTTAAGAGGAAACAAATGACACTATTTTTGTTTCCAAATTCTGACTTTGATTTCTTGACTTCCGGTTTTAGGTCACTTCCGGTCAAATTGGAATGTCAAACCTAATTCAGGCTCACTAACTTTTTGTGTAGATTGAGCATCTGAAAACCTTTTATTGTTATCTCTTTTATTTTTTGACATCTGGATGTGGTAGACGAACGTGGTAAATGATAGATGAATTTCTAAAATTGCCAATCAAATATAAGACTTTCAATTTTGACTTCTGGTTTTGGGCAACTTATGGACAAAACCGGAACTTCAATTTAGCCCCACTTAATTTCTGGGTAAATAACGAATCCAAACAAACCGTTTGTTTGTATCTTTTGTAGTTTCTGACATTTGGCTGTGATGGACGGATGGACATACAAGACAAAATGATACGAGGTGCGGCTATTATATAATGAGACTGACGTTTTAAAAAATTTTATTTTTATTTTATACATAATCACTTATTGTCACCTTCAATATTCACTCCTTCTCTATCCCTACAACACTCCATGCGAATTTTCCATTGTTGAAAACAGTGCTGGAAGTCATCTTCTGTCAGCTCCTTCAGGACACATGCCGCTCAAAAATGTTTGAAATGAAGCTCGCAAAAATGTTTGTACTGATACTTTGTATGCGATTGAAAATGACCCAAATTTTTTGGAAACGATAATAACATGTGATGAAACGTGGTTTTTTATTTATGAGGAAATGAAGCGCCAATCCATACACTGGAAGAGTTGAACTTCACCGAGAGCCTAAAAAGCTCAAATGAGCAAGTCAAAATTTAAAGCAATGATGATTGTTTTTTTTTATATCCATAGGAGTGTACACCTTCACTGGGTTCCTGGAGGTCAAACAATTAATCAATATTACTACCTTGAGGTACTTTCTAAACTACGTTAAAGAGTAAGGAAAAAAACGCCCCGAAATGTGGAAGGACAAATCAATGGTTCTTCACCAAGACAACGCGCCAGCTCATTCATCTGTCAAGAGGTTCCTAGCCAAGTACACCATCTCAGTGTTAGAACATCCACATTATTCACCAGATCTTGCACCATGTGACTTCTACCTGATCTCTAAGATGAAACCTGCATTAAAAGGGACAAGATTTGAATCTGTGGAAGCTGTAAAAGAGAAAGCGGCACGTGTCCTGAAGGAGCTGACAGAAGATGACTTCCAGCACTGTTTCCAACAATGGAAAATTCGCATGGAGCGTTGTAGGGATAGAGAAGGAGTGTATATTGAAGGTGACAATAAGTGATTATGTATAAAATAAAAATAAAATTTTTTACGTCAGTCTCGTTATTTAATAGCCACACTTCGTATACTTGTGCTCTAAAAACATATTACAGATGCACAGCCTCCCCCCAAATTTCAGCAGACACGCCGCTTGTAGAGCATAGAAAGTAAACATATTTGATGTATTGAATGGATGCTAAACCTTTAAAACGATAATAACTTATATTGGTTGGGTTATGTTTTTAATTATTATTTTTATTTATGTTACAGTAAACAATGAAGTTATTACTGAACGAAGCTGTGGTTGGGAGGTTTCAAAAAATCACGACGGAGGACCTTGTTCTCAGTCATCTTTGGCATCTTATGTGAAACAGGAATATTGCAGTACATGCAGTACTGATGCTTGCAATGGAACCAACAAATTAAACCTATCTTTATTCTTTATTTTCGCTCTTCCTTTAGCAACACTCATTAAAAATGCATTTCACTTTTAAATATTAATACTACCTACATTTATAAAAATCTGTTTTGAAATACATTTTTCTAACATTAATTGAACCAAAAATTACTTTTGTATTATTTTAATTGAAAGAAATTTTTGTTTTTTGTAAATATTTTATGTACAGTATATTTCTTATGTAGATTTTTTTCAAAAATTAATTAATATGTAAAAAATCATCAATATCTTTTTCATTATATTAACAAATAAAAGTAAAATTAGGAAACATAAATCGTAAAATTTAAATAGTTTATTGATTATTTCCACAATTAATTTAAAAATTATACACTAGTTATACTATTTTTGTAATAAGTTTTTTAATCATTTTATTGTTACATTTTAATTTTTTTTCTTTTAGATCATGTGTTCTAGGTACTTTTAAAATTAAAAAAAAAACATTTAAAGCTAGCCAAGTAAGTTGCAAATATAAATTTACTATAAATATACTGTCAGTAAATGGTATTCATAAAAGTTTTGTTATTTAAAAGAACTTTTTTCTTGATGTTGCACAGTTTTAGAAGAAATAACTAACTGCTAAAACAATAAGTTAATTGCTACTTTTAAGTTCTACTTTGAAAAATTAATATTTGCTAAAATATATAACTTTTAATAACATTTTTTATAAAATTTATAATTAATTTCTGTAAGTAGGGACATATGGAATGAGGAGTTGGGGTGAGCAGTTACCCCATCTAGAAGAAAAAGTAAAAATACTTAATCTTAGTAAACTGAACACTTTAACTCCTTCCAAGAAACTATTATGAATAGTTCAGATCCTGAGTATGCCATTGTCTGTAAACTATTTTTGTATATAAATATAATATTTATAACACTTCATAAATAATATTAAAGCACACAATAACTTTTACTATACATCTTGCAACAATGTATTTTTTTTATAATATATTGTGTTAACTATAAAGAGTTTTAGAGTATCAATTTCTCAGGTCATTAACCTGAATATTACATTGTAATTATTCACTGTATGAAATAAATAAGTTTTACACACATTATTAAATATTCTGTTGCACAAATACTTGATTACGTTTTTGAAAAATGGAAAGAAAAGGAAAATAACTTAGTGCAGTCTTTACCTAATGATTAAAAAAGTATAATATTATCGTAGAAAGTATTCTTCCTTAACAAGAATATTAATAAACAATAACTTGAAGAGATTGGTGGATGAAGATCCTATGAAAAAATGTAGTTTTGAGAAAAATCCAATCAAAATTCTAAAATTCTCAATATTTTGTAAATTGCCTGATTTATTTTAATACCACTAAAAGTTCTTCATACTTTTTTTCAGTATTTCTTGTCAACATAACTTCTTAAAACCTTTTTATGTTTATACCTTATGTTTTACATTCATTATATTTTATGTTTTATATAACACCTCCGTCAACTAAAAATCTGTTCTGTATCCAAAGAGAAAAGAAGAACGGTATTTCAATAATGACAAAGTTTTTCATAGTTGTATTGTTTTAAAGAAATTTTTATTTTGGAGCAAGAGTTTATTTCTTCTAATTTTTTCTTCATTATTTTTGAAAATGCTTTCGTTCTTTTCTCGTTCAACTTCAGTAGCTGTTATTTTTCTTAACTTTTCCTCTGGAAAACCCTTATGTTCTTTAATTATTTTTATGAATTTATTTTTGTCTTCTTACATCTTTATCTATACTTAGTATCATTAGAACTTTTCTGTTCCTTTGAACCATCTTCATTTGTTTTTTTTTGTACTTACAGCTTTCCTAATATTTATTTTTCATACAATCTCATTCTACTCTTTCATATATCATCCCAATATGTTCTGGGATTTGGATTTGTTTATAAATCTCCTTATTGGGGAATATTTATTTGATAAATTTTTCTTGTTTAATGTAATGTATTTTTGAACAAACACATTACATGATTTAGTTTCTTGAGTATCATTATGTATGTGTGTATATCCTAAACACTGCATTCATTGTTGACGACCATGAATTTTTGATGACAATTATTATTAAACCAGTTCATTAGAATAGGGTTAGAAAATTTTCATTCAATTTATGATATTCAAGAGAAAAATTATTTAACTTTCTGTTACTATGACAGATGCCTTCATGATATACATTTTACTATAAATAATACTTAATCAACGTCTGTAGCAATTAAGACGATGACTTAACTCTCAAGTGCCTTTACCACTAAGTTACTTATAAATTACAACTCCCTCATAAAGTGGATATGTAAATCCACTACAATTGACATGAAGTAATCAAGTTAATTTATTAAAAGAATGCACCTAGAATTTAAGTATGAAAGTTTACACTGAATATAAATTGGATGAAGTTATTTTTAATAATTAAATTAAAATTATTTTTATAATTAAACCTAGAATCAGTGATCCGTCCATTGTAAATAAATTTAATTATTTTATAAAAATATTATTGTATAGTGCATTTGTTTCTTTATATTGTTAATGTTTAAAAAACTGCACTGTGAAAAATTTTAATGTTTTGTGGTTTATTCACTAATAAAAATTGTTAAGTTGGTAATTAGTATTTGTTTAAATAAATTATATTTTATGGAATTTTTATGCTTTATGTTTGAGTTAACCCACCGGGTTGATCTAGAGGTAAAGTCATCGCTGCAAGTCAGCTGTTTAATAGCAGATCTTCGGAGACGAAGGTTCCTGGTTCAAATCCTAGTAAAGGTAGTTACTTTTATACTGATTTAAATACTAGACAGTGGTTACCGGTGTACTTTGATGGTTGGGGTTCAATTTTAACCATACTTTCTCAGGAATGGTCGGCCTGGGTCTGTACAAGACTACACTTCATTTACACGTCATACACATCATCCTCATTTCATTGGGTGATGGGGTTGCTTATTGTTCTAAATTGAACAGATTGCAACGGATACACATTACGAATTAAAAAAAAATATTTGAGTTTTATGACATTTAAATTTTACCATTGTGTACGGACAGTAGAGACTGAAAGCAAATAAGACCTGTATTGAGTAAAAATGTTTGAGTTGTTGATGTTAAACTTTTTATAGTATGCTGATTCCATCAACAAAGTTGGCTTCAACTCTTGTAGTTCACTCTCTACCTTGAACTACCCTCAACAGAGTGTTTATCTCATGTTTGTTCAGTCTCTAATATTCTTCAACCATAAATATTTCCTTCATCTAGGTCTGTATCTACCCTCAACTTAACTCTCAAGAATAAAAAATAAGAAAAATCCCTATCATCAGATGATGGATCTCATGGCTGATGGTAATTTTTCTAAAGAAAAGAAGTCAACCTGAGAAGTCACATTGCATGTTCATTTAATAATGGGTTATCCTTCTTCATAATGGGATCAAGCCGATATAGCATTCATAAGAAAGCTAAGAAAAAAGCTAAGTAAGAAAGTTGTTCTTTAAGACAATTTGAATGACAGTATTTTTGTTTCCAAATTCCAAGTGATTTCTTGACTTCGATTTGGGCCAATTTCGGTCAAAACCAGAACTTCAAACCCAATGATTTCTGTATCTACTTTTTAAGAGGAATCGAATGACACTATTTTTGTTTCCAAATTGCGACTTTGATTTCTTGACTTTAGGTTTTGGGCCGCTTCCGGTCGGAACCGGAATTTCAAACCCAATCCAAGCCCACTAACTTTTTATGTAGATTGCAAGTCCAAAAAACTGTTTGTTGCCACCTCTTGTAGTTTCTGACATCTAGATGTGAAGGATAGACAGATAGAAACTGGAAAATATAATAGATGGATAAAATAGAAAGAAGGCGATTAAAATTGCCAAAAATTAGACTAAGAAGGTCATATTTATCACCGTTATATAAATAACCAAGGTAAGCAGTCTTCTTCTTGTTGATCATACTCATTAACTCACAGCCCACCCGATAAATCTCAAAACATCAACTTTGGTAATATGATCAGTTCATGAAATTCTGACCATTCTTCTAAATACTCACATCTCAAAAGCTTCTAAACAATTTGTGGACTGCGTAAAAATTTATGGATTTAGCAGTTCATGAAATCGCAATTTATGGACTTAAGGTCCACACCAAACCACAGATGGAGTAGATACATACTTGACAAATCTATATCTTAAAGGAAATGAAAGTATTAATTAACTAGCAGCAGATTTTTTTATGTTAAGAAATACCAGCCTTGCCATTTCAACACAAGTTCTTAATTCCACTAGTGGCTCTAGATCTGCAGAAAGCTAACTTTCTGACTCTTGCAGTGCCCTAATATTGCAGTGTCCTAATATTAGGTCGTCAAGATTTTTCCTAATAAAAATGCTGGAGTCTTTTTATTAGTACGTTGACTAAAAAATTCATTAAAATTGTATTATTTGCTCGATTTTTATAAAACAATGTATAAAAATAATCAGTGAGAAATGTAAATTGAAAAAATACATGCAGGTTTTGTTATAAGTGTAATTGATTTACATCGATTGAGAAATATTGAAAGAGTAATTCACACTTTTTGTTATCCGAGGCATAGTTGTTGAAATGTTTGGCCTAGTTCCATGTAAATAATTAGTAAAGTATTCTTTTTAGAGACACTGATTATTTCTTGTGTTTAAAGTACTATAAATAAATTTTTTAACTTACAAACTTTTAATGTAATTATTAGTAACTAAAATGTTCCACGGTAGATTAGTACGTTACATACTTTGCAAAGTTAAAAAAAATAAAAATTGGATTTTCAAAACTTATATCGCAGTATTTTTATTTTTTACTCTACATAAATAATTTTTGGTGACTTTGTACATAAGTAAATTGTCTTTAAAGTGATATAAGTGAAGCATCATATTTTTAGTGTGATTTTTTTTAATCAAAAAGGAAGTTTCCACAAAAAAATGTGTAAGTAGAAATTTTTATGTTTTGTAATTTTTTAAATTATAAGAAATATAAATGTTATAAGTTTAACATCATACAAGATCAATTCATAGTGAACAAAACTAAAAACACTCATTAAGTTATCTTGAAAAATAGCCAAGTTACAGATAGATACCTACATCAAAAGCCCCAAATCGCACAAAAATAAAAACTGGCATTTTTAAGCAGTACCTACTGGAAAACACCAGGCATTTTTCAGTAGGAGTTCATAATTTCTCCTGGCACTGTAAGGGTTAAATACTTGAATTTTTGAACCTGCTCAATAGGTTGTTCTTCAATACGTAAGTTGAATTGAGGGTGAGGAACTGAGGGTTGAGGGTTACTGACCACCATCACCTTAGTTTTTAGTGGGCTGTTTTTCAGACCAAGATCCTTCAGTACTTGATGGGTAGTGTTGATATAGAAGGTAGCCCTATCAAAGCTGAAATTCCTCTGCTGAATTTGCAAAAATGACTATCGTAACATAACTAATAATAAGTGCTATTTTGTACTCCATTCTCCTTAATACCATCAAAAGCATAAAAAAAGGCTCACTTAGATACAATTTGAACAGAAGTGGTGAAAGAAAACAATGCTGCCGGTCCCCTTTCTTTATAGGAAAAGGATTTATTCCAAGTCCACAAAAACTAGAAATTTATGGACATCTGTTCAATATGGATGGTAAACGATTACTATAACAAAAGAAATATCAGGGTGCTAAACAGTTGACCTAAGATGTCTAAAGTGATTTGTAGACATTTTGATAGGATCTTACAAAGGTCAAAACTTGAAACAAAATCAGATTTTTATCTGACTTTAGGAATTTCATTTTAGGTAGACAAGATCTTATAGATACATTCCTAGTTTTATAAATGCGTAAGTTTAGTTGTTGTACAGAGGTAAATTTAACCCATGAATTAAATTACCCGTTAATGAACACATCATAAAAATCAGGTGTGAAACACTCAAACGACTTTCTTTTGCCAATTCAATTAATGTAAAATATTACCTATTTTTAATCATTGTTTATCAATGTTAAATGAAAAACATAACCTAATTTCAATCATGAATGCATGGCGCAGGACAAAAATCAAGCTCTGTAGGACTTAAAAATATGAAAAATCACTAACTGACGCTAAACTAGACTCTGTAAAGAAAAGGGCTGATAATAAAAGTTGTAGACTTTATTTTCTATAACTTTAATTATATAAACTTTTGCGTAAAATGCTACTAAAATGCATACCTACTGAAGCTGCAATATTAAAAAATCCCATTATTTACTGATTTTTATGAGAAAAATACATAAAATCACTAACACTAAACTAAGCTTTACCTAAAGCTAGCCTGAATGCTACAATACTAAGTGCTAGAATTATCTAATGCTAGTCTGAGCAGACTGTAAAATAATCTCAAGAATGTGAGTTGCAAAAACAGCTTTCACAAGTGTTTTAACTTGCTTACGTATTGCCGAAAAGAATCCTAAACAACTCAAAGTATTTAATTTAATAAAATCAAAATTTTTTCTCCTCAGCTGTTAAAAAAATAAATTTCAAAATAATATTAAAATTATTTCTAAAACAGTAACTTATCACGAAAAGTACCTAGTTAATAAAAAGTACTATACATTGGAAACATTTCTGATATAGGATTACCTCATAATTAATTAATAAATTCAAGGTTACATACAAAAAAAACACAGTAGACATACAGAATGTAAAAAATAACAAAATTTAAATTAACAGTAATGAATTTCATTTATTCTTTCTTGAATGAAGCTTATTCATCTTTAAAACATCCTAATGTCTTTATTACATCTTTTAAAATTTACCAATTAAAATCATTAAGTGACTCTACCGAATGCTATAGTTAAGTTACGTAAAGGAAGTTTGCCTATTGTCCTTTTCCATCTCCCTCATTGCCTATTATAGATATATGTACTGCATTCACAAAAGAGACATATTAAATGTGATTAGGTTTAATTAACCTACAGGAAATGAACTTTTTTAAACTGTTTGTTATATTAACTGTATAAAGAAATTTTTTCTTCTACTTTTTTTAAGATGATAATGTTTTTTATAGGATTAATAAATGTGAAAGCCTTCACTCACTGCCTGACAAATCGCTAATTCTCTAATTTCTTGATAAGACACAAAGCTGAAATTCAGTAAATCATTCCCTATATAATAAATAGAAAGACTAAAGCATTACAATTCAAATTCAACTCAATGTACCTAAGGGACAAAATGAAGGGTAACTACCCTAAAAAAATAAATATTACTTTCTGCGCCTTCCCCAACAAATAAAAGACCTGAAAATTGGTGATAACATACTTTAAGTAGGCCTAATACTTAGGAAAAATACAACATTTGAATTTTTACCACTTCAAAGTTAGAAGTTTAGAATGTAGAAGTTTTTTTTTACATCTGACTGTTTTGCAATTTCTGATAATGCAGACGGTGGAATGATGATGTATGAAAATGAGTGATGAAAAAGTGTTGGATCTGACCGGGAATTGAACACAGGACCCCGATGTAGAAGCAAGTTGCGCTAACCACTACACCAACGGGCTGGCCTAGAAGAGTTAACTACCCTCAAGTAATAAATGTTATTTCTGTACCTTCCTTAAGAGCTACAGTCCTGAAAATCTTTTATTGATAGGCCAAAAACCAGGGTGCTTATCATCACCTGTTACTCTATGCATGAGTGTAGCTGTAGAGGCCCCAAGTGTGCAGTTTTCTTGTTTAGGTCATCAACCAAAAAGTTGGTTTGAACCTAGTGGCTTTACTAAGTAAAACGAGGAGTGATTTGGTTTACAATTGCCTTCCTCACAGAGTTGAAAAGTATACTTATCAGCATTCCCTCTTTAAAACATCTACTTTCCACCCTGTAAATGACACCTTCACATCATTCAGCACAGTGTCTGGCTGTATAATTAAATTCATTCACACAGTAGATAACTCTCACTAGTGTCTTTTACACCTCTACCTCTTCGGTTCTTAAATGCTTCATATAATTGGCTGACTATGTGATAAGAAACAGGACTATTTTTTGTAGCCCTGAAACTAGCAAATGAGTGCAAATAATTTAACACTCCACCTGCCTGTTATGGGTAGATTTTTCATTATGCAAGGTAATTTCACCAAAAGGCTTGAAAAATTTTCAGTTATAAAAAATAGTTGTCACTAGAATTTATTTACAAGATACTTAAATCAAATTTACTTTTAAAAAATCTGGTATGAAACAGTTACACGACTTTCTCTTGCTAATGTTAATAATAAACAATATAGGTAACCTAAGTTTAATCATAAGCAAACAATGTAAAATAAAAAATAACTTAATTTTAATCATGAGTGAATGTCACTAAATGAAAATCAATCTCTGTTCGACTTCAAAATATGGAAACTCATTGTTTGACACAAAAATGAACTCAGTAGAAAAATATAAGTTGTAAGTGTTTTTTATAATTTTCTATGAAACTTTGATTGTATTCACTCCTGTTGTTAAATGCATTTTAAGGCTGAAATCGTAAAATATCCCAATTTTGTCGATTTTAAAGAGCAAAAACAGAAAATGATTATGCTTAGCTAAGCATTGTAGACAAAATGTTTTGTTAAGCTTCATTGTGGAAAACACACGTTCGCAGATGTAGGGTGATGCATACTTGGCAGTTATCTTCTGAGCATGAGAACTCAAATTTGGGAAGCTTGCTTTTGATAAGGCCTTGTAAAACTCTACTTTTTAAACGTTAAGAAACAACTGCTTCAATTCAGTGCTACCCTGCAACTCAATCAGTTCAAGCTGCAATTCTGATTTTATTGGTGCAGAAGGAATGCGACCGATACAATATGGAATTAATATATATAATAAAATGCATGAGCAGACTCAGAAAGGAACAGTTGTTCTCTCCTAGGTACATGAAAAAGAGATTGATGAGGTGGTGCTTCAGACTATGTCACAGGCTGGCTTAGACTAGCCCGGGGGCCTCATTTGGCCTATGGGCCGTACTTTGCCCATGACTGATATAAATTGCCTTCGAAGAATGATTTTATGAGTCATTTTAGGGCTAACAGCCATGACAGCTGATCCCTATTAAACTTAATAATTTTGTCAGTTATTTTACCTGATAAAATGGTTGTTATCCTACGCAAATTATAAATTTCCAAAAATTTAATCAATTATTTAAGTAAACATTAAACGTTTAAAATTTATTCATAATTTAAAATTATGTATAAAATTGTTATAAGCAAAACTTAAGTAACTTATTAAAAACAAAATTTCATATGTTTACACTAAGGGTATAGGTTATCTGATATTATAAATGAATTAGGCCTAATTGAAATTATAACTTTATACTTTTTATTTCAATAAAATAATTTTCCATGCAGCATTAGCTAAGCATCTGCCAAAAAGAATAACTTCTGTCTTGTCTATGAATGGTTAAAGTTTGGTATAGTTTTTAGGAGAGGGTTCATCAGGTTTTTTTGATGATAGAGCTCAGAAAAGCCTTCATTATGGACTTTTTTCTACGTATAGGGTGATTCAAAAAGAGCGCCAGTTTTGATATATCAAATTAAGAGATTTATTTTATTGAAAAACTGAAAATAAATACATCAACAAGTTCATCTTACCTTCCGATTTCATGTATGAAAAATGATGTCATGCATGTGTCCTCCTCTACTGCGCTGGCACGCATCAATTCTGTCCATGAAATTGGATATTACTGCACGACAAGTTTCAACTTCCATTTGCCCGATAACCCGTCGAATTTCCTCCTTCAAGTCATTGATGTTTCGGGGTTTATTGGCATACACCAATGACTTCAGATGACCCCAAAGATGAAAGTCACAAGGCGTCAAGTCATACGACCTTGGTGGCCATTGATGGTCGGAATTACGAGAAATGATGCGATCCTGGAACCGTTCACGGAGCAACAACATTGTTTCTCGTGCAGCAACTGAATTTTATACGGGTGATATTGGAGATCGTACCGAAGAATTCTCCGTACAGAAGAACATCGTAAACCCAATTGTTGAGAACGGCGACATATTAATTTTGCTGGGCTAACAGCCACACCGTCACAAACCAACGCAACGTTCTGCTCAGTTCGGCCAGAACGACGACGTCCAGAACTTTTAAGGTCGACTGTTGAACCCGTCTCAAAAAACTTTTTCATGAACCTGCGAACTGTTGATTCATTCGGTGCTTCATTACGTTCTAGAGTACCGCGCCTGACAGTAGCCGCATAACTCTCTCCACTCTGGTAAAATGTTTTGACGATTAACACTCGTTGTGCAATAGTAAACTTCTCCATGGTTAGACACAGACTGCGAGAGTACTACACTGCGAACAAGAGAAACTACAACTGAATCGTCAATCGGAATGTTCTCCGAAATAGAAATGAGGTCTAACAATGTTGCCAACCGATAAACAAAAATTTACCAGCCGTTTAAAAACCGGCGCTCTTTTTGAATCACCCGTTACTACTTGAAACTCTCATGAAGAATGTGAAGTGCCTTTTACAATTTATTTTAGCACTACTTCTATGACAAGAAGAATGTGAAGTGCCTTTTATAATTTATTTTAGCATTACTTCTATGACAAGAAGAAGTTCCAACCACGATGAAAATGGAAATAGTTCCAATACAGCTTCAAGGTTACTATATGAACAGGATTTTTTGCATGTTGTTCAGCATTGATACTTAATTTTTCAGAACTTGAACGGTTGATGTGTAGGCCATTCTAAGTTGAAGCTTCAGAAATTCGGGTCCTTTCGACCAAAGATCTATTTTTTGCAATGTCTTAATTGTTGCTCCACGAGATTACCTGCAGGATTTAGGATGGATAAACTATGACACCAGCAAGCAGGTTCACAACACCAGCAACCACTCAGATTTCAGAAATGATATCCATTTCCAAAATCTGAGTTAACACGGTTTTCTACAAATGTTTCCGTATGATATGGATGGGTAAATTACCAAAAAAACATGGTAGTAGAGTTTGTCCACAAAGAGCATTTAAGTGATGGAAAAATAGGTACAATTAGGTCTTTATAATAATATTTAACTAAACAGCGTCATATTAACAGGCTTAAAAATATTAGATCTGTTCTATAGTTAGGTTAGGAAAGCGTTTTACATGAGCAACAAACTTGATACATGCCCAATTTTGTACCACAAATAGTTGTGTCTGCATATATACGTTTTACAGATTTGCCCTTCAGGTGAAGGAACATGCTTGGATTGCTGCGGTTCTTCAAGTTTGGTTTGACAATTGATCAGTATAGGCCTACTATGAGTACATGATAATGTAGATAGAACAAATTGTGATGAATCAGTAAAATTCGTTAATAAAACTTGATTGTCTTTTGGCATCAGTGCCTCTTCCATGACCACATAACCTAAAGCAGATGGAATGAGACAAGGTGGATTATTTCCTATAAGTTTATTATGTTTAGGTTTGCCTTTAATTAGAGACAAAATTCGGCTTGACACCCAAAGAGAACATCTACAGGTGGGGTTTGAACAAAAAGATTACCTGACATAACCAACTGAATAACAGGTTGTAATGATTTAATTTGCTTTAGACAAGAAAAGACATTGGAGTGTGTGTTAACAGAGACATAAATGATTCTGTAGTTGTTGTTTAGGTCATTAGTCGAAAGGGTGGTTTGAACTGTTAGAGGCTTTACTAAGTAAAACGAGGATTTAGGTGGTTTACCATTGTCTTCCTGACTGAGGGGAAAAGAATGCTTATCAGCTTGCCAGGCTCTCCAAAAAGCATCTACTTTCCACCCTGCAAACGACACCTTCACTTCATTCACCACAGTGTCTGGCTGTACAGTTATGAAATTCATTACTCTCAGAGAAGATAACTGTGACTAGTATTTTTTACACCTCTACCTCTTCTATTCTTAAATGCTTCAGTCATATTATTGACTGACCATGTGATGAGAAACATAACCATTTTTTGTTGCCCTGAAACTAGTAGATCGAGTGCTAAGATTTTAAACTTCATCTGCCTGCTAAGGGCATTGATTCTATGATATAGGTAGAATAACAAAATTACAAGGGATCTTCCTCAAATATTAATCAAGTTTAAGCATCATGGTCCTTCAGCATTAAGTTTAGGTTGCAAAATTCCAGATATAATCATGATGTAAACTTCAGGGACTATTTTTAGTTTATCAGCATCTTTTAAAAATTATATTTATGTGGCTTTCTGTATCTAGTACTCCACGATCAAATAACTATAAAATAGGTACTTATGTTCCCGCATTAGGGGCGAGTATCATTTTTTATATTTCTGGCTCTCAGTTCTAACCATGAAATAAGCTCGTTGGTACAACGAAAAGGCGTTTTCATTCGAAGTCTCGAAAAGTACCTAATCTTAGTTTGCGGTGGAGTATTTTCAGATGAAAAATGAAAAATTGCCTGTGGCAGTTATTCCAAAATGCTTTAGTATGTAACATTATACCGATACAAAAATAATCGCCTTCATCCAAATTTCGCGCCTTCAGTTGAATAAAAACAATACAATAAAATAATTTCTCTGAAATCTAAAATTGCATTAATATATTTTTTTTAAACTTTTCATTAAAATTAAAATCTATCTATACATTTTTTTTTTAAATTTCGGTACACAAATTTGTTTTCGGAAATCCGTTTATGTAAATGGTCTCCTGTCGTTTTTGTTGAGTTACTCAACCTGATTCCTGTTCATGAGTGAATGAATGAATGGAATTCGTGAAGATTTGCACCGGTTGAAGTTCCGTAATTGCTTATTATCTATTCAATTTGTTATTGTTAGGTGGTTTACTAGAATTATATGTTATGTTACACCGAATATAAAGTGTATACACATAAACAGTTCGCTTTGTGTTGTTCTTTTAAGTATTTTAGCGTACCTAAACATTGCAAGGCTACGTGTTGATAGTGTGGAACGTGCTGGATATTCCTGTGTTTGTAATTAAATATAAGAATTTGTCATGCAGTGGAACTGGTTGTAAAAGAGTTTTGTGCAACCGAATATTATTTTTATGTGAAATTTACTGGTTGTTGTCATTAATTTGTGTAATGTTTTACAAGTAATTTTTTCGCGCTATTGAGGTTAGCTTACACGTAGGAACGGTTACCTTGATAAACATGGGTGAGTACTTTGACATCTTTGTTGTGTATTTAGTAACAAATATCGTTAATTTATTATTTTAAATTAATTACTGTGAGTGGATTGCTGATGTAATCGTGGTATATTGAGGATGATCCTAGCGTGATTTCATGGTAGTATAGGTAAATGAAGTAACGGGTGGATTTAATCCGAATTTAGCCTCTCGACGAAAACCAAACAGTGTGTTAAAATGTGTTTGTTATTTATTTGACACAGTACATTTTATTTTATTACCAGATATACCAATAAAAATGGAGTGGGTAGAACTGTTGTTTGAAATAAAATACAAAATTAAAAACCACAAAGGATTCTAGAGTATGTCTAATTTTTATAAACTTATATAGATTAATAAAGAACCACCAAAATATACATTCGATGACTTACCTGAGTAAAACGGTCAAGTGGTCCTTTGAGATCTCATGAATTCATTATCAGTTGTGTTTAAACACATTTGCTATTCCGTTCAATATTCTATACAATAAATATATATATATATTACTTCATTGTAATGACAAGCTTATAAAAGTATACATGCAACAATGTAAAGGGTGTTTTTTTAGAGGTATAGAACTTTAAAATGAAATAAAACACAGAAAAATTGAACAATTGACGTGGAATTGGTTTTATTGTAAAGATAATTATTTGCCATTTTTATTTAAAAATAATTTTCGGCATGTGGTCGCCACGGCTGGCTCGGACGTGGTCCAATCGAGACGTCCCATTTGTGACTACTTTTTGCAGCATTTGGGGCCGTATATTGGTAATAACGCAGTGAATGTTGCCTTCCAAGTCGTCAACTGTCTGTGGCTTATTGGCATACACTAGCGACTTCACATACCCCCACATAAAATAGTCCAGCGGTGTTAGATCGCACGACCTTGAGGCCAATTTACAGGTCCAGAACGTGAAATTATGCGTTCACCAAAAGTTTCCTTCAGTAAATCAATTGTGGCATGCGCTGTGTGACATGTTGCACCATCTTGTTGAAACCACAGCTCTCCAACATAAAGGCGATTCAATTCAGGAACAAAAAAGTCATTGATTATGGCTCTGTAGCGGTCACCATTGACTGTAACATTCTGCCCTGCATCATTTTTGAAGAAGTAAGGACCAATGACTCCACCAGCCCATAAAGCACACCAAACAGTCACTTTTTCTGGATGTAACTGGCTTCTCAGCAATATATGGAGGATTACCTTCACTCCAAATGCGGCAGTTTTGTTTATTCATGTAGCCATTCAACTAAAAATGGGCTTCATCACTGAACAAAATTTTCATGTGAAGATCGGGATCAACATCAATCATGTTCTGGGCCCATTCTCCAAATGCACGCCGTGCCAGGTGGTCGTTCGGCTTTAATTCCTGAACGAGTTGGATTTTGTTCAGGCATCAGTCTATTCATTATAAAATGGCAAACCAAACTGAACATAAATTACAAAACAGTTTTCAATATGGCTGCCATGGAAATCAGTACTGCCAACTTCTATACGTATATGTTCTATACCTCTAAAAAAAACACTCGTTATATAACTGATGATGGATCCATGAGATCTGAAAGGATCCTTTCACTGTTATAATCAGGAAAGAGTCATGTGTATTTGATGGTTTATGTTTATTATTTTATATAAATTTAAACAATATCCAGGAAAATGTTTATAGATTATGTAATTTTTCATCATAGTTCCACTCATTTTGTACTAAATTTCAAATTTAATTAAATTCAGTATTTAGGGCCTGACAGATATTACCTAATACACAAATGTACTATTTTTTGGTTGGAAATTCTTTACATGTAGGTTTTGGTAAGTTCCTCGTCTGAGTATACTCTAAACCTTACATTGTACTGTATGAATCTAAGCTTTGTGCAGCTGCGGAATGAAGGGAACAGACGAAGTACCAGACTGCTGTTATGTCATAACACTGTACTAATCATCTCAGAATTGCTCTACGCTGGGCAGTAGGCTGCCTAGTGCGGTGACATACGTGGGTGTTGTTTTGACTATTCGCTGTAGACAGTGACACGAAATATATGTAGCTTAGATAGTACCCTTGACTACTACAAACATAATATAAGTAAAATGTTACTACTACTAATGCAATCTCTCACAGTTTTAGTGACGTAATGCATTCCTCTCAGCTGCACAAAGCTTGGGAACGGGCAGTATCTATTGAATAAAAATAAGTAACCACTGTTAAGAGACTGTTAGCAGACTAAGTTTACACTTTTAAGTATAGCTAACTCTCTATAGTAATTGAATAAAATCAACCTGTATACGTAAAAGTAAACACTGGAAAATTTTTGCGGCATATAAGTGTTCTCTTATAAGTAGTTACTTCACTCGTAAGTACTCTCTTAATATAACAGGATGTGCATATCGTTAGTACTGTAATAACAGTACTGTTAATACTGAAATAAAGCAAACTAAAAACAACTTTTAGCCTTATTTTTCTATCTAGTTAGGAAACAGTGTTTCTAGTATTTCCTGATGTTTTTGTTGGCCTTTTTGCCTGATATTGTCTACTTGGTTTCCATCCGCACATTCTTTGTAGGTGTCTTCTACATGTTCTTCATTATATTCAAAATGATCCTGTTAACGTTTATTTATGTTCTGCAATACATACAACATACTATTATTTTAGGAATTTTTTCCAAAGATACTTTAATTTTGTGCCCTAAAATTAGAAACTTTTGTTTGAGTTGGCCGAATACTCTTTCAATTATGACCAACTCCTTAGCATGCTTGATGTCGAACAGTTCCTGTTGCCTGTTAGCAGGTTTTTTGAACGGTGATAATTACTACGGTAAAATTTCGTAACCACTATCTTCAAGCAAGTAAACGTTACCTTTAAATCGTGATATAATCTGGTATACGGAACTATTAGTCCAAATCCTAGAATCATGTATGCTTCCAGGGTACTGAATGTCAACACTAGTAATCATTTCAGTTGAATCACAAGTAGCTTGCACTTTGTGGCTGGCAAATCCTTTTCTGTTAATATAATCGTCTCCGAATGCAGATGGTTTCTTAACCCTAACATGTGTGCAATCGAGTGCACCAATAACAGTCGGTATCTGCTGAGCCATTCCTGTCTGGCTTCTTCCATTACATTTAAGTCTGATGTGAATTTTATCCATTGGTGTAATTTTTCCCTTATGCTGTCAGCTACGCTATTTATAGTCTTGCTGATTGTTGAGTGATGAACGCGAAAATCTTTCGCAACTCCGATTTGAAATCCAGTGTCACTTATGAATCGCAAAAATATTTCCATTTTCTGGCGAGAGTTGAGAGCTCATCCTCTAGTTTCATCTACTTCTCCCAAAAAGTGAACCGCCAGGTAATCTATGTTTTCACTTTTAAATTGTAAAAAAACCTTCGCATTGCTGTGGTTAATGTCCTTTCTCTCCAAATAACTCTTCTCTTTTATAAATCTTATAAACCGTGCCATTAGATAAGTCTCAAATTAAATTGCAAATCACTAGTACTGTAATCTAAGTATTGTCAATAGCTACCTTAAAAATAAATAAGAACTTACTTAATAATTCGACACTGCTTGTTCTTATTCAACTAAAATAAGAAAGTACTGGAAAAATCTCAGTAATTTATTAGCATATAAGTAAACTCTGATTAAATTATAAGTTACTTATTACAGAAAGTGATTACTTAATTTCTAAGGAATTCTTCGGTTTTATTCAAGTAGTTGTAAGCAAATACTTTAAATGTTAAAAGTAAGTAGTGCATACTTTTTTTATTCAATAGACTCATTACATGTTTCTTTTCACATAATTTACAATTTTCTTTTTTGGTGTTTTGGTTTTTTCACCATTGTGATTTTTTAGAACATAATTATTTATCAGAACCTGAACTCTTATTATTAACCTAACTCTTTGTTAGCTTGGTCATATCTCTTTCAAGATCTTGTTCTCCTGTCTCAATTAACTATATGTCACTCACCATAGCCTGAATATACTGTTTGGCTTTGTGTCCAGTGACAGTGAAACATAACATCAGTAACCTAATCAGGAAAACATCACTTATTACAGAAAACTTTCTGTAATATTACAAATAAGCTACATATAAGAAATCCTACAGATAGATTTTTTTTAATCAGTTTATAAAATTATTATTGTCAAATTTTTACATAACCATTTTTGTTAAAAGCATGATATAATTAATCAACACTTGTGGCCTTGAACATTTATTTATTTGCATTACTTGTAACATTATTAGAACATTTTAAGTCAATCTCTTAGGGTCTTCAATAAAATAAATCAAATCAGTTTGTGAAGACAGCAACGATCGTAAATGAAATGATTACCACTAGTCTATCAATCGCATTGAGTAACCGCAAAAATTTTTCGGGGTGAAATAAAATAGTAAAATTCAGTTATAACGAAATTTAAGGGACCGGCATTATTTGTTCGTTATAATCGAATGAGCTTATACGAGGGGGTACCCAAAAGTATCCGGAATAGCTCTGCTGTGGGCGGAGCTTGTGCAGTACAAATTCCCGCCACTAGGCTGCTTGTAGCGCTACTCATTGCCAGTTCAATGCCATTTTGTTCGTTGATCTAGCTTGCTCTGTTCTCGTGCAGTGATTGTTCTCGCTAGTGCTGTTTTGTGCTCGTGTCGTTTTTCATGATGGCAAGTTTTAATGAACAACGTGCGGCTGTGAAATTTTGCTTCTTGCTCGGTAAAAACGCCGCGGAAACAGTTGTAATGTTGAACACAGCTTACAAAGACGACGCTATTGGAAAAACTCAAGTGTACGAGTGGTTTTTGCGCTTTAAAAATGGCGACATGTCGATTGAGAACAAACCTCGTTCTGGACGACCGTCGACTTCCCGAACAGACGAAAATGTTGTGAAAGTGAAAGAAATTGTACGAACAGACCGACGACAGACCATTGACCAAATATCACAGGTTAGTGGGTTATCTTGGAGCTCAGTCCAACGCATTTTAACGGAAGACTTGACAATGAAAAGAGTCGCTGCCAAGTTTGTGCCTCGGGTTCTGACAGACACTCAAAAGGAACGTCGAATTGAAACGTGTAGTGATTTGAAACAACAGCTTGAAACTGATCCAGATTTCATGTCAAAGATCATTACGGGTGACGAGTCTTGGTGCTATGGGTACGACCCAGAAACCAAACAAAAATCCAGTCAATGGAAGACTTCATTATCACCCCGACCAAAAAAAGTCGTCAAGTCAGATCGAACATCAAAACAATGCTGATTTGTTTTTTTGCTGTGAGGGGAATTGTCCATTCAGAGTTCGTTCCACCAGGCCAGACGGTAAATCAAGCTTTTTATCTTGAAGTGTTAAGAAGACTACGAAACAGCATTCGTCGTAAAAGACCTAATTTGTGGCAGACAGGGGACTGGTTTTTCCACCACGACAACGCGCCTGCACACACGGCAATCTCGGTTACCCAGTTTTTGGCGAAAAACGGCATGGTTTTGCTACCACACCCACCGTACTCACCCGATCTGGCTCCGTGTGATTTTTTCTTGTTCCCACGCATGAAAAGGGGCATGAAAGGTCTCCGATTTAACAACGTTGATGATGTCAAGAAAAAAACGACGGATGAGCTGGCAGCCATCACTGAAGAGGAGTACAAAAAATGTTTTGAACAGTGGAAGCACCGGTGGGACAAATGTATTAGTTGTAATGGAGAGTATTTTGAAGGGGATAAGGTTCTTTTGTAAAAAAATTAAAAATAAATAGTTTTAAAAAATAATTCCGGTTTCTTTTGGGTACCCCCTTGTATGCCGTAGTATCTATGTAGTACTCTATTATCTTACATGCCCAGCCAATTATTGGAATAACGAATATTAATCAGAAAAATTATGAATAAAAATCTTTTTCACCACCTCTGCAGCCGAACGGTTAACAAAGTTTAGTTGTCAGCTGTTCTAGGTGTAAAAAAAGGTCCCGGGTTTGATTCCTGTTTGGTCTAGACTGAGGTAATTAAAATCATACTGCAATTTACCGATAATCTCTCAACGTTAGCCCTTCTTACTGTACAAGTACCTGAACTGTAATATTTTTCACAGTATTGGTATATGTAACACAAAACTGTTTGTTACTTATTTCCCAGAGAGTATATTTTTCTGTTATAATTATTATTTTTATTCCAAGGAAGGTGATTTGTTCATTACAGCTCGATTCCATGTTCGTTATTTCAGACTTTACAATGTGTTAATAACGTAAAACCAACCAAATTTTCTATTTTCATATGTTATTTTACCAGATTTTCATTATAACCGAATTTTACTGTAGTCAGATAAAATTGTCAACTTTGTTGTATAACAGTTGTGATAATAATCACGATAGATAAGATATTAGAATTACAGAGTTGAAGCACCTCTTAAGCCTTGACCCTTTTGTCTCATCAATGGAAAATTAATAATTATATTGCCAAACATATTAATTTGTATAAGATATTTAAATTAATTATTAAACAAGTGACCAGTTTTTTGTCGCTTATTTGGAAGATACAGAAATATTTGTGAAATAATTATTTGACTGAGGTTGGTGAACTGATATTATTCACAATGTTTTTTAAAAAAAGTAACCCTGCTAATAATTCTAAGTTAATGAAATTTTTGGTGGCAGCAAGCATTGCGTTATCTGTGAAAACAATTTCTGTAAAATAGCCTACTTTGTAAGCGAGTTGTAATAGCATTCCTTTTGTACAGATTTTTCTTGAATTAAGATAAGTTGTCAAAACTTTTAGTTCTTGTTAAGGCCTTGATTGTAGCTAATTACTTCCCACAATTAGTTAGATATGCAAAATAGCTGCACCATATTTAAATGACAGCTAACTATAAGTTCCTAACCTGAATTCATTTTGGTGCCAATTTTTTAAATTGTCATCTATCATTTTCATATGTCCGCCCATCCGTCACATCCAGATGTCACAAACTACAAGAGATATAGTCACTTGAGTCACGAGTTTGCCCTTGTTTGTAGCAACGGGTAAAGGGGGAAAGCATTAGTGCGCATGCGCGACTGCTTTAATTTCAGTACGACAAACATAAAAACTTATACTATACCCAGAGCTTATTGTACAGTACATCGCGGAATCTTTTGTAGGTTAACTGTACGAATATAACTGTTACCGTAAACAGAAATGTCAGTTTCTCGAAAACGTGGTCAAACTATTCAGTGCTGAACGAAATATAATATGCAATGTAATAAAACGTGAAGTTGAAGCTAAACAAAAATGCCTATCCGTGCCTCTTAACAAAAGCCATGAGCGAGCGGCTAACTACTGTGATGTTTCTCTTTCCACAATTTGAAATATAAAGACAGTGAAGAAGGTAATTATTCATCAACAGTTTTGTTGACACCTGGTAAAAAAAAGAAATGGCTTGGTAGATTAGGATAACTAGTGGGACTGATAGTGAAGACGCCGATGACAGCAGTAGTAAAGAAGGCGATTCATTCATAGAAAATTTTGTTCCAATGCGGTAGCTGGTAATTACAGTAAATTAAACATTTTTAGCCAAATAATTAAGCTATAGGCAATATTACAGTTCACATTTATTTCTTATAAGGTTTATGAAGAAAGCATTTTCTCGAAATAAACCACAGCTTACAAAATGTTAGTATAAACTGTACAGTAGTGAAATGTACGAATAGTGTCTCACTGTTGAGGTTGGCAGCACTTCAAATTTTCACTTCCTTTTCTCTCAGCCCATCCATATGCAAAAGGCAATCTATGACTTCAGTATCTATAGCAGCTAACGGTTATTGGTTTCGTATTGTACGCAAAAAGTTAGTGTGCCTGGATTGGGTTTGTAGTTCCGGTTTCACCTGGAAGTCAAGAAATTAAAGGTCGGCATTTGGAAACAAAAATAGTGTCATTTAATTCCTTTTAAAGAGTAGATACAGAAATCTTTAATGGTTTTTGTCGTAGGTCAAAGAAAAACCTTTTTCGTTCTTACTAAAGCTAAGTGGGCTTGATCCCATTATGAGAAAGGATAACCCCGACTTAAGTACGCAGATATAGTCACTTGAGTCACGAGTTTGCCCTTGTTTGTAACGAGGGGTAAAGGGGGGGAAAACATCAGTGCGCATGCCCGACTGCTTTAACTTCAGTACGACAAACATAACAACTTATAATATACCCAGAGCATATACAGTATATAGCGGAACCTTTTGTAGGTTAACTGTATGAATATAACTGTTTGTTACTGTAATCACAAATGTCGGTTTTTCAAAAACGTGGTCCAACTTTTCACAGTGCTGAACGCAATGTAATAAAATGTTTTGAAGTTGAAGCTAAACAAAAATGCCTATCCGTGCCTCTTAACAAAAGCCGTGAGCGAGCGGCTAACTTCTGTGATGCTTCTCTTTCCACAATTCGAAAAATAAAGAAGGAAATTAAGGACGTGAAGAAGCTATTCTTTAACAGTTTTGTTGACACCTGGTAAAAAAAAAGAAAACGGTTAGTTAGATACTAGAGAAACTGATAATGAAAACGCTGGTGACAGCAATAATAAAGAAGGCAATTCATTCGTAATTACAGTAAATCAAACATATCTAGTCATGTAATTAAGTTATAAGCAGTGTTACAGGTCATATTTATTTCTTATAAGGTTTATGAAGAAAACATTTTCTTGGAATAAACCACAGCTTACAAAATGTATCTAGAAACTGCACGGTAGTGAAATGTACGAGTAGTGTCTCACTGTTGAGGTTGGCAGCACTGCAAATATTTCACTGCCCTTCCTCACAGCCCATAACATACGCAAAGGCAATCTCGTGACTTCAGTATCTATACAAAATGTGACTTCTCTGCCGACTCCTTTTCTTTAGAAAAAATTGCCACCAGCCATGAGACACGTCATCTCATGAAAGAAATATTTTTTTGTAGTTTACTTTGAATGAAGGTTATTGTACAAAAAAAAAAAATCTGATGTGACACACTCACACGAGTTTCTCTTGCCAATGTTAATAATTAACCATATAATCTAACATTAGAAGTAAACAAAAAAATTAACTTCAATAAACATAACCTAATTTTAATCATGAGTGAGACACAAAATGAAAATCAACCTCAGTTTGGCTTAAAATTACGGAAAATCACTCGTTCACGCTAAACTAGGCTCTGTAGAGAAAAATGCTCCAAATAAAAGTCGTAGATCTTTTAATTTCCTATAAATTTTATTTTATACATTTTTATCGTAAAATGCCGAAACCTAAGGCTGAAACCAACTAAATGCCAAAACTAACTAAGGCCGAAACCTTAAAAAAATTGATTTTTCACACGTTTTCATGTGAAAATAACAGAAAATCGCTAATTACTGCTAAACTAAGCGTTATACAAAAAAATGTTTGAAATAAGTTGTAGAATTTTAAATTCTCTACAACTTGTACTAATTACATTTTTGCGCTAAAATGCATATTAAAGTCGTAATCTTCAAAAACAATTTTTTTACGAAAAACAGCCTCACCAAGAATTTCAGCAGACATGGCGCCTACCCTATCTTGTACAGCATAAAATTTTTAGTAAATGAGATTTTTAAAAAAATCGTAGGAGCCGTTTTTGAGAAAATCGCAAAAAAGTGTAAAATGATATGAATAAACTACTACTTCTGGTTGACCGATTTTGATGAAAATGTTCGTGTCGGGTCTGGTAGTGATATCTAACTTAAGTTTCAAGTTCGTACGATGTTCCGTTCTTGAGATATTTTGTTCACACACACACACACACACACAGACCAATCGCGAAAAACATGTTTTTTTGGTTCAGGGGGTCTGAAAACGTGTAGATCTGGTGAAAACTTGATTTTGAAAAATCGACATGAAAACAATACTTTCCTTCCTTTATATTCATAGAGGCAAGAGAAAGTAAAAATGGTTACACAGGGTCTGCAAAATTTTATTTTATTAGGCATGTACTTACAATTTGTGTGTTCAAAATGCAATATAAAAAAACTGTCTAAAATTACTATAAATTATAGATCTTAATTATCGTCTTTTTTTTTATTTTCAGAAAATATAGAAACTGAAGTCGACAATATGAATAATTCTGTCAATATTGATTCCGGTATAACAAACGATATAAATATGAATTCTGCTGATAGTAATGAAACAACTAAATCTGTAAATAATAATTCTGATCTCAACAATACAGGTTCTTTAGACAATACACCTTCAATTGCAGTTAATGAAGCGAGCGCATTTCAGGAAAATAACAGTAATGGAACATCAAACGTATGTAAGAAACGTAATTCTTCTGATATAGGAGTAGTGAAATCGACCAATCTTTTAAAAGGAAATGCATTTAGTTCACTGTTGGCCTATGGTGGTGATTCATCTTCAGGCGATACTGATGATGATGATGATGATGATAATGATGAAGATATCATAGAAATTCGAAATGAGGACCAAAACAACAAAATGCAAGTTGATAAAACTATATCTGTTCTTTCTTCTGGCCAACAATTTCTTGCCACTGCAACAAATGTGGTCAGCAATGTTGGAAATGTGTCTTCTGAACCTCAGACATCTAATGCTGTTAATAACAATAACCCAATCGAAACGAATGATAAAAATCAGAATGATGATATACAGATCATTTATCATAATAATAACAACAAGAACACGGGTGAGAAATCACCTATCAGTAATCGAACAAATACTTCAGATATAAGGAATAATAACACAGCATTTACCAGAACCCAAATTGCTGCTGTTAATGATGATGACGATGATACATCATCCCTCTCTTCATCTAGCAGTTCTACTTCAATTGCGTTTTCAGAAGATATCGATTTCAGGTAAAAAGAAAGTGTTCTTTAATAAAGTTACTTCTCAGTTATTAGTTAATAATATACCTATCTTGTATTATATATAGTATGGTTCTTCAAAGTTTAAAAAGTGTTAACAAACAGCTGTCCAGTTGTACAACCCTCAATGATATCACTGCTATAACAGAAATCACAGGAATGCTTTGTCTTAAAGTCTCTCTCCTATCAGAGGTCGGAAATCATCGTCATCATTATGGTTATTCACTGCTGCATGGAACAATTCCTTGTCACTGCAGCCAAACCAGTCCCTCAGGTTCTTCAACCAGAATGCCGTATGTCTGCCAACGTTCTGCTTCCTCTTATCTTCCCCTGCATGATTTATTGTAAGATGTAATATTTCGGACCTCTAATCACATTTCCAAGTTATTGAAGTATTTTCTTTTTCACTGTATCAACCAACTCTCATTCTTTGCTAACTTGATTAAGCACATCTCTATTTGTTATTCTGTTTTCACAGAATTTGCCACATCTTGCGATAGCACCATATCTCACAAGGCAAGGCATGTATCTTCTCAAAATAGATATTTTTGAGGGTCTACACCTCCATCCCGTACAAAAGAATAGAAAAGACATAATATCGCAGCATTCTCATTCTGAGCTCAATGTCAAGATCCCGACTACACAGCAATTTCTTCAGTGACAAATGACAATCTCGCAATTTCTATCCATTCATTTGTTTGCTCTCCCGTCTGTTGTATTGCAGGAATGCAAGGGCTGTCAAATCTTACTTGATAGATTAGTCAAGGTTGTTTAACTGGGTCCAATTGCAATTCTGGTTGGTCATCGTTGCTGCCTTTTTAATTTTCAATCTTTTGTATAAGAATTCCAGTTTTATAAATTAACTTTCATGGATTCATTGATACTTTTCCCCCATCAGTAACCTGATGGTATTCTGCCACTCGTCATTGTGATTTAATTAGTGATTTAATCATAAAACAAAAGGTTTTGTAATTTTGTGGAAAGGTAAACATATAAACTACAATGAACATAGAAACGTTTAACAATTCCAGCACGCATCTACTTGTATCATTGTATTATTTCACAGAAATTTATTTTTCTACTTAACATTGTATTATGTCAATCAGTTAGACATACATTGATGGACGTAATACTCCCACCACTGTCGTGTGAACATACTAGCTTATAAAGTAGGATTGAGGATAGCGGAGAGTAATAAGCCTACATACGTCGATAGATTTTTACCACTGGCTGTAGCTCAAAAGTTGGTCGAGATAGGAGCGGCAGGGCATTTGGCGGCATTAATAATGAGTTCAAAAAGGTTATGACGGACCGGCCTAGAAATAGTACAGTATCAAGATCTATTCCAAATTTTACTACATAACCACCTTTTGTTCGCTATTGTTTTTCTAATTTGTAATTACGTTCAGGTAAAATAAATAATTAAAGATTATACTAGATTGAATATGTTAGAATATAACAAGATAAATTTAGTTTAACCATTGGTTTGAGAGTTAACATATATTTTATTCATAATAAAAGTAGACCTTTAAAATAATGTAATATGAATATTAAAACAAGTAGAAATTAACAGAATGTTTACTAGTTCCTAAATGAAAATAAACTGGCATTCTAGTATAAACAAAAACGTATGTAGGTTAGGTAATCTGACAAGCAAAAAAATCATGAGTGACTATTGCTCGAGTCCCAGCTCCGTGTAGTTGGAAGGAATGCAGTGCCTTGTTATAATAGTGGGGGAGTGAATGAGTGTTAGTAGTGTTTCACTGCTGCTGCATTTGAAGTGGTAACATGTACTAACTAGACTAAAATAATATTCTTATCATCCGGCGCATTAATTTAACAAATATCTACTGGGTTATTATCTTGGTCGGATTCATAATATTTAACTTTCCAATTTATATCAAAATATGTAAATAAGTAAATGTAATAACTACAAACAAATATGTTAAATACGGAAAGTTTGGAAACGAATGTTTTGTATCAGAGTAAACAACAATCGTTTTTCCAGCATGTGTCACTCATTCATTATACCTCACCTGTACCCTTCACCCCGCAATTACATGGAGCTTGGAACCGTACAATACGTGGGTGCTTTCACATTGTGAGCAAATACATTTTAAAACAAAAATAGAAAGTAACTTTAACTTTAAGTAAACTTCTGTTTTTATTCTGAATGAAATCCAACCTTTTAATGACTGAATGACTAGGTACATTTACTGCTCTGTGATCATGAAGGGCTATGCTTAGTACAAACGTATTGGTACATTTGCTTCTGGTTTTATTATACTAGTGCTGACACCTATTGTTTTCTTAATGTACTATGTAATTGTTTATTATGTAGTCTTTGTTTTACTCGATGGTAAAAGTTTGTGTGTTATACATAACCTCGCTAATGTGTTCAAAAAAATTGTATTATTGTGTCATTAGCTTCGTGCCAGCGTTTGTTTACCAATATAGAATTTTTCTTTTTCTGTGAAAATAAATGTATTTTGTAATAACGTAAATCATGTATAATGTATCTGTTAGTTTTATTTTGAACGTTTCATTTTATCATTTATTGTGGAAGTGTGACTGGAAATAGCCAGTTTTGTTGGTTAGCCTTTGGGATGAAAAAAATATTGCAGTATTTACTTCTAGGGATGGAAAGTTGATAATGAAGGGAATTTTTTTTATTAGACAAAATTTACAATCGGATGTGTTTAACTTTCTGTAAATATTTATGGTACAATATAATAACACTGTCATGAGTAGAGAAGTGTCCAGCAACCCTTCTGTACAAATTAAACACAAAAAGAGTATTGGTACATAATTACTACCTGCGGTAGTTATGAAATGAAAGAAAACATAAAGTTAGTATTTTTACAGAAATACAAACAAACATTAAATGGTATTAGAAAACAAAAAAAAATTAATTAATTAAATAACAACTTAATAACTAAAAACAAAGATTATTTACATATTTTAACGGTAACTAGAGAATATGTGAACAATAAATATGAAAAGCAGAAATAATGGAAAACCTATAAAGAACTCAGACTGTGGGCTGAGTTCTGGGTTGGAAAACATAGCTCTTAAAAGGCTAAAATAGAAGCTCAAAAAGAAGTGGTGAGATACAATGTCATGTATAGCATGACATTGTTATCACACACGAAAAAGGTAAGTGTGAGAATTCACCCTGAATTGAAGTATTCTGTGTGTCTATTGACTTTCATCATTTCCAGTGAACATTTAATCAAACAATAAATTAAATTACAACATTATTTTAGGATTAAGTGTGTGTTAATTGTAGTCTAAATTGTTGTAGTGTTGACGGAAGTGACGAAGAAACCGATGATGATGAGGATAATGACGAAACGACTGGTGCAGCTCGGAAAAAGAAACCGAATAACAGGAAAAATATGACAACAGAAGGTGAACTGTCATTAGATGATTTGCCACCAATTAAAGATTTACACGTTTCTGTGCCGCAAGATCAATGTGTATTGCTTGGAAACATTTTGAATATCGTTGATAAATTAGGTATGATATTTATATTTTAGTATTTGTATAAGTAGATAAACTCATTTCAGTTATACCCCAACAAACTAAAGACTGCACTGGAGCTGAGATTATACTGGACATGATTTATTTACTTTTAAATTTGTAGATATTTTTTTTCCTGCCCATAACAGACAGGTGGAGTGTCAAATTATTTACACCCAATCTGTTAGTTGCAGGGCTAAAATAAATAGTTCTGTTTCTTATCGCATGGTCAGCCAATTAAATGACTGAATCATTTAAGAACAGAAGAGGTAGAGGTGTAAAAGACACTAATCAGAGATATCTCTGAAAGTAATGAATTTCATTATACAGCCAGACCCTGTGATGAATGAAGTGAAGGTGTCATTTGCAGAGTGGAAAATTTGTGCTTTTCAGAGGGCCCGGCATGCTGATAAGCGTACTTTTCCACTCAGTGAGGAAGGCAATGGTAAACCACCTCACTCCTCGTTTTACTTAGTAAAGCCTCTAGAGGTTCAAACCAGCTTTTCGGCTGATGACCTAAACAACAACAGATATTTTTTAACAACCTGATTGGAATTTTTACTTAAATAAATAAGTTATATTTTTGCATAAGGAAATTTGTTGCATTTGATAAATGTATACCATCTTCATTGCCCATTACAGGCAGGTAGAGAGTTAAATTATTTGCACTCTTCCTGCTAGTTTCAGGGCTACAAAAAATAGTTCTGTTTCTTATCACATGGTCAGCCAATTATACGACTGAAGCATTTAAGAACAGAAGCGGTAGAGGTGTAAAAGACACCATTTAGAGTTATCTCCTCTGAGTTTTCAATATAATGAATTTCATTATACAACCAGACTCTGTGGTGAGTGAAGTGAAGGTGTCATTTACAGGGTGGAGAGTAGACTATTCAGTAAGTAAGGCAAGGGTTAACCGCTTCTCTCCTTGTTTTACGTAGTAAAGCCTCTAGAGGTTCAATTCAGCTTATCAGCAGATGACTTCAACAACTACATACTATCATCATAAATAGTACATTGTCGCAGTTTTTTTTTTTTTGTGTAAATGTATCCATCTCATGTATTTGACTTTTTTGCAAAACTTATGTAGACATATCTATAGTGAGTTCACTGTAAGAACCAACTGTCGAATCAACAAACTGCATCTGTGGTAGTACGTGTAAATACACCACACAAATACATGCAACAGCCTAGCATTAGTCACCAGGTGGACACCAACACTTTTATAGCTACTAAACAATAACAACGAACAGCCACCTTCCCTAACGTCAATAAAATTTTTCCCTTATCACTTAATTTTGTTTAGAATTCAGTTGCATACTACTCCGTATTGTTTATAGGCTTATTCAATGTTTATATACAAATTCTTCATGTATGTGTAATTTTTAATTTTATGGTCCTAAATGAGTTTTCAATTTAGTTGGCTTTGTTATATTAAACTGTTCGGTTTGGTTTAATTGTGCGTCTAGTTCGATTGGTGCTTTTAGTTTCATGTACGGTTTAATTTTATTGTAGTTATTACTTTATTCGACTGTATGAACAAAAGTAAGTTTATTTTTATTTTTGCTGAAAAAGTTAATATTAATTTATAGTGATGGCTAATGCACCCGAGTCCTCTATTTACAAACACCAAAAAGGTAAACCTTTGAGAATAAAGTAAGTGAGTTTTAAAATTAGTAAACAATAATAATTTTATTCATAAAGTAAGCATTTAAAATTATAAAAAACATTTAAGTATTTAATTTTATTAAGGTAAAGAATTAACTACTCATAAGAGTATTAAGCACGAGTCATTTCGCATACGCCTACTATGAAAATCACATAATACTTTTGGTGCGTACGGTTCTGGAGCTGTGACGTCATTCACTGTTTGTTGACTTCGCAGTTGGTTCTTAAAATGAATTTTGTATACATTAATTCAGCAGGGATTGAAATAGAAGTATCATTTACTAAAGTTAACTGTATTTTCGTTATTTACCTCTTACAGAATAGAGGTAAATTATGTCTACAATTTCAATTGTGTTGGTTGATGCAGTTCATATTTTTATATTTTTCCAGTGGTCGTTCAGGCGCTGAAAGATTTACCAGCATTGGATTTGGACACCGTCTTATTTTTGGAATGGAATAAACCATTAGGACAAGTTTTTGATGTCTTTGGTCCTGTCATCGAACCTTTGTACTGTGTGCGTTTCAATTCCACTGATCATATTCAAACAAAAGATATATCAGTTGGTTTGCCTGTGTATTTTGTTCCAAAGTCGAATCATACTCGTTATGTGTTCCTTGCGCAGCTTATGAGGTGGGTTATTGTTGAAATCAAATTAAAAAAATATTAGTTTTCTGTAATATGTATACTTGTAACGCTGCTTTAATTTATTTGTATTTATTTATTTACTTAAACTAAAATTTTCAGTGGATTCACCACCAACACAAGAAAACCATTCACATTGGAACTGTAATGCTTTTCAGTTCATGAGTTGATGAGCTCTGCTGTTCCACGGGTTTAAACCAAGCAGAACATTTGCTAGTGTTGTCAGATTGCATGAATGATTACATGAATGTGCCTGACAAACATTAAGCGGGCATGGGTATAAGAGCCACAAAGTAGTTCACGTGTGTCATGCATCTAGTATTAAACACTTGGATTATAGAGTAGGTTAACATGCAATAATTTATAATATAATCAGCTGGTTGTGTGTACATTGATTATAATTGTTACTGAAAGATCAAAAAAATGGCTGATGAAATACGAGGTGTGGCTATTAAATAAGGAGACTGACGTTGTAAAAAATTTTATTTTTATTTTTTACATAATCACTTATTGTCACCTTCAAGATACGTTCCTTCTCTATCTCTACAACGCTCCATGTGAATTTTCCATTGTTGGGAACAGTGCTGGAAGCCATCTTCTGTCAGCTTCTTCAGGACATGTGCCGCTTTCTCTTTTACAGCTTCCACAGACTCAAAATCTTGTCCCTTTTAATCCAGATTTCACCTTAGGGAACAGGTAGAAGATAATAACATGTGATGAAATGTTGTTTTTTTTACTTATGTTCTGGTAACGAAGCGCCAGTCCATGCACTGGAAGAGCCAAAAAAGCTCGAATGAGCAAGTCAAAATTTAAAGCAATGATGATTGTTTTTTTTTTTGATATCCATGGGATTGTTGTGTACCTTCACTGGGTTTCTGATGGTCAAACAATTAATCAATATTACTACCTTGAGGTACTTTCTAAACCACGTCAAAGAGTAAGGAAGAAACGCCCCGAAATGTGGAAGGACAAATCATGGGTTCTCCACCAAGACGATGCGCCAGCTCATTCCGCGTTATCTGTCAAGAGGTTCCTAGCCAAGTACAGCATCTCAGTGTTAGAACATCCATCGTATTCACCAGATCTTGCACCATGTGACTTCTACCTGTGCCCTAAGGTGAAATCTGCATTAAAAGGGACAAGATTTGAGTCTGTGGAAGCTGTAAAAGAGAAAGCAGCACGTGTCCTGAAGGAGCTGACAGAAGATGACTTCCAGCACTGTTTCCAACAATGGAAAATTTGCATGGAGTGTTGTAGGAATAGAGGAGTGTATATTGAAGGTGACAATATCTAGACAATGATATCTCTTCAATCATTTCTATAAAACTGTTGAAGTTAAATGCTAATATGTGTGGATTTTTTTGTATTTCTCAATTTTATTTTGATATGGCACTATTATACTGAAATATTTGTTTGTCTTGCTTAACTTATTATATTGATATAATGTAGTCATAATTCAGTGTTCTGTTTGGTGTTCATAATATATATGTTTTTTAAATTTTAACTTCACTGTAATGATGTCCTAGCCTCCATATTCCCCAGACATGGCCTCGTGTGACTTTTCTGTAAATAGAACTTTAAAAGGCTGTTGTTTTATGAAAGTAGATGTGATTAAAAGATCTAAATGCTATTCCAAAGATCAAGTTCGAGAAGTGTTTTGGGGATTGGAAGAAGCGCTCGTAGAAATGTTCAATGTCTAGTTTGGGAAGGGGACTATTTGGAGGGGATAATATTAATGTAGAAGAATAAATAAAATTCTTTCCAAAAAACGAAAATTCCAATTATTTTTTGAACATATCTCGTGTGTGTGTGTTGGTGTGTATAAATATATATATCCTATTTGTTGGGAAGAATGACAAATATATTTAGTTGTGTCTTTATCCTGTGTGTCAAAGGATTAAATGAATGAAAAATTGTAAACTGTTGATACTTGTTATCCAGTTTCAAAAAATTTACTAGAACGATTTTACAGATAAAGAAAAAATTTTCATTAATTCCTGGAATGTTTATAAATGCTTATTACAAAACTAATTGTTCAGGTTTATTTCAAATGAATTACTAAACATACGAGGGTAGGCTGATAAGTAATGCACACATGCTTGTAGAAGACAACTAAATAAACTTCAGTAGCGCGCCTGGTGGCATGTGGAAGTACTATTTCTCCTCTACAAGCCTGCGCAGTTTGAAGGCGTTGCTTTCATTCAGTTTGTTTTGAGTAGTGGAAGTATGGCGTCGTGTTCTGGTGCTATGTCAACGAGAATTAAACAACGCGCTGTTATCGAATTTTTAACTGCTGAGAAAGTGAATCCTAGTGAGATTTATCGTCGTTTAAAGGCTGTTTATTGTGACGATACTGTTGATAGGTCTACTGTGAATCGTTGGGTAATAAAATTTCGTGATTGCCAACCTGGAAAAGCCTTAATTGTTGACAAAACACGCAGTGGACGACCAATCACTGCCTCAGACGATAATCGTCGCAAACTCATCGATGATTTGATTCAAAATGACCGGCGAATCACTCAACAGCGTATCGCAAACCAAATTGGAATATCTAAGGAACGTGTTGGCTTCATTATTGAACAATTGGGATACCGTAAAATCTGTGCACGATGGGTACCACGCCGTCTGACAGACGAGAATAAACAGCGTCGATTGGAATGCTGTGAACAACTTTTGAAGCGCTACCGTGACGAAGGAGACGACTTTCTTTTGAATATTGTGACGGGGGACGAGTCATGGGTTCATCATTACGATCCCGAAGAAAAAAGGCAGAGCGCTGAATATCGTCATCCACATTCTCCTGTTGTGAAAAAGTTCAAAACACAACCGTCCGCAAAAAAAATTCTTTTGACTGTGTTTTGGGATGCTCGCCGAGTTTATGTGACTGATTATCTGGAACGAGGGGCAACGGTAAATTCTGCTCAGTATATACAGACTCTGAAACACCTCCGACGTCGAGTTTGTCGTGTTAGAGGCAACCTGGCGCCAATAATTTTGCAACACGACAATGCTCGTCCACACACTTCGCGTGCAACTGGAGAGGCTCTGAGAAACCTGAAGTTTCAACCAATTTTACACCCTCCGTATTCTCCCGACCTTGCGCCTTGCGATTTTTATTTTTTTCCTCTACTGAAGAGAGACCTTAAGGGTAATCATTACAGCTCGGACAATGAGGTGAAGGCAGCTATTGCGTCCTGGGTTCGAGGAAAGTCGGAAGAATTTTTCAGTGACGGAATGAAAAAACTTGTTAAACGTTGGGAGAAATGTGTAATGCTTAACGGTGACTATATTGAAAAATAAATAGATAATTTGGTAGGTTAAGATTTGTACTTTAATTTGTTATTTACCCCATCTTGCTATTTCTTTTTGTTCGTCTTCTACAAGCATGTGTGCATTACTTATCAGCCTACCCTCGTATTATTAATAGCATATAATATTGTAGAAATATTACTTATCATGGAAATAAGTATTTCATATTACTGTATTTCCAGTCGGATTATGTTTATTGTGTTTGATTGTAGTTTCTTATTGCCTTTAGCTAATAATATTGATATTTAACCTTGCATAATTGATGCTTTTTACTCTTAATCAGAATATGTACTATTTTATTGTAAACCATGTTTTATCCATATTAGGATAATTTACAACAGTTAAATGATCGTACTTGTTTATGGTTATTATTTTTACTTTCTCTTGCCTATATGAATTTATAAGAAGGAAAGTATTGTTTTCATGTCAATTTTTCGAAATCGAGTTTTCACCGGATCTACACGTTTTCAGACCCCCTGAACCCAAAAAATGTTTTTAGTGATTGGTCTGTGTGTATGTGTGTGAACAGAATATCTCGAAAACGGAAATTTCAACTTGAAACTTGAGACTTAAGTTACATACTACTACCGGACCCGACAAACATTTTCATCAAAATCGGTCAACTGGAAGTAGTAGTAGTTTATTCGTGTAATTTTTCACTTTTTTGCGATTTTCTCAAAAACTGGTCCTACGATTTTTTTTTTAAATCACCTCATTTACTAAATTTTTTATGCTCTACAAGATAGGGTAGGCGCCGTGTTTGCTGAAATTCTTTGCGAGGCTGTTTTCACGTAAAAAAAGTGTTTTAAGATTACGGTTTTAATATGTATTATAGCGCAACAAAAATTTATATAATAAAAAATGTAGAGAATTTAAAATTCTACATCTTTTATTTCAAACATTTTTTTGTATAATGCTTAGTTTAGCGGTAATTAGCGATTTTCTGTTTTTTCTCGTGAAAACGTGTGAAAAATCAATTTTTTTAAGATTTCGGCCCTAGTATGCATTTTATGACAAAAGTGTATATAATCAAATTTATAGAAAATTAAAAGATCTACAACTTTTATTCAGAGCATTTTTCTTTACAGAGCCTAGTTTAGCGTGAAAGATAGATTTTCCTTATTTTTAAGGCAAACTGAGTTCGATTTTCATTTTGCGTCTTTCACTCATGATTTAAATTAGGTTATGTTTATTGAGGTTAGTTTGTCATTTATTTCTAATGTTTTATTACTATTGTTAGGTTTATTGTTAATTATTTGCATTGGCAAGAGAAAGTTGTGTGAGTGTTTCACACCAGATTTTTTTTTAGCTTTTTTCTGTTTAATAAATACTGCACAATTATATTACACTTCCATAATGCTTTTATTACCATGACAAACTGTAAACAAAACAGTTCCAACAATAATATTCAGAAACAGCTGATCAGCTGATAAAATTAACTGTATTAAACACATGTCAACTCTCCCCCTTTAAAGTCTTGACCGTAGCATCTGATCGACGTGTCGCCTGCAAACTTGACCACTGTCTAGCTTGATATAGTAGTTTAAATTACCGTCTCTAGATTGAACTTGCCCAAGACTCCATTTCCCTTGGCCACTGTAATTTCTTACTTGCACACGATCCCCAACCATAAATTGGCGTACTATGCCCCTTGGGCGTTGTTTTATCTGTTCTCCTTGAGGTGGCACTAGTAAACTGATGTAAGTTCTTACTTTCCTATTAAACATGAGGAAGTATGCCGAGTTTCCAGTTGAGTTTGGAACTTGACGGAGTTGCGTGAGTATTCGATGGAGCTTTGTTTCAAGAGATCCTGGTTCTTCTAGCATGCTTTTCAAAGACTTTTTAACAGTTTGGACAAACCGTTCTGCTTGACCATTAGATGACTGATGGAATGGAGCTGTAGTTTTGTGTTTTGTTCCATATTTATTTAGGAACTCTTGAAATGTAGTAGATGTGAAATTTCTTCCATTGTCAGATATCAAGAGATTAGGCAGACCAAAAGTACTAAACAGTTTCCTCAACTCCTTCACAGTCCATTCTGCAGGTGTTGTCCTGGTAGGAATCACTTCTACCCATTTCGAGGAAGCATCTACAACAATCATAAATTGTTGACTGTTTGTTGGGCCCATGAAATCCACATGAATTCTTTCCCATGGTTTTGTTGCTGGTTCCCAAGGGTGGTTTATTTCTTTGGCTGGTGCGTTTTGTTTTTCTCGACATGGTCTACAGGTAGAAATCATATTTTCAATATCTTTGTCCATCCCTCTCCAACAGCAGTAACTCTTTGCTAAGGCCTTTGTTTTTAAGATCCCCACATGTCCAAAGTGTAATTCAATGAGAACTTGCTTCTTAAGGGAGGTCGGAATGATTACCTTCCACCCTCTAAAAAGACATCCTTCGTGAAATGTAAGTTCATTGTCGTGATATCCTAAAGCTTCAAGTGATTTACCTTCTTGAAGATACTTTACAATTAAACCAAGTTCTGGGTCCTTCATTGTCTCTGCAGCTAGTATCTTGTGATCAATTGTAAGTGTGTTGATCTGGTTTGTTTGAAAAATGTTGTGCTGATCCATACATCCATTGTTCATGTCTTCCATTGGAAATCTTGAGAGAAAATCTGCGTTCCCATGTTCACTTGTTCGTTTGAATTCAATTTTGTAGTTAAATCCGGATAAGAAATGAGAGTAATTGAAAAGCTGTGTTGCTGACATAGAAGGGAGGCTTTTGTGAGGGTCAAAGATAGCAACCAGTGGCTTATGGTCTGTTACGAGTGTAAATTGTCGTCCGTAACAATATGAGAAAAATTTCTTCAGACCCCAGTATATTCCAGTCGCTTCTTTATCGATCTGGCTGTAATGTCTTTCAGCTTTTGTTAAAGTCCTGGATGCAAAAGCTATTGGCCTTTCACTCCCATCTGGATAGCGGTGTGATATTACGGCTCCAAGTCCTACTGGAGATGCGTCTGTAGCAAGAATTAGTGGATACTCTGGTTTAAAGTGACTAAGTACTGTGTCACCTGTTATTACCTCCTTGATAGTTTGAAAACTCTGTTCACAGTTACTGTTCCATCTGAATGGTTTTCCTTTCTGCAGTAAGTGATGCAGTGGGTGAAGCACGGTTGCTAGATCCTTAATAAACCGGTTGTAGTAGTTCACAAGTCCTAAAAATGAACGAAGCTCATTTATGTTTTGAGGTCTTCTTGCATCTGTAATCGCTGTTACCTTTACTTTGCTTTTGTGTATTCCATGCTCATCAATCACATGTCCTAGACAAGTACTATAATCTGATGGACCAGTTACAGGAGAGATTGGGACAGCTTACAGCAGAAACTCAAATGAACATACAGGACAAGGCCCATAGCAATATAGAATTGTCGACACCAGCACAGCATTCTCGAGCACTTACTTCAACAATTTCATTTATTCCATCCTCGTCGCCAACTAATAAATACTGCACAATTATATTACACTTCCATAATGCTTTTATTACCATGACAAACTGTAAACAAAACAGTTCCAACAATAACATTCAGAAACAGCTGATCAGCTGATAAAATTAACTGTATTAAACACATGTCACTGTTATTTGACTAATTTGCTTAAGAGAAACGTATCTTTTTAGTAACATAACAAAATGTTGAATTATTTGTCTTTGTTAATAAGATTTGTTGTTTTTTTTTAATGCGCTGTATAGGTTAAAAGGAAGTGATGCCTCATGGGAAGATAATAATGAACCTCCTCGAGAATATCTGGAGTACTCTGATGATGAGCAAGAACGCAAAGCTAATAAAATATTAAGACGGGTGAGTGAAATGGCTCTCAAATATAAAAATCTCTTTTATTAGATGATGCATCTTATAGTTGGTGGCAATTTTTTTCTAAAAGAAAGGAGTCTGCAATAGAAATCTTATGTTATGTTCACTTGAACTTTGGAGTTATCCTTCCTCATAATGGGATAGAAAGCCCACTTAGCTTTTGTAAGAAAGCTACTCTGTAAACGGAATTGAATGACACTATTTTTGTTTCCAAATTCAGACTTTAATTTTTTGACTTCTGGTTTGGGCCACTTCCAAGTGAAATTGGAACTTCAAACCCAATGATTTCATATCTACTCTTTAAGAGGAATCGAATAACACTATTTTTGTTTCCAAATTCCAACTGTGATTTCTTGACTTCCGGTTTTGAGCCACTTCCGATCGAAACCAGAACATTGAACCCATTCCAGAACCGTTAACTTTTTGTGTAGATTACATATCCGAAAACCATTTTGTTGCTATTTCTTGTAGTTTCTGACATCTGGATGTGAAAGACAGACGTCGGAAAATGTTAGATGACAGTTTTCAAAATTGCCACCAACAAGTAAGACCGTTAATGCAGTTTTAAAACTTTAAAAATTTATAACAAAATAAGAATAATAAAAATAATTTTGTTTTAAAAATGGACAGCAAAGAAAAAATTAATTCGGTTGGATGTCATTAATTTTAGATTTTTCACTATTTAGTTAATGCATATTTGACTGGATCAAGTTGGTATGTACAGGAATTTAAGGTGAAGGCTTTTAAAGTAGAAATTTTTGAGGAGTAATACAAATTTAGTCTCATTTTATGTGGTCAACAGTTTAATGACTTCATCATCGTTGATGTATTGACCATTAAGGAACTCCTTTAACTACCGAAACAAGTAAAAACCACTGGGTGCAAGTTCTGGATGGTAAGGTAACCGATCCAGTAGTTCTCATGACCATTAGGTCAAAAGACCTGTTTAAATTTTGTGTTTGTGCTGAAAGATGTGGCCTTGCATTGTTAAGAGCAACGTCACACTGGAAGACAGTATGCTATGCCGCTTGTTTCATAATATTATCATTATAAACTTCATAAATCTGGTGGTAAATTACTGCTGCTGCCGCCAAGTTTCATGCACTCTAGTATAGAATTACAGATATTATCTTGCTGTCAGTGGGGGACTCAATTTTCTTAAATATTTAAACTTCTACAGCTCAGCACACAGACTGACGAGACAGCCGCAAATGGCATCTAAATGCACACAAAGCATCCTGGGAACAGATGCATACTGTGGCATCATTCTCACTCTTTTTCACGAACTGACCTTATTTAAAAAATAGCTTTTGTAGACAAAAACGTTTCAGTTACTCAGTAGGCCTATTCATAAGAATAGATAGATCCTGTTTCAACCCAAAACTACTGTATAGTGTACTTTCCAGCAATTGAAATTGCTTGTAGAAAGTGAGTGTAGAGGAAGTAGAAAGTAGAATTCGGAGCTCATTGCTAGCCTTAGAGCAGTTACATTACAGTTGGGTTTGAAAACATGAGTTGGTAAATAAAATTTACTGTTGGTATTAAAATATACGTGCGGCGTTTTTGAACTGCATCTCTTTGGGATGCTCCAGAAGTGGTATTTATTGTTGTACAATAGTTACTCCATTTTTAGGCCATTGGTGCATGTTGCTGTAAGTATAATGATTTATCTTTCTTAAGTGTCATTTAGAGAATTCAAACAACATATTTCAGAACTGTAGCTTTGCCAGAATGTATAGAACTTAATATTCATTTCTTTAGGGTTTTGTCACCCTTTTTTATATTCGATGTAATTTGTTGAAATGTAAATACTTAAGTTTTTGTGTTCAACCTGTTCTAAGAAACGAATCGTTGAATTTCAATCTTTACTTGATCAAGAAGTTAGAAATTAATGAGAAGCAAGACATTCGGTCAACTAATGTAATATTTCTTTTTACAGTAATGCAATATTTTTGTTGTAAATGCAGTGGTTTTGTTCTTGTGATTTTATAATTTTACTAAAGTTTCATAAATGACAATAGATATCTGATGGTAGACCAACTGCAGGAATGGTGATAGTTGGATTTTTTTCTTGTTTTCTAGAAAATTGTAAGGCAAGAACGTAAATGACTAAAAAAGTTTACTAAAAAAAAAAAAAAAAATATGTAACTTTAAAACAATGTAAACAGTTAAGATAAAATAACATTCTCTTTTTTTTAGGCTGGCATATTCAAAAAGGAAGTAGTTAAAGAAGAAGAAGATGCAAGTGGCCCTCAAAAAAAGCGCCCAACTGCTTATGAGCAACGGATGAACGAACGAAATCTGAGAATAAGTGAAATACAGAAACGACGGTCACAGAATAGGAGATCTTGGAACAGTCAGAATCAGTTGATACGGTCACCAAATTTCATGCCTCCTCTGCCACCATGCGATTATTCAGCCAGTCCTACGTCATCACAGTCGTCTAGTGATAACCAACCTTTGTTTGACTTCAGAAGTTCGTTTGCTAATAATCCTCCATCACCACATAATATAATGTCTGATTGCCGACCAAAATGCTTGCCTTCATTTGGACAAAACAAACATGTATCTTTACCGCCTTCACCTGGTTTTCTGAGGAGTCCTCCTCCTGTACCTCCACAGCATTTATTTCAGACTTCTCTATCACCATGGGGTCCTGGTTCCAACATTCCTGTACCTCCACCAGCAACTCATCCTGGACTTTTCTCTCCCTCCATTGCTGGATCAAATAATATATCTACCGGTTTGCGTCCTAATCCTCCAACAAATCAGACGTTAGGTCAGAGTTCACATCCATTTTTTCCACCTCCAAATTTTTCACAGAACCGCGAACCGTTTCTAGCTTCGTTCCAATCCCCTCCACCACCGCTACCCCCACCTACAATTTCTCCCCATTGTCAACCTAATCCATTTTCAACACCCCCACCCACTTTTACGCAAACCAGTACTTCGTTTAATACGTTTTCACTACCACCGTTGCCATCTATTCCTAACGCTTCTGGTGTGTTTTCATCACCACCTCCTAGAATCCCGTACAATAGTAATGAATTCCCTAACTTGCCACCACCACCACAGTTTCCTCAACCCGTAAACGTGTTACCAGGATTCCCTAATCAAAATCAACCGACATTCCAGAATAATTTCAATCGACCCTCCAATCCTACCCCACCAAATTGTAGGTACTAACGTAATGAAAACCAACACGTTCCATTTGTAAAATACGCTTCTGTGTATTATATCTGATAATAGTATATTAGTTAATTATATTATTAGCGCAAATATTTATTGATATTAGTTCATGTGTTATAATATCGGTCATCAATTTAACGTCGTATTAAAATATATATTCCTGACTTTTGGTAAATATTCGTCTGCTGTAAAATGTGGTGAACAAACCTATTTATATATTCGTAAAGCATCCAATTCAGGAGATACTGAATTATTTTACTACTTATTAAACATACATTTTTGTTATTGATGTTATCTCAGAAAAAAAATACTAAGTATTGTAGTTATTAGTAAAGTTGTTTCTTAATGTGATATTGGTAAAACTAATTTCTATACATGTTTATTGTTAAATCTGTTACAAAGCGGACTACATCCCAATGTTAGTAACACTTAACCATTATGAATTTCGAATTGATCTATAGCATAAATAGTGTAGCAGTAATATGATTGTTTTGCAGTTTTACTCATAACGGTTAAATTTATGGGTAAATGTTCCCACTGAGGATCTTGACATTGATTAAAATATTAGATCCAATTTACCAAAATATCCAGTAACCAGAGTAGAAATGAGTACAATATTGAATTGATACTTTTGTAGGGCCTGTCCCAAAAGTTACTGTAATTTTTTTTAATCATTTGTTGAACATAAATTTATAATCTTTTTTGAACTTTTGAAAGTACTCTCTTCCCAACTGTATGCACATTTTCTAATACTTCACCCACCTGTTGTAGGCTCTATGGAAGGCCTTAAAAGTGATCTCTAGCAGACAGCTCATTAAAGTTTCTTTTTGCCTTCTCCAGCATTCTTTGGTGGTGTCGTTTCAGAGTTTTTTTATTATCTTGGGAAACAAAAAGTCGGCTGAAACAAAAAAAATTTCCAGCCCTAAATTTTGTGCCACCATTTTTTCATGGGGTATGGTGACATACTTTGTGCTAAGCATGATCTTTACTCAACCACTGACTGCACGTGACTGCAGACAATGGTATTCTTTACCTAAGATCTCCCTTACCATTTTTTTTTTCACCAGGAGCCACGTAAACATTAGTGGCCGACTGTGGTATTTCATTACCAGAACTTTTGGGACAGACCCTGTATGTCAGGTATTAAATCAGAAACAGTTACTTGAATAGAGAACTATACTATTAACCACGAAATTGCGAGCTTCCTCATAAACCAAGCAGCCGTGTACCTCAACCGTCCTGCCTTACAGTGTTGCCAATTTCACCCGCCCTGCCCGTGGCATCAGAATTGCTGTTTTCAGTCAGTTATTGCAAGCGTGACGTACAAAATGTTTATGGTTTGTTTTTTCAAATCATTTTCAATTTAAAAATTTCATATTTTTGTAATAATCCAAACACACTTATTATTTGTATTAGTGTCTTAAGCATAGGCTAATATTGCTTATTTACGAGAATATCTAATTAAAATAAGTACATAGTTGTAATTACAAAGAGGTTCATGGTTTTACAACACTTTTCTATTTCCTCTTTGTAATTATATTTCCTTCATGTCTAAAACTTATACAGATTAGTTGAATTATTCGCAAATAATTGAAATGAAAAGTTTTGTGATTTTAACTCTATATTCTAAGCTTCGTATTTATTTTGACATGAAATTTGCTATTAGGTGAATGTTAAATAAGTTGTAATCTTATACAGTTTATGATAATACGATAATAATAAAAAAGATAAAAAGTTTGTTCTCACTCTTGCCAATTATGTCGACACTTCATTACTGTCTAACTAGATCCAGGCTCGCAATTTCATGGTTACTAGTATAAGAAGTTGTATTTTAATGAAAAATTTCATACCGTAGTCTACTGTTTATGTTGGCATATCTCTTAGCATACAAAACAAAATCCCCTTATCTTTTCTACATATTATGTGTACTGTATTCTTCGTTCCTGTATTATTTCACAATCTGTGGCACAACTCCTTCTTAATACTCTTTTTCATTTTTTTTTTATATAACGACAAATAGTTACAAATATTATATTGTAACTGCCTCTTTTTATGTTCACTGGTTAATGAGACCTGCTGGTTATTATTATCAGATGCATAAGAACAGAATCCAATCAAAATTACATCTATATTATTTTTCAGGGCTGATGAACTCTGAACTTACGCATTGTCCCCTACCCACTTCATACTTAGCCAATGGCGTGCCAGCAACGTTGCCAACACTTGCTCTCGTAGCTCTGTTATATATTTTGGCAGCTATTTTTGGTCTTTCAATAACAATTATAACCTGTGAACTTACAATCAGCTGATTATATTATAAAGTATCGCATGTTGATGCACTCTGTAATCAATGTGTTCAGTACGAGATAGAAGACGCAAGTGACTACTGCGGCTCTTATACGCATGCGCGCGTAATGTTGGTCAGGCTGAAATATTCGTACAATCTGACAACGCTGGCAAATGTTCTAATTGGTTTAAGTGCATGGAACAGCATAGCTAATCAACTGTGAAAAGCGTATTAAGCGTTCTGTTTGTGTATGTTCATGTGTTCTTATCCCGTCACTTATTATGTTGAAGGTTGGTTTAAAAATATACAAACTTATCTTCATATAATTATTTAAGTTACTAGTTATCATCATAGCAGCAGAATTCATATTAATGTTTCTTTTTTATGTGCGTATAAAATAATTTTTTAGATTTACCTGATACTGCTTCTTATACTTTATTTCTTATTAGCACTTTCACGGTACCGATTCTTCAGGTAATAATAATAGCTACTATAGATACTGAAGTCACGAGTTTGCCTTTTGCGTATGTATGGGCTGCGAGGAAGGGAAATGTATATTTACAGTGCTGCCAACCTCAACAGTGAGACACTACTCGTACATTTCACTACTGTGAAGTTTTTGGATACATTTTGTAAGCTGTGGTTTATTCCGGGAAAATGTTTTCTTCATAAATCTTATAAGAAATAAATATGACCTGTAATATTGCCTATAGCTTAATTAAATGGCTAGAAATGTTTGATTTACTGTAATTACAAATGAATCGCCTTTTTTACTATTGCTGTCACCAGCGTTTTCATTATCAGTCTCTCTAGTATCTACCTAACTGTTTTCTTTTTTTTTTACCAGGTGTCAACAAAACTGTTAAAAAATAGCTTCTTCATGTCCTTAATTTTCTTCTTTATTTTTCAAATTGTGGAAAGAGAAACATCACAGTAGTTAGCCGCTCGCTCACAGCTTTTGTTAAGAGGCACGGATAGGCATTTTTGTTTAGCTTCAACTTCACAACATTTTATTACATTGCGTTCAGCACTGTGAATAAGTCGACCACGTTTTCAATAAACGGACATTTGTTTTTACGGTAACGAACAGTTATATTTGTACAGTTAACCTACAAAAGGTTCCTTCAAAAGGATGTACTGTATATGCTCTGGGTATAGTACAAGTTTTTATGTTTGTCATACTGAAATTAAAGCAGTCGCGCATGCGCACTGATGCTGTTCCCCCTTTACCCCTCGTTGCAAATAAGGGCAAACTCGTGACTCAAGTGACTATAGAAATTATTTACGAAGATTGCATCTTCCTTTGTCAATGGTTTGAATCAAACTGTTAGTTCAAGTTTGTAAACAATTTTTAAAAGCTATTATTATTACCTGAAGAAGGGGTTCACACCGCAAAGGGGCTGCTTGTAAGAAGCAAAGTATAAGAAGCAATGTAAGGTAAATATAAACGGTTTTTTTATAAAAAAACAACACACTAAACTTGTACTATTCACCTAATACAAAATTATTTAAGGGAAAGTTGTTAAATTGAGCTTATTATAATTAATTCTGTGTCATTGTTTTGCCTAAAAAAAAGAGTGAAAAATATACAAAGGTATATATACAATGCCTTTGGTTTTCAATAAGTTACTTAGTGTCCATACATTGAAAACACCTTTTCTTTCTTAGAAGGGTAGACATGAGGTATAGTAAACAAACAAAAAACTTATCAACAAATAGGAATGACTGTATAATGTAGAAACATTGACAATAATATTAAGCCTACTCGTAATTTCCAATCTTGTTTAAATTTGCCGTTTTCTGTTGTAGTTAATATTTTTTCTCGCTAATCTATTTCTCCAGTAAAACTGAATGATTGCTTTTGTTTTATCTCCATCTAAAACATAGTTTTAATATTCTTCTGGCACTTTTACTTCATTTAAAATATTTATATTTTTTAAAAAGAATACAGTCAGTTCTGCTATGGGACAGTGAAATTAATGAACAAATTTGTATCCGTATTGGATGATACTAATAATTATTTACCGTTGTTTTTTTCTCAATCATTAATTAGCTAGGGTATAAATTTAATCTTGAAATCATTAATAACATTGATGTTTATTAAATTTCTGTCGTAATAAAATGTAATGTTTGCCAGCCGCATTGGCGCAGTTGGTAACGTGCTCGCCTCTCATCATGCGGTCCTGGGTTCGAATCCCACTCAGGCGCGGCATATTTTCATACGTTACAAAAAACCATTTGAGTACTGTAAATTCTAAAGGAGCTAACAACCAAAAATGGTTTTTGTCAGGATTCAATAAAAACAGTTTATTTTTGTAGTTAATAGTAAACTAACTGTTTATATAATCTGTAATAATTTCCAGACATTTACTTATAATTATATTTCTACTTTGTCTATTAATATAATCTTTTTATTAAGTAGTAGTGTTGAAAAATAATAAAGAAATTTTCAACTAGCAGAAAGAGCTATGTTCAAAAATCACATAATCCCAAATGCTGTGTTCTAGTAAAAAATATGAAACAGGTTAACAAAAATCATTACGAACAAAATAAGCCAAAAGATTTTATTTTATATTTGAGATGAATATTTTTTTAAATACAAAATACAAGAAAAGTTATGTTTTCATTTTATTAACTTCTGCAGACTTCATTAAAAACTGTCTCTACTATCTTCGTTCGTGTAAGGCATCATTTTCATAAGATCTTCTACTTTAGTCGCAGGTAACTGAACTGTAGATGCCAGACCTTGGAATCTAATTGATTTGATGGTTTCAAGTGTAACATTTGGTTGAAAAACTGAACGCTTAATCCAAGGTGTTAAATCACTGAAACTATTTTTAACTTTTACAATTCCTTTTAAGAGACTTTTTTTGGGAAACAGGATCCTTGAAGCTTTAGTAATTTGAAGGTGCGAAGTATTTATTGTCCCTGCTGCAGCGGCATGAAAATCAAGAAATTTGCCACCCATTTCAGTTACTTGGAATGGTTTTGAAGGCCGAGCGTGGCTAATGTCAAGTTTTACATCATTTAATGTTGTAGCTTTAGATTTTTTCAATCAATGCAAAATCTCTTATCAGCCGCACCAAAGCTGTGGCCTACCACAAAATAATTTTGTTCTATTTTGTCGAATAGTCCAATTGTAATAAGATAAATATTATTAATTTTTGTAGGTTAAGTATGGACTTCCACTCGTTCTTGCCACTTTTTGACACTTTTTAAAGTTAGGTTTCCGTGTTTTGGGAATGACAATTTCATCATCGAGAAACGCTTTAGTAGTACTCACTCGCGATAGTGCCATTTGTACTTTATGGACTTTGAAATTATAAAAATAAGCTACTGATTCGAAACCGGTTAGATTTACAGAACACTTCAACACGAAATTGCAGCCGGCGTCATAGCTCTTTTAGTTGTCAATGTAATGTCGAGTTACACTACTGCTATCTGTCTGCAATAAATAAAAATACTTCCAGGCTGCTTATGTTCATAGCTCTTGTACCGATATATTGGCGTTGTTTCATAGCTTACATAGATGTTAAAAACTCGTTTTCGAAAAAAATGGCTGTTAGCTCCTTTAGAATTTACAGTACTCATTTCATCCTACATTGCATAAAGTTGATGCGACGTTAAATAAAACAAAAATTAAAAAATGTAATGTTTGTTTATGAATTAAAAAAGAGAATGTACATTTTATATAATGAATTGATGAAAATGTAACACTTGGTCTAAAAGAGTTATCACAGGACAGTGTTTTTTTGGTAAGATACGACTAATGTTCCTAACTTTCCTCATTTCATTATCACTCTCTCTTTTTCAAATGTCTACTACGTGCTGTCAAAACGTGTGCTTAAATGTGCACATGTACTAGTGTAAAATGTAATTGAATGGGTCAGCGGAAAAACATTGCAAGTAACAAAAACAAATTTTTACAGAAAGTGAACGATTTTTCACTGTATGAAGATTTTGTTTCAAGAGTTTCCGAGATTTTAGTTACAATTCTACCCGTTAGAATTCACTATTATGATCAAATAGAGGGTTTATAGAATGTATTTCACTGAAACCTCACTTTTGTGAATTTTGCCAGTTGCAACGTTTTTCTGTTGAGCCATTCTATTATGAAAAATGATATAATTATTATTTCTTGAAAAAGTTGATAATTTTCTTTTGTGTCTTTTTAGACTAAGAGCAGTAACTTTTTTTTATTTACTCATGGAGTTGCTATGTAACTACAAAGTCTGCATCTTGATTTTCTATGAAATGTTATTTATGTTTGCTGATGTTAGAACTTTGGCACACATTACATTTTATGTTTGTTTCTACTTCATGTTTTCCTTTTCTTGAGTTTTTAGGGTTGCTCATGAATCTTTGGTGCTTAAGGAGGGATTGTAGTGGAAAAATGAAAAAAAAATCGATTTTCACTTTTTAGGGTAATATTGTAGTTTGAAATTCCATCTTTCCAACGCCACCAAAATTACGTTTCTACCACAACTAGGAATATTTTTATTAATTATTTTAGTACATGACGTTTTGCTAGAATTTCACTTCCCCACTTTGAAGATATATTTTTTTTTTTTTTATTCCTAATTTGTGTAAGTTGCAATCTGTTCAATTCAGAACAATAAGCAACCCCATGACCCAATGAGATGAGGATGATGTGTATGACGTGTAAATGAGGTGTATAAAATACTTTATACAGATACAAATACTTTATGAAGATATATAAAATACTTTTTACTGTTTTACCACCATTTTGGTAAAGATCTAATTATTATTTCTTTTTTATACATGTTATTAGTATTTTTCTTATTATTTATCAACTGACGGTTGGCAATGATGAACAGCTGTTTACAATAACATTGACTTATTAACATGTAAAATATAGTAATTCTGAGCACTTCTAACACTTTAAAAACGTTTTACCGAAAATGTATATTTTCTGTATACATGTTCCTTTTTCTGAAAAACTATTAAAAATATAGTCCTGAAATTTCTACAGCAGTTATAACTGTATGAGATACACATACTGGACCACATTCATGCGAAAACATTGGTTACAAAAAAAATTTATGAAAAATCGGTGAAAAAAAACAATTTGTTTTAACTGTCACAGAAATTATTTTTCCAACCCCCCCCCCCCCCAAAATGGGATCACTATGAATGTGGTTCAGTAAACTAATACGACCTATAACTACATTCTGTAAAAATTTCAGAAGGTTCCATTGAATAGTTTCTGAGAAAAAGGAACATGAATTTGGTGAAATTAACATGGGTAGTTTAGGCACTGCAATCCCTCCCTTAATGAGTTCTGTTTTACATTTTCATCTATTCTCTTCCACATCTGTACATTATCAATTTCTTTATTTATGGTGCTTTTATTTTTATAAACTATGTATTATGTACAAGAATTATGGTCTGGAATATTAACCTTTCTGTAAAATGAACACTTATTACCATGGGCTCCTTGTTTGGTGTCCTAAATGGGTCAATTATTCAACGTTTTATAACTTGAATATATTCATGTAATTTTTTCTGACGTGTAATAAAATTTGCTAAGAAAGTTAGTAACTGATACTCAGTAAATTTTCACATGAATGACATTGAAAAATGAAATAGCGTTAGATTATAATAATAGTAATGTAGTCTGCTTTCCCTAAGTTATTAAATGGTTTTCTTTACATAATATTCATCGGAGGTTTTAGAACAAAAATATAGGATTAATTAATTATAAAAATATTGGGGAAGTTCTCCCCCAATTAGATCTTATGACAATAAGTGTATTAAATTTATACAATATTATTATAGATAGTTGTTTAATGATTTGTAAAATTACGTTTATTAAAATGCAGTTATAAATTTTCTGTTATGTGTAAACTTTTCTTTCAATAAAATATGTTGAGTCCGCAGGTTGTATTTTTTGGATTGAGATATTTGTAGTTTGCCTTCATAAAAATTACATGGACATTTTAATGAAACATCAAACTGTATGAGTTATTTGTTCATTTTTTAAAATGTTTCATTATTACTGTTACCTATTTGTTTATTAATGTCCCAGTGCCATGGGCTATTAAGTTGAATTACTATATTTTTTTGTGAAATTAGTTAAAATTAAAATGTAATGTATTGTCTGTGATGTGACTTCTTTGTAAGAGTTATGTGGATAGGTTGTAACATGTGGAACTGAAAATCAAGAAGGCAAATTATTCCAAATGTTCTTTAGGTTCATGTCTGTTCCGGATATTGCCTGTCATATTAATAATCTGAACTTTATTCCAATTTATAGTAATGATTTTCTCCTTTTGGTTCCATCTCCTATCGGAGGTTGATTATCATAGCTATTTGGATCCTTTTGACCACAGCTCTGAACAGTGCTGCTGAACTACACCCATACTCTATTTCATGTTCAGAATGCAGTACAGCTCTTATAAAAACCCGTTGTGTTATCAGGCATACGGAAAACATCAGGCACAGCGAATACAATAACGCTTCTCCTCCGACACAATCTGAAGGTCACGGGCAAAAATATTTAGAGTTTCGCTTACCTTGCTCTTACAAGCTCATTTTTACTTTCTCTTGCTTATATGAATATATAGGAAGGAAAGTATTGTTTTCGATTGTTTACGATTTTTTTTAAAATCACCTGGTTTACTAAATTTTTTATGCTCTACAAGATAGGGTAGGCGCCATGTTTGCTGAAATTCTTGGTGAGGCGTTTTTCACGTAAAGAAATTGTTTTTTTAAGATTGCGGCGTTTATATGTATTTTAGCGCAGAAATGTATATAATTAAAGTTGTAGAAAATTTAAAAATCTACAACTTTTATTTCAAATATTTTTTTGTATAATGCTTAGTTTAGCGGTAATTAGCAATTTTCTTTTTTTTCTCATGAAAATGTGTAAAAAATCTATTCTTATAATATTTTTAAGATTTCGGCCTTAGTATGCGTTTTACGATAAAAGTATATATATAATTAAATTTATAGGAAATTAAAAGATCTACAACTTTTATTTAAAGTATTTTTTGTACAGAGCCTAGTTTAGCGTGAAAGAGCGATTTTCCATATTTTTAAGCCAAACTGAAGTTGATTTTCATTTTGCGTCTTTCACTCATGATTAAAGTAATGTTATGTTTATTGAGGTCGGTTTCTTGTTTATTACTAATGTTAGGTTTATTGTTAGTTATTTGCATAGGCAAGAGAAAGTTGTGTGAGAGTTTAACACCAGATTTTTAATTAAAAAATTCTGAAAAAATACTTTCGCTTCATAATGAATCGTATTTTATTACGATGTAAATGTTATTATTATACTCTGATATTTAGGTAAGAGACCGTAGGTACATATAAGAGAAAGAGTTATGACGTCTCTTTTCGTCACCCTTACTGTTGGGCTAGGGGAGTTTTACTATCATTTTTAGACCTTTCCACGATACTAACGATTGTTATTCAAACTATTCTTTACTTTAAAATAATTAAAAACCCAGTAAAATTGATAAACAATTCCATTTCTACGATAATTGTTGGTACCTGATCTTTAAAATGAAACAAATATTAAGTATGTTTTTGTATTACGTTATTTAATTTGGAGTTTGTAAATAAGAACGTGTTGTGGGGCGGAGTCAATATTTTTAATTAGCGCCCAAACTCCCATATGAACTACATTACTTGTGGACTTCCCGTACTGCAATCTGAATGTGAAATCAACTATAGTAATGAATTATCTTTCTTAATCCTCTTTTGTTTCGTTGGTTCGGCCCCAAATTAACTCCTCTCAACCTCTTTCTATCACTGAAACATCTCTCCATTACTCTCTTGCCATCGCATCTTTTTCCAAATTCATTTATAATTGAACCTACCATTTCACTTTAAGTCTTTTCCCCCTCCATCGTTAACTGCAGTACCGTCTGCATTGCTGCGTACCGTCTGCATTAGCAGCAATTTGCAAAACAGTCAGACGTTAAACAAAAAAAAAAAAAAAAAAAAAAAATCTTTAACTGCAGCAGCTTTTTAGGCAGGGTACTCTCCACCACAACTGATATGACCAAACCATTGTATCTTTCTACAAATTCCTTCCTTATCAGACTGTTCATCCTCAATCATTCTTTAATTATGTTCTTCTCATTCTATGTTCTCTTATCTTTCCTGGTGTGCTTCACTTTTATCGTCTTCAATTTTGACTAATTCATTGATCAATTTAACCAAAAAATCGTTCAATTTGTTACTAGCTACTCAGTTACATCAAAATAAAACATAAGTCACTAATATAAGCTATATCTGTAATTACAGGTAAAATTTTGAATAGTCTAAAATATAATATGAGACGTGTTCAGGAAGTAAGTACCGTTTTAAAAAAAACAAGTAAAACAATTTTTTTTCAACACAATTTTATTTTTACATGAAAGCCCAAACCTTAAACTATTTTTCATCATAGTTTCCACCGATGTTCAAACACTTGTCGTAGCGGGTGATCAATTTGTCTATATCCTCTTCGTAGAAGGTTCTCGCCAATGAATGTAGCCACGATTCCACGACAGTTTTCATTCATTGTCGGTTTCAAAGCGTTGGCCGCCTAGCTTGCGCTTCATGTGCAGAAACAAGTGGTAGTCAGATGGTGCCAAGTCCAGGCTGTAGGGCGGGTGATCGAACTGCTCCCAACAAAATTGTCGAACCAATGTTTAAATGTCACCAGCGATGTGGGGCCGAGCATTGTCATGGAGCAACACAATTCTGTTACTGAGCATTCCTCTTCGTTTGTTTTGAATTGCCCGCCTTAGTTTTCTTAAGGTTTCGCAATACCTTGCCGCATTAATGGTTTCACCTCTTGGGAGAAAATCAATCAGCAAAACACCTTTTCGATCCCAAAAGACTGCACATGATTTTTTGTGCAGACATTGTCGTCTTGAATTTTTGTTTCTTCGGGGATTGCGTGTGTCGCCACTCCATTGACTGCTGTTTAGATTACGGTGTGACATGACGGACCCAAGTTTCATCACCTGTCACAATTTTGTTAAAAAATCCTCACCATCATCACTGTACCGTGTGAGAAAAGTCAAAGCACTTCCGAGTCTCTTGGTTTTGTGCACGTCAGTGGCGGGAACCTTCACCCGCTACGACAAGTGTTTGAAGATCGGTGGAAACTATGTCGAAAAATAATTTAAGGCTTGGGTTTTTATGTAGAAATAAAATTGTGTTGAAAAAAAATTGTTTTACTTGTTTTTTTTAAAAACTGTACTTACTTTCTGAACACGCCTCGTACTATTAGATGTAAAAGATCTGTTATTTTGCCAAATTTATGTAATTTCTGTTGTATTATTTTGTTATAAGATTAAAATGTGCGCTAGAGCTAATGCATCTTGGAATTTTAGTGTATACTGTTAATGCTCTTATTATTATTATGTAACCTAAATACAGAATCCTCATTATTTTTATGTGATTAAAATAAATAAATTAACATCTTTCTTAGAGGGTAACTGAAAAGTTTTTAATTTCCAGGGATTTATCTAAACTGTAAAACTGATTTTTAATTTTATGAATATAATTAATTCAATTTAGAAAAAATTAGCTCTATTTTTGTGATTTTATTCTACTAAATCTAAAATTTCTGTTTGAAACTCGTATAATTCGATGGGAGGACAACTCAAGAGTTTTATTATATATAAGATAATACTGTGTCAATTATGGATTTTTTACCATGTTGTTAAGTTTATTTCATACTTGTCATATCACATCTTATGATAACTTAAGCTGACTTTAAAGTTGATCCCATTAGTAATAAAAGATTCTGTAAATTTATTTATTTATTTATTTCCTTTATTACTCCAACAAAAGAGCAAAGCCCGTGGAGGAGGATTACTCTAATTACAAAAAATACATAGCACAAAATAAAACTACAATAAAACAATAATAGCACTGATAAAAGAAACAAAAGAAAAAACAGTTAATACAAATACTACATCACTTATTACATAAAAAAATAAGTCGCACAAAAGAGAAAATGATCAAAATAACATTAAGAAACACATTAGTATAAAATTTAAAGTAAAAATAATTAAAAAATACAGACAGAATACAAAATGTAAATACAAATTAAAACTTATGATAACATAACTAAAATGTTAATAAATGATAATAAAAAAAAAAACATCTACCAATTTACTTACGTTATTATAGAGAAAAAAAATGAAAAGAAAATTTAGCCTTAACTACCTCCCTTAATTTTAACTACAGGGTGCGGCAGAAAGGATGAACGGTTTTCAAAAAAGCAATATGTCGTTAATTGTGCATAAAAAAAACATTTATTTACAGAATAATATTCACATGATCTTACCATTTTAGAAAATTAATGTTTGAAAACAACATCTGCCAGGTGACGGCCGTTTTCAGCGATGCACTTTACAAGCCGCTCTCGGAAGTTGGCTTCTACTCTTTCTAACATTGCCCTGCCAATTTGTTCGACTTCCACACGAATTGCTTCCTTTAGTTCTTGAAGTGTACGTGGTTTATGCTGGTAAACACGTGACTTGAGGAAACCCCACGAGAAGTAGTCGCACATGGACAGGTCTGGGGAACGAGGAGGCCATTCAATGTCACCAAACCGAGAAATGATGCGACCACGAAAAACAGCCCGAATTGCTTCCATTGAATTTCTTGCGGTGTGAGCTGTCGCCCCGTCCTGCTGAAACCATACTTGCCGGATAGGAATACGTTTTCTTCTTAGTTCAGGTAGGAAGAATTCAGTGAACATCTGTCTATAACGTTCCGAGGTTACAGTTACAGTGGTCCCGTTGTCGTCTTCAAAAAAGCATGGACCAATAACAACTGTACTGCTCACAGCACACCAAACTGTCACCTTGGGACTGTGTAATGGTCTCTCATGCATTAATTTTGGATTTTCATCTGACCAATAACGACAGTTCTGCTGATTAACGGTACCATTCAAATGAAAATGTGCTTCATCTGTCGTAAACAAAATGATGTTTTCATTTTGGTCAAGTATGGCCTCCATTTCTCGAGCAAAATTTAGCCGCTTTACATAATCGCCAGGATTCAATTGTTGAACAATGGCCATTTTGTAGGGATGAAATCCTATATCGTTATGTAAAATACGCCTTACTGACCTATCACTGATGTTCAGTTCAGAAGAATGTCTCCTAGCAGATCGATGAGGACTACGGAGTATGGCTTGCCGAACTCTTTCCACATTTTCTGGAGTGTGTACAGTGCGATGAGCCCCTGGCGGTCGTTTATTCATCACTGTTCTTACTGAACGAAATGATTTAACCCAACGTAAAATGGTGTTACGAGTGGGTACACTGTCATTTCTCGCAAGATTGAAATGACGACGAAACTCGCGCTGAACTGCAACGATACTCTCGTTATTACGCACAAAACTGTCATAAGTAAACACACGATGTTGCACACTCCACGACTCCATGATGCCGACTAAACAATGGTATGATCTACAGAACGCATGGCCACTTCAGTCGCCCCACTCCCACTACCAGATCACAATACTATCTGTTCTAAAAACATCCATCCTTTCTGCCGCACCCTGTATTTCTTCATACACAAATACAACACAGAATACATAATACTAGCGCAATATCAGAAACAAAAAAAGTATTATAAATATACATATATATAACTATAACTACTATTAGTATATGACTAATATTTTAGTGAGCCAATAATACCCGCCTAACCCTAGTGGCGAAGAGAAATCAAAGACTCCAAGTGAGAGTTCTGCCTCAGCTGAATTAGAAATCTTTTGATCAAAAGTTTGAAATTCTTATCACAACACCTGTCTCTAATGTACTCCAGAAGTAAGTTGTAAAACTTAGGTGCCAGGAAGTCAAAATGTCTCTGTCCTGCAGTTTTATTTTTCTTAACTTCCTGTAAAAGGCCAGCGGCCGCTCTTCTGGTTGCATTCTGCCCTGATAAGCGAGTGAAATCGTTAGTCCTAATTAGATGAAGAAATTGTGTGTATTTTAGTTATTCAACAGTTTTGAGTGGTTTGTTTTTATTTTAGACTAAAAAAATTAATTTGTATGTTGAGGATGACTATCCTACACCAGTGTTCTTTATGCCAGAAAATTTTTCAGTTTCCCATTAAAGTAATTTGCCAAAAATATCATTTACCTGTTAATCCCTCATTCTAGTTGTTAACGTGCTCGCCTCTCATCGTACGGTCTTGGGTTCGAATCCTTATTCAGGCACGGCATATTTTCATACGTTAACAAAAAATCATTTCAACCTTCACCGTCTGAATTAGCAGTAATTGCAGAACAGTCGGATGCTAAACCCAAAAAAAAATTCTTTGGGTTGGGCCCAACACAACTTCTCTTCCACTTTTATCTATTGCTGAACTTTTTTTTTGAAAAACCATTGCTTTTTTGGATTCGCCATGTCAAAAGAACATGATAGCACTGAGTGCATTAGCACAAAATTTGTATTATACATAATTTTCTTACAATGTTTAGGAACTTCTTATACAAAGTTATTACCTTTATATTTATTTATTTTTGAGTTGTCCTTTAGGAAATTAGAGTTGGGTTTAATGCTAAATTTCAATCATTTTGCTTTAGCAAAAATTTCTAAATTGTGTTTTCCTGCAGTAAACCTTTGTAAAGTTGTGGCTATGATTACATGTGAAACTTATGAACTTTTGTTTTGTTACCTTCTTTTAACTGACTGAAAAAATTCATCGATTAAAATATTTCTTTTTTCATTATTTTATGGGATTTTTATTCAAATTGATAGAATATTTTGTTTGATGTTTAGAATCTTAGTATTAATAAGTCAAATCTTCATTATTTTTGTTTATATATTTTGAAAATGGTTACATTAGATTTCATGTATAGACTATTTACTAGTTTTGTTCAATAAAAATAGTATAATCTTATCCAAGTTAGTATAGTTTGATAAATTGTATTATTACAAAAGAAAAACAAGAGTGCCATCAGTTACATAATATCAAAAAGATATTTGTATTTGCAATAAAGGAAGTAAGGGACCATAGATATCTTCTTTTATGAAACAAGGTGGTTATAAATTAAAAATTGGTAATTAGACCAATTTTTAAGCAGCAAATTTATTTATATAAAATGTTTGCTATTTCATTACATATTAAAATTTGTTTTTATTTATAAAGAGTTGATTGATATCAGATTGTTACAATGTAAATTTATTTACTTAATGTGTATAAATAAAAATTTATTCATAATTAATTTTTTCATTTTATTTATAAAAAAATTTACCCCTACTATTCAACTGTGCACTAGAAATGGTAATGAGGGAATGGCTCAAAAAATGCCCCCCAAAAATAAAAATAGGTTGCAAAATCAAAACAAACTGCCTCGGTTTTGCTGACGACTTGGCTCTTCTGGGAAATGATATCGATGAAGCTGAAACACAGATACTGGAACTTCAAAACATAGCAAATAAAATTGGCCTGAAAATATCGTTTGAAAAAACAGAAATTCTACCTAATAAACCAACGCGATTAAAAGAAGTAGATGTGAATGGTAACAAAATCAGAATAGTAACGCAATTTAAATACCTCAGAGAATAATAACACAGAACCTAAACGAAAAATCCTCAATACAAATTAACTAGAGCACAAAAGCTAATCTGGTACACCTACAGCAAACAATGTTTATCCATAAATGCAAAATTAAGACACTATAACAGTTATAAAACCAGAGACTACGTACGCATCTGAAACACTTCCATGAGCAATCAAGGACCAAACAACTCCAAAAAATCGAAAGAAGAATTGGCAGAACCTGCATCAACAAAAAGTATCAGAAAGATGGGCAGTGGCGAATTATACCCAACGAAGTTGTTTACAGGGAGCTTGAACCCATTACTGACACAATGCGTAAGAGAAGACTGGGATTCTTTGGTCATATCATGAGGATGCAAGACTCAAGACTCTTAAAGCAACTGGTTAAGTACAACCTCAACTACAAAAACACCACAACAGGATGCAGATGGATCAAAGAAATAAGAGAGGATCTGAAGGAAATTGGTCTTACTCCAGACGATACAACAGACAAGAAAAAATTAAACAATAAAATCCAAAACAAATACACCCGCTTCACACTTACAAGAAGAAAACTCACAACACAAATTTTTTCAACACCAGAAAGGGCACAAAGATCGGAACGTATGAAGAAGTATTTGGAGGACCACAAGGTCCGAGCAATACCACCTAAGAGACTTGGTTAATGGACTGACTAAAGTGATCGTATGCTGTCATAAAATACAAGAAAAAACACTTTTCATTTTTTTTTCTCTGTTTTTCTTATTTATTTAGTAACTGAAATAATATATGTTAAACAAATTAGATACACTTACTGTCAATTTCTTTATTATAGATACCTGAGTTTGGAGCCTTGGTTCTTCAAAACTGCTTGTTCAATTTTAACGTACTACACACCAAAATTTAGCTGATTTCATTGACTGTGTTCTTACATGTCAGTTTCACATTTTTAGCTTATAACACAAACACCACTTGACCAATTTAATTGAGATTTCACCAGAATATAAACTTTTATGTTATTGTATGTACAAAATTTCAGACTTTTAGTGTATTGAAATTTTGAGTTATTAATAAAGTTCTGAACCGCTGTTAACTCCGTAACTGCTCATTAATTCGGCAATTAAAAAAATCATTGTATTCAGTGTAAAAAAGTTAATACAAATTTATTAATATTATGGAACAGGGATTGACCACTTATTCGGCAGATTTTTTTAAATATTTAAATAATAGATGATGCGGTGGATGGAAGAAGCTTCACCATGTTGCCATGTCTATTTATCGGTTTTGTTCATTCCTCTAGCTGCTAAAGTCGCCTTCCAATGTAAGAATCAACTGCGTATTTACAACAAACAGGTCCTATTTGTTGTAATAAGCAGTTGAATCTTATGTTGGAAGGCGACTTTAGCAGCTAGAGAAATGAACAAAACCGATAAATAGACGTGGCAACACGGTGAAGCTTCTTCCAGCCCCCCGCATCATCTATTATTTAAATACAGGGTCCGGCAGATTAATGTGACGATTTTGTATTCATCGGTATGTTGGCAACACTGTGAATAGGAAGTTGGTACAATTATTACGGGGTAGCGCTAATACTACCATTTTAGCTGCCATCATGAGTTGGTCGTGTGAGCACCGTGCTTTTGTGATTAAACCGTATTTCAAAAACAATGATTCTGTTATTGCTACGCAGCGTTTATTTCGTAGACATTTTAATTTAAACCGAAACGCATCTGTTCCAAGTAGGAATACGATATTGCTGTGGGTGAAAAACTTTCGTTTAACATAGTCTGCTTTGAAACTGAAACAAACAGGACGAAAGCGTTGTGTGAAAACTCCTGAAAATATTGAGGTTGTAAGGTTATCTGTGTCGCAGTCTCCACGGCATTCTGTAGTGAAGCATGCTGCCATACTAAGAATGTCTGACCGAAGTGTGAGAAGAATCCTTCATGATGACCTTCAGTTCTATTCGTACAAGATGATGTTCGTGCAACAACTTACTGAAAATGACTACGCGTCTCGCAAAACAGCATGTGAGCTAATTCTCGAAAATTTGTAAGGTTGAAAGAGTGCGTGAGGAACAATGGGAAACATTTGGATGACATAATTTTCAAATGAAATATTCAAGTGAACTATTGTTAAAGCATATACGATTTTGTAAAACACAATAAAGAATAATCGAGAAGAGTAATTTTCTAACGTTAATAAATAGGCGATTAAACAATTTAAACTGGAGGACCAGGCTGGTTGCATTTGGTAGTTGCCAGCCACAACTAAACGACTGAGTGATTGAACGAAATGGTTAAACAAGCGGTTAAGCAAAACTGACAAAATAGGTAGGAAACGAGAGTTAAAGGACATGACATTACATGGGAACACACATTATTGGTCAACAATACATAATAAACAAGAGCGCACTTACCTTTAATCCAGTAATGAGAATTCACAATTGTAGACAGCGCGTGCTGGATAGCACTAACAGACACCACAAATAACAAACGAAAAAGTTCACAATATATTGACATGAGCAACTGAATATAATAATTCACACAAATTAGACAGGAACAAACGACTTGAGTTCATAGCGAGCGAAACGAATGTAAGAACGAAACGAGATTGTAAAGCCGGTAGCGTGGTAGCGTCCCAACGCCATGCGTTACACGCATCAGAAAAGCGCGCATCCATTCATTATGAATGCTGAATCAACAATGAGCCATGAGGAAGGCGGAAATGCAAGGAAGTAGAGGGAGAAAATGACGTGATCGGTTAGGTCATAGGAAGCATCAAGTAAATTTGAAATATTAACAAGGCGGGATTTACGGATCTATTTTGTCAGTATGAAGTGGCGTTAACAACTATTGAAATGCTGTAAGTAAAATTGTATAATTTGAATTTTCATTTGACCCATAAAACTTTGTTGTGTTATGAATCGTGCTTTTTTTTATTGACCCTCCAAAATCGTCAGATTATTCTGCCGGACCCTGTATTTAAAAAATTCTGCCGAATAACAGGTCCCTGTTCCATAATATTAATAAATTTGTATTGTTTTTTTTATACTGAATACAATGATATTTTGAAATTGCCGAATGAATGAGCAGTTACTGAGTTAACAGGGGTTCTGAAATTTCATACATACAAGTTTATATTCCGGTGAAATCTCAAATAAATCGGATGAGCAGTGTTTGAGTTATAAGCCTCTAAATGCATCCAATGTGTTGCAGCTACAAAAAACCGGCTCTTTTTTCTTCTCATTCTGCTATTATAATATTGAAATCAGCTAAATTTTTTTTATAGTACATTTAAATTGAACAAGCATTTTTGAAGAAACAAGGCTCCAGTCTCAGGTATCTAAAATAAAGAAATTGAGAGTAGCATATTATATTCGTGTAGTATCCTTCCCTTTACAAGAAAGGTCATCAACATGGTATTGTTTTCTAGGGTTGTCAAACAACTGTTATATCTGTAACAACTGTACAAATAACCCTTATAGAGGTGACCATGTTCATTAAAGGATATCACAAACTGTAATACCAAGACTAATGTTTGAAACAAAAGTAACAGCGCTAGTGTCATTATTTTTTAGTCTATGAAATACGCTCAATAATTTAAAACCACCTGCCATTTCATAAACATTATTTTTCACAGCACTAATGTTAAACATATATTAACCAAGGATAAAAATAAAACACTAACAAAAATAAGTACAATTTATTTACTTTTATTTAAAAAATACATTAGCAAAAATAAGAAATAAATACAAAATTGTTACAAAAAACATTGTGCACGTTTACTTACAAATTAAATGCTTAAGTTTCAAATGACTACATTAAAATGTACACGCTATAAAATTTGTGCTAGGGTTAACCATAAAGATGGTAAAAAAAATAATTAATACATAAATTCAGAGATTGAAATCTAGGAAAAGTACAATCACATAATATTTTGTTCATATAAATTTATATCTTGATCATTAAAAAATACTGTGAAAAGTTAATGAAAAACAGATTGTAGCTATGAGACCTTTCATACTGTATTATATAAATTTTCTCATAGAGCACTTTTAACTTAATTTTTTCAGAATGTTTATACCCAAATAATGAAGTACACTAACTCATAATATTTTTATAGTTGCCATAGAACAGATACCTAACACTATTTAAATTGTAGTAATATTTACATAAAATTGTAAGCCACATTGTTTAAGACACTATAATATAAACTAATACAATATTCACCAGCACTTAAGTTTTGTACTAAACTAATTTAAACAGGTTCATACATTATTATAAACCTAAGAGATACAGCAAAGTATGACAGCTGTAGTAATGACAGTTGAAATGTACAGTTACATAGGCCTACCTTATTACATTTCACTTCATTTTATCAAGGTAGCAGTTTTATTAAGATATTTGGACATATCTGTGGCAAGATGGCAAAAGCTGATAAGTGCAATTTTGAAAATTTTTCAGGAGAACAGTTTAAAGTTTGTTTATCTGTTAATTAAAAATCAGGTTTCATTGGAAATACTATCTACTCCTAATTTATTTTTCATCTAAATAAAAAAATAAATTTCATCTAAATAAATTTTATCTAAATAAATTTTGCCGGCCGCGTTGGCGATGTTGGTAACGTGCTCGCCTCTCATCACGCGGTCTTGGGTTCGAATCCCACTCGGGCATGGCATTTTTTCATACGTTACAAAAATTCATTTCATCCTTCACCGTCTGCATTAGCAGCAATTTGCAAAACAGTCGGACGTTAAACCCAAAAAAAAAAAAAAAAAAAAAAAAAAAATCATCTAAATAAATTAAGAGTAGATAGTATTTCCAATGAAACCTGATTTTTAATGTGTTGTTTAGGTCATCAGCCGAAAGGCTGGTTTGAACCTGTAGAGGTTTTACTAAGTAAAACGAGGAGTGAGGTGGTTTACCATTGCCTTCCTCACTGAATGGAAAAGTTCACTTATCAGCATGCCGGGCCCTCTGAAAAGCACATATTTTCCACTCTGCAAATGACACCTTCACTTCATTCACCACAGGGTCTGGCTGTATAATGAAATTCATTACTTTCAAAGAAGATAACTCTGATTAGTGTCTTTTACACCTCTACCTCTTCTGTTCTTAAATGATTCAGTCATTTAATTGGCTGACCATGTGACAAGAAACAGAACTATTTATTTTAGCCCTGCAACTAACAGATTGAGTGTAAATAATTTGACACTCCACCTGTCTGCTATGGGCAGGATTTTTAATGAATAAACTTTAAACTGTTCTCCTGAAAAATTTTCAAAATTGCACTTATCAGCTTTTGCCATCTTGCCACAGATATATTTGTTTTAACACATTCAATTCTGAGTAATTATGAGGTATGTTTCCTGCCGTGCTAATTACTCATGCGACATGTTCTTCACTAGCTTTATATGCTGTAACTGTATGTTACATCTTTTTAATAAATTTTTTTTTTTGTGACCTATACATTTACTTACGTTAATTTTCTTTCTCTGAATTATAAAATAAAACTTCAGAACCATCGGAGAAATAGATTAATTTTTGCCTGTTATAAAAAAAATGTATTACGTGTTTGAATGTTTCCATTTACGTGTAATTTATCATATAATTTTAATCTACAAATAATATATTTTTATAAATACTAAAGTGTAAGCTATTTTGGGTTGATACTTGCAAATATATTAAATCACAGCTTCAATCGTATCCTGGATACCTGATAAAAATACTGTACGAGTATAAGATCGTGTGATGAAAATTCGGACCTATTCCGTTATTTCACATCACATCATCTGTAACACATCTTTACTTTTTTTTTTTTTTTTGTTAACATCGCATCAACTACAGCGGTCATTAGCGACACGACATTGGGGTGTAACTATTGTACAATGGAGGATGAAATGATTTTTTGTAACATATGAAAATATGCCGTGCCTGAGTGGGATTCGAACCCAGGGTCGCATAATGAGAGGCGAGCATGTTACCAACAGCGTCAATGCGGCCGGCTTTATTACTATTATTATTATTACTATTACTATTAATCACTCTCACTCATTATAATTAATTATATTGTAGATATTGTTTGTATGTTTATTAATACACATTAGTTGGTTGTTTGCTTCGCACGTGTTCTGTTCAATACATAATGAATCTTTTGGAATTGGCTCCTATTATTTCTACTAAAGAAGGAGCAATAAGTTTCCTTCAAAAGAAAGGGATACTGCATAATCCGCGCATTTATTTAAATGAACACGATATATGATACTGAACACCACTGGCTAGGATGGTTAGATGTGTAATAAAGCAATCTACAGTTATTAAACCTTTAAAAGGAGACACACTTCTCGCTAATACGAAGTTGGATTATCAAACACCATTCGCTTCATTTACTTCAAATTAAATAATACGAAGATGTAATTTTTAATCAATTTGTGATTTTCTGTATTTTTAAATTTTAATGTTTTGTAATTGATGTTAATTTATTTTATAATTCGTAAAATATACCATGTAAATAATTTATGAAACTTGTAAAAGAAAAAAGAAATAAACAACCAAAAATAAAATAAAAATGAAAACCACTGAAAATAAAAGGAACAGGCGATTTCTGGTCGACCGTACTGAGCAAGTGCTGGTGATTGCTGGGTCGAACAGTAAAGGTGCATTCAAACGATCTTTTCATGATGTGAAATAACGGAATAGGTCCAAAAATTCAAGAACACAGTTACAGAGCACCTTTTCTTAAAGCTATACAATAGCAACAAACTGATATCCAATAGATGGTCTCCCTCCAAAATTACATAAAATGTTAACAAAACAGAATGCGCTAGGCGTGATAGCACCCTGGCAATAACACCTACCCATAACTCGTTAGACGAGAGTGTAGCACTGAATATGTTAACAAAACTTATAAATTAAAATATATTTTTTTAATTTACTGTATTTAAAAAAATTATTGTTCAACTTAATTGTTCTCATTATATAATCTATGTACTGATACATTTTTTATACTTAAAAATATTGTTCGTATATGATTTAGTCAAAGAAATAATTTACAGACGTCCGTCCATCTTATCTCACCACATTCCAGTTTGCTCTGAGCTTCTTGATCAGTGACATGACAGAATAAAGATGGACATGCTTTAATACTAAACAAATACTTTTAACTGAAATCAAAAATATTTACACTCATTCTAAAAACTTCTGAACATTCAGTATTACCCATTATTATAAACCTATAAATAAAAAATTTCATCTTTTATATAGAACACAATAATATTAATAAACAATACAGAGAGTTTACTTATACTACTTATACTTATAAAACCATAATAACAAACTTAATAATAAAAAAACTATAAAATTATTTTTTAGATAAAATGTATTAGAATGGACGGAATAAGATCACATACATTTGCTAAAAAAAAACATAATAAAGGACAGATAGAAAATTAATAATTGTGGACATTTGGTTATTGCTGGAATGTTACAAACTTTACAAATACTAATAAAATCTCTTAATTTTTTTAACTAAAAATGTGATACCACAATATATACAACTTACATATGATTTTTGTACAAACCGTTTTTTTTATCAAAATCACGGATAACTTACTATACTAGACGGTAGCGGTTATGCACAGCTGCTGTGAGATATAAGATAAGCGGTGACGTAGCTGGTCCCCAACAACTTGGTCGGTGCATAGTGACGGTAGGATTTTTGCATTATTTTTACAAACATAGCGGTTTAGGTATGTTTACACGGGAAATCAATTTTAATTTTAATAATTCTTTGTTTGCAGCCTGAAGTTTTTCTCTAAGTAACTTGATTTCTTCTTTTAATTTGGCGTTTTCACGTTTTAAGAGATCAGTTTCTTCTGACTGCGCGATATTCAAATTTGGCGATTCTTTATAAAAACGAGACCTACCTCTTTCTCTACAGCTATCCCTTCATTTTGTGAACTGCCTCTGTGTAACTGGATGATGAGTTTAAAATATCATAAACTTCCTTACGAGATTATCGTTTCTTTGCTCGATTTTTACGTTCGCTACAAGTCGGGTTTACCGGGCGTAGAATGGCACTACAAATCGGTACATTTAAATGTGGGACTGAATTCTTCTTTAAGACACGTTTTAATGGAAGATGTAACAACTCGGACTTTAAATCACGTACATAATCCAATTCATCGAAATGTACTTAACACGCGACCACAATCTGCAGAAAATGAATCGGCTCGCTTGCAAGTATTTATCCACTTCAATCTAGTTTCAATAGCCTTTGGAAAATGGTAAAACTTATAATGCCCAAATCCTTTTGGTGTCTATCATGATGAGAACACCCGGCAATCGCACAACATACCATTATTAAAGACTAGTAAAGTATTACAGACCGTATTAAAACTAGTAATCAACACAGACTGACACTAAGCATCGTTCATCGGCTGTCACTGGTGACCAGTGATGTCAGGAGTGGGGCTTGTCACTGCGCATATTGTTGATGATCCCTACCGTCTAGTAAAGTAACCGTGATCAAAATGCCAAATTTTGGAATGTTAAACTAATCTGACATCTTTCAGAATATACAGATGTAAAATAAAGAGTTTTAAAAGGGAATATTTTACAGGTTGTTTTGGTAAACCTGTCAGTACCCACTGAAGAAGATTTGTTTAATCCAGTATGCTTCTGTTCGCGATTTTTGTAATTTGTCTTTATGTACTATTGGGTTTCAAGGCTACTTAATTGCGATTTGTAATAACCAGTAGAAACCAACAATCTCTAACATGAGAGAAAATTTGGACACAATCTAATGATTGCTGCGACATACTCTATATATTTATTATCGTAGATAATATTGTGATGAACTGATTAAAAACTTATAATATTTTTGAATTCTAAAATTTTTGTTATTAAATAAAGCTCATATTATTTTTATACACATTAAATGTATTCTTTTGCAACAGAAAATTAAAATAATCTCAGCATTTATGAACTGTAATACTTATGTCTGTTTAGTATTAAACTTATCAAATATAATATCAAGAACGAATATTAAAATTTTCCTTTAAAGTCAAACTACAATTTCTTTTTTTTCATTTCTATTATTTATTCTACAAAATATTGTGTCCAAATTTTCATTGTTATAATTGCCGACACATGTACACAAATTAGTTATACAAATTAAAAATTTATGATGAATTTGTTTATAAAATTTTAAATAAAATATCACGATCTGATAAATATTTCATTAATAATATACACAATAAATTAACTTACAGAATATGATTCTTAAAATTTTTGTTTTTTAATGAGATTCGTAACTTAACTCAAAAAAATGTTATAATTAGTATATCTCTGACAACCGATTACACTAGATTAAAAGACTTACACATTAATTCATTATGTAAATTATGGTATTAAAATTAAATACAGGTTAAGAATCAACAATTAGATTCTTTTATAAATTGTAAAAATATACTATGTTACCTTAAACATCTGACTTAACAAGTGTTGTTAGGCTATTATTTAGAAAGGCACACAATTTTATTCCCAGTCGAAAATGTTGAATACAATTGAACGTTTGTAAAACAACAAAATATAATGGGAACAATCACTTGTGATATAACAAGTACAGATTGTATTAAGCAAAAAGATATCTGTGCAGACTAACACTGATTAAAATGAAACATACAAATGGAGAATACGAATTTAAATTACTAGAATTGCAGCCATCTTCGGAACAATAACATTCTTCCCAGTAAATACCATTTTCCATGACGCCCCAATTACAGACTCCAGTTACACCCGTTTCAGCGACTGACGCACAACGTCTGATTACTTGTCGCCATCTTCCATCCCCTAGAAAAATAAAATAGGTACAATTAATTTAAAAAAACGTAGAACCTTTAAAATAAGGAGTAATATTTTCTTTGCAGTTTCTGAAAAAAAAAGTTGTACATGGTTCTCATAACATTTATTCGATTTTTGTTTTATCAGTAACAATACAGAATATAGTTTCTCTAGCAAGTTTAATATGTACGAGGTGTGGCTATTAAATAACGAGACTGATGCTGCTGCGGATCAAGGAGGCATGCGTCAACCGCCATTAATCAACAGCTGTTTAGTGTGAACCTTTCTCTTTAGTATGCAGCTAGTCTCGCTTCTGTAAACAACACCGTTTAGTCAGAGCCTACGTTCGCATTATTGTTGTTTTTTTTTGTTTTGCTGGATAAAATGGTTAGTGTAATAGTAGAGCAACAAATTATTGTGAAATTTCGCTTTAAAATTAGAAAAACTGCTACTGAAAGTTATAATTTACTGAAAGACGTGTATGGCAGTGAATGTTTATCGTGGGCACATGTTTTTGAATGATTTAAGCATTTTAAAGATGGCAGAGAAGAGGTTGAAGATGATTTGTGGCCAGGTCGCCCTTCAATGTCAAAAACGGATGAAAATGTTGAAAAATTCAGTAATTTGATTCGGTCTGACTGTTGATTAAGTATTCGCCCAATTGGTGAAACTGTAGGTATTGATAAAGAATGTGTATGGCAAATTTTACATGACAATTTTAACATGCAAAAAGTGTCTGCTAAAATTCTAACGTTTGAACAACAAGAAGCTTGCAAAAATATTTGTACTGACACTTTATACGCGATTGAAAATGACCAAAATTTTTTGGAAACGATAATAACATGTGATGAAACATAGTTTTTTAGTTATGATCTGAAAACGAAGTGCCAATCCATGCACTGGAAGAGCCGAACTTCACCGAGAGACAAAAAAGCTCAAATGAGCAAGTCAAAATTTAAAGCAATGATGATTGTTTTTTTTTTATATCCATGGGATTGTGTACCTTCACTGAGTTCCTGAAGGTCAAACAATTAATCAATATTACTACCTTGAGGTACTTTCTAAACTACGTCAAAGAGTAAGGAACCAACACCCCGAAATGTGAAGGACAAATAATGGGTTCTCCACCAAGATAATGCGCCAGCTCATTCCGCGTTATCTGTCACGAGGTTCCTAGCCAAGTACAGCATCTCAGTGTTAGAACATCCACCTTGTTCACCAGATCTTGCACCATGTAACTTCTACCAGTTCACTAAGGTGATATCTGCATTAAAAAAAACAAGATTTGAGTCTGTGGAAACTGTAAAAAGAGAAAGCGGCACGTGTCCTGAAGGAGCTGACAGAAGATGACTTCCAGCACTGTTTTCAACAATGGAAAATTCGCATATAGTTCAGCCGCTCTAAGTTTGCTCCTACTGTCAATAAACAAAAACTAGCTACAACTTTTATTTAAAGCATTTTTCTCTACAAAGCCTAATTTAACGTGAAAGAGTGATTTTCTGTATTTTTAAGCCAAACTGAGGTTGATTTTCTTTTTGTGTCTTTCACTCATGATTAAAATTAGGTTATGTTTGTTGAGGTTAGTTTTTTGTTTATTTCTAATGATTTATTACTAATATTAGGTTTATTTTAATTATTTGCACGGGCAAGAGAAAGTTGTGTGTGTTTTTCACACCAGATTTTTTCATACATTTTACAGAAAGATATAAAAAGAACTATATAGATTTAATAAGTTTAACCAAATAAATAAGTTCTAAATTAGCTTATAATAGATTTAATGAGTTCAAACCAGTTTATAAAATTCATTACTTTAAAAATTCTAACAAGTGTATGTAAAAAAAATTAACAATCTTTCAGAGACGATTAACAGAAAACAATTCTACTTAAGCATACTTACATATAAATCCTCTTGGTCCTTGTTGAGTAATTTTCATACAAAATGTACCAGGTGTAACAGATTCATCACTGCTGCATTCAACAGCGATGTGACGTTCTTTATGAAATTTATCATAAGCACCACAGTTATCTTCACCTTTACGATCTTCAGCAGATGAACACTGATAACACTGGATAGCTGAACCTAAATATATTACAATATAAATTAGAAACACCATTGCAAAAGTTCAAAAATTATCTGCCATTGCTGTAGTGTGTTGTTTGTGTTTAGGTCAACAGCCGAAAGGCTGGTTTGAACCTCTAGAGCAGTTATCTTCAACCCGTGGCCCGCCGTGTAAATTTTAGCGGTCCGCAGAACGATTTCAGTTTTTGAACAAAGAGCTTAGAACATTGCATCATTTTGTTGATTTTTAGACTAGTGAAAGAGAAAGAATGTCAAGTTTCCCATTGAACTGAAAAATCCCAATTTTGATGTTTTTAGTTTGGTTTTGAGTTTTGTAACGTGTTTAAGTACAAGTACATATACATATGTTTCAATATTGATATTAACTGTCATTTTCAACCAATATAAGCTTTAAAAAAAAATCATGTTATTTCTTTTAACCTGACACAAAATGTTCATATATGTTTATACAGGGTGATTCATTTAAAAATAGCCCGCTGCATTTAACAGCGGCCTTCAGCACTCAATTGGATTCAAATAGTAAATGAATAAATAGAATTACTTAATACATAATTTTACATATTTATTTAAAATTTATATACAAATTTCAACTTCACCTTTACAGTAGATGCTGAAAGTGGCGTCCTTGAACGCCTACACATTTTTGCGCTCGTTCAATGTTATTAATGCACACACGATGCACTACGGAAACGTCTATACCTTGAATGGCTGCCACGATGTTATTCTTTAGCTCATGTACACTGCGGGGGTTTGTTTGGTAAACAGTTCCTTTTAAATAACCCCATAGAAAAAAATCGCATATACTCGAATCGGGTGAACACGGAGGCCACAAATCTTTACTTGCAACTCGCATGGGAAAAGCCTGATTGATATGAGATAGGGACTGGCGAGACATGTGACGTGTTGCAAAATCTTGCTGGAAAAAATTGTACTCACGTTCATTGTCGGTTAGCTGTTCATGAAATTCATTAAAAATTCTGACGTACACCTCACTATTTAATTTCATGAAAAAATATGGGCCATATACAATACGGCTACAAATTAAATTACTCGAGCGGCGAGCTACTTTTAAACGAATCACCCTGTACTATATATATTCATATACAAATATACATACATACGTAGATCAATGCGGCCCTCAAGCCCACACATAATAAAAATTTGGCCCTTTATTAAGATAAGGTTGAAGAACACTGCTCTAGAGGTTTTACTAAGTAAAACCGAGGAGTGAAATTGCTGTAGTAGTATGGTGAAAACACAACAAAATAAATTATTTTTCTTGTACACCATATTGATTTCATAGTTAGGAACATTTCACAATTTTCAATTTAATGAGCATGATACATATAATTATTAACAAGTATCCCATATATACTGGGTATCTTATGCTAGTTTAGTAACTTTATGATTTCATGAGATATTTTTTTACTAGCACGTAAAATAAAATTTATTTATTAAAACAGAAATAATATCTCCTGTATTTTTTATATTACAATTGGTTGGTTAGATTCCATTATACATCTCCAAAACATAATTTTTTTCTTTACAATGAGGATAGTGTGGAATGATGAACTGTTGTGTTATGATAAATTACAAGCTCCCTTTAGGATAATGCAATAGTGGTTAACTCAAAACTAAATCAATAAATGAACACCAAAATTTTATTAAATAGTAATTTGGAGCCATGTAGGCTCTTCTTCTTCTTAAAGTTCCATCTCCTATCGGAGGTTGGATATCATAATGGCTATGGTCACTTTGCTGGCTGCCGCTCTGAATAGTTGCAATGAACTACAGTTGAACCATTCTCTAAGATTCCGCAGCCAGGAGATGCGTCTTCTTCCTACGCCTCTTCTTCATCGGATCCTTCCCTGCATAATAATTCTCAGCAACTCATACTTTTCTTCTCTGGTTATGTGACCCAAATATTCTAGTTTTCCTGTTTTTATACCTTTCATAACTTCTAACTCCTTATTTAAACGTCGGAGCACCTCAACATTGGTAACCTTTTGGACCCACTGAATTTTCAATATTCTCCTGTAACACCACATTTCGAACGCTTCTATCTTCTTTATGTGTTGTTTCTTCAATGTCCAAGCTTCCATCCCATATAGTACGATAGAAAATACATAACATCTTAGAGCCCTCAATCTGAGAGGTAACTGAAGGTCTTTGTTTGTTAGCATTGTCTTCAATTTTAAGAATGCTTGCCTTGCAGTTTCAATTCGTACTTTAATTTCTTTACTTTGGTCATTCTTGCCATCAACCCAGGTTCCCAGATATTTGCATGTCTCTACTTTTTCTATTTGGGTTTGCTCTATTGTTAATGTTTCATTTCCATGTTCTGCTTTCGAGACAATCATAAATTTAGTCTTTTTCTCATTTATTCTAAGTCCATATCCAATGCAATGATCGTTAATTCTATTCACCAACTCTTGCAGCGACTCCAGGGTGTCTTTTTTTTTTTTTTTTTTTTTTTTTTTTTTTTGGTTTTACGTCCGACTGTTTTGCAAATTGCTGCTAATGCAGACGGTGAGATGAAATGAATTTTTTGTAACGTATGAAAAAATGCCATGCCCGAGTGGGATTTGAACCCAAGACCGCGTGATGAGAGGCGAGCACGTTACCAACATCGCCATCATCATCCAGGGTGTCTGCCATCACAACGGTGTCATCAGCGAATCTTATGTTATTTACTATCCTTCCACCCACAGAGATTCCATCACTCAGTTCTGTTATGGCTTCTTGAAATATGGCTTCACTATACATGCTGAACAGTAGTGGCGACAAAACACAACCATGTAGGCTACTGGCACACAACTGAACATCAACTCTACACTGAAGTTTTCCTACATCACTAACTTTCACGTGATCAGTGATAATGCCATATCGCTGTAGTGATAAGCTGAGAAATACAAGCAGCTCAGCAGGCAAAAATAATGCGTAATCTTCTTGAAATAATCATAAATAATATTTCGCAGTTGTGAAGCTATAATAATTTTAAGTGGAAGGAACTTTTAACACTAGAGGGCATACAACGGAATCTGACCTTACAATTTTATGGTATGTATAGCCTGATTTTCGAAAGGAGAGTGCTGGGTAAAACGTGCATCTGCATTAGAATAGTCTTGTATGTACTGCAATAGTGCAGCGTATGTAATCAACAATGGAACAGCATGCCTAAAGTCCAGCCTCTCTTAGTTTGCTCCTAATGTAAACAAAATAATGACGTCACTGAGCATGCGCATTATATCAAAATGTGAACACGCTGATTAAAAAGTAACAACAAAATACTTTCAAAAGTATTTAAATACAAAATAATTTTAAAAGTATTTTTATAAATGAAATTGTTAGGCCTACATCATATCATGACTGATGTTTTAAGTTCTTTAAGTACTTATAATTTAAAACATAATTAACTTAATAGGAATACGACATCCGTAAAGTCGCAGACTCTAGCGTGCACCCTGTAGTTGGTGGCTTTTGTTTGTTGACAGTAGGAGCAAACTAAGAACGGCTGCACTGTACAAGATACAATGGGTGTTGTCAATTTTCAACAACACTGACTGTACATCTTATTGTTGGTCGGAGAGGTATGCGGGGTAGAAGTCAAGTATGCACATGCATAGTCCAGTGCTCACAGCAATTGGCTTCGCCTTTACTAATGCAGTTAGTTCCTAAATGATAATTGTTGATTGTTTCAGGTTGTTAAAATAAGATTTCAAAATAAATGGAAGCCCTCAACCATCACCAAATAAGATTAATGGATGAAGTGGGTATAATAATTCCCCATTATTACATACTGCAATTCTGCCAGACCTTCATACCATCGTTTACATGAATAATTACAGTACTCTTCGGACATTGGTGTTCTTAATCACCAGCCTAAACAGTTATGAACATAAGGGTTGTAACTTGGCCTTGATCCTAACTTCTTAAACACTCTTCTATAATTGACTGCTATAATTTTAATAAAATGTTCAAATTCTTTTTTTCATATTATTAAGCTTCAAAATAATTACAATCAAAGATGCAGTTCACATCGTTTACGTTCAGTTACAAGAAATAAATCAAACAATGTAAAACAATAATATTTAAACTGATATATTACCTTTAGGAATGTAAGACAAAAGTATGATAGACACAAAGACCAAAGAACTAAACCAAGAGTTATCCATTTTCATTATAAATTACTTATAAATAAACAACTTAACCTAATAACATAACTAAAAATACGTTCACGCCCACAAATCAAATTGTAAACAGCAGGTTGTCGTAGAGTCATGTTAGTCATACATTCAAATTAATATGCAGGCTATACACGGCATATTTTAAAAATAATACTTATAACTGTATAATTAAAGTATGAATTTAAAAAAATAAATTTTAAAATATAAAAATGTTATTCTAATAAATTCAATTGTGAAATAAATTTTGTACATTCAACTGTAATAATATATATTATAGCTGACGCAAACAAATATGAACAAAATTTGCGTAAAAATCAGTATCGCGGCAAATGGCAATTAATTATGTATTATAAAACTCCATTCGTATCCCCTAGAGATATTTTTTAAAGCCCTAATTTAAATTGACACCAACGTAAACAAAGTTTGAAAGGCGTGGCATCAACTGCATTCATACCATGGGAATGGGTGTTTCATATTCTAACCTCTGGTATTTACGACAATAATATCCGTCCATTTAAACCGCCTAAATTTTTTTTGATGTGATTATATTCAGATGAGTTATTAAGTCTAGTATTTGTTATTTATATCTATTAAAATGAAGATTTTACTGTGTTCGGCGGTTTTTCTTTGTTATTTCATGTTTACGTTAATTGAACGAGGTAAGAATTTTGTTTACATGTAATTTGCATACAAGATATCGGTTACGTGCAGTTTATTTCTATTCTTATTATCTTTAAAAAATGAAATAATATGGGAATTGTTTAAGTTACAGTCATTTAGATGCAATAGATGTTTATCTAATATTAAATTGGCGAACAGAACTAAAGATATTGCTGTGTTCTAGTGAAGTTACATCATCGTTATATCCAGTACTGAGTCCCAAGATATTTTGTTTCAGTGTTCTGTGAAATGCACATACTGTTATGGAAGATAACAATAGCATATATAAAATAAAGTTTGGTTATGTCTAAGTTTTCATTTTTATTGAATTACTTCCACTTAGTTTGGTTTTATGCCAAATTACAACATTTATGCCAGATGTGCTGTATAAGATCAGTGGTTATAAATTAAATTAGATCTTGCTGGACGTTTCTGGTTAATTTTTAAAAATTTTGTCATATAATTTAAATTAATTATTTTTCATTAATTTTCTGCTAGTCTATCAGCTTATTAAGAGTAAACTGAATTATTCACTTTTACAATTGTTTTTTTATCTGGTATTTAATATTTTGTATCAGTAGTGTACAACAGAGTTGTAGGTCTACTGGGAACAGAATATCAAAGTGTACATGATGTGCATTAAGGTGCGGTTTCATTTGTGCAATCGTCGCATATGATTACTGCATGCGTCACTGCTATTAACTCATCAAATGGATTTCTTAAGAAGTGATTTCGTTTATGCATCGACTGCTTTGGCAGCCAGTCACCTGCAGCAGTCGCATGTGTCTGGAAGTTGAAAATGAGTTTTTGCAAGGACGATGACGCTAAACTTATTGGTTTAGGTGCAGAAAAACTACAACTAATTGATCCTTCAAACTTGCATTCATTTTCTAATAGATATACTAATCCGAAATAATTGGGGTGAGCAGATTTCGGGTAAGCTGGATTTTTAAATAAGAAAATGTTGTTTTTTAGGTCGTCAGCTGAAAAGCTGGTTTGAACCTCTAGAGGTTTTACTGTGTAAAATGAGGAGTGAGGTGGTTTACCTACCTTCCTCACTGAGTTGAAAAGATGCTAATCAGCGTGCCAATCCCTCCCAAAAGCACATATTTTCCACCCTGCAAATAAGACCTTCACTTCATTCACCGCAGGGTCTGGCTGTGTAATGAAATTTGTTACTTTCAGAGGAGATAACTCTGACTTGTGTCTCTTACACCTCTATCCTTTTCTGTTCTTATGATCAGTCATTCAATTGGTTGATCATGTGATAAACTGAAGTATTTTTTGTAGCCCTGGAACTAACAGATTGAGTGCAAATAATTTAATACTTCACCTGTCTGTTATGGACAAATCTAAATCAAATTATATGTTTTTTTACTTTCTCTTATCTATATGAATATATAGGAAGGAAAGTATTGTTTTCATGTCGATTTTTCAAAATCGAGTTTTCACTGGATCTACGCGTTTTCAGACCCCCTGAACCCAAAAAACATATTTTTAGCGATTCGTCTGTGTGTGTGTGTGTGTGTGTGTGTGTGTGTGTGTGTGTGTGTGTGTGTGTGTGTGTGTGTGTGTGTGTGTGTGTGTGTGTGTGTGTGTGTGTGTGTGTGTGTGTGTGTGTGTGTGTGTGTGTGTGTGTGTGTGTGTGTGTGTGTGTGTGTGTGTGTGTGTGTGTGTGTGTGTGTGTGTGTGTGTGTGTGTGTGTGTGTGTGTGTGTGTGTGTGTGTGTGTGTGTGTGTGTGTGTGTGTGTGTGTGTGTGTGTGTGTGTGTGTGTGTGTGTGTGTGTGTGTGTGTGTGTGTGTGTGTGTGTGTGTGAACAGAATATCTCAAGAGCGGAACATCGTACGAACTTGAAACTTAAGTTACATACCACTACTGGACCTGATACAAACATTTTCATCAAAACTGTCAACCGGAAGTAGTAGTTTATTTGTGTAATTTTTCACTTTTTTGCAATTTTCTCAAAAACTGGTCCTACAATTTTTTTTTAAATTGCGTGGTTTACTAAATTTTTTATTCTCTACAAGATAGGGTAGGTGCCATGTTTGCTGACATTCGTGGTGAGGCTGTTTTTGTAAAAAAATTGTTTTTTTAAGATTGCGGCTTTAATATGCATTTTAGCGCAAAAAGGTTTATAAGGAAAGTTGTAGAAAATTTAAAATCCTACAACTTTTATTTCAAACATTTTTCTGCATAACGCTTAGTTTAGCGGTAATTAGCGATTTTCTGTTTTTTCTCATGAAAACATGTGAAAAATCAATTTTTTTAAGATTTCGGCCTTAGTATGCATTTTACGAAAAAGTTGTATATGTATCAAATTTATAGAAAATTAAAAGATCTACAACTTTTATTTAAAGCATTTTTCTCTACAGAGTCTAGTTTAGCGTGAAAGAGTGATTTTCCGTATTATAAACCCAAACAGGTTGATTTTCTCTTGCGTCTTCCTTCACTCTTGATTAAAATTAGGTTAGGTTTATTGAGGTTAGTTTTTGTTTATTTCTAATGTTTTATTACTATTGTTAGGTTTATTGTTAATTATTTGCATTGGAAAGAGAAAGTTGTGTGAGTGTTTCACACCAGATTTTTTTTATTATTATTGCAGTTGATAGTATAAAATGCTGGGTGTGTCGATCTGATTCTGATCCAAAGTGTGCCGATCCATTTGATAACTCTACAGTACCAATAACAGATTGTAAACAAGAGAGTAATCTACCTCATGTTCCTAATGTTCGGCCAACCATGTGTCGTAAGATTCGGCAGAAAGGTAAATATTTGATTTCAATTAGATCTACTTGGTAAGTGTTCACCAACAAATCTTGTCATGTAGTGAAATGGTTTTGGGTCTTCTTCAATACATTGCAGAAGGTCTTTGCAACCAGACACTCGCCTCTGCTGTTGGTCATCCGTCAAGACCTTCAGAAAGAATTTAGCGTAGATCTTTCGCATCACCAAATTTTTAGTGATAATGGTGTGCACTGTCATCTTATCAATGGCAATAATATCTGTGATCATACACACGCTTAACCGATGGTCTGAATTCAGCACTTCACATGCATGTTGTATGAGGGCTGTCCAGAAAGTTACAGACGTTTTGAAATAAAAAATAAACTAAGTAAAAAAACCAATTTTAATTACGTTCATTTTGAAGTTTAACTTTTAGGCTATTTTTTTACGTAATCGCCAAGTAAATTAAAGCATTTATTGTAACGTGTTACAAGCTTTTCAATGCCCTCTTTGTAGTAATCTGCTGCCTGCGAGTTCAACCACTGGTTTACACCGGCAAGGAGTTCAGCGTCAGTGTCGAAGCGCTGCATAGCGTGCCATGTCTTCATCGCTGGGAACGGATGGTAATCGCTTGGCGCCAAATCCAAGCTATACGGCATATGATTAAAAACCTCCCATCCAAAACCTTCCAAGAGCTCTTGAGTATGTTTGGCCATGTGTGGATGGGCGTTGTCGTGGAAAAATAAAACTTTCCCACTAAGTTTTCCCCGACGCTTGTTTTGTATCGCGCATCTTAATTTTCTGAGTGTTTCGCGAACGAATCAACGAAAATCACTCCATGAGCATCCCAAGACACAATAGCCATGATTTTTCTTGCTGATAGCGTCTGCAGACACTTCCTCGGTTTCTTGGGCGAATGCGTGTGACTCCACTCCATCTGCCGCTGCCTCACTCGGTTTTCACTCATTATTCCTTTGCCGTACACGTCACAAATCTGGCGATAAATTTCAATCGGTTTGTAATTTTTCGCCAACAAAAACCGTATCCCACCACTTGACAACTGGCAAGATTTTCAATCGCAGCGCTCATTTTCTCCACTGTATAAAAAGTACAATACGCACGATGCTCTAGCTACCACACCTGGTTGTGTACTAAATGTAGAAACACTCTGACGCCAAGATGGCGGCGCTAGCTCTGCCCACTGCTGCGCCAGGCCAAAATGTCTGTTACTTTCTGGATTGCCTTCGTAGATGGCTGTCCAGCGCGGGGCTCATCCTCCACACTCTCAGCCATCTTTTAAAAGCTTATGTTACTTTAAAACTGCAGTTTATGACACGCTTTCATCCTTGAACACTTGGCAAATCATGCCTTACGTGTCCTACCTGATTTCCCTAGCCAACTTAAAATTTGATGGCGTACCTACAATCATTTGCAGCATTTTAAACTGTCACCGAGTCACTTGAAAAAAAGTCCACTGAAAACACGGTCTAGCCTGAATGAATGCTCACAGGCGACTGGCATTTGGCACCTGTTGAAGGTAGAACCCTCACCACTGAACCTTTATGGTGCTAGTGTGCTGCGACACAGTTACATCAAGAAAAAATCATTCCCGATACTTTTTATACAGACCCTGTATTGTATTCTATTTATTCTACAATTACTGTGCTGGCCGCATTGGTGTAGTTGGTAACGTGCTCGTCTCTCATCATGCTGTCTTGGGTTCGAATCCCATTCAGGCATGGCATATTTTCGTACGTTACCAAAAATCACTTCATCCTTCACCGTCTGAATTACTGGTAATTGCAGAACAGTCGGACAAAAAAAAAGTACCATTACTGCATACACAACTAGTTTAATAATTTTTATTGTTTGATGTTTTAGTTCATGGACAATGGCGTTACATCCGAAGTTGTGCGTATTTAGGGGAACCTGGTATCGAAGGAGATGAACGTTTCTGTTTAATGCGGACTGGATCTTATAATATCTTTATGGAGTTTTGCACATGTATCAGCAAAGATGGTTGTAATTCAGCGGCTTTGGCAAGCACTTCAATAATTTTAATCCTGAGCGCTACCATTTCTACAATATTATTTTCTAGGTAAATTAAATATAAATCGTGCCTTATACTGACTGCACAGCACAATGTGGAATCTCGTAACATGTATAATTATTTAGTAAGCTCAGTAGTATTCATTGCCATTAACTGATACGAACTTCAGTCAAACAATATTAGTTATAGGGTTTTAATTTATTTTTTTAATGCATTATATATTTTATGATATAGATAGGTAGATACAGTGACGTGTTTTTAAGTACAAACTGTTTATTATTCAAATTAGAGTAATATATTATTGTAATTTTAGTGAATTGTAATTTAATTTGAACACAAATTCTTTTGTATGTATCTACACCTGTATCAAATTATGTTATTATTTTTTTTTATTAGCTCATTATATTTTTTTTCATTATAATTATTATATACTTAAGATATTTCTAAAAGGGCTTTACAATTTTGAAAACGTAAAAAAATGTAGTGACTTAACAGGATTAGGTAAAGTGTTAACGTGTAGAAAAACACAAATCAGTTTTTTATCAAATAGTTATTTTGTAATTTAATGTGATGTGAATTAAATTTATTGCCAAATTGTAGACAGTATATTGGGTGTAACTTCTGCAATTGCATCGTAAATTCAGTTTTTCGGCTCAACGAAATCGTCACGTAAAGGTAGAACAAATATAGGTAGTCACTTGCATAACAACTGTGTGCCAAGTAAATTTGTAAGTTGAAAGTTAGTTTATAGTTGTCACATGATGACTGAGGGAGCTTAGGACCGTCCCTTTATTCTACTCTGCTTTCTATTTCTCCTGCTCTATCTGTATTGAGCTAAACCTCGTTTCTGTTTATTATCTATTGAAAAACCTAGTTAAATTGTAATAGTTTTTCCTTGTATTGGGCCAATTTTAGACCACGTTAGGTGACTAGATGTTTCTGGTAGCTCTTTCTGCAGCCCACATTTTTAGCATTCACTCCCTGTAGGCATTTCTTCCCTCTTATGACCACCCAGTTTTCTGTGTTTGCTTTTCATGGAAACCCTTAAAGTCCGTAATTTGTCTGTAAGTTGTAAGTTTGTTTGTAAGTTGTCAGCATTTTGTTCGGTTTATTCCGGTTTTCTCATTATCCGTTCTGACTTCTTTAAACCATTTATCTGACACCTTAGGTTGATTGCTTAGTATCTTAAAAATTTGTTTTGTTGACCGGTTGTCATCTATTCTATACAGGTATTTGTAAAATTTTAGTCTTTTTTTTCTAATCATTCATTTTCCTTGTTCAGTTCTTCTCGACCTGTTAACTTATATTGCCCATTTACTATTTTTGGGCCCATTATCTTGCGGAGGATCTTTCTCTCAAATTTCTCCGCTTCTCTTAGACCAGCCTTCCTATTAAAGTATGTACCTGTATAAAATGATTATTTTTCCTTAAAACATTTCAGTTAAGAAACTAAATGCAAGTGGTTACTAATAGATGAAATAGAGTACAACAAAATCAAACATAGACATTTGTTCGTATCTTACTCGGTAGAATTTTGTCTGCCGCGGATATCCCATACACCAATCATTTTTAGGCTTGCTTGCTAGACTCAACGCAAATCTCAGAGCTGTTATGGAAATGTTGCACCTATATTCATTCTGTAATGAAGCCATTAGAAGAAATCTGAATAGCAAGAAATTGTGATCTGTCCTTCATAAATGATTCAACAATCAAGGAGATTACAGGCCTCTGAGAAATGGTGTGGAGCTGTGCTGCATCATATTGTTGGTAGTGATCTAGTTGGTCATCTTTGTGGAACAAGGAATTTTGCATCGTGGTCCGATTTTTTTTCTCCCTAATGTGTCTACGTTGCAATCTGTTCAATTCAGAACAATAACCCCATTACCCAATGTGATGAGGATGATTTGTATGACGTGTAAGTGAGGTGTAGTCTTATACAGACTCAGGCCAACCATTCCTGAGAGAATACGTTTAATTGAACCCCAACTATCAAAGTACACCGGTAACCACTGTCTAGTATTCATATCTGTATAAAAGTAACTACCTTTACTAAGATGTGAACCAGGAACCTTTGTCTCTGAAAATAGCTGTTAAACAGCTGACTCACGGCGACAACTTTACCTCTAGATCAACCCGGTGGGTCGTATCCAGATAAGCAACAAATTTTATCCATAAGAAAGAAAAAGACAAACTTTGAATTTTACTTGGGGCACACAGATCATTCAGTTTTGGACCATCACAAACCTGCCTGTTGATTGTTGCTACCCCTGATTCTGCACTGTTAGGTGTTTACTTTACTACTTATGTGAAACATTGATTCATCCCTCAAAATAACATTGTCCAGGAGTGTCTTCTCATCTAAAAGTAAAAATTAATTAAAGTTGAGATGTCTACCATACCACAGAAAAATCACCGTAAATCAAAATAAATTTTTGATAAAAAAAACTTGTGTGTTCTGCTTTAAAATTACACCGTTTTTAAATGTTTGTAAATTTGTAAAGTCCTTTTTGAAATGCTTTGTGTGTTAACCGATAGGTTGACATTTTATAATACATGATTTTAATATTAATTCCAAAACTTTTGTACATTCCACAAATTATATTAATCGGTAAGACGAGTTGGAAGTATTTTTTACTTTTGTATTTTTGTATTCTCGTTTTGTGCATGATATTTGTATGTTAAGGTAAATTATAATGTAGTAATAATGAACGTTAAGAAATATTTTGTAATGATATGGGTCCGTGTTTGTATTTTGGTATGAACTAAATTATGATTGATATTTAGTTTGCATACTAGATAGATTGTGCTGTAAAACATATTTGTTTACAACAGTGGAAATGAAATTATGTTTATGTGTACACAAGAACCCTGCTAATCCAACATTGTATCTAATTTTTTAACATGTATTTAAATAAAAACTTAAAAGTTATTTCATAATGGAAAAAAATATTTTTAATAGCCTTCTAAATTTAAAAACATAAACAGTATAGGCGAGAATAGAAAACAAACATAACCAAGTTCTTAATATAAGTATATTTACAGTATAGATTGTTTATTTGTAAAGCATTTCTTTTCGTTCATTAGCAGTTTCAAGAAACTACATATTTTCACTACTACGTGGCTGCATAAAATTAAACATTGTTTACTGTCATAATGCCGAAAACCATGATGATGATGATGATGCTACATTTCACCAACACTTACAAAGATGATGTCTATGGGCATAGTGTTGTTGTGCTTCTCTACTTATTGCAGTGCTACTTTTAGTACTTAATGCTGCTTCGGATTGTGAAATAAGCTGCTTCATGTTACATATTGTATCAGTTTTTGGATTAGTTTTTGATATTATAAATTACTTTATATAGTCCAATTGGTGACATTCATTTTTTCCCATAATGGGCAGGTGGAGTGTTAAATTATTTGCACTTGATCTGCTAGTTCCAGAGCTACAAAAAATAGTTCTGTTTCTTAGCACGGTCAGCCAATTATACGACTGAAGCATTTAAGAACAGAAAAGGTAGAGGTGCAAAAGGCACAAGTCAGACTTAACTCCTCTGAGAGTAATGAATTTCATTATGCAGCCAGACCCTGTGGTGAATGAAGTGGAGGTGTCATTTTCAAGGTAAAAGTAGATGCTTTTTGGAGGGCCTGGCATGCTAATAATCATACTTTTCCATTCAGTGAGGAAGGCAATGTAAACCACCTGACTCCTTGTTTTACTTAGTAAAACCTCTAGAGATTCAAATTAGCCTTTCGGCTGATGACCCAAACAACAGGTGACATTTCTCTCTTTCTTTTTATCAAAGAAATTAAAGATGTATCAATACTTTCTAAAACCGATCTGGACATATGGTTCTGCTTAACCTATTAATATAGCTCAATTGCAGTCCTGCTAATCTAGAGTATTTTGAGTTGTTACAAACTCCCCTTGTTATGTATGAAACGGACTATTCACACTGATCTACACATTCCTTACATATTCGACAAAATAAAAGAATACTATCAATGTTTTTACAGAAAATTAGCTAGACATAAAAATGAACTAATGAAGACGATTAGCTTAGTTTCTTTATTGGACAACCCTCCAGAAGACTAAAGAGAACTTGGTACAGAGATCTCTTGTTACCCTAATATAGAGTAAATAAAAATAAATTAGATGACTGTAATATAACTAAATACACTGATTTGAAGATTCATTAGTAAAACAAAAACCAAAAAGCTACTTCAGTGGGTTGTCTGCTTCTTCATAATGTTCATGTTAACAATTGTATTGTCACTTCAGCATAATATGCTGAAGTATTATTAAATTGTCTGTACAGTGACTACAATTACAAATATTATTTGTAATTGTAGTCAATTGTAGACAATTTAATAATACTTTTAAAACAATATATGCACATTTTTCAAATAATTTGAACGTTATGAAATCCAAACAGGTTTTCAATCTCAGTGTTCGAAATTAGCGGGTTGTTGTGTACTTCTTTGGTCTTTGAAGTAATATTATTTTCTTTTGTACCGAGTACAACAGTTTTTGTTAACTATGGAACTATAATAATTATTGTTTTTTCTTTAGTTAACTTTAAGTTGCGCCAACAGCTTGGTCATTAGCGACTTGTGGATAAATAAATGGTGGGTTTTTGAACATGTAATAATTTTGTTGTTGTTTAAAATTTTGTTTGTTCATTTGATGAATCTAATAATGAAACTAATTTTTAATTGGTTTTTTTTTGTGAATACTGAACAAAATACAGTTTTTAGTAGTCTTTAAGATTTTGTAAATTTAAGTGTGTGTTGTTATGGGAACTTAATTGATTTAATTGACTGTTGCCTTGAATGGTTTTGCTTAGGATTGTACAATTGGTCTAATTAGTACTGTAATAAAAATTAATTTAAGCTTGATATAATTATTAAACTATATACCGTCCTTATAGTCTAGTGAGACAATTTTTCATGTTTTTGACCAAAGATTATTCTTGTGTTAAAATCAAATTTATCACCTTATTATATTTCTTGTGCACAGTTTATTAGATTAAATTACTGAAGATTATTATATTAGTTACTTATGACAAAATATAATTAACTTTTCACCAATGGTAATCTTCTTTTATAGTTTTCATTGACAATTTTGTAAAGTTGTTTTCATTAGAAACTTGATTTACATTAACAGTATTAACATTTTGTATAGTATTATAATTTTTATATTTGCATGAACTTCAACTGACTTAAAATTTTCTAATACAGGGTCTGTCTAATAAGTATTCATGTTTAGGCTATAATAAGATTATTGCAGATGTTTGTGCTGCAATTTTGAATTCTTCGAAGCTCTCGTCTTCAGTTTTGATACACCATTACCAGCATTTTTTTCCAGTTAACTGCTTTGCTGTTCAGATACTATATCCATCCCAAAATGATGACATTTCAGGTTCTTTTTGAGGTTGGGAAAGTAAAAGAAGGGATACAGAGCAACAGCTGGGGTGTTTGGGATTAGGGACCGCTTCACCGTTCTTGGCCAGTAGCTTGGTCACAATGAACCTTGTGTGATTGTGCACATTATTGTGGTAGAAAATCCAAGGATGGGTGATCTGCGGTCAGGTGCAGTGATTCTTACCTTCAAACGCTCAAAAACTTATTGGTAATATTTACCATTTACTCTCCAGGAGACACAAACCCCTCTGTGACCAGTTCTTGGTCACATTGTAATCAGTTAATGTTCAAATTGGGCATTCCAATCTGAGGTATTTGATGAGTTACTGGAAATTTTGTTCAGTTTAATGAGAAACTTAATGGTATAATGCTGGTCGAGGTTTTGTTGCATCTTGACTGCTGACAAATGATGACAAGGTTTCACTTCTTGCATGATCATCACCTGAGAGGCTCAGAGGTAAATAAGCTGGGTTTTTCGCTTGCCATGAAAAAATCAGTATGGATACTTAATTGGAAAGATGCTGTACGTCGTCTCATTGACTTGCATATACTGAAATCCGTCCCTACTTAGTGTTTAAAGTATAATACGAGGGTTATTTTTTTTTCAACCTCCGATCGTGTTTCTAAGCAAGCAGAAGGTGGGCGGTGGTGTAATCTGCGCGTCAGGCGATTGCGCATCTCTCCTCCACACTGCCTGTTCCGGCCGCATCTTCACAGCGTAAGTTGTAGCTGAGATACGGGAGCTGAATCATGGCCGATACGATCGAATCTCCCGCCAAATGTGAGTTGCGAAGTGTGGTTCGCTTTTTGCAAGCGGAAGGGTGTAGTGCTGCTGAAATTCATCGCAGAATGAGCCTAGTGTATGGTGAAAAGTGTATGAGTGATGGTAGTGTACGGGAATGGTGCAGAAAATTTAAGGAAGGGCGAACCAATGTCCATGACGAAGGGGGTCAGGGACGCAATTCCGTCGCCACTGCAGGCATTGTTGAGCGGATTGATCAAGTGGTCAGAGACAAACGAAGGTTCACAAGAAGTGAACTTTCTGCCGAATTTCCGGACATTTCAAGGTCATCTCTATACAACATTGTGACAAATGTCCTACGTTACCGCAAACTTTGCGCTCGTTGGGTCCCGAAAATGTTCCTGACCTCATTGGCGGCAAACTTCTTTGAAGAGGGTATCGAAAAGCTGGTGTCACGATACGACAAATGCCTCAATCGATTCGGCGATTATGTAGAGAAATAAGTAAGACTTTACTGTAATTTTAGTAATAAAATCACTTTTTAATCAAAATCTGTCTATTTTTTTTCCACCATCGGAAGTTGAAAAAAAAATAACCCTCGTAAAATTGTTAAATTGCAAGAAACTTCATAGTTTATCAACTGTATTTATAACTTCTACTCCTAATAATTGACATATTTAAATTAAATATCTTCTATGATGGTAATGATGTTGAACTGAAAAAAAATTTGTCAGTTTCTGACCTACTATATTTGTACATTCAAGTACGTTATTTATTAATTTTTAGTTGTTTGTTTACTTATTTGAACCTATTATTTCTTTTTGTTGATTATTTCAAGAATTAATTGTAGGCTATATTTGGTAAAATACATTATTATTTTTTATGTTTGTATTTTTTCTAAATGAAGTGATAAAGCAGTTCACATTTTTTTGTAATGAATTAATTTGTATTTTTGAAAATTTGATATTTTTTTATTGATTTTATAGTATTTTTATATATTTTTTTATGCATATTATTTTTGTTTTTGATTTTTATACAAGATTTTATTTCTTATTATTTAAATAGTATAGTGCAACTGTTGGTTTTTTTGTAAATCATTATAATTGTGTCTTATACCCCTGGTTCTCAAAGTTTTTATTTTCACCCCTCCCTTATAATGGTTTAACTGTAAGTCACGCTCCCTCATATTTACATACGTGTGCCTTTATGACACTTTTACTGGCATTTCTTATTTAAGTTACATGTTTAAAGCCTATTCATATTGGGACAAAGGATTCAGTGTTGAAATAATTACAAATAGATCAGGATATCTATTTGTATAATGCTGACAAATATAACTCAAAATAAATATTAACACTACTGATGCAATTTTATAACTTTGTTTATAACGACCAATTCCAAATTTAAAACTTGTTTCAATTTTAGAAAAATAAAGAATATTTCACTTCATGTATTTGGTCTACACAAAACTTCATATATTTTTTTAACTAAGCTTTGCACCCCCCCCCCCCAACCCTTCATCTTCCCCCTCACTTTGAGAACCAATCCCGTATACCATATGCCTACTGTTATGAAATTTGAAAAACTTAAATCTGGAAGTTTTGTTGATTTTTTTAATTACAACTTTTTGATTGGATAAATCACTGGTGGGTTAAAAAACCCCTTGCATGTAGAAGCAAAGGGACCATTATGCTGTCACATTATTCCGTCCTAATTCAGTGTACATGGCTCAAAAGTCTTTAAAATGCATCCTGCAGCGTATAATCAATCTAAATGATGATATATTGTTAATTTTTACCAACCTTGACTTTTACAAGGGTACTTCAATTTAATCTTATTTATTTATTTTTATAAACTACTTGTTGATTTGGATGTAAATCCACTGACGCAATGTAATTAGTTTTGAAAGTATAAAAAATAAATTGTTTTTGTGAAATTAATAAATTATCCATAATTTTTAGAAATCAAGTATGAGTAATTTGTAAAACAGAAATAATTGTACATCACGCTTAGATCTGTGTTTGTAATAATAAAAAAAAAATGGTTTTGTATTGCTGTAATTTTTAACTTTTTGTAAAATATGTTTGTGTATGTGTTATTTATTTATTTATTGTGTTTCAGATCAAATTCTATGCAGGCCACTTAAAATTTGTTAAATATTTCTATTGTAAGATTTGTATTTTTGTCGGTCATAAATGTTTTTAATTGAATATCTTTTTGAATTGATTTCAAATAAAATTTCTCTCCGTTTTGTTGTTTTAATCTGTACATGCTGTACTTGTCAAATTTATGTTAAAAATGTAACTGTTAAAGTATAGAAATTAGTGTACATTTATCGGTTTTCATTTATGTATTATAGGAGTATTTTGGGGGGGGGGAATAGAACAATATTATTCAATTATATATTTTTTACATAAATTTAAGTAGAAAATTTGAACAAGTTATTATGAGCTTTAAACTCTAGAATACATAACACAAATGAGTTGGTTGTGATTTTGTGGTTGAACGCAAAGAACTTAAGTTATTTGTAAATTGGTAGTACTCTTTCGCATGAAACAATAAATAGCTTGACTACATCACTTGTTCTTGTCAACAATATTGACTCTAATTGGGTTTCTGTGTATCTTTTTTTAAACATATTGTTTCATCATTAAATACAATATATTAGACTGTTATGTGAATTTTTATTATGATATTATTTATGGTTTTTATTATTATTGTTAATCATTTACCTGATAAAAGAACTTTAAGTAGAAAAAATACTTTTTATGACATATTTTATTAGTAATTAATAATACCAATCAAAACATATCGACACTGCTAATGATATTAAATATTTTTCTATCTTAATTTATAGTCTATAAATATTTTATATAAGCATTGTATTAAATATTAGTACTGATATAGTTTTTATACATTTATAAATTGTACATGTTCTTATAATAAATATTTTTGCACAATGTTTAAAGACTACTTAATTTTATTAGATTGTTACAATGTTGATCAATAAATAATATTTCAGCAGTATTTTTTGTTGTTTCAATGCTAAATCCCCCTCCAAGTGTCCTTACATTGTTTCGTAGGTTTGCCTCTTCCTCTTTTTCCTCCTATCTCTAAATTTAGTGTTTTTTAAGACTTTTAGATATTTTATCTGCTCCACATTCCCAAACCAACTTAACTGAACTCTCCCACACAATACAATGCACATGTTTTATTTGTCATGCCTTTAAATTGCTGATTCAAAATTGAAAGGTAGTCTTGGGATTCTACAAAAAAAACTCCTAGCTAAGGTAGTTATTTTAATATGGATTTGAATTCTAGACAGTGGTTACCAGTGTACTTTGATAATTGGGATTCAATTAACCATACTCTTTCAAGAATGGTTGGCCTGGGTCTGTACAAGACTATACTTATTTACGCATCATATAACTTTATCCTCATCTCATTGGGTCATGGAGTTGCTTATTGTTCTGAATTGAACTGATTGAAGTATACACATATTAGGGATAAAAGAAAAAAATAAACATGAAAGGAAATTTGAAAATGGTTCAAGAGAATTCTGGTAGGTGGAACACGGTAGCTGCTGCATAACAAGAAATGAAAATATAGTAGAGTGCAGAATAACCTTAGTTAAATGAAATTTCCGATACCAGGATAGTATGAAAGCAAAGTGGTTCCTTGCACAGTCAGTCAAGTGTATTCTCAGCAATTTGTTTTGTTTCTTTCTACCTTTTACTACTTAATACAATCCTGGTATCAAAAACTTCTTTTTGAATAATTTTGGTTGCTTCTTTTTACCTCTTACTACTTCATACTATCCTGGTATCAAAATTTTTTTGAATAATTTTGTTTGCTTCTTTCTACCTCTTACTAGTACTTTATACTATCCTGGTATCAAAAAGTTCATTTTTGAAGAAAACCTTGTTTCCTCACCAAAAGAATAATAATATGGAAAATCGGTAATTGCCTCTAAACAACATTCACAACATTGTACATGTTCATGTACATTTTGTGTTGACACTTATAAAAGCAAAAACTGCAGAGTATAATACAATCTAATTATTAGTTAACTAAAAATGTTTGACTCGGCATGTAATTGGACTATTTTAATAAAAAAGAAAATAGATGGTTTCTGTAGAGAAAAACGCTTTAAATAAAAGTTGTAGGTTTTTAAATTTTCTAAACTTTAATATTATACTCTTGTCATAAAATCCATACTAAGGCTGCAAACTTTAAAAATCCCATTTTTCAGATTTTAATGAGGAAAACAGGAAATCACAAACTACCGCTAAACTTAGCATTTTACAAAAAAATGTTTGAAATAAAAGTTGTAGGTTTTTAAATGTTCCAAAGACGTATATCCAGTGAAAAATCAACATGAAAACTATACTTTCCTTCCTTATATATTGTACACAGGGCAAGAAAAAAATAAAAATCGGGGAATCATCTATTCAGAAATTCAGAGTTTTCGTAGGTAAGTTGATACGAAGAAATAAAACATAAAATTATTTTAATATAATTAAAGGATACTTTATTTAATTACTTTTTAAAATAATATAAACATCAATAAAATATTTGCCAAAATCAATTTAAATTATAACAATATATATTTTTTAATATTTCTATGTATGTATACTGTATATTATTTATAACAACATTATTTATTTACTTATTTATATATATATATAATATATCCTAATTATTTACATAAATACAATAATATAGTAATATTAAATTGTGCTGATGATTATATTTGTATATAATTACATTGTGAAAATATAATTCTATTAGCAATAATAATAAATTTTACAGTAGTACATCATTAAATTTTGTGAACCAAATCTGCGATAAATTTATTCTTTTATAATCTTGATAAAACTTAAAACAATCCCAATACACAACTTATTTCAATAAAATACATGGCGATAGCTTTAAAACAAACCACTAGACACATTATCAGCTGCAATACTACTGAAGTACTACTATTGTCAGCAAAATATGAACGATCTATGACTTCTGCACTCCTAACATTGTATATTTCTAAAATTTCCTTAAAGAGATGTTTGAAGTTGAGTTTATGAAACCAAATCTACAGTTTGAATAAACTAAAGGCATTGATTCAAAAAGGAACCTAAGGCATCGACAACAATTTTACAGTAATGTCTCTCAATATAATCAACTGAGCATAAAAGTTCTCACAACGCAGGGCACTAACTTGGAACAACTTTTGTAAAAATACAGTAAAAATGTAAAAATCATATATTAATATATCTCAAACGTATACAGTCTACAGTGGTTTGCTCTTAAGCTGTTCACTCTGTATAAAGGATAATGAAATGTCAATAGTTTTGGGAAACACCACATTCTTCTGTATCCGAAAACTATCTCATAGAAAGTTTTACTGAAAACATTTGTAAATTTACAAGTATTTTATGTATAAAAAATACATACAGTAAAACCCCGATTATCTGAAACCCACTTAACCGTAATGGAACTGAAAACTTGTTTTTTTAATTTGGTAATTACTCAATTTTAATTTTGTGTAAACGCACAGTACGGCATTTAAATAAACAGAATTGTTAAAGTACAGAACAGCGTCCCAATGAAATAAATTACAAATATAAAGTTTCACTATTTTGGGAATTTTTTACTCATTCTTAATTTCCAGGAAGTACTTCTAATAAAACAATGGCATGATATTGCTGCAAAAACAGTTTCATAAAAAATTTCACACAGTTTTTAAAAAGACAATAATTTTAAAAGATTCAGTAAATATTGATTACTGTACAATATTATATTTTTTTCTCTTGAAATTTCAATGTTTTTATTTTTGCATACTGATAATAAATAATTGTAAAAAATATTGTATAATAATTTTTACGACTTTTAAACCTTAAAAATATGACTGAGTGTTATTCGAAATTTCACGCATCCTAAATCAAGTCGACTATATTTTGGTTAATCGGGATTTAACTGAGTATTAAGTCTCACCTAAAATAATGTTTAAATGAAAAATTACTGATAAATGTGCAAAAGAATTCCTTAAAAATATGTTTCACTAAATTGTATTTTAATAAGAGATACTACTGTAAGATTTATATAAAATTTATAAAAAATAACACATGCAATTTAAAATTATGCGTACAATAATTACAATGAACAGTAGTACATAATATAATGTTGAATGTCCTATAGGTATACTAAGAGTCTATAAATCGCTGGAACTGCCCATTTCTAAAAATAATATAAATTTATTCATTTTTACAACTACAAGGCCATCAGTGGATTGATTAATTAATCATAGTTTGTGATATTAATTAATTAATTAATTAAAAGAAGTACTAATTGATAACAAAGTTTTAAATAAGCGTTTTACAGAAGAATACGTATTTAAAATTTTCAAGTGTAAATATTCTAATTAATTAAATGTCTAGAGAAGTAGTAGTAAAATAGCAATGAAATATTTCACTTTTTTAATAATTTTAATCGTCTTTTAGTTACTGATATTAAATTATTACTAAGAATTACGAAAGACTGTATTCCAAACTGTATTGTTAAAAGATTTTCGTGTAAATATATTATCACTAGTTACAGATAAATTTAAATACCTTGAGTTTACTATAACGTAGAGTTCCACAACAGAGAAGGATAACAGCAATAAACTAGGATCCACAGAAACAGTCATTTCATGACTACATCACATGTTAATGGAGTAAAAACATAAATATCAAAACTTAGCAAATTATGTACAACTCTTACGTTTTTTCTAATATCAGATTGTTTCACATATTAGTACGAATGCAGACAATGAAGTGATGAAAAAAATGTCAGACCTGTCTGAGAATCGAACCTGAGACCCCTGGCGTAAAAACCAGCACAATTCTATAGTACAAACTGTAGTATGAAGCACAATTTATGCTTCAAATGTACGAGTCACCAACAACAAGAGCAGAAATAAAAAAATTACAACAGAAATGGAATATTAGCATAGACGCTGTTGTTTAACCAGATTAAATAAACCAACCAATTGAGGGAATTAGAAGAGAGATGCAAGTAGAAAAGAATGTAATAAAACAAAAGAGGATAAAGTATGAACATGTCAGAAAATCAGAGGTTAGATGGATAAATAAGATAACAAAGGGACAAGATTTTTTCTTTGTCTGTTTAAAATCACCTCAATAGGGTTGTAGATGTCTTGTAAAAAAATATAACTATCGCCTAGAAATTTATATAGAGGTATTTAACTATGAAAATAAATACAAGAGAATATTGTCTTTTAAAACTGAATATCCAAGTTAAGAAATCATAAATTTAGGAAGTTAGTAGATCTAGACATTTAATACATAAAAGATATGAATACAGTAATGTATTCAATATCAATTGTCTTACAGCTAACAGAAACACCATTACTAAAATAATTACTCACTTTATTCACCTATTAGAGAGTGAGACAAACAAAAAAAACAGAATTAATATAATTTTATGATTACAACTTATTTTAAATGTTATTTTTCTTAGTTTTTGAATGTCGAGTACCTAAAAATACTAGGATTCCTTTACCATTTTACATCATCTTATATCATCCGTTCTTTGATACATTTGAAAAAAATTACAAAAAAGGCAAGGTTAACAAAATTATTTAGCAAAATTTAATATTTATGATACCAATAAAATCAACTTTTATGTTACAATAGAAACTTTATATTTTAAATAATTTTTATGAGATCCAGAAAAACTTTACCGTCAAAAAATTTATTAAATGAAAATAACCACAAATTGAAAATCAAAAGAGAATCAACTAAGTTAGATCTTAAATTGATATCAAAAAAACTGAAATAAGTAAAAAATTTGACTGAAAAATATTTTTCAAAATTATATTGGAAGAATAATAACACACATTGTGCAATTTCATATGGTTTGTAAATATGCCCCCCACCATTCTGCAGGAATAACATAGCTACAAACTGTCTTGCTTTAAGTGTACAGTCTGTTTATTGGCGCAACTTATGTATTATGCTTTTCACGGTTGATGAGCTCTGCTGTTCCACACGTTTAGACCAATCAGAATGTTTGTCAGATTGCACCTGACAAACATTATGTGCGCATGCGTATAAGAGCTGCAATATTTCACTCTCGTCTTGCATCTCGTACTGAACACATCGATTATAGACCGCATTAACATGCAATACTTTATAACTTAATCAGCTGATTGTATGTTTGTAGGTTATAATTCACTGGTCTGCAAAAAAAATGAAAGTTTTTTCCCCTTGGACTTTGATGGGTGATCGTTAGGTATCTTGACCCCCGGAATCCAAATATGACCTCCGTTTCTCTCTATCACCCACCGTTTTTGAGGCCCCCCAAAATTCTTGAAAAAAACACCTAAAAGCAGTTATTCCTAATAAAGCGAAGGGCGGGGGGGAGGTTGTAAGTACCCCATCCTCCCCTCCATAGAAAACATCTCAGTGCACGCACATTTATGCATGAAGACCGAAGGGAGAGGGGTGATACCACTGTTAGTTCAGAGGTGCGGCAGGGTGGGAAGCCGGACCAAGTGATAAGCTTAGCTTAGTGAAAATTATGTTGAACTCATCGAAGAATTGATATCTGCATACGAGTCGATGGGTTGCAACATGTTATTAAAATTGCACCTTTTATACACGCATTTGAACTTTTTCCCAGAAAACTTGGGAGCAGTTTACAATACACACAGGGAAGGTTTCATCGACACATTGCACTCTTCGAAAAACTGTTCTCTGGGAAGTGGAACTCAAGTATGTTATCAGATTATTGCTGGTCACTCTTGCCCGAAACTCCCAGAGATCAGTACAAGAGAAAAGCTACCTCCAAGTAAAACCACTCTCTTTTAGTATATGTATTCGATGACAAGTATCTTGAACCAGAAAAATTGTATAAGTAAAAATGCACAAAATATATCAATACATCAATAATCTCTTATTGTACTCTTTCAGTGTTAGGTAGGCCTTGAAGAACCATAAAAATGTGATTCAACTGCAGAATTTCATATCATAGTTACACCAGAATGATAAAAAGTTGAAATTTCCCAAATAAGGGGGAGTGGCCCACCCCCTAAAAATGGTGGGTGATGGACCAAAACGGAGGTCAGATTTGGATTCAGGGGGTCAAAATACATTAAGATCACCAATTAAAGTTCAAGGGGAATTTTTTATGCAGACCAGTGTTATTATTGAAAGACCAAAAAAAATGGCCGACGAAATATTTAACAGAGCTACAAGAGCAAGTATTGGCAACGTTGCTAGCAAGTCATTGGCTAGCTATAAAGTGGGTAGGGGGCAATGCAAACGTTCAGAGCTCATCAGCCTTGAAAAATAGTATAGCAATTTATCTACATAGATGAGTTCCCTACCTCCAACTGGGTTTATCCCAAACAAAAGTATATTACATTCAATATTCATTCGTTTCTTAATCTACAATCATTAATGATTAAATCAAAAGAAATTGATTACCCAATAATTATATTAATGGACAGGTTTCTATGATTGTAAATTAATGATTATTTACTCTTGTTCCGGGAGGACTTTAAGTTTTCTCTCAAACTCCACAAACCATATGTAATGGCACAATTTTCATTAATTTGATACAAAAAATATATTAGAACAATGAAAGTAGATGTAAGATTTTATTCACATGAGGCCAAATTTTAATTTAAGGAATATCGCACATTTTCTTTCTAAATTAAATTAACAACTCGAAAAAAAACAGTATAACATTGTTAATGATTTAACCAAGCTCAAACTAAATTATAACAATCAACCATAAAACTGCATTCTACAAATTATAAAAACAATGATTATATTTTACTATGATGACAATGATTTTCTCACATCAACCCGTAATAATAATCTAGGCCAAATTTTTCTTTTTACTTACTCATTAAGCAACAGTCACATTTTGTACTTGTAAATTTTGTAAATCAACAATTACAGGGCAAATAACATAAAATATTAAAAGTTAAAGGGTTAACAGATTTGTATAAATATTGATATTTTACAAAGTAACAAGCTTTTAAGGAGAAACATTAACATGAATATTGCTCATATTATCAACTATAATGTTCAAATCTTACAATAACGATATAAGCACCATGATATGAAATAAAAATAATTATATTGTAGGAATAATCAACAAAAATAATACGACTGAGCAAAACAATATAACTGCTAGTCTAATTTAAATTTAAGAATAATGAATTTAAATATAAAATAACGTAAAGGGAGTCTAACTTCCAATATAACTCGATTCTAACTTTTTTCACATTTCTCAACACATGTAACAGAAACAACTTTAAATTTTAGTATTCTTTTGTAGATATTTTTTAGTTTCTTATACACACGTTTATTAATAGGAATGAAATCAGGTTTTAAAAAATATTTCCCCACTTTTTGGTAGTATTGGGAAGTGCAAATTTCAAACAATTGTTGTTTTGATCATCAGCCAAAATACTGGTTTCAACCTCTAGAGGCTTTACTAAATAAAACAGGAGTGAGGTGGTTTAAAATTCCCTTCCTCACTGAGTGGAAGAAAAGTATGCTTATTAGTATGCCAGGCGCTCATATAAGCATTTACTTTCCATCCTGCAAACTCCATGCACCATAGAGTTTGGCTGTATAATAATGAAATTCATTATTCTCAGAGGAGATAACTCTAACTATAGCTATTCCGGTAGGATGTTGCAGTCCCAGTGCGCATGCGTCAATAAGTTGGGGTAAATCCCCACCACAAAATACGCCGGCTGCAAAATACAAAAATAAAATACAAAATACTAACGCCAGCCTCATTGGCGTAGTTGGTAACGTGTTCGCTTCTCATTATGCGGTCTTGGGCTCGAGTCCCATTCAGGCACGCCATATTTTCACACGTTGCAAAAAATTCATTTCATCCTTCACCATCTGCAGTAACAATAAATTGCAGAACAGTCTAACATTAAACCAAAAAAAAAACAACAAAATAGCCACACTACGCTACTTGTAGCGATCAGCTGTTGACAGTTTTGAAATTTATTTAGAACAGCTGATTCATACATTTTGTTACTGAAGGCAAATATTTAATTTATATATTTTTTTTCTAAATTTCAATTTAAATAGTATAAAAATATAAACCACAATATTTTTATTTTTTTTTATTTCATTAACTAAAGTAGTAAGATAAAATTCTTTTTCAAAATTTAATTAATATTTTATTTTATTTTGTTCCAAAGACATTATGTAGTTCCGGAGTTAAAATTGAAACAATTGAAAATAAATTTTTCTTGAACCAACCATCGTACAGTATAGATGGAATTTTCTGTTTTATTTCACGTAACAGTTTAATATAATATTACGTTGGCGGAATTATTATAAATTAACACAGAAACTGCTACAAACTATCGAACATTATATTGCCGCAGCATTGGCGTAGTTGGTAACGTGCTCGCCTCTCATCATGCAGTCTTGGGTTCGAATCCCATTCAGGCACAGCATATTTTCATTGTTACAAAAAATCATTTCATCCTTCACCGTCTGCATTAGCAATAATTGCAGAAGAATCGAACGTTAAACAAAAAAAAAAATAAACAAAAAAACCATTATGTGGCCGGTCTCTACTGCAAAATACTACAATAGTAGGGGTAATGCTTCCCCGCCAAGGTTGATGCTTGAAACGCTCGCACTGCAATTTCCTTACGGTATGCCTATAGTATTTTTTACACCTCTACCTCTTCTGTTCTTAGATGTTTCAGTCAGATAATTAGCTGACCACATGATTAAAAACACAACTATTTTTTGTAGCCCTGGAACAAACAGATTAAGTGCAAATAATTTAACACTCCACCTGCCTGTAATGGGCAATATTTCAAACAATATGAGTGTTAAAATTGAAAATAATTTTTTTCAAGTCAGACTACTATTTTTTGTAGCCCTGGAACAAACAGATTAAGTGCAAATAATTTAACACTCCACCTGCCTGTTACGGGAAATATTTCAAACAATATGAGTGTTAAAATTGAAGACAATTTTTTTCAAGTCAGACTACTCTTAAACCTTTAACCATTCACTGTTTCGCAATGAAAAAATAATATTTATACAACGTAAATTCAATAAAACAAAAAATGAAGAACCATAAAATTCTTCAACAAAATTATTTCTTAATACAATTTTTTTTACAAATACAACAATTTTATACAAACATTTCAATATTTATCCACAAGTAAAACATTCTACAGATTATTTATTTAAAATTTTAAAACAATTTATAATATCTAAGGTACAGGGTATCATTTGTGTACTTAACAGCACATCTTTAAAAAAACATCAATCCATTCTTCACCTTTAGCTCATGTGAAATTTCACTAAATGGAAGACTTAACATTTTTTAGAAATTTCGATGACATACAATTGAGTGTAATATGAACTGTTCATACACAAACTTTAATAAATATCATATAAAAATAATATTGAAACAATAAAAAAATCAATCATGTACAGTTTAAAAACTAGTATTTTTTAACCATTTAAATATTACAAATCAAACTATAATAATTATTTAGTTTCATTTAGAACCAATTTAAAATCTTTGTTGGTGTCACTTAGTACATAAAATTCCATTAATTATAACATCCATAATATTGTGCTAATAAATCAAAGATCTGTCTATAAAAATACAAAAAAATTTAACTTGCTTATTTCATGAAAACAATTACAATAAATAATACACAAAATAAACGTCCAATACTCAAGTAAATTGCTGACAAACTAGCAATGCACCCATGCTAAATGAGGATGTATTGATAACCTCAGAGGGATTGTGTTAAAATTGGGTTCTCAAACAATACTGGGGGGAAAAAGCCTGTTACGGATATGTTATATTCATGTTGAGTTTTACAATTTTATATCTAGTGAAACGTAAAATGAATTTCACTAAAATAATATTTATTTTTATAGTTTAGTTACCCATTATTTGGGCCTTGAACACAAGAAGTTGTAATTAAAATATGTTATGTTTCCCAAGTATCATTATCAGAATATGCATACCAACTTTTAGAACTGTAACTCTCCAAGAAGTTATAAAAATTATATTTATTGCTTTTCAGCTGTTACTCCATTTTTACTCCACAGGTGCAAGTGGTTTAAATGTAACCATTTAAACTGAAAATCAAACCACTAAAATAACTGTAAAGGTGTTCACCAGATATTAAAATAATCAAACCAATATGCATACTCAGTTGCACCAAAAACCCTTACACAATACTGTATACATTAAAAGTAAAAATTAACACAATTTTTCAAACCCAATTCTGAAGAATTTTTCATATTTAAATTTAGAAATTCCAAAATAAATAAAGTTAAATAAATAGATTTTATCATATTAGCACATCAGAATACAATCAAATTATTAAAAATTGACACAACAATTAGTTCAATATAATATTAATTATTGTCAGTTTAGGAAATATTTTGAGTTTTTCAAAACAAACATTTAACCGAATGATATCAATTAGACACCAAAAAATGTAACAACAGATGGACTCGTATGATATTTTACATCGAGTTAGTTCACTGATATGATTGTTGAGTTGGATATTAACAGTACAAGATCAGTTTTCCATCCATTATTGCTTCAAATCACTTATTAATTCATTACAACTTAAATCAAGGTTGCTGTAAAACTGTACAAACTTCTATAAATATAATCTTTTTTATTTGTTTTTTATAACATATGAAGTTTCTTCAAGAAAAAGATCCCATGAAAGACAATGGGCTTATAAGGGGAGGTTAAGAAGATAAGAAGCAACAAAATATAAAGAAAGCGAACGATTCTCAAAGTAATACTCATGAACTCAATCTCAAATTTAAATATTTCTAATTAAAAAGTAATGTGTAAACAGCCTAAAACGTGTATTTAATACAAACACATTCTTTTGTAGCATGATAAAAATTATAGAACACATTTCAGGGCCTTCCAAGTGATACTTAAAGAGAGTTTCTTGTAATCCGGCAAAAAAAACTGCACAGAATTCTGTTTAGTAGTTCTGATCCTACAGGTTAGACGTTAGAGGGTTTCCCTCAATGATTGATGAAAATTATCAGTACCGGTAACATGCTATAAGTTAACGATCGTCAGCGAGTATAAGAGTAGACTATGCGAGGGGTAGAAGTGCTACTATGTATGCTTTTCTAAATACATCATAGTGATAGCTCTAAACATGACATCATGTAATTATTTACTCTTACATTGATTAATTGTATGTTTCCAACAATGTCATTTTATAAACATCCCATTGTATTATTTATTGATCCTTAATAAACATTCATCCTAAATAAGCCATACTACTACGTGTAAGCTATATTTAGTATTCTTTATTAGTCATCAGCAGTAAACTCAATTACGCACACTGACATTTATAGTGATAGACTAAAATTAGTCCACGACTTACATACTTGGTACATCTTATGCTACTAGTACTTATGTTTTCATGTTGGCGGATGTTATTAGGATGGGCAGTATACTGTTCTCTGCACGATAGACGCAATTGCCAACTTATAACGCGTTACCAGTGAATGAAAGTGAAAATTCAAACACTATTTATAGAGAATAGATGAAAATGTTAAACAAAACAAATTATAAGAAAATAAATCGATTTAAGATGATTGATACAAAGTATAAAGCAGTCAAAAAGGATTTTTTTAAATTTACAAAAAATATATTGAAACTTATTACCACTTTACACATTGTAACACACATATTACCAGTTATTTTCAAGGGGGTTCCAAACATAACAATCTTGGATTAGATTGAAGGACACACTTAAGTAGAAAAGCCTACAATGACAGAATTCTGAAGATAAGTGCCGAAAAAAGTTACTTGATATGAACTAAACGTCCTCAATTACAGAAGAAAATTTATGGATAAATGTATGTTTTCAATACATGTAAAATATGAAGTTACGCGAGTCCTCTCAAATTCTTTACATATTTTTAATCGCTCTATAAAATTCAAGTCATTTTTAAATTTGCAGAAAATTTTTTTTAATCTACTTTTAAACCGTTTACTTGTCAAAAAAAATTTCAACAAGCAAAATATCTCGACCATATAACGGACAGCTGTTTGTTGAAAGAATTACAGTAATCGCAAAGTACTAGTATCACTTTGTTGCATAACCAGTGAGAAATAGTCCCTTTCAAAATATTGTTTTTTAATATTAAAATGTTTTATCACATATCAAATAATAAATAGTTTTTATATTGGTTCAAAGAGTTGGGCACTGACTGCTCAGCAAATATCAAGAATAGAGGCTGCTGAGTTGAGATCATTAAGACCTTTAGCAGGTAATTGATCGCTGGACCATAAAAGAAATAATAATATTAGGCATAAAGTGCCAGGAGTGACAAAAACTATTCAAAAATAAAAGCAAGAGTCATTTATTACAGATGAAAAATGATTGAACACCCAAACAGGTATTAACTTACAAGCCAACAGGCAATGCAGAATCTACATCTTAAGAGATGGACATCTGAAGTTCTTTAAGGAATCACAGATTATTAAGTTTGAACTTATATAGCAGACCAGGGAGGCCAAATTTGTACAGTTTATGAAGATGAATTGTAAAATATTCTTTATTTATGTTTACTGCATCTTTAAACATTTAAAAAACTGAGACCAGTTCGGAAAGTAACCTCAGTTTGGTTTTAAGTAAAAAAATATCCATAAAATATTTTATTTTATACATCTTAAAAGTACAGCTTTTTATAGTTTTTCAACATGTCACCATCAAAATTTAAGCATTTGTCATAGCGTTTCACTAATTTACGAATTCAGTCTTCATTGCTGGGCGGCTGAATTTTTGTAGGAAGAATTTTGGTGGAAGAACGTTTTTTGAAGAGAATTGTGACCGGTGATGAAACTTGGATGGCTTACATAAAGCCAGCATAAGTAAACTGCAGAATGCTTACATCCGGTGTTACGTTTTTGCATGATCATCATGTTCATCTTCACAGTGCTCGAAAAACTCAAGAGCTTTTGAAGCAATTCAAATGGGAGTTTTTTAAATCATCCTCCTTACAGTCCCAACTTGGCACAAAGTGATTTTTATCTTCAATTGCATGAAAAAATGGCTCGCATCGCAGCACAATTTGATGATGAGAACATCGAAATGATGTGAAAAAATTTGGCTATCCCAGGCGGGTGAATTTTATGAAAAAGGAATTTGTAAAAACAGTAAAAAGCTGTAATTTTACGACGTATAAAATAAAATAAAAAATTTCAATGTAAGTATTTTTATTTACATCCAAAAGGAGGTTTACTTTCGAAACCACCCCTGTATAAAACAATATTTAAAAAAAATTAATAAATAATCAAAAAATTACGTATCAAGAAAAATTACTTAATTACATTATATTTTAAATTTTTGATGAATTTAGATGCTTGTAACTCAAAAAGCATTAATTAGCATTATAGGACAAGAGCTATTATCGGGACAATGAAGCCAAATCAGACGTAAGGGGAAAGTTCAATACATTTTTATATTAAAAAAAAAAAATGAAAAAAAAACACTTCTGGTAAATGTTATTAGCCTACTTGTACATGACTGGTGTTGTACATTTATTTAACACATCAAAAAGGCAACATATGATAACACATCAGTTAACTATTTAAGGGAATGTTGACTTAATACACAAGGACAAACATTCGTTAATATTTCCGATAGTTACACACTAATTACAGCAACGACGACTGAAATACATTACACATCTTAAATACAGTATTACACTCTATAACCATTAAAAATTGTACTTATTCATAACGCACATACTCTTTTTTTACCATTTCTTAACACACTATTAAATTTATCTGTACAAATAAATACTGATACAATGTAAAATTTTAATTAAGGCTACTTAATGTACAATACATATATGATATCTGTTTTAACAAATATTTTTTTTTGTAATCTGAAAATTCAATATATTTCGAATATCAATTTTATATAACAACAAAAACATAATATATTATTTATCTGTAATATAATTTATTACCAACATAAGATAATGTGAACATACATATTATAGGCTATTTTATACATATTAACAAACAATAAATAATATTAATAAACTATTTATTTTCACTGGAAAGGTAAAATTTTTTTTATGTATTTAGTAAAATTAAACCCATCATACATTATACAAATAATGCAATTACATATATTAAACACAATATAAATTACAAAAACAACAAGGTATTTAACATTTTTTTTTTCATTAATTATTATTACAGAACTCTTTCAGGTAAAACAAATGAACAGTGAAAAATTACAAATCTTTTAAAGGGGATATAAAATTATTTCTGTACTGGCCTATAAATATTTCATATCTAATAAATAATGTATCATAATAAATATAGAATTTAATGGTACATAACACAACAATGTATTTTATAATTATTTACTCCTGTAGAAATTTATTAGGTATGCTGCTCTGGTATGCTAGAAAGGAAAGAGATGAAATAAGAATTTATAGATTAGGGAACTGGGATTGGACAAACAAAGCTATAAAGGTTTAGTCATGTCAGCAAGATGGAGAAGGGTAGATTGCCTAAAAGAATGCTTTTCTTGGAGATGGAGGGAAAAATACCAAGGGGTAGATCAAGAATAAAGAGTTCAGTTATGGATGGACTGGAGAAAAGATGTGATGCCATGAGAATAATGGAGGAGAGATGATTCAACAATAGAGAAAAGTGGAGAGAAGTTGTGTTGGAACTGACCCAAAGAAATTTGGTGTAAACTTTACAGATGTGCCACCTCTTTCAAGTACGAAAGATGATGTGGCACATGGGTAGACCTGCACTCAGCCATTAAGTTACTTTTTTTTTTTATTTGATTTAACATCCGACTGTTCTGCAATTACTGCTAATGCAGACTGTGAAGGATGAAATGATTTTTTGTAATGTATGAAAATATGCCGTGCCTGAATGGGATTCGAACTCAAGACCGCATAATGAGAGACGAGCACGTTACCAACTACACCAATGCAGCCGGCAATAATTCAGGCTTTGACCACTGCAGAAGAACATCTCTGAAATCACAGATGAAAGATTAAACTGGAAGCTAAGGTACATGGAGCTGTGCTGCATATAATGTATTAATTGTGTGTTTTGTTTGGCATGTTGCTTTATGATATTATTCTTTCTCATTCATTTTCAACATTTTTATTTATGTATTACAATATTAATTTAGTATTTAATACTTCACACTTATGTGTAGCGAACAGGGGTTACAATTCACGATTAATGTTCGTAAATGATATGGGGGATACGGTTATTTTATAAAAGATTACTAATTAGGTACATCCACCTAATTCCCAATATGGACAATCACGGTTTAGTTATTCATGGGTAAATAAACCTCGCAAAGAGTGAGGGGTTACTGTATATAATAATTTATTTTCCAATAAAATTTCTTTTTGATTTGAAAAAACTAGGTACTCCCGCAAAACTTTATGTAGAAGTTACCACCCTTATCATTTAACTAAGAAAGTAAAATAAAAATTGAAAAAACAAATTAAGGGGTAGTCAACCCAAAAAATGAAAATCAAAACTTCTGGCTAAAAATTTATCATTATTTATTTTAAATGAAAGAGTAATTTACTAGTAATGATCTACCATTTGAACCAAGCCAAAAAATTAATTACAGCCCCTAATAAAAGGGTAAGGTTGGAACAGTGGGCTTTTGCGAGGAATCAAATATCTCAGGAACCCAGAAAGATATCAACATGATTCTTATGCTACAAAATACAGAAAATTGTACTCTATTATCTGTTGTATGCTCTTGTATGTATTTTTTTTACAAGAAATTTATAGAAAAAAAAGTATTCAAAAACATTTATTTTATGTACTCATAAATTATTTTTAACTAAATCCCTATTAAGGTTTTTGTGATAAGCATTCCACAGATAATAGAGCAAGAAATTATGAACATTTGAAAAAAAACATCATCCAAATATCTCCAATACTAACCAAAATATTTAATTCCCAAGAATATACAATCATGTAAAAACCAAATTCCCAGAAAACTTAGTTAAAGGAATAATTTTACTCGCCTTGCTAGTGAGCTTTATTTTAAACAGATGTTTTTATAACTTTTTGTCAACGTACAAACAAAGTAAACAAATTCTGTAATTCAGGAAATTTTAAACTTCAAATAACTGCAAAAACATTGAAATTTTTAAAAAAAATCTACTTCAATTGACTCCCCCTTTAATGCCTGTATTATGCGAGATGAAGTGGTTTGCATATAATTATTTATGATATGAAAATATATTAAAGCTGTGTTGTCCCATCAAACTTTTTTAATTATTAGTGTTGTAAGACAATTATTTAAATTAATTACTGTGGTCGTAGGGCTGAGTCAGTTTTGAAAAATCCTCGATATTATCATCTACCAACAGTTAATTTTTCAAAATCAATGTCACATGAAATATTATCAACATTTTGTTTGTGGCATCCCAGTAGATTGTAATAGTTTTATTGCTCATTTTCATATGGTTGACAATACCATTGTAAAAATAATATAAATTTCACCAATCTTTTCAGCTGTCTTGAACTTTAAAATCTAGTTGATCAAGGCAGCTGACAAGGTTTATGAAATTAATATAACATTTATAAAATGGGATTGATTTCAAGCTGTAACATGTATAACAAAAATATATTTTTGGCTGAGAATAATATCAGATAAGGTTAAACGAATGAAAATTATCAATATTTAGAGACAAGAAATAATAAAGAACAGAATATGAAATTAACCAAACATTCAGTGAAAAAAATCCAAGTAGAATGAGCAATAGGTTTCAGAATAATATGACTGAAAAGGATTAAGCACTAGTTTTTATGTATCTCAAACCTGTATTCATAATAATTTTTTTCCACAAATTAATAAAAATTACAATGTTTAACAAATAAACTCTTTTAAACCATAAAATTTAATTAGATACCTCGTAACAGGTATTCTTAAGATAAGTACCACATCCCTACTGCCGTCCGCATTGGCGCAGTTGGTAACGTGCTCGCCTCTCATCATGCGGTCTTGGGTTCGAATCCCATTCAGGCATGGCATCTTTTCATATGTTACAAAAAAAATCATTTCATCCTTCACCATCTGCATTAGCAGTAATTGCAAAACAGTCGGACGTTAAACCAAAAAAAAAAAAGAAAAAAAAAAGAAAAAAAAAAACATCCCTACTAATCTGAACAGGAATGGTGTTAATTAGTTTTGATTATTGAAAGAGTACTGAATTATATTTAATTAAAATAACATTTTATAAAAATTCAACGTAATCAACACCATGTAATAATATTCTAACAGCAAACAAAAAAAATAATAAAACATTTTCTAACACCATATGATGAGATTTGATTCTCAAATATTTTAATTAATAATTTTATGTAATAATAGTAATTTAGTAATGCATAACATATTTTACAAGAAAGGTTTTTACATTTTTTTAAAAGTTATCAGCAACTGTTAAAATCACCAAACAATAATAATGATATACATTTAATTGTGTAGTGAACATTGGTACTAATACCAGAGAATACTTAAATTGAGCACATGTTGTTAAACCCTACAAAGGTCTTGTACCACAAGAGTTGTTACGAATAAAAATTAATTTAACACTTAAAATTTTCCAATACACATGTATCAAAATAACATAAAAGTAAAACGTATATGGGGAAATTCACAAATATAATTACACAATTTACATTTAATATTACTTTATGAATACAGAAATAAAAATAAATAATTGTTTATTTCATATAAGTTTTCACTTCTATTGTGAGGTTATAAGCACAAACAAAATGTATTTTTGTTGTAAATATTACATTATTTTTGTTTTTAATTTCACTGTTAACATTAATCAAATATTTGTGCCACACAGGAGGCCTAAATCAGTAGTTATTTTAAAAAAAATTAAAGTGAATATCATGGAATAAATTTCCTTGCGCCATTCCTCGTGTAGCTAATGCTGTCATGTTGCTTAAATTTTACTCTTTGTCTTGAAACCTCTGAATTAGAAACACATTAAATTTTTTTAAATATATACGAATATATGAATAACTAAACGTCTGTAAAATACGAGGGTAGTCTAGAAAGTCTGTCACGTTTTGATATTAAAAAAAAACTAAGTACAAGAAAAAAATTTATTATATACATTTGAAAGTGCAACTAAAATGCTTATTTTTCTACATAATCACCAAACAAATTAAGATACTTATCATAGTGGTGAACTAATTTTGAAATGCCGGCGTCATAAAAGTCTACCGCCTGTGATTTTAACCAGTTACTCACACCCTCCTGCAGCTCCGCGTCGCAAGCCATGTCTTCATTGTCGGGAACAAGTGATAATCGCTGGGCGCAAGGTCCAGACTGTACGGCGGATGTGGGAAAACCTCCCATTTGAAAGCATCCAGGACTTCTCGTGTTCGATTTGCCGTGTGTGGTCGGGCGTTGTCATGCAAAAAGAGAATTTTTCCAGTCAACTTTCCTCTGCGCTTGTTTTGGATCGCTCTTCTTAACTTTACAAGTGTTTCACAATACCTCACAGAGGTTATTGTTGTGCCACGTTCCAAGAAATCGATAAGAAGAATTACTTACTTACTTACTTACGTACTTCACAACTGGCAGGATTTTGAATTGCGGCAAACAGTTTAAATTGTTGTTGAAAAACAACGAAGAGCGGCACAGACCTCTCGCTAGCATGGCTGGATAGCCACTGAACAGAGAAACGCCGCGGCACCAAAATGGCCGCGATAGCTCCGCCCCTAGCGGCTACAACGCAAAACGTGACAGACTTTCTGGACTGCCCTTGTAATTGTTGAAATAAATATTAGAACCAGGGTGTATTATGTAAAACAAAATCAATATGCCATTTTCTGACAAAATTCATAATAATGATTACATCTTTATTTGACAATGGCTTTTCATTATTTTTACAAACAATTACTCTGGTCAGCTGCACTATGCACTAGTAAAGAATAAACAAAATTCTTAAAGTAACAAGCCATTATGGATTATAGTCAATATTCTAATTAACCTTCAGTTAATTACCATTTTGTTTCTTATTATCTGTGTTATACTTTCGAATCGTGAACACGCACAAATGCTGTGAAAAATCAATTGCAGTGTTTTTCAATTTATCAAATCTATTTTTAGGCACAACCAAACACCCTGAACCCACATTTCATGAGGGACATCCAGTATCCAATGAATAACCAATTGGTTAGGGTAAAATTTGTGACATTACCAGGAATTCGGAAATAAGTGTGAACCATGATGAATTTTTTTAAATAAAAATTCAACAGCTGCAAACATAAAATAAACTGAATAGAACTGATAAATATTTATCACTTAGAAAATTTAAGAACAAAATGTTAAAGTTTGTTAAAAACCACAAAACATTTGGAGGGGAAGTTAGTGGAGTAATAGAAGGTTCAAAACAGTTATAAAAAGAGAAGTGACAAGGCAATTACTAATTTATATAGTTTTAGGATAGTTTACTACCATTTAATAATTATTTTACTTCCACATCTTCTTTGTTACTTTCTCCTTCGGAGACTTCTACTATTCTACTCACTTCAAATCCAAACGTTTTGTACTTTGCAACAAACTTTAGAAATATATAATTAAGAAACCAAATGGTTACAACAATAAACAAATACAGGATTTACAAACATAGATTTGAATATAAATACACCCACACAAACAACATTTTGGATACATTGAAGTAAATCGTATTATTTAAGTTAAAAAGACAATAAAGATTCATAAAGGTAATGAAACAACATAAAAGTTTATTATATTGTCATTTTAATGGCATTTCGGCGTGTAATAAAATAATTTGATACTCCTTATTTTGTAATATTGACTTTTATGATTAATTAACAATATTCAATAACAAGTCTGGAAAAATTATAATAGAAAATATAATTCCATTTACCATAATGATTCCTATTATAAGCAAACATATACATTAATTACTTGGCCCACTACAAAAAAATGAATAATACATATTAAATCTCTAATAATTATTAAATTGTTGCAGTCTAAGGCCACTAATAAATATTTATTTGTAATGAATCTCATAAAAAATATAATCTGAATACATGATAGTTTTAACTACAAAAGATAATAATATAAGGCATGTCTGAAGAATAATATAACTGTTTTATTATGATGCCACCTCAGTGCTACTGTCTTGTGTCTTTATTGACACCATAACAATTTTAATTTGTTTCATACGTTACAAAAAATCATTTCATCATTCACTGTCTGCATTAGCAGTAATTGCAGAACAGTCGGACGTTAAACAAAAAAATGATTTGTATTGTATTTTCTATTTCCTGTGTTAGAATATAAGGTTTAAAACAATTGATGAACCTGCCAACTGTGAGATTTGTTCTGGTATCTAGTTTTAGAATGTAAGGAACGTTGGTTTTTGAATGTAAGGAATGTTAAGCCACCCAAAATTCATCATCAGATAATAGAAATTTACAATAAAAATGTTAAAAATGATGAGAAAGTGGGTTAGGCAGTTGGATAAAGGACATACAAATGTGTACTACGAAGTATGTCAAGGAGTGTACAGCCATCTGTTGTGAATGATAAATTGGTTAGGAAAGTGGATAAGAAAATTCATGAGAACAGATAGTTCATGATGTAAACAATTTCAGATTAATTAACACAAGTTTCAAGAACTGAAATGAGAGCTCGATGGTAAATACTTCAACATTAAACATTATGGAATAATGGCTGTCATTAATTCCAGGATGTTTATTGGAGAAAAATTTGGATAAAATGGTCACCCGCTACGATAAATTTCTGAACATTGGAGAAAACTATATTGAAAAATAGTTTAACCCTAGAGCCGGCAATCGTAGATTTTGAGACAATGTTACTGGTTGCGTCGCAAAATCGGATTGCTACATAGCATTTCAATGTTATCATATAAGTTTTACATCTGTCTACAGATAGCATTGTTGTATTGTATGATGTGTAATAATGAATAAGGTAAATTTTTACATCTAATATGATCGTTTTAGTTGGGTATTTTCCTGTGCTTCTATGTTGAAACCACACTATTCTAGAGCTTATTTTGGTTATGTTTCTTTGTTTACGTGATGTGTTTTTGTATTTATATTTTCTTTATTTTTGAACAAAGAATCTATTTTCTTGTTTTATTTTGAAGTAAACATTAAGGGCAAAAGGATTTGTGTATAATGAAATTTAAAAGTAGAGCATAAGAAAGTTTCAAACAATAGTGTCATCTGAAAATTTAGGAAAAAAATTATCATCAAATAGCTTCAGCATCCCGAAGTGTCATGTAACAATTTAAATAAAATATATAAGCTATTTTATTCTTCTAAGTTTTCATGTTATTCTGATGTGTAATATGATGAGGTTTGTGTTTAAAAGAAAATTTTTAATGATTTCTTTATGGTTCAGTGACCCACCTGCTCAAAATTCCCGGTCAGTTTAGAAAAATGTAATTGCTATAGAATTAAGATATGCTCTTTCCCATAAGAATAAAATTTGTTTGTAAAAATATTTTTGTATTTTTTTCAAAATGGTATTTACTTTCCAGACACCTCATAAAAAATTATTAATTTCTATTATAAATAGCATTGTGTGCTAGGTATTTAATTTAAAATGACTGTAGAAGTGATAATAATATTTACAGTAAAGCAACTACAGATCCAAAATTCATTTACAAAGAAGAAAATTTACAATCATTAAATTTTAATTGATTCATCTACCTTTTTGTAAGATTACGATTGAAATTCGTTACATAATACCCGTGAACTGAGCGAACAAGATAATGATTATGTAAATCCATGATACGATGCTTTACGATTATCAATTATTACATAAAACATTAAATTTACATTACATTATATTATATTTAAATACTATGTATATATCAATTTTTTTTTTTTAATAATTACATGGAAGTACTGGAAGGATTTTATTATTATCAACGTAGTATTTCATTCAAGAAAATAAGTTTACAAAGAAAAAATAAGAAAACAAAAGTGCAATAGATATAAAAATGTCATTTTTCAACATAGCAAACAATAATATATAATAATAATAATATAACAGCTATCAACACAGTAAATTCTGAAGGGCTATAAAAAAAATGAATGACTACATTTCAAAATTTCATCTAATACCTTCTAATTACATTGGATCCTATTGTAAAAATTTAATTTTTTCGCTGACCTGTTACACTTTGTTGCTGCTTTGTCACTCATTTTTTACTTTTTCTTTACATAACCTACTTCTTATTGGCATGTTTCTCTGGATCCACCATCCTCATTATCATGAACCGACAAAACATGCCATTAAAAAGCAGGATTATGTAACAAAAAAGTAAAAATTTAAAAAAACTCGGAAAAATTAAATACCCTTTTAAAATAATATAGAGCTTGTCTGATTGCTCAAGTTAGGTGCATTGTGAAAGAGATAACCCATCACTTCCCCCCTTACCCATTCAGTATAGTCATTGTATTATGATGTAGACCAATTTATTCATAAAATTTGCCTGCACCATGAAACTATAGTAACGTTTTTTTTTAAATTTTTTAATATTTATTTCAATACGGTTGTTTTAACGAATTACAATCACAAAATCTTTAATATAAACAAAACAATAAAATTGACAGTGGAATTTGACAGTTTTATAGATATGTTTATTTACAACTAGAGTTTCAAGAAGTTACAATTAATACTTTTTTAAAAAATATTTAATTTTTCCAAGTTTTTTTTAAATTTTTACATTTTCGTTACATAATCCTGCTTTTTAATGACATTTTTGTTGGATAATGATAATGGATCCAGTAAAACATGCCAATAAGAAGTAGGTTATGTAAAGAAAAAGTAAAAAATGAGTGACAAAGCAGCAACAAAATGTAACAGGTCGGCGAAAAAATTAAATTTTTACAATAGGATCCAATGTAGGCTGCAGGATGCATTATACAGAATTATTTATAACTGATAATGGAGGTGATGGTGATCAATAATAGTAATCTTAAGTTGTGAAAGATAAAAATACATGAATAAAAGTGTGCATGTTGTGTACATAACTTATATATTTTTCACGGTTGATGAGCTCTGCTGTTCCACACGTTCAGACCAATCAGAACGTTTGCCAGCGTTTTCAGATTGTACCTGACAAACATTATGCGTGCATGCGTATAAGAGCCGCAATAGTTCACTCTCGTCTTGCATCTCGTACTGAACACAATGATTATAGAGCGCGTTAACATGCAATACTTTATAATATTATCAACTGATTGTATGTTTGTAGGTTATAAATTGTTATTGAAAGACAAAAAAATGGCTGACAAAATTATTACAGAGCTACAAGAGCAAGTATTGGCAACGTTGCTAGCAAGTCATTGGCTAGCTATAAAGTGGGTATGGGGCAATGCATACGTTCAGAGCTCATCCGCCTTGAAAAATAGTATAGAAAAACCTAACCAGCATACTAGAACTAATTTAAGCCGTTCTGATCATTAAAAAAATGTTTAGTCTTTTCTGATCGTTATTTATGGTATAAAATAATATAATACAACAGATAAGACATCACCAATGTTCGTAATTTGATAATAATACAGTAATATTTAAGTGATTGTAACACTTTGTAAGTTGCTGCCACTTAAGAACAGAAATCTTGGTCCCTGCACTATTTATGCAGTCGACTCAAGTGTCAAACAAGATCTACTTACAGCATACCACCTCGCAATTAGGAATGATTTCAGATTAAAGAACAAATGAAAATCACTTGAAACAAAATCTAGGTTGTATGGAAGGTGATTTTTATCGGTTTTTTAATTTGAAATCCTTCCATTGCAGCCAGAATGTACACAATGATGACAAACTCAAACATGCTGTGAACACCTAGTTTGAATCTCAAACAAAATGCAATTTGATGACAACGATATACAGAAGTTAGTGCCTCATTATTAAACGTGCCCGAACAATAGTGGAATTTATGATGAAACACTTTATAATTAATTACAAACTTTTCAAACATTTCAGTCCTTCAGAACTTACATTTTGAATAGCCATTAAAGTAATAATAGCAGTAATAATGATAATAATGCCTAAATATAGATATATATAATATTCTTCTATTTACAAAGCATAAATATCTATAATTATTATATGTAACAATACAAAAGATAAAAACTAAATTCACAGTTTTTACAGTTTAATTAATTTAAAGCTAAATATAATCATTGTGTAGGAATGTTCCAGGTACTTTCTTCAAAGAAAAAAACAATAAAAATTATAACATTAAAACACAGACTATGATTCACCTGAAGATATGATCAAATTCAACAAGAAAGCATTCGATCACAAGATTTTGGTGCATTAAATCTAGGGCCATATTTTGAGATTCTTGTTCAGGCCACATTAATGTTGGTCCAAAAACAATCGCCAAATTTGGAATGTGCATTCTGTTAAATTCTTGATATTTCGTCACCCTGAACACAAAAAAGATACAATAGATTTAAAAAGATTACTAAACACAAAAAAAATTATAATTTTTTTAAATAACAATCTCAGGACCCAATCCGACTACGTTAACATTTTGTGTAGATCCTGAATTTGAAAACAGTTTGTTGTTATCTCTTGTAGTTTCTGAGATCTGGGTGTGACAGATAGACGGACACAGGAAAATGATAAATGAAAATTTTAAAAATTGCCACCAAGAAACAGATTTCAACTTTATATGATACTCCATTCTTAAGACAGTTTGTTCCATATGCATGCATGCATGCATGCACACACAGCAACACCAATCAGTAAAAACATGTTTTTTTTGGGTTCAGGGAAGCTGAAAATGTGTATTTCCAGTGGAAACTTGATTTCAAAAAATTAACATGGTTACAATACTTTCCTTCCCTATATTTATTCATATAGGGTAAGAGAAAGTCAAAAACAGAGCTGTCACAGAACAACTTAAATACTTAACAATACTTCCAATACTTAACATGTGTCACCGGATGGTGACATTAAGTGGCAAGTTGAAACCTTTACTGTTTGGGGCCCTGAAAAGGGCTGTTTTAATGGTGGTCATCTTGGTGAAGCATCGGTCAGTCGTGTCGTGGTGGTCGGGGGCTCAGCGACACGGCGTGTCGTTGCCCAGCAGAGACGTCATCTTCTTCCCTCACAGTAGTGCGTCGATGGCTGCTTCGTCGGTGGGTGCAAGGCTCAGTCGAGAGATCACTGTGGGCATCGCTTGTGGCAGCGAGCGATGACGGTCCCGATCGACGGTTTACAATGTCGGATCGGCGAGCGAAAGCATCATCTTTTCTCTTGCGGGGTCGTCGATCAGTCTTCGTTGGAGTCCTGTAGCCATGTGCCGATGGTGGACATCTTCTCTGCTGTCTGGATCGGAATTGAATCTCCTCGAGCTCAGTGAAGCGCTGTTTAAATAGTTGCCGAAAGCGCTGTGGTAGAGGCTCGTTATTGGTCTTGACCTTGGTGACAAAGGACTCTGTTGGTATGCCACCACAGGCCTACTGCCCCTTTCTGAACCATTGGCGGTTCCCTCTTTCACTACGCCGGAAGCTTTGAAGCTAGCAGCACAGTACTAAATCAAAGTGGACGACGATGACACATGAAAAAACCATGACTGATATTCCCAAACGCAATGTGATTTTTTTAAATTTTAGAGACTGATTTACTAATAAAGTAATAGACATCCTTAACTCACATAGAATTAAATACCTAAAAAAATACACAATAGCTTTTCTTCGATTTCAGACAAAATCAGTTATAACCAGCCAACTATAAAACAGTTTTGTGGATCCCACAAATCAAATCAGTTGGTAAACAACCAAACAATAAAGGCTGATCGATTTTCACAGTTTTCAACAAGTAGTCACTTTAATGTTTCTTACCGTCTAACAATCTGTATAATCAATCAAAGGATAAAAAGATTTAAACAAAATTATAAAATCATGTAAGCTGATTAACATACAAACCTAAGTAAGTGCTGTAGAAGGAACTTAAGTGTATCATGATTGGGAATTGGTAGATTTTTCGCAATATCTCGAAATCGATTCAGTTTTTCTTTTTTATTTGAAAGTGCTGTAACAAAATTGAACAATTAATTATGTAGACTTTAACTTACACAGTATTTTCTTTCATTAAATATTAAGATAGGTTTTCCACTAAACAAACCTGTTCAAACACAACTTTAATTTTACTGTAACAGTTTTGTACGTTCAGAGTTGATAAAAATATATCTTATTACTTCTATTTATTAAATTTGCAAGAAAATAACAATTGTATTGTCAATTTACAAATAAAATCAGAAACTCATTCATGATGAATAAAGAACTCACAAAGATTTTATTTAGTTGGGCACAAAGTCTGAAAATGGCCAATAGTCAAAAAAGTTGACTCATTCTAACTTTTGACGCCCGTAGATTGACAGAGCCTTAAATGAACTTGTCTTTCAGGCCTTGGTTGCCTTGAAATTGCAATTCAATACTAAAGGTTGTTATTGTTCAATGTAAAGAAATGTTGTTCATCATTTTTTACTTTGCTAGTTACAACTTTAAGAGTCATTTACTGAACATTTCAAAGTTGTTTGGGAATGGGTTTTGTTATATGACTAGCAACAATATGGTGACTTCAATGTCATTCAAAATAGTCGTTCTATGAAGATAAGAGAGATATAAAGATACAAACTTAAAATTTAAAAAGATTAGTAATTGATATATAATTTTATTCAACAGGAAAAAACTATGAGAAAGTGCAATACTAGTAAATTTTGCTAATGATTAGCACTATCAGTGGAAACTGAGTTTAAAGCAATAAAACAATTACAACTAAAAAAATCTCTGAAAAACTGGTTTGCAATTATCATTTAAAAAATTATAATAACGTCAATCCATGAAAATAATCTAAACAACAAAATATGGAAAAATAGGATGAACTTCATGACCATGTTTAAGTATCTGGGTGAAATCATTCAGCAAAACAGTTTTTGTAAAAATTCAAAGGAGGAATAAACTAGTAAGTTAAAAAAACCAATTTTTTTCAAATATAAAACATTTTCAAGATTAGACATTAAAATACCGTGAAAAAACCTGTGCGGCTGTACATGAGTGAGTACGTTAGAATGACTGGGAAGGCTTGTCAAAGAGAAGCAAAGAAATTTTAGAGAAAAGATCCTCCCCCAAGATAATTCAAAGATAGTAGACGGACAATATAGGTTACAAGGTCAAGAAGAACTGTGCAAGGGAAATGAACGATTCATGGAAATGATTAGAAAAAGAAGACTAAAATGTTACGGACACCTGTATAGAATGGAAGACAACCGGTTGACACAACAAATTTTTAAGACATTAAACAATAGGTCTAAAGTGTCGGTTAAATTGTTTAAAGAAGTCAGAAAGGATATTGAGAAAACTGGAATAAACTGAGAAAACTTAATGAACCGTACCAAATTCAGACAACTAATTACGGACTTAAAGAGCTTCTATGAATAGCAAAAACAGAACACTGAGTGGACTGAAGAAAGGAGAAAAGCCTACAATCAGTGAATGCTGAGAATGTGAGCTGCAAAAAGAGCTTCCAGAAACATCTAAAGTTGCTTCATGTGGTCTTAAATTGGGCCTATACAAGAAAAAAACCTATACAGGTTATTTTTCAGAGCTGTAGACCTAAACCAGCATTACAGGTGGGTAGTGGTTAGGTTGGCGAGTAGAGGGTACATATTTTAGCCACACTGCTGGTTGTCTTTCACGACAGTTAATCTGTTTTATAGTACATATTTCAATTGCAAAATGTCACTCCTAATGAAATTCCTTTTGTGTGAATCTGGTCCTTATATATCAGGAAAACAAATTAGAAAACTGTAACGTCCACATGGGTGCATCAGTACTATAATCGCAGAAAAAGTGATGGTGGGTTCTTACATGTATACAAAAAACTAAGGAGTTATCCTGATAAGTTTTATAACTACGCAAGAATAGTATAGATACATTTGACAGTCTATAAAAGAAACTTTATGACAAGCTGAAAAGATCTTTAATAAATCTCAAGGAGTTTGGAATCTGGAAATTTAAAAAGACCTTAAGCTTGTTAGAATGGTCCCAAATGGCTTTATGCTTGAAAATTTATGACATGCGTGATTCTTCGATACTGGCCAACGAAATCTTATGTTCATAAATATTAATTATTTTATACTATTTAAAACAACGAAATAGAACACAAGAACAGATGAAACACACGTGGAAGGTAGGTGGAAATAAAATACTCAACTGTTTACCTTACTATACTCCAAGCGACCCATCAACCTCTACGAGTTGGATGGCAAGGGCAATTTGGTTGGCACCATAAACAAAGCAAAAAGCTGATACTAGCCTGGTAGATTGTTAGCTTTACAGTTTACTATCTTAATTTACTAAGTAAATGCCATCAAGAAAAAAATACACTTATAAATTTCACCATTCCTTACATTTCGAAATCCTGTACCAATTACTATACATGATCAAACTATTAGTTTCAAAAAACAGTTGATTTTGGAATCTCTTTGCAAAATGGAATTTACAAATTACAATCCATAGTACACAACAGGTTTTGTCAAGGAATTTGTTTTCATGATGAATGATTCTTAAATGAATAAAACTTACTGCTAGCTTCGATAGCTTTTTTGAACAAATGAAAAGGAATTAATGGTTGTTTAAGTTCTCGGAAGAACAATTTAAGAGCACCAGTTAACACATGTACATCTTCTTCTTGGTCTAAAATTGCATAATTATTCTGGTCGACCTGTAACCAAAAAACAGAACAATTTTCAATGACGGTCCATTGTATACTTACATTATACTTAAACTAAAAAGGTATTGTGTTTCTGGGGGGCCTAACCGGCCCCCCAGAAACACAAAGCCTCCGGTGGGTGACGGACACGGTACCAAGCACCCTTATAATGCTAGAATCCGCAGTCAACCCGTGGGTTAGCCCCATTACAAACCACATCGCATGTATGTCTGTCGAACATAGTCCCGGGAAATCAACTGCGTCAGACATAAGAAGCTTAGGCACCGAACCATTCTCTCTGGTTGCACCAGAATGTTACCGCTGATGGACCGGCCCAAGGACACCAAGAGACCAACCGTGGGGCCCCCAGCGACATCCCCGGGGCTGGATAGGAGCAAGCACCCCCAATAATTAAGGGTTAATGCATACGCAACGAACGAAATGCAGAGACCCTTTGAAACCCCCTAGAGCGAACTATCAAGCTTAGAGACCGAAGCCACGAAAACCACAGCCACTAATAATCCGTCACCATAACCGGGCACTGACTAGCCGACGCCAGTGAGCACCCCGTTTCCCCTAGAACTCATGTCGACAAGGCTCCCCTCGTCACGTTTGATGAGTAACTGTCGCAGCCTCTTGCGAGAACTGCTACCACACATCACCCCCACAAAGCAGAGCCCGTTACTCCGAACTCACTCCACCCCAGAGATTGGGTATCTGCAATGCAGGTTCGGGAGTCTAGAACGGTGTTACCCGCTCCCTCCAGGGTAAACACTGCGTGGTCAAGCGTTTACTCGCAAACATTTACATTGATAATAAGTACTCTGTTTATTCGATCCATAATGCTGCTTATTGGGGCCAATCCGATATATGTACATATATGTTTTATTAAAACCATTACACGCCAGCGACAAACAACACCAAGGTTCTAAGCGGCAAGATAATGGCCAGGATAAAGGCAGTAAACATTTCGACAGACAAACACAAAAGTAATTACACATCAGTCATAACAGAGTAGTTATTAAAGTACATGTATATAACGTCGGTGCACGAATTTCAGTGAGCCATATCCACTAGCTATGTTGGACCTTACAAGCTGTATAGGCTCCTTGCAATTTTTGGTTAATTGTCATACGTATCCTGTACATAGAACGTTTGTAATTTCATGAGTGTACTGTAACACACTTTTTTGTTTCTGCAGGCATACTTTTTTTTTTAATTCCAATTTAATTCATATCTTTTGTTGACATTTGCATGTGTAGGCTTACAGGAGAGTACCTACTCTATCAATGGCTTGGTGAGATAAAATGCAGCATAACAATATGAATGTGTACGAATAAAACTTCTCGACAAAATAAAAACTTATCCACCAACGACTTAAGCCACCGTAAACTATCAAAACTAACTGGTGTACCGAAAAGTAGAATAGTTTGTAACGTGCTCTAAGAAGATAAAACACGCCAATAGGGGCATGAAAAAAAGATCATGGAATATCTCAGGAACAACTCTTAATAAAATACAGTATCGTATATGCAACCGACTATGAATTCGTTTATTAAGGCCAACCGTTTAATTGAGCCTAAATGCTCTGGTCAGATCACACTGGTCAATCAGCTGCTGATTGATATGTTGTTATCAGCTGTTACTACCAACCTAAATATTAGTTAATATTTTATGCAGTTAAGAATGTGCGTTTTATGTGCGTCTATTTTGATTTTAAATAAAGCGAAATTTCAATATCTATTATCCATTTTTTCCTGAGTAATTTACATGAATCTTTTCAGAATTAAATTTTCTACAAATTTATTTAAGAAAAAATACACCTTTATTTACCATTTATGGAAGTAATCTTACATTAAACACAAAAATGTGTTATTTCTTTGCACCAATTCTTGTGTTTTATGTGAGATATTTCTGAAAGTATTGCATTTACAGGTCTGGAACCAATTTTATTCAATTTTTTAGATTAAAAAACATAAGAAACAATCGTATTTGTGTCTTTTTAACTACCTTTAACATTTTTATATGGCCTTACTTCACCGAGGGTACAAAGTTCTAGGTGAAATTTTTTGCTAGCCGTAACTCGCTAACTAAGCGTTTTCAGGCATATGTTTATATGAACTTTTTTTCTTATTTTTAGCTATAGAATGAGATCCCAAGAGATTGCTGTATAGTTTTGAATCACCCGGTATAAAATAGAATTGATTTCAAGCTGCAGGATGCATTATAAAGATTTACTTTTGAATAAAAGGAGATATGTTGAAATTTTTTTAAAAAATCTACCCAAAATAATTTGTTTTTCTGTCTTTATCTAAGGACTTACTTGAATGATCCTCATCAAACAATCTCAAGTAAATAAATACAAGTAAAAGTAAGGAAAACCAGTACTTAAAAATTGAGATTCTTAACGAAACTGCACAAATCATCTAATCAATTAATTCCGTTATAAATGAAGAGTGTATACAATCTAAAAATAAAAGAATGTACCTGTAATCTAATTTTTTGCACTTGTGACAGATTGCCTGAAGCTCTGTACAGTCCATCAGTCTTCATATTTTCTTCGCTACTTTCAATAGTCTGAATACAGCGTTGTACAAATACCGGTACACGAGGATGTTGATCCTTCCCACAAACTTGATCTAAGTAACTTCCAAAGGCTGGTTCATCTGTTCAAACAAATACAATATAAGTAACTGATATCAGATAAGTATTGCACAAAATAGCGTAACAGTGTTGCCATTTATAAACACATCTTTATAAACTAAACAAGTCAATCAACCTGAGCAAAATATTAAAGTATCAAACACACTTAAAACAAAAAAACTGATAAATCTGATACAACAAAAATTTGATGCAGTCATGACTGACGAACAATTAATAAAGAATTGACAACAGTACTCAAACATATTTACCAAATGATTTTCAATACAGCAAACGTATATCATTATTCGTAATCTGCACATTTACCTTTAATGGATTACTGAACTTCGAAAAAGTTAATATCACATTGTAACATTTTCTTCTTAATTTTTTTTTTGTTTACTGGGAAACAACTACCATGGTCATAGTCCTCATCAGAAATCTATTAAACCCCCAACAAAAAAACTTACTGCGACAATAATAAGTTTTAATTTTTTAATATATTTTCTTATAGTAGGTCAAAGGCTAGTACAGACCAGCTACGGGCTTGTTGCCCCTCCGCACAAAGCGAAGGACAGTCAAGAACGGAACAAATATACCTTTACAAGTGAATAATGCCATCTTGTGTGAAACAGCTAACTTTTAGAAGGCAGTTTTTATTATTATTACCAATAATAAGATAATTTAAATGAAATTATATTTATACACAATCATACAATCATTCATCATAATTATCATCATTATATTAATATATTCTGAAAATACGAGGGGGTATCCAAAAGTATCCGGAATAGCTCTGCTGTGGGCGGAGCTTGTGCAGTACAAATTCCCGCCACTAGGCTGCTTGTAGCGCTACTCATTGCCAGTTCAATGCCATTTTGTTCGTTGATCTAGCTTGTTCTGTTCTCGTGCAGTGATTGTTCTCGCTAGTGCTGTTTTGTGCTCGTGTCGTTTTTCATGATGGCAAGTTTTAATGAACAACGTGCGGCTGTGAAATTTTGCTTCTTGCTCGGTAAAAACGCCGCGGAAACAGTTGTAATGTTGAACACAGCTTACAAAGACGACGCTATTGGAAAAACCCAAGTGTACGAGTGGTTTTTGCGCTTTAAAAATGGCGACATGTCGATTGAGAACAAACCTCGTTCTGGACGACCGTCGACTTCCCGAACAGACGAAAATGTTGTGAAAGTGAAAGAAATTGTACGAACAGACCGACGACAGACCATTGACCAAATATCACAGGTTAGTGGGTTATCTTGGAGCTCAGTCCAACGCATTTTAACAGAAGAATTGACAATGAAAAGAGTCGCTGCCAAGTTTGTGCCTCGGGTTCTGACAGACACTCAAAAGGAACGTCGAATTGAAACGTGTAGTGATTTGAAACAACAGCTTGAAACTGATCCAGATTTCATGTCAAAGATCATTACGGGTGACGAGTCTTGGTGCTATGGGTACGACCCAGAAACCAAACAACAATCCAGTCAATGGAAGACTTCATTATCACCCCGACCAAAAAAAAGTCGTCAAGTCAGATCGAACATCAAAACAATGCTGATTTGTTTTTTTGATGTGAGGGGAATTGTCCATTCAGAGTTCGTTCCACCAGGCCAGACGGTAAATCAAGCTTTTTATCTTGAAGTGTTAAGAAGACTACGAAACAGCATTCGTCGTAAAAGACCTAATTTGTGGCAGACAGGGGACTGGTTTTTCCACCACGACAACGCGCCTGCACACACGGCAATCTCGGTTACCCAGTTTTTGGCGAAAAACGGCATGGTTTTGCTACCACACGCACCGTACTCACCCGATCTGGCTCCGTGTGATTTTTTCTTGTTCCCACGCATGAAAAGGGGCATGAAAGGTCTCCGATTTAACAACGTTGATGATGTCAAGAAAAAAACGACGGATGAGCTGACAGCCATCACTGAAGAGGAGTACAAAAAATGTTTTGAACAGTGGAAGCACCGGTGGGACAAATGTATTAGTTGTAATGGAGAGTATTTTGAAGGGGATAAGGTTCTTTTGTAAAAAAATTAAAAATAAATAGTTTTAAAAAATAATTCCGGTTTCTTTTGGGTACCCCCTCGTACATTTGTTGTACAATTATGATAAAAACATATGTTGGTTAGTCAAGATAAAAACTAGATATTATCACTGTTTATTTTAGAAACTGTTTTACACCCAATATTAATTTATTTCATCAACTTACTGTTGAGCGAACGGATTGTTTATTAAATCCAAACTTATAACGAGCATAACATTACTGTGTAAAAACTAAAAAATTGTTCTAATATATCGTCAGAATGACATAAATTACTAATGTAAAGTGGGTGTGTATGAGAAGTAAAGTGATTATATGTGATGGATGAAGTACGGGGAGCGCAGGATATCAGCTGCTCTTCTGGAGGGCCACAAGCCAGTAGCTGGCCTTTAATTGACACAGGTGGAGGAACTGGTACCATATTGTTTCCACCATTAAATACCGCTTAATGCTTACTGGTCGTCAATTTGACAGACTATATGCACCGTTGGTCAGCTCTTGCCAGCAAATCCTGCTTCAACGAGTCCTTGTCTCAACCTTGGACAATGCATGGAGGCATGTGGGTTGTTGTCATATACCAGGATAAAAGAGCGTGAAAGACGGGGTCTTGGCACTTAAAACAGAGATTATTCAGGTACGGTAACCCTAATAAGAAAGTTCCTAGGTCCTCCAGGTTTGGGGTTAACAACCCACCACTGTAAAAATGACCCATAGCAAGACCAAAACAACAGCATCAAAGAAAGGACAGGAATCATAGATTAAAGAAATAGAATACCCAAAGAAATACATAATTGGATATGGCACTTGCAAATGGAATGTGAGGACCACGCTGCAATCTGGTAAAATGAGCGAGATATCTGATGGGTGTGAGGATGGAAGGCGTTCGGCAGCTAGCACAGAAGATTGTGGAGCAAGCCAAATCTCACCAATGGCTGTAGAGATAAAAAGATTATAATTTTCATTAACTTGCATAAATAATTACTTCAATAGTACAATAGGCAAGAAAACTTGAGCACTCTTTATTAGGTGTAATTCTTTTTTGTCTTTCACGAAAAGCAAAAGGCACAAAACTGTACGTATAATTAATTGTTTTTTTATCAGTGTAACTTAATTTTTAAAAAATCTTTCAGCAATTTTGTCATGAAAAGATTATTTGAAAAAATTAAAAATTCTGATTTCTTAAACAAAAATATGTATGATAAACAAAAACCAACAAGATTTACAAAAGCATTTGAAAACGTATTATGGTTTTCTATTAACTTTCACAACTAATAAAATATTGCAACAAAATCACAATTTCACTCATCACAGAACTATCCATGAACAAATCCAAAACAATCACATTATTCTCGTAGATGTTAAAAATACCCTTAGAGATATTTCTATTTCATATAATGAATTAATACAATAATTTCACTAACCTTCTTTTTAAACTGCGTCACCTTTATTTTAATTTTTACTTACACGTGTTTCGGTGGATCCACCATCATCAGAGTAAATAACATAAAATTGAAACTAAAAACACTATTTATTAAAAATCTATAGAAGATGATACATCTTCAGTCACTTGTATAAAACTGTTATACTCAATTTTATGTTATTTACTCTGATGATGGTGGATCCACCGAAACACGTGTAAGTAAAAATTAAAATAAAGGTGACGCAGTTTAAAAAGAAGGTTAGTGAAATTATTGTATTAATTCATTATATGAAATAGAAATATTTAAAACTGCAGGATGCATTATAAAGATTTATTTTTGAACCTTAGAGATATGTTTCTATGAAAAAATCATAATTACAATTGGTCACTTTACTTACAAGCAATGTAAAAATTTGTAATAAAGACACCTAGAAGCAAGCAAAGTGAATTAGCCGTGAAATTAAATGTGATGTCAAATGACAAGAAATTTTTATCACCAAATTTAAACTTTTAAACATATAACACTCATCAGTAATTTTGGTTTTTAAATAAAAAAAAGTTACACTTAAAATACGGGAAAATTATAGGATTATTAATTTTGGTTTTCAACGAACAGCAGTTACATAGAAAACAAAACATTTTTGGGTATTATTTTTTTAACAAACTTATTTTTCAAGGCATTAAGGCAAAACAATACACTTAATTTTCAGAAAAACCTACGTACGTTATAAGTGATATATTACGACCAGGGGTACAGTACGGAGGAAAACTACCTGGTAAGTCTGTATTAGTTACAAGTTACCGATTACACTACACATTAGTTGGGTAGAGGTCAACCAAAATCAGAACTATGACACTTTTCTGTTCCTTATACTCACTCATATTTGGTTCAACGCATCAAAGTACCAAAGGCTCTTCTCCTACAACTCACCCTCTCATAAGTTCTGATAGATCTGAGTGCAACAAGGATTTTAATTTTTATTCAGTTTGTATTATTTGTGTATCAATAATAAAAGTATTAGGTACTTTGTATCAGTACCAGAATGCTGGAACATCCACACTATGGTCTATACATAGACTTATGACCTTGTCACTACAATCTCTTTGGACCCCTCAAAGAAGTATTTCAACAACAACGAGGCGATGGAATATATAACTATAAGAATGTCCAAAGTTTTTACTATGATGGAATAAAAAACCTCCCAATCCGGTGAATAAAATGTATTTCTACGACAGGAAAAGTATGTAGTAAAATAATAAATAATTTTAAGCTTAGTTAAATAAAATTAGAATTTAAAAAAAAGTCCCGTTTATATTTGATATTAACATTCAAAATGTGAACATCAAATAAATAACCTAACAGTAAAAAGAGTGGACCATGCAGTATACCTGGGAACAATCATTAATGAGAATTGGGGAATGTCACAAGAAATTAAAACCCAAATAGCTAAAACCAAATCCGCTTTTAATAAAACGAACCAACTTTTCTGGAGCCATGATTTATCAATCACAAATAAAATGAGGCTCATTAAATGCTACATTTTCTAAACACTTTTGTATGAAGTAGAATTGTGGACTCTAATGAGCAAGTTGGTAGCTTTCGAGGTCTATGGGAAAGCTTTATGAATGTTGTAGATAGAACGTGCATGGAACGAGGAGGTACTACGGACACTGAAAAACAATACAGAAATCCTTAACATAATAAGAATTAGAAAGGTACAATCTTTCGGACACATAATGTGAAACGATCAATGGTATGCTCTGCTGCAGCTTATCATCCAGGGCAAGATAGATGGAAGAAGAGGTCCTGGATGCCACTGCATATATTGGCTGCAAAATCTCAGAAAGTGGTTTGGAAGAACATCAACAGTACTCTTTCGCATAGCTGCATACAGGCTGTGGATTGCCATTTTGGTGGCTAACATCCGGAACAAATAGGCACTGAAAGAAGAATATTTGATACAGCCTAGTAGCTTTGGGAAAAGTACAAATTGGTGAAAACTGGTATGTTGGCATTTGGATTGAGTACAAAAACTGCAGAATATATTTTAAAGACTTCACACAATTTTGTTATTGTATGTATCCGAATAATCAACTGATGAAAAAACCAAAAAACTGAATGAAAATAAGATTTAGGTGTTCAATTATCTTTACTGGTTCATACTTAAGTGACTTAGAAAAACAAATACAACGATTAAAATACACAGCCATGCAGCAGTATTTAAGTACTACCTCTCGTACTTATCATGGCTAAAAATACACCAAAGTGTTACAGTTTGTAAGATAAGAGTAAAAGTAACAACAGTTTAGTTCAATTTCTTATCTAACATATGCAAAAAACAATGAAACAAACTACTGTTGGCAAATTGAACAGGATTTCCTGGTTTAGAAAAACGATTAATACTCAAAAGGAAGCAAAACTACCAGCATCTGTATTGATTTAAATTATTAAATTTCATTCAGGAATATTTTAATAATGCACATAATAAATTTACATAAGATACAAATTTTAACAATGAAAACAGGGAGTATTACTTTGTGAAAATGAAAAATTAATTAATTTTTTTCACAATTCAACAAACATAAACACATGATTAAAAAAAAAAAAAGGCCGAAATAAATAAAAACAAACTTGTCTCTGTTCTCACACATACTTAGTTGTTTTTAATTAACAAAATGTAAGCCTAGCGTGTAATAGCACAGAAGAAGAGTAGACTGTACTTTACTTTCCCCAAAAAATTATGAATTTAAATAAGAAAACTACAGTATGTAGTTTACTGTTTATGCAGTAGTTGCAGTATGTATTGTTTATTAAATTGAAAACAAACAAAAAACTGTGTATAGTTATGAAAAACATTCACTAAAAACCTTACAAAATCACTGAAATCTTACTTAAAAAAAAACTTGCTAATTTTTGGTTGCGTAATTTGTTTAAACCTCACTCATTTGTTTAATGAAAATACTTCAGTACCAAAGGGGTAAAGAGTGTTAACTCCAATTTTGGCAAAATTGAGTTTAAACTGCCTTTTAAAATCCGAAAGAAATGCTCTAATCCTTCAATTTTGTAATTGATGTACAAGATTTTTTGTAAAATCGTTATTAAATGTATTATTCCGATAGTCAAATAAATTTTGCTTGAATTTTTGTTGAATTTGGTGTTTTATTCGATTGTTACTAAACAGTAGGCTACTGGTTAATTTTGAATTTTTTTCAAACGTGTATAAAATGCTGCTTTTTTATAAAAGTAGTGTTACTACTAGGTATTTTACCTAATTTTTTTCAATTTACCGTAAATTGGAGTTAACACTAATGTAGAATGTAAAAAAGTGACAAGACACAGAAAGCTGTTAAGGACTTAAGGCCTGTTTCGGTGCGAAGAAGTATAGAAATTGACAAAGTTATGAAATAATAAATTTGTAGATAAGAAGAATTTTTTGTAGAAACTGGATGTCAATGTCAAGTTTTTAACACCTACTGAAATTTTGTTACAATAATGAAAAGATAATACTGCTACTTATTGACTCTTCTGAAAAATCATCAAAATGGAGGTAACACCATTTACTTCTCAGGTACAGATTTGTTTTTAAACAAAATATAAAACATCTTACACAATGTACTTGTAACATAATACAAATTATTTTTTAAAAAACATGTTGGAATAGTGTAAAAAATTCTTTACTTTTACCGTTTCTCGCACAAATTAAAATATTGAAAAATTCTCTGATGGTCAACTGTAGTTATAACATCTTCCTCAATCACAAAAAATAAATTTTTGAACTTCATCCGTTCAGCTCTTCATTTCAGTTAATGTTGTCAAGATATTATATAGATGAACAACAAAGAAAAAAAATTTCACAGAATGAAACACGTAACATTTTTAAACATATATTGATATCCACTATGACGGCAATAAGTCAACAACAAATACTTTTACGATTGTTAACATAAGCTGATTTCGTTACAAGTTAGAATGACACGAACACACACAAATGTTGTAGTGATGTTAACAAATAAAATAAAATATTATTGTAAAGCAAGCGGACAAATAAATTAGTGACAAAAAAATCATGCACTATAAACTAATGTGAAAAGTGTTAATTGATTATACCTTTCCAAATACCCTTCTTGACTAGTGCCTCCATGGTTGGTCGTCGATGGAAGAACTTCTTTAACCTCGCTTTTATTTTTGTTTGCCTTTCAGCAGAATTAACGGATAAATCTTCGATGCTTCCTTCTTTTTTCACTACAAATAAAATAATAAGTGATCACCACGAGGACTAATCAAGATTTTACATTTCTTTAGGAACATAAAAGTTATTATAAGGGTCATGCTGAATGTAATGGATCTTAGAAACAAGCACCGATTCTAAGTCATTCAACCCCGAATAATTCCGGGGTCCTCGGTTCGATTCACGATCAGGTCTTGTATTTTTACATTACTCATTTCCATCTATCACCCTCCTCATTGTCTCCGTCGACAGTAATTACAAAACAGGTGGACCTCGATCACCTTTTAGTAAATTTGGATTAAATCAAGATAGCTTTTTATTTCATAAACTCGCATCAATAAACCCACAAGATTTAATATTCTACTAGTAACTGTGCCCACGCTACGCGCAAGCTAAATGCCATCATCAGAGGGGTTGCACTTAAACAAATTTTATGAATATGGCAACAGAAGAGCTAATCAACAAAAAAATAAGACTATCATATGTATTGTAAAGGACACAAATCAGTATCCCAAATGGCGGGTGAGAATATATTAGAATATTAATAATAAAAATAAGATAGAAAATCAAATGCCAAAAAACAAAGGACTCAAAAGAAACCCACCAAAATTACATGTTAATAAAGATTCCAAATAAAACTTAGAGAAAAACAGATTAGATAAAGTACATATTAGAAAATGAGATCACCGAACCAATACAGGGTACCCCAAATAATAATTATGTGATTTAAAACTTTTGAGTCAAATTTTTTATGGTAAGAACTCATGACATGGGCTTGGTGGTGACCTTTTCGTTTTCTACTCCTAAAAATCTATAGATTCCCCAAATCTCAAAAAGAATTGACCAACAACTGATGATTTCCAGATTTTTCAGAACGATATAATTTAATTGAAAACTAATAATTAAACACCCTTACAGCTGTACTAATTGTCTTCTTGGAAGCTACAAACTGATATAAAAAAACTTATAAAAACTTATCGTGATATAAAAAACTTTATTTTCTATTTCCTGAATTAAACAGGAATTTGAAAAAAATAATGACGGGTGTTGGCAAACCTGCAAGAGGAGAGCTACATTCTGAAAAGAAAACAAAAAGGTTGGCCGAAATCAGTCCAGTGGTAGCTGTGACCAAACTCTACCAAAAAACCCTCATCCTTTTAAATATAGAAATTATAAAAAGTTACAACTTTTATTTCTAGTAGTTTTTTCTACAACGCTTAGTTTTTAGTTATTTTCTGTATTTTGCTCATCAAAATCGGAAAAAATGAAATTTTTTAAGATTGTGACCTAAAAGTGCATTTTATGACAAAAGTGTCTAATCAAAGTTATAGGAAGTAAAAAATTTACAACTTTTATTTCAAGCATTTTTTCAACAGACCCTAGTTTAGCACAAATTAGTGATTTTCCGTATTTGAAGTTCTACAGAGGTTGATTTCCATTTCGCATCATTCACTAATGATTAACGTTAGGTTATATTATCATTATTTACACTGGCAAGAGAAAGTCATGTGAGTATTTCACACCAGACTTTTAAATATTACTATTAAAAATCTTTCTTGGCACACATCAACAGTTTAAGAAAAAATGCCATGCAAACTTTTAACTTCATAGGCTTTGTAGTTGAATCGGCGAGTGATCATTTGGTTTTCATAAAAAAAAACATATATAGATAATACAGACATTACAGTTCAGATGACCCTTGTTAAGTAGAGAGAGAGAGAGAGAGAAAAAGAGAGACTTATTAGTAAAAGCATTGTTAAGGCCAATCGCACCCCCGTTAAGTAATTCATATTTCCCCGCTAATTATTATCGTCGTTAAATACACTGATTTTGTATTAATAACCTTTTTCCCGCCTCTGTCTGTATACTTGTCTTGATTTCCGATGGTGATCTCAGTTCATGACGTAATTATTCTCCCACTACTCACATTCCATTCTTCCCGGTCAACTCACTCACTGGTTGGATTCTGCGGCATGTAGACTGTTCGTGCCTTCTCTGCGCCGGCCATCCTATGGCGTCGCTTCTACAATTGTCGTTATGCTTCGTTCGTTTCTGATGTACCATACATCATTTTCAAGTGTGATTTTGCTTATGTGTGTAATTTATAATCATTTACAATTGTTCTTGTTTTCGTATCAAACATTAAAGTTACAGTGTGAATCGAACCCCGGACACGTGTCGCGTAGACGCCGTTTCTACACTTCAGGCCATTCAACAGGTAAGCGAATTAGTCTATTTTGTTGTACGCTTTCTAATTTTGTGTTTGAGTTGACCAGTGATGTCCTGCTGTTCCAGCAGTTACTTATCGTTTTCCTTTGTCTCCCTCAGTGTACTTTCCATCGTTGTATCTTGCTTATTCAGTCGTTCCGCCGTTGGTTTCTGGCGCCATTAAATGAAACTAGGTCCTCCGGAATAAGTCGTTTATGCTTCAGTTTACATTAATCTGCCATGTGTCGTTGATAGTGGATTGATGTCCTACAGTTACAAGTCGGCTTACCGCTTAACTCGTTTTATCCAATTTATTTTGGGTTATTTCAAAACTCCTGCCATCAAGGCTCTAACATTTGGTCCGTCCCGGGCAGGATATTTATCAGTGCATATTTGGAAATACAGTCTATTGTCTTAATTTTTTCAATCGTCAACAATTTCAGTATTTTGTTTAATTCGTTGTTACATGGTGTTACATTGCATTCATCGTGTCGTTTATTGTGTTTCGTGTCTTACATGTGTTCAATATATTAATAAAAACATTAATAAAAATATTAATATTAAAAACAATTTCATTTATTCAGTTAAAAAATACGGGTTAAGTTGCATAACAAATGCAACGCATTATCAGTGTTGTGACGCGTTCATTCAATACAAGTTGCAACCAACGCTATGCTGACGTCACAGTAGATCGGTTCAGTGCTATATCTTTCGACACGGCCAGAATTTGGCTAAAGTCGCCATTTTTTCCTTCGTTCTTGTTAACTGGTTCACGCAGCTTACAGCGCATGCGTGCCCTCTCTCTCATTCGCTCTCTCTCGTGCTGTCCGTCGTTACTGCTAGCGCTGAGAGAATCACTTCACTTGCGTCGTCTGCAACGTATACATCATAGTTGCAACTAACCTAGATTCAATAAACAGCTGTGTTTTGTTTACATTCTATTATTTGTTTTTCGCTCGTTGTCTTCGTTCATTATTTTCAACATGGACGATTTACAATCTTTAATCAAAAAACGCAACGTTGTTAATAATCATCTTTCTCGTTTTAATAATTTTCTTCAATCTGACGTTGAAGTTAACCAAGTCAAATTACGACTTGACAAATTCTTAGACCTCTGGTGTGACTTTGAACAAATACAAACGAACATCGAATTACTTCAACCCGAAGCAGATTTCGAATCAGAACGCACTGCTTTCGAAACTCATTATTTCCAGTTAATTGATCGCGCCCAGAAATTAATTGAATCTCTGGACAATACAATCGTTTTACAAAATCAAGTCAAGTCTTCTAATTCGCAATTAATACAATTACCTCGAATTCGCCTACCTTCATTCGACGGAGATGTTGCAAAATTCCAGAATTTCATCAGCTTGTTCAATGATTTAATTCACAATAATTCTGAGTTATCATTTGTTCAAAAACTTCATTATTTGAGGTGCTCATTAGTCGGTGAACCACTGCGTCTAATAGAACACCTGCCTCTCTCGCTTGAAAATTATACGTTAGCGTACAATTTAATTGTTGAGCGCTACTCCAACTCAAGGCGCATAGCAAATGTTCACTTAAATCAGATATTCAATTTCGTTAAATCTGACACTCCGTCCTATCAATCGTTAAAAGGTTTTCTTAATATCCACGAATCATCAATCGGAGCCTTACGTCTGCTAAATATAAATTTACTTGAATATTTACTTTTTGAGATAGCCTATTCTAATTTGGATCCTGTAACAAAGCAAGCTTTCGAGGATTCAAATCCTAATTCAGCCGTGCCTACATACGAGGCCTTAATGTCATTCGTTACCGCTAAGATGCATGCTTTCGAACTCTCGAATTCTTCTCAACCTACAGATAACGCTAGTTCTTCGCACTCCAGCGATTCAAACCTCGATCAACCGGACTCAGCTAACCCGGTAACCGATGATTCCAATTCTGTGCAAATTAATCGTAATTCTGTTTCACCGTCTTCTGTTTCTCACAATATACCTTCGTTTTTCGTCAAATCAAATTCACTCAAATGTCTGTCGTGCGAATCTCACTTTCATTCAATTCACAACTGTAGTGAATTTCTTGCACAAAATGTAGATAATCGCTACAAAATTATTTCTCGTCTTAAACTTTGTTTTGCCTGCTTCGGGCGACACGATCGCCGCAATTGTAGCTCAAATAAACATTGTCGTATCTGCCAGTCAAAATCGCACAATACGTTGCTGCATATTGATCGCAGCCCTCAAAAATCTAATTCGTCCACCGCTTCTGTTGTTAATTCGCATAATTCGCCAACTGCTAGTCCGTATCATCCTGCCGTACATCCGGACACCGATTCACCGGCTACTGGATGCCTACTTGTAAATTCTTCGCCGCCGATTCAAGCTAATACTATCGCAACTCCGCCAATTAATTCTTGTACTACCTGCTGTGCTGATAAGCCGGTAGTTACTTCAAATTCGTCGTCCTCGTCCATTATTGTTAACCAACCTGCCGATTATTCACTTTCATGTCGACTTAACGGCCAAACTGCGCTGCTAGGTACTGCTATCGTTCATGCTGTCGATTCATCCGGCAAAATCGTTCCGCTTCGCGCTGTGATCGACAATGGATCTCAGTCCAGCATCTTAACATACAACGCCGCTCGTTCACTGCAACTCGACATCGTTCCTACTTCTAAACGCCTACAAGGCATTTCAGCCGAAGTCACCTCAGTTAAAGGTATTACAAATTTTACAATTCTGTCGCCGCAAAATTCTAACTTTCGCCTTCCGCTTCAGGCTACTGTTATTAACAAAATATCAGACCGCCTACCTGCTTCTCGAATTCATAAGTCAGTCGGTGAGCAGTTCTCTCAACATCTGCTAGCCGATTTTCGTTTCCGCAGCCCCAATCCAGTAGATTTACTGCTTGGCGCTGATTGTTTTTCAGAAATTCTCGATTTTAGTAAAACGCCTTTAATTAAAGGTACTCCATCCGCTTTATCAACCGTATTTGGTTATGTAGTATTCGGAAAATTGCCCGAACTACAACCACTTAGTTCTGCTTCAAGTAACGATTCGCTCTTAACATCTGTTTTCGCTAACAACGCTCAAGTCTCGTCGCCTGCTACTGATGTTAATCTCACATCGCCTGCTGTTCAAAATCACTCGTCAAATAAAAATTCATCTTCGCTTCAAATTATCGTCGCTGACCAACAAACTATCGTTCCTGCTAAGTCATCAATCAACCTCGATGTCACCTCAAACCCTGTAATCAGTGAATCTATCGCTTCTATCGTCCAGCCGCCTAGCTGCCTACTCGCTTCGCCTGTATTCAACAATAATTCGAATCACGCCGCTGTTTCAACTAATCGCCCTTCTGCTTCAACTAATCGTCTTCACCATACTTCTGTCTCTTCGCCTTCCAATCGTTTCACCGCTTCGTCCGAGATCATCGCTGTTGATCCTCGTCTCGCTTCGTCTAATGACTCCGCCAGTATCTCGACCGATCTTGCTGCTGGTACTACGCCAATTCGTCGCTTCAACTCTGCGCCTCGCTTCAAGTCAACGCCTCGATTCAAGTCTGTACTGAAGGCCTCCACCGAGTCGTCTTCAGTCAATTCTTCGCCAAACCGCTTCGCATCTCGCTGCATCATCGCTAATTCGCCAATAAAACCTACTACGTTCGCCTCAGTCGATTCTACGGCTAACCAACTCATCTCAAATCATCGCTTCTCGTCGTCTCTCGCAAACACTCTCGATCAACCGCTGCAAGTCGCTTCGCTAAAGGGCAACCGGCCCTCCTCAGTCGTTTCATGTTCTGCTAACTCTCTTCGCACGCCTTTAGCCCCTCTTGGCGGGCGGGGCCCCAAACATCGTATACAATATTCACAACCGGTGAATAATTGTAATTTCAACTCTCTTCGCTCGTTCAATGCTTGGTGTGATCTTCGCAACTCTCGTTCGTCGTCTCAACCTCAATCACGGATTCACTCACAACTGGTTAGTGAAGTTCGCCGTACCGCAATTCTCGATTCTCGCCAACATTGTTCGCCTGCTCGTCAATTCGTTTCGCAACCCGCTTATCAGTTAGCTCTGCCTTTGGGCAACTAACTTCTCCGCCGTTTTCACTTCGTTCCACGCTCAACTCATCTCCATTCGTTTTGTTCTTCGTTCATTTTTTTGTTCTTCGCTTGTTTTCTTCGTTCGCCGTCTTCTTTCTTCGTTTCTTCTTCTGCGTCGCTTCTGGTTGTCAACCCTCGTTGACAATCACATCAAGATACTCCGATTTCTCGTTGGCTTCCGCGCGAGCCGTGGAAGATGTTCCGTTCGTCGTTGGCCGGGCAAACCCGTGCGTTTGTCACGCCACCTCAAGATGCTCCGTTCTTCGCTTCATTCGATTCTTCTTCGTCGTCTTCTTTGCTTCGTTCTCTTCGTTTGCTACGTTTTCCGCTCCCTGTTGCTTCAGGGCGGGCGGCTTCATTCTTCGTCTTCTTCCTGCGTTTACCGCTCCCTGGTTGCTTCAGGGCGGGCGGCTTCGTTCTTCGATCTTCTCTGCTAGTTTTGTTTCTGTAAATCGCTTTCATCGATTTAGGCGGGCGGTATGTTAAGGCCAATCGCACCCCCGTTAAGTAATTCATATTTCCCCGCTAATTATTATCGTCGTTAAATACACTGATTTTGTATTAATAACCTTTTTCCCGCCTCTGTCTGTATACTTGTCTTGATTTCCGATGGTGATCTCAGTTCATGACGTAATTATTCTCCCACTACTCACATTCCATTCTTCCCGGTCAACTCACTCACTGGTTGGATTCTGCGGCATGTAGACTGTTCGTGCCTTCTCTGCGCCGGCCATCCTATGGCGTCGCTTCTACAATTGTCGTTATGCTTCGTTCGTTTCTGATGTACCATACATCATTTTCAAGTGTGATTTTGCTTATGTGTGTAATTTATAATCATTTACAATTGTTCTTGTTTTCGTATCAAACATTAAAGTTACAGTGTGAATCGAACCCCGGACACGTGTCGCGTAGACGCCGTTTCTACACTTCAGGCCATTCAACAGGTAAGCGAATTAGTCTATTTTGTTGTACGCTTTCTAATTTTGTGTTTGAGTTGACCAGTGATGTCCTGCTGTTCCAGCAGTTACTTATCGTTTTCCTTTGTCTCCCTCAGTGTACTTTCCATCGTTGTATCTTGCTTATTCAGTCGTTCCGCCGTTGGTTTCTGGCGCCATTAAATGAAACTAGGTCCTCCGGAATAAGTCGTTTATGCTTCAGTTTACATTAATCTGCCATGTGTCGTTGATAGTGGATTGATGTCCTACAGTTACAAGTCGGCTTACCGCTTAACTCGTTTTATCCAATTTATTTTGGGTTATTTCAAAACTCCTGCCATCAAGGCTCTAACAAGCATCACAAATATTAGGTATAGAAATCACAGAAAACAATTAGAGATCATTTTACCTTTATAATAATTTTTAAAAGAACATTACTAAATAAAGATATGTTGGAGCAAATCCGTAACATGACAAATTCAATAACAATATGATTTTACAAATCAATTTTTAATGTTAAGATATGTGTTCAATTAAACTAATACAATATTATATGTTCAATATTGTATACTTAATTACGGACACAAATGCAAATGACCTCAGCAATAAATAGTCTTAAAATATTTCCAATAATAATGACACTAAAGTCTGCTGTAGCCATTTGAAAAAAAAACAGCAAGATCATTTTAATTATTATGAACAACAGATGTTTTGGGCTAGTTAAGAAAGGTATTAACATTTTAAAAAGTACATAATGAAAAAGTATTGTTGTTGTTTAGGTCAGTAAACGAAGGCTAATTTAAACCTCTAGAGGCTTTACCAAGTAAAATGAAAAGTGAGGTGGTTTATGTTGCCTTCCTCACTGAATGGAAAAGTAGCCTATGCTTAACAGCATGCCAAGCCCTCTGAAAAGCATCTACTTTCCACCCTGCAAATGACACCTTCACTTCATTCAACACTGTGTTTGACTGTATAATGAAATTCACTACTCTCAGAGGAGATAACTGTGACTAGTGTCTTTTACACCTCTACCTTTTCTGTTTTTAAACGCTTCAGTCATATAATTTACCATGTGATAAGAAATAGAACTATTCTTTGCAGCCCTGGAACTAGCAGATCAAGTGCAAATAATTTAACATTCCACCTGCCTGTTACGGGCAAGAAAAAGTATTACCACATGGATTTATCTTCATAAATGATATTTTTTTTTAATGGATTATTCAAATATTTTTTGTTACCACTATACAGAAATTTGGCCAATCAGTTAAAAGAATAATGAAATTTAACAATTTCTCCTAGATCTGATACTTATATTTTAAAAGTCAAGTTATAACAATTAATATAAAACAACCACCTGATTTTAAAAAAAAAACTTGAAATGTGCACCACTTGACAACAAAGTGGAAGCGAAAATAAAAACAGATAAGAAAAATCTTTTGAAGTACAACATTTTCACAGAGTACGATATGGCGATTTACTATTTATCATTTAATTTTATAGAAGTAGTTTTTAAACTTATAATTTTCTATCACATACACTAATTTTTGTTTCAACCAACTCATTTTAAAAGTGATTCACAAGGACTGTAATACGGGTACAACGTACATAGTCAAATACATCAACTACAAAATTTATATAAACAAAAATCTGGTGTGAAACACTCACACAACTTTCTCTTGCCAATGCAAATAATTAACAATAAACCTAACATTAGTATTAAAACATTAGAAATGAACAAAAACTAACCTCAAAAACATAACCTTATTTTAATCATGACTGAATGACGCAAAATGACAATCGAACTCAGTTTGGCTTAAAAATACGGAAAATCACGCTTTCACGCTAAACTAGGCTCTGTAGAGAAAAATGCTCTAAACAAAAGTTGTAGATCTTTTAATTTTCTATAAATTTAATTATATACACTTTTGTCGTAAAATGCATACTAAGACCGAAATGTTAAAAAAAATCGATTTTTCTCACGTTTTCGTGAGAAAAAAAACAGAAAATCGCAAATTACCGCTAAACTAAGCGTTATACAAAAAAATGTTTGAAACAGAAGTTGTAGGTTTTTAAATTCTCTACAACTTTTATTATATAAGTTTTTGCGCTAAAATTTATATTAAAGCCGTAATCTTAAAAAAACAACGTTTTTACGTGAAAACAGCCTCACCGAGAATTTCAGCAAACATGACGCCTACCCTATCTTGTAGAGAATAAAAAATTGAGTAAAATAGGCGATTTTAAAAAAAATCGTAGGACCAGTTTTTGAGAAAATCGCAAAAAACTGAAAAATTATACAAATAAACTACTACTTCCGGTTGACCGATTTTGATGAAAATGTTCGTGTCGCGTCCGGTAGTGGTATGTAACTTAAGTTTCAAGTTTCAAGTTCGTACGATGTTCCGTTCTTGAGATATTCTGTTCACACACAGACACACACACACACACACACACACACACACACACACACAAGACACACACACACACACAGACCAATCGCTAAAAACATGTTTTTTGGGTTCAGGGGGTCTGAAAACGTATAGATCCGGTGAAAACTCGATTTCGAAAAATCGACATGAAAACAATACTTTCCTTCCTATATATTCATATAGGCAAGAGAAAGTAAAAATCAACAAATTTATTATAAAAAAATTTATAAAGTTTTCTTAATAAGATTTAAATTAAAAATAGGCCGCTTTTGTGGCGTAGTGACTAGTGAGCTAGCCTGCAAAGCGGACGGTCTCAGGTTTAATTCCCGGCTAGGATCTGGAAATTTTATGCGCTAAAACCCACTATTACAGTACCAAAACCCACAGTAGTCACTAATGACGAAGCTGTTGTTACGACTTTAAATAAATAAAAAAATTTACAACAATATTTTTCTTAAGAAAATACAACAATCGATTGCATAAAATTTGGTGTTTAATTCACACAGCATCATCAGTGTTTGTGATAATTATTTAGAGATACAATGGTTTATCATAAATGCAGCAACACAGAATAATGCAAATTAAATCCATGCAAGTTAAGAAAACACTGATTACAGTGAGAGATGCGTTCAATGAGTGAGCATTCATTAAATACAAATTTCTTTACACATGTACTCACCTACTTAAAAAACACTTATGATACAAAACAAAATAGTAGTAGTTTATTTTCATCAGCCTCGCGTCACAAAGACACAATACAAAAAATCTGGTGTGAAACACTCACACAACTTTCTCTTGCCAATGCAAATAATTAACAATATAACCTAACAATAGTAATAAAACATTAGAAATAAACAAACAACTAACCTCAAAAAACATAACCTTTTTTAATCATGAGTGAAAGACGCACAATGAAAATCAACCTCAGTTTGGCTTAAAAATACGGAAAATCACTCTCACGCTAAACTAGGCTCTGTAGAGAAAAATGCTTTAAATAAAAGTTGTAGATCTTTTAATTTCCTATAAATTTGGTTGTACACACTTTTGTCGTAAAATGCATACTAAGGCCGAAATCTTAAAAAAATTGATTTTTCACACGTTTTCGTGAGAAAAAACAGAAAATCACTAATTACCGCTAAACAAAGCGTTATACAAAAAAATGTTTCAAATAATAAAAGTTACAGGATTTTAAATTCTCTACATTTTTTTATTATAAATTTTTGCGCTAAAACGCATATATAAGCCGTAATCTTAAAAAAAAAAAATTTTTTACACAAATTTTTTTACACAAAAACAGCCTCACCAAGAATTTCAGCAAACATGGCGCCAACCCTATCTTGTAGAGCATAAAAAATTAAGTAAATCAGGCCATTTTAAAAAAAAAAGTTGGACAAGTTTTTGAGAAAATCGCAAAAAAGTGAAAAATTACACAAATTAACTACTACTACTACTGCTTTCAGTTGACCGATTTTGATGAAAATGTTCTGTCCCATCTGGTAGTGGTATATAACTTAAGTTTCAAGTTTCAAGTTTGTACGATGTTCTGTTCTTGAGATATTCTGTTCACACACGCACGCGCATGCAAGCATGCAAACTTAATATAAATTTAATCTTTAAACTTTTATATAGAAAACTGAAGATGTAACATCTTCTGCAGATTTTAAAAAAAATCAGTTTCAAATAATTCTGTATTTTGATGATGGTGGATCCACTGAAACACGTTACTTCTGATTTTTTTTTTAAATCTGCAGAAGATGTTACGTCTTCAGTTTTCTATATAAAAGTTTAAAGATTAAATTTATATTAAGTCTCATATAGTTGACTGAAGATGTGACATCTTCCATAGATTTTAAGAAACTTTTCAGTTTCAAATGATATTGTGTACTGACAATACTGATGATGGTGTATCCACCGAAAAACGTGTAAGTAACAAATAGCAAAAATCAAGGCAGCTTAAAAAGCTCAGTGAAATTTATTGTATAAATTTATTATACGAAATAGAATTAATTTCAAGCTGCAAAATTATGCACTATAAGGATTTATTTCTTTTTAAATTTTATATAACTTAATTAATAAATAATATGAAATGAATTACCTATAATATCATTTTCAGGTGGATTAACCCAATAAATACTGGACCTGCCTAACTTCATTTTACTTTTTAATAACTAATTAACAATCAGTAGTAGCAGGTGTAATAACAACACAAACAACGTAAAACAATCACAATCACTAAAAATATTTCCTTATTTCAAATCAGAATAAACCACAATATCAGGACCGGACATACTGCACAGATATGAGTAAACAAAACCAAAGTACGAGAAATAGTATGTCAAATTTTCAATGTACAAAATAATCGTATATGTTTATTACAGCACAAACGTTTATGAAATGGCAATATTCCTTTATCAAACAACAAAGCTGATTAGAATGTTTACAGCAAATATCATCTTAAACATTCATTATCATTATGAATACTAAAACTTTAGTAATAAAACCAACAAAAATTTTAATACGATTTTGTGCACACTAATAAAAACCAAGTATAAAATACACGTCTTGAAAATGAATGCAACATTTTAAAACAGTTCAAACAGATAAGATAATTGTTCACAATGCACACACTTTTTCAACAAAATGGATTTAAAAAAAAAATGAAGTGTTTTGTAGGAATAAAACTGTACTGTTACTTTTGTATTGAATATTCTCTTGATAAACTGTAATAAAACGACCCGTTAATCTAATCAAAAAAAGTTACGTCTTTCCTTGTTGAATGATTTAAAAAACCACAGATAAAGGTACTTAGAAGGATATTGTATACAATAACGACTACCAAATGTAATGTTAAATTCACTGATGAATTCTCCATAGCTAGACATAAAACAAAAATGACTAAATGTTAGAGTACAGTGTAATACTTTCTGAAGGTTTTATTTTAAACCAACGCTATATTTTATTCTACTTTTGACAAATTTTTACTTTCTCTTGCCCTATATGAATATATAGGGAAGGAACGTATGTTTTTCAAGTCAATTTTTGAAATAAGAGTTTTCAATGGATAAACACGTTTTCTGGCCCCCTGAACCCAAAAAAAAAACATGTTTTAAGTGATTGGTCTGTCTGTGCATCTGTGAGTTAATAAAATATCTCAAGAACAGGAAGCTTGAATGAACAGGAACTTGAACAAGTACGAAGCTTGAACTGAAAACTTAAGTTAGATACCATTACCACAACCGACACAAACATTTTAATCAAAATCGGTCAACCAGAAGAAGTGGTTATTCGTGCGGTTTTTCACTTTTTTTTGCAATTTTTTCAAAGATGGCTTATACGATTATTTTAAAAAACACCTAATTAACTGCATTTTTTATGGTCTACAAGATAGGGTAAGCAACATTATCTGCTACTATTCTTAGGAAGCCAGTGCTTTCGTGAGGAATTTTTTTTAGGATTGCAGCCTAAATACGCATTCTAAGGCAAAATGTATAATTAAAATTGTAGAACATTTAAAAAAAACCTACAACTTTTACTTCACTTGTGTTTTTGTACAATGCTTAGTTTAGGATCAATTAGTGGTTTTCTTTACATTATTTTTTATCAAAATCAGCAAAAAAGTGGAAAAATGTGTATGTAATTAAGTTATAGAAAATAAAAAAAATTTACAACTTTTATTTGTAGTATATTTTCTTCTACAGAGCCCAGTATAGCGGCATGTATTGATTTTCTATATTTTTAAGCGAGAGGTTGAATTTCATTTTGCATTATCATTCACTCCTGATTAAAATTAGGTTATGTTTTTCATTTTAGATTGTTCAATCATGATTAAACATAGGTTCTATTTTTTTATTATTACCAATGGCAAGATAAAGTTATGTAAATGTTTCACACTAGATTTTTATGCTACAACCACTAAAACATCATAACAATATGCAAAGCATACACAAAGTGTTTTGTAATTTACAACAAAATTTTAAATATATCATGCTAACCATGAGACACTTGGCTGTTAAACAGCTAGTATTCATATTTTGAAATAATTTTTTTATGGATAATAAATTTTCCCTTAACTGAAACATCTTGGATTAAAACAGCGAACAAATTTTATGGAATTTTCTTAAATTACTTTTTTCTCTAAAATTCTCCTATACAGTAACTCTTCAATTCTTTGACACTGTATACTTCGACATGCTCATGGCAAGGCGACATGATGTGGTTTAAGTAGCGAACCGGCAGGCAGGTCAGCACCCTCCACTTTCTCCTCATCCCCCTACCCTTCTGTTGTCCTTGAGTACAGTAACGTACTGAAGGGCACATCAGTTTGTTTGTATTAATTAATAAAATGGTGCAATTTTCATATTAAAACTTTTTTTTAATGCTTTCTATTTACAATATGCCATATTCTATTAGGTTCTGGACAGTTTGATAACCTCTAACTCCACAAAATGTCGAACTATCGAAGTTCTACTGTAGCTGTTAATCTTGAAAAATACCCGTTTGTTTTAATAATTGAATACTTCATAACTACCATAACTACTCTATTCACGCACCTGAATTTTCAAACAAATTTTTTTTTTAAATTAAAATTAGAACTTGATTTATTTTCAAGATCTCTAAAATTAATTTTTAGTCTCGCAGGTATGTTAATGCGAGGTATGTTAACTTTGATTTATAGATTAGGAAACATTTCTTAAAACACTATGTTTGAAGTGTAACATTACACGGGAGTGAAACATGGGTGATAGGGGCTGAAGAAAGGAAGAGGATAGAAGCTTTTGAAAAGCAGTGTTATAAGAAAATTTTAAAGATTTAGGTGGGTGGACAAAATAAGTAATGTACAGGTTCTTAGGCGAGTGGATGAAAAAAGATTTATATGAAAACATCTTCCCAGAAGAAGGGATATGCTAGAGGGGCATATCTTAAGACATCCACGTATTGGTCTATCAATAATGGAGAGTAATATTGAGGGAGTGAATTGTAGGAGGAGGCAAAGGTTAGAATATTTAAACCAAATTACAAAAGATGTAGGGTGCTACAGTTATGAAGATATTAAATAACTTGCGCAAGATAGAACAACTCAGAGAACAGCATCCAACTAGTCGAGAGACAGATGACAAAACAATGTTTATTTAAAACTTCATTTAAAAGCAAGGAACTACACATTTTAGTTTTTCTATAGAAATCACCAACATAGGAATAGTTACACTTTTAATATTTGTGGCATGATGGTTTTCAGCCAATCAGATGATATTTAATCAAACTAGCAAGGTCGGTTTGGAAGTAGGTCCCTTGGTATCACAATACTCAGCTCAACATGCTAGCGCACTAGAAAAAGAATCATCAAGTGTGGCAAAAAGCAACTGCTATTATATCAACTTTTTGTTTCGATTCATGCTTTACTAATTAGTATTTTTTTGTTTTGTATCATTTTTTTGTGAATGTAAACATCCATGGTGTCAAAAACTGTCATTTGTAATGTGCTTTTAAATATCAAGTCCACCCTGAAACAAAACCAACAAAACAACCCTGCACCTACGCTTCATCAGGGACTTCTAAAATCCAAGGTTTATCGATTTGCCAGAAAATATAGAAGATTTTGACATCATCTAGCCACGAATTAAGGGTGAGTCTGCACTAATTATTGCGATAAATCTTAGAGCAGCTATGGCAGTCCGTTTTTAATACACTAGTTAAGTATTAAATAACCACAAAAAAACATTGGTGAAAGTAAAACAATTTTTAAAAACAGTGGTTAAAATTGCCAAAAATTTTTAATACTCTAGTTTTTCGGTTTCATAAAAAACAACCTTCTTAATCTAAGCAATTCAAATAACTGTACAGTAAAACTGAGAATATACTGAAACAAAATCAAAATTAACAGAAGTAAAAAGAAAATATCTGAGAAAATGAAGGTACTTTGAATAAAGTGGAATTAAAAAAAAATAGTTGGGCATTCTTTCATTCATTAAATATTAGGGAATACAAATCTGACTGTCTCCTTCCCTGGGACGAGCACATATAAACTTTGGCGATCGATTAAGAAACCAATCTTTACTTTCAAGAAGTCGAAAGGATACTTGAATAAAGAATGTTAAAACTAAATAGTTTTCCAATGTCCAATTAGTATTTAATTATGGAATAATAGGATCGTGTGGTACTTGCCAATCTTATTTAGACACCTTGGAGAAAGCCTGAAAGCTCATTTCATGAGTAATCAACAAAAACCACCTACACTATCCTTCTGAGAAATTGTTGAAAGATTTTAAGGAACTAGATATTCGTCAACTATAAAGTTGATGAATGTCTGTTAATTAGTTTCTGGGCATAAGCCCAGAAACACAATAACACAGGCACACAAAACGCAGTGAACTTTCTGAAACAATCCATAATTACACTACAAGAAACAAGAAAAATTTGAATCCTTTATAGAGAACTAAAAAACACAGTTCCAAAAATATTTTTGTGACTATTCCCAAACTATACAACCTTCTTCACAATTACAAAAGTATATGGAACATCATAAACTTTAAACTGAATTACAGAAATGGCACTTTCGAATTGGTAGGTAGTACATGAAGAAAATGATTACACCCTTAAATATGTGACCTCACATCCTGGACAACCTAGTGTTTAAATTTTTTGTTTAACGTCCAACTATTCTGCAATTACTGCTAATGCAGATGGCGAAGGATGAAATGATTTTTTGTAACGTATGAAAATATGCCGTGCCTGAATGGGATTCGAACCCAAGACCGCATGATGAGAAGCGAGCACGTTACCAACTACGCCAATGCGGCCGGCAGTATTTGAAAAAGAGACACTAAATTGACCTTTCCTAGATCATGGAAACCATAATTGGTTGGGTCAATTTTCCAACTCGAGCTTAAATTTAACAGAGATAAATGAATACGTATACTGGATGTCCCACGAAATTTGAACCTTAGGGAGATAATTATTATTATTATTATTTAGCCTTTCTGTATTAAAATAAAAACACCAAACACAAAAATCCTACAATAAGAGTTAAATTTTTATTTAGTCACAAAAGAATCACAGAACTGTTAATTTGATTATAGAAAATTGTATAAAATAAACTCACAACAATTGACAAAGTGATGGTTGACGTGATGAATTGGAAGAACAGGACAAACAAGATTAATCAACTTACGTTAACTGATTAGATAAATTACATAATTACAAAAATTATCTTAAAAGGAAGATAATTATCATAAAAGGAAAAATTACATCACCAACAACGGAATAAGACGATACACAATGAAAGGTAAAATAGCAAGATTTGTTTCTAAGTTCTCGCTATGTATTGGCTACAAAGAAACTGAATTTGTAAAACCACTTGCCCCATTTATAATTTTTAATTTAGTAGACTCACAGTAGAATATATTCACAAGATACCTATTTATTTTTTTTTTATTTTTTTTTTTTTTTGCTTTTAGGATCTTATAGGAAATTCTGTCATGAATTTTCTATAAAATACTTTGAGATCTGAGCAATTGTTAACTGCATGGGTTCAGAAAGCTGGAAGTTTTAGCGGACTTAAAAAAATGTATATTAAACACAAATCAACCAAATTTTACTAAATGTATATCAACATGAAGCCAAAGAAGAAATAAAATATTTGCTCATGTGAAAGATATTTATATGGTTAAAAATAAAAAAATTTTAGAATATTCTTACAAGCACTCTAACTAAACAACTTGCACATTAATTTAAAGACAAAAATATAATCCGTCATACCAAAAACAAAATCATACAATTTAATTTATTGTAAAAAAATAGTTTTCAAAAAATTGTATAATGGTAAAATTAGACTCGAACCGGACATTATAAAAACTCTTTTTTTGTCCTTCCATTAAATGAGTTCTACATTTTCATATTTTATAATGTGACAAAATTGAAAAGACAGGGTTCGCGTAATTTCTAGAATTTCATTCATGAAAATAGTAAAGAGAGGATAATAGAGTGAAATAGTAACAATAAAAGACAATAGGACAATAATGACAATAAAGGTATGCCTATTCAAGAAAGTTGTTTGAAAGGACACTGCGCTATTGTGTGTGATAAAAGGTCGGATATTGTATGTACAGCTATTTGTGAAGTGGCCGGTTGTTTACGTTTTCTATTTACAATAGTTGACTTGTTTACAATAGATTTTTCTAGCACTCATTTATAAAGGGTTATTTTTTGTATTTTATTTGCATGGAGTCCCTCTGCTTTACTAGAATGATCTTTTTGATTCACTATAAAAGAGACCCCCCGAGTGCGGTCAGCAGTTAGTATTTCGTTTGATCTTTGACGAGTGGTTACGGTGCGTATTACAGGTTACGTATCCGAGCATTGTAGTGATTCATGATTGTTATACTGCCTTTGTTTGTGTGTGTATTGTGTAAAGTCTTTGTGTAAGTGTATTAAGTTCAGTTTTTGTGTATTCAGTTCCATTTTGTATGTGTATTCTATAAAATTGGTTGTAAGTAGTGCTAAGTAAATTATTAAGTTATTTATTGTTTATTATTTATTTTAATTAAATTAATAAGTTATTCATTGTATTACTTTATTATAATTAGTTTATTATTTATTTTGTAAATCATTTAGTGTAATAAATATTTGTAATTGTAAACTTTAGTGTATTCTTTATTTAATAACCTAGATCCCGAAACGAACCTTAGCGAAAAGTGTCACAATATACTGAATAATAAAAATAACTGAAATCAAACTGAAACTCACACACTAGTTACATATGACCAAAATTAACCTCGTAATTCACAACAAATCATTGGCCTCTTATTTACGTGATAGTTTCCAAAATATGCACTACGTATCACTGTAATTCATAAGAAATCATTCTATACAAACAGGAAAATCAGTCATGACAACCTAACATATATGTCCCATTAAGAGTTTAGTACGGCCCAAGTACGTAGCGGCTAGTGCAGTCAAAAGTAGGTCAAGAGTTGCAAAAACCGAGAAAAACTCGTACACAAATAAGGATCCGTGAGACTGCTGAGAATTAAACAAATGTAAAATACACACATACACAACAACTATGTGACACCGCAAATACAAAACAACTAACATACACAAACAGTAGCATGCAAATTAATCTGAACACAACTCATATCCAGCACTCAGTTAGACATCCCCAGAAAAATGTTTTGGGGTTGTTTCACATTTAAAGGCTCTTGTTTATTAGTTCCAGTAGATGGAGTGATTCGCCCATAACAGGCAGGTGGAGTGTTAAATTATTTGCACTCGATCTGCCAGTTCCAGGGCTACAAAAATAGTTCTGTTTCTTATCACGTGGTCAGCCAATTATATGACTGAACTATTTAAGAACAAAATAGGTAGAGGTGTAAAAGACACTAGTCACAGTTATATCCTCAAAGTAATGACTTTCATCATACAGCCCCAGCCGCTGTGGTGAATGAATTGAAGGTGTCATTTGCAGGGTGCAAAGTAGATGCCTTACGGACGGCCTGGCATGCTGATAAGCATAGGCTATTTTGTACTCAGTTAGGAAGGCAATGGTAAACCACTTCACTCCTCGTTTTACTTAGTAAAACCTCTATAAGTTCAAACCAGCCTTTCGGCTGTTGACCTAAACAACAACAACAACAACAGATGGATATATCAAAATTCTTAAGTCAAAGATTGTGCCACAACTTCAAAAGAAATTCCCACATGGCAATGGAGTGTTCCAAAAGATTTAGCGCCATGCCATTTTACTAAAAAAAGTGAAGACATTTTTCGAACAAGTAAATATTAAAGTGTTGTCATCACCAGGTAATTCTCCAGATTTTGCTCAATTGAACATTTTTGAGCAATAGTGAAAAACCGACTCTCAAAAATGGATTGTACAACGAAAACCTCATTGTAGCAATAATACCAGTATGGTTTCATGATGGACAAATAATAAAATGTGCAGTACACTAATTCAATCTACGCCAAATCGTGTATGTAAAGTGATAAGGAATAAAGGAGGACATATTAATTTCTAAATATTCACAAATTGTATGTATATAATTTTTTCATAAATAAAGTTACTTTTTATTAAATAACATCTGTGTTCGGATTAATTTGCACGCTACTGTACATCGAACATGCAGGTGCAGTACGCTGGTCAACCTGCCACAATCTCTTCACTATTTAGTAACAGGTGGGGAGAGCTAGGCATGCATATCTTCATGTCCATTGTCATGGGAACCCGTTTGCGCTGGAAGAGCCCACCCGTTCAACTCTTCGCTTGGGCATTTATTACGTATATTAAGGCCACTACAAGGACTGTCTAAAACATTAAAACGCATTCCAAGCAGATAAAATAATTTTATTTATTTTTTCACTGTTCTTCTTATTTGTCGTAAAACAAAAAATAATTATAGCAGAAATGATATTTATTTTGTGAGCAAAATAAATCTGGTAATCAAAAAAATCTGGAAATAAATAGGTGAAGTCACCTGCTTCATCTGAATAGCCACCGCTGGCCCAAGTAAGACTGGGGCTTTGGCTCTACGACCGAAATTACCTGCCCAAGTTAGAATTGGGCTCAGGTCTCCAAAAGTGTTAAATATATGAAACGATTTTATTTACATTAGTTTGACGAATATTATATTTGAGCACTCAATAAAAAATGAAACTAATGATATTAATTCAAGCTACTATTCATATTAATTCATCTGGTTTTTCACAAGATAAAATCCTATGTTTTAAAGTATACTTCTTTTGGTACTAAATTTCAATAACTGCTAGACCATTAGTAACTGGTAAATTATCGTAAAAAAATTGTTCGTTAATGTGTCCAGACTCTTGCCTTTGGGAATCAAACTTAGGTCCATCCAGTTAGCAGTTCAGCATACAACTGTGCCACAAAAGCAAACCACTACTTCTATTAAATTTTCGAAGATTAAAATTTAAAGTTAAATTTAATACAATAGGAATAATGTGAGATATTTTCTTATTTTGTATTTTTTTACAAATACTGGTTTTATCTAAAACAACCATACATTTTTTTTATCAATTCTCTTTTGGTGCTTATAATATAAATATTTATACTTCTGTAATGTTCAGTTCCTAAACTATAACTTTTAAAGGGTTTTACATAAATTATTTATAATTATTATTTTAATCTTAGGTTTATTATTGTTAATGAGCGTAAGTTAATTAATTAAGCAGCAGAAATTTAAAAACAACACTCAACTAAAAATACTAAAAGAATTACTTACGTTTGACTGACTTGGATCTTCCTATACGAGATACTTTCTTAGGATCCTCTGGAAGTAATTCATCGGGCTTGGTTTGATCTTTAGACGATTTTGTTATCCTTATACAACTGTCTATTCCTGAAGGCTAGAACAGAAAAAATAAAGGAATTTTCAAAAAATATTCATCAATAATGAAATATTTATTTTACTGCTCAACAATAATAAAGAAATCTAATATGCTTTTCACGGTTGATGAGCTCTGCTGTTTCACACATTTAGACCAACCAGAACGTTTGCCAGCGATGTCAGATTGTACCTGACAGAAATTACGCGCGCATGCATATAAGAGCCGCAATAGTTCACTCTCGTCTTCATCTTGTACTGAACACATCGATTATAGAGCACGTTAACATGCAATACGTTACAACATAATCAGCTGATTGTATGTTTGTAGGTTATAATTATTATTGAAATACCAAAAAAATGGCCGACAAAATATTTAACAGAGCTACAAGAGCAAGTATTTTTTTTTTTTTTTTTTTTTTTTTTTTTTACGCCCTGGAGACTCCAGGAGGAGTATAGGACATGTCGTCAGATGTAACACCTGAAATACATATAAGAAACACACTATGTATCACTACTATCAAGAAAGAAATTCTTGTACGCTATAAAAAGTTTCACCGATCAAGTAATTTTTTAAATTTTTTTTAAAGGAATTCAAATCCTCACAACACTTTAAAGATTGGGGTAATTTATTTATGAATTTTTTCCCTGCATAAGTAGGTTTTTGTTCAAACAATTTTGTGGAGTGATTAGCCACATAATAATCATTCCTGTTTCTCGTGTTATGATTGTGAATATTGAAATTCTGCATAAAATTATTTTGCCTAACATACATAATCACCTCAAAAATGTAGAGACAGGGAACTGTAAGCAATTTAAGCTCCTTAAATAGTGGCCTGCATGAGGTTAGCTGGTTAGCTCCCACCATACACCTAATAGCTTTCTTTTGAATTTTAAAAACCCTATTCATATTACCCATGCTAGAATTACCCCATACTAAAATACCATACCGGATATGAGACAGAATGAGGCCATAATAAGCTGCCATTAGTAATTTTTTATCATTTAATCTGGCGATTTGTTTTAGTGCAAATACCCCAGATGATATTTTACTACAAACTTGATTGGTATAGAAGTCCCAAGACAAAGATCTATCTAGAGATACGCCCAGGAACTTCACTGTTTCTACATGCTCTAAACTATTATTATGAATAAATACATCCACTTCTCTACTTTCTTTAACGTTATGTTTATTTTTGAACTGCAAGTACTGACACTTTTTCCCATTAACTGTTAATAACATTTGATTCAAGAACTGCACTACGGACTCTATGTTAACATGTGTATTTACTTCAAGAGCATCTACCAGTGAACTGTTACTGATTACTGAAGTATCATCAGCAAACAACAAAGCTCTGCCATTAGGTATGACTTCTGGTAACCTATTAATGCACAATAGAAACAGAATTGGACCTAAAACTGACCCCTGTGGAACGCCTGCTTTGACTTCAAGCTTTCCAGATACAACTTTTGTAAGTTTCCCTCTAACAACCCTAGTTAACTCCACACACTGTAATCTATTAATAAGGTAAGATTGAAACCATTTCAACTCTACATCCCTAACGCCTAATGACTCTAGTGTTTTCAATAAAATTTCATGATCAACACAATCGAAAGCTTTACTCAGATCCAGAAACACTGCCAATGCTTTCTCCCCGGCGTCCAATATATCAACTACTTGCTCCACAAGTGAAACAATTGCAGTTTTAGTTGATCTACCTTTTTGGAAACCATGCTGATCCTCTGAGATAATTAGGTTTTCAGTCAAGAAACTGATTAATCTAATAAATACTACCCTTTTCAAAAATTTTACTGATTGTGTTTAAAATACTTATGGGTCTATAATTTTCAACTAACTGGCTATCTCCATTCTTAAATATAGGCAATATTTTTGCCTCCTTCAGTTTGTTTGGAAATACACCTGCTTCAAGTGAGAAGTTAATCAAATGAAGGAGAGGAGTAATTAAAAGATGTTTACATTCTTTAACAATTATACTAGAAATCCCATCTAACCCACATGTTTTCTTACTTTTCAAACTATCAATAACTGATTCTAATTCCTCCCTTGAAACTAGGCTAAATAAGAATTGATTAACTACCTTGTTACCTTTTGGATCATAACATCCCACTGTTTCCCTAATCTGTTGTTTAAGTTTTAAAGCTACTTCCTGGTAATATTTGTTAAAATAATTACAAATTTCTATACCAATCTCTATAAGTTCATTGTTTTTGTTAACAATATTAGGTATGTCAGTAAAACTGTATTGGTAACGTGGCTAGCTATAAAGTGGGTAGGGGGCAATGCAAACGTTCAGAGCTCATCAGTCTTAAAAAATAATATAGCCACAATGATAAACAGATTACATTACATTCCCTAATGAGCACACATGTTCAAAACAAACGAAAACATCCTGTGTGAAACACTCACATGACTTTCTCTTGCCAAAGTAAATAATAAAAAATATAAGCTACATTCAATTATTAGTAAATAAGGTAAAATGAAAAGCTTAACATAATTTTAATCATTAGTGAATAACACTAAACAAAAATCAACCGCTGTAGATTTTAAAAATATGGAAAATCACTAATTGATGCTAAACTAGACTCTGCAGAAAAACATGCTTGAAATAACAGTTGTAGATTTTTTTTATTACCTATATTTTTGATTCTGTACTCTTTTGCCAGAAAATGGATACTAAGGTCGCAATTTTTAAAACCCCATTTTTTACAGATAATGATAAGCAAAAAACAGCAAATCACTAATTGACGCTAGGTTTTATTGATAGGTTTGCAAAAAAAATGCTAGAAATAAAATTGCAGGTTTTTTATTTTCTACAACTTTAATCGTATGGACTTCAGCCCTAAAATGCATATTAAGGCCGCAAACTTACAAAAACTCATTTTTTTCTAAAACCCCTTTCTGTATGCTTCTGTGTATTCATTTTTGCAACATTCAATCAATGATACTGTGAACCATAGTGGTTTGGTTTGAAGATTTATTTTATTGAAAATTTGTTTTGTCAGTCTGCTGTTGTTCACTCTTGCCACATGTCCAAAAAGTACGTCAGATGTTAAACAAAAAAAAAAAATGTCTCCTTTTGTTCAGTTTTTTTGTATATCTCTTTGTTCGAACGGGGTTTATTGCAATTGTGGTCCAAGGATGTTCTGAACTATTCTTCTCTCCATGCTTAATCACTTTATTGGTATCACCTTTCAACATAATTTTAAGTGTTTTTGCTCCATACAATACTTCCAGTCTTATCACCTGATTAAGTGTCTGACAGTGCCTGATCTCTGTATCCCATGATAAGGCTTTTTGTTGTATACGTTTCTGGTATTTATGAATGCAGTTTTCATTTTATCCAGCCTTCTTAGAGCGGATGCCAAATAAGCTTGCCGGTGTAGCTGCATGAACAGTTCAGACTCAGTCGGTAGAGATTTCGTGTCTCAGTACCGAACTGCCTATTAAATCACATGTTCTAAACGAAGTAAATTATCATCTATTAGCAACGTGAAAAACATTCAATTGTAAACATTGTATACAACAATTAATGCCCACCACGTACAACAAATTACAGACAAATGTTTTCAGGTCAGCTGATATATAACGGTGCGAGAGTGAAATGATTCTGATCACCGCTGGTACACCACTGACCCCCACCACTCGCTGAGGCAACCGAGTGCGCCATTACCAAAATAAACCTTCTGCGCACTTCAGAAAACAAGCAAGCTTATTAGGCGTCCGCTCTACTAAGCTATTCTTCTTGTTATTGCATATACAGATCCATTCTCCCAAATATTTTAACAAAATAAATATTACTAAATATATCACTTTGTTTAGAATAATTTGCTTTATAAAAATTGTGAAAAACATTTTCTAAATTCTTTTGTGTTCATATTATTCATTTCACTAAATTTTTCAGTTGCCTTCATCCTTACGATCTACTTACACTTCTTTCAATCGATCCACCATCATTAGAGTAAGTAATATATCATATGAAACTTTACAAAATTTTATAATGTCCAGCCTACATAAAATTTTGTATGATAACTTTACAGACTTCACAGTGTTTAGTGTTATCTTCAGTAGGTTTTAAACATTTTTACAGTTCATATGATATTTTATATGCTCTGTTATTGTCAGTCTAGTTGTTTATAGACACTGTGTGGAAGGAACAAGCCAGCAAATTTTCTTGTACTGCAGGTAGTGAATTAACACATTTAATTCCTGAGCAATTATCAGGTATCTCCCCAACCAGGCTAATTACTTGTGCAGCGTATTCTCAACTTGCTTTATTTACAACTGTATATTACTTACATTGTTTACAGAATTTTTTTAATTTGTAACCTATAATATGCATTTTCTTGCTATGAATTATAAAATAAAACTTTGGAACCGTCGGAGAATTAAAATAATTTTCACCTGTTATAATAAATGTATTTCGTGTTTGATGTCTACGTTTACTATTACGATTTACACGTAATTTATCATATAATTTCAAACTACAAATAAAATATTTTTAAAGTAAATCCAAAAGTGTTAGCTATTTTGTATCGATACCCGCAAATATATTAGATTTACAGCTTCAACTGTATCCTGAAAATCCGTTAAAAATACTGTACGAGTACTTTACACTACACAAGGGTATATGAACATGTGACGAAAATTCAAAAACGAACTGTACGGTTACAAAGAAAAAAACTTTCTGAGGGTTGTACAATAGCCACAAACTGATATCTGACAGGTGGTCTCCCTCCAGAATTACTTAAAATGTTAACAAAACAGAATGCACTAATGCAAGATGGCAGCCTGGTGGTAACAACTAGAGAAGAGACTAAAGAACTGTCACTGTGAACGAGTCACGGTTACTTATAAATTCACGGTGACCACAGTTATTCAGATAGGCGAGTAACCGTTCCCCAGTCACTGTTACAAAGATCGCTACTCATTCTCTGTTCAATGTTTAAGACAGGACGACACGGCGACCGTAATTCTACAGATAGAAGAGTAACAGACCTCTCGTTCCCCCAATCACTTTTACAAAAATCAGTTACTTACTCATTCACTGTTCACTGTCACTTTTAAGACAGGCTGGCCCCCATAATAGCTACGTAAGATATGTTGGTCTGTTCACTGGGCTTAGTGCTCTCCTTTGATAACCGGCAGGAGGCGAAGTAAGTCAGTGATCGGCTGGCTTGCATGTGCCGAAGCATCACGTCCAAGAGAGCACACCTGCTCCCTTACTTTCTGTAGCAGTTTTTCGTGCCCGTGCCTCTGGAAACTCCTCGGCATCCTATGGTTACTTTTCAGCCATGCTTTGGTCCCGCCGAGGTGAGCTGAGATGCTGGGCTTCTGTCTGTCTATCCCGATCCTTGTCCCTGGCATCTAGCACTTTTTCTATCCGTGCTAGAGGCAACTTCTCCTACTGTAGCTTTTGCCCAACCCAGTGGTGTCAGGCGTTTACCGTGCCGAAGGGTGGATGGCACTGGGGCATTTAATCAGTGTCTTAACGGTGCCTGTAGGAAACTTGGCTAAATCCTACAGTATTTTGCCTTACCCCTGTACGCGGGGCTATGCAGGGGCGGACTGATTATTTCCCTAGCTGAAACGACAACTAAAAGTGGTTGTTGTTCCTTTTACTAGGAAAAGGAAGATGGCTCTAGATGCTTTGACTCTGGAAGGAGTGGATTTGAGCTACTCCCCTGAGGTGGAGTATCTGGGGGCTGTCCTTGATAGGGGCCTGACTTGGAGGGGCCACATGTCAAGGACTGTTGAGAGGGCTGCAAAGGCCTTATGGATGTTAGAGTCCGTTTGGGAGGACTTGGGGGCTTAGGCCTCGTATGGCAGAATGGGCTTATGTGAGCATCATTCTGCCAATGGTCACATACGAAGCTTTTGTATGGTGGCCAAGAACAGATCGGCTGAGGAAGCTGAAGAGATTGGCCCGCCTAAGGACATGTTGTGCAACGAGCACTGGTCCAACGGCTACTATGGAGGCGTTGCTTGATTTGCCTCCTATTCATTTTCAAGTGAAGAAGGAGGCGATAAGAACTGCCTTGAGGCTGGAGGGCGGGTTCGGGGTCCCATCAGGGGAGATGGGCCACACCGAGATCTCCAAAGGGATTGAGGGGATGGGTGTGGTAGGTGGTCCTCGGGACCGTATGTACAGAGCATACGATTTCTCCGACACACTGAGGGTGAAAATTTTTGATCGTCAGGAGTGGGCGGAGGGACAGCCAGTGATACCGGAAGGGGTTACCTTTTGGTACACTGACGGCTCAGTGATGAGCGAAAGAGCGGGAGTGAGGGCCTGGGGGGCCGGGGGAAAGATTTCCCTGGCCCTTGGGTGTAACATAACCGTCTTCTAAGATGAAATATTGGCCATTAAGGTCTGTGCGGCTCAGAAAGGGTCGCACACCTATATTTATATGCAGTTGCAAAGTGGTTGGCTGCAAAAGAAGAGCGCTGATGGGTAAGGGTGTGTAAACACCTTCTCAGATAAGTGCATTAGATCCTAGGCAGATCCGGCGCTTCATCGAAAGTGTGGGTCTTGCAGAAATAGGAATAGGGGCAATCACAAAAGATCTTTTAGGTCGCGGTGAGGAGGGGCTGCAAAAGCCTGAACGCCCTTATTGTAAAGTAAAGTAGTAAAGTTGATAACCGGCACATCCATTCTCTTTTACTTCAATTCTTACGCACTCTTCTCTCTCCCTCTCTCAGTCTCTTCCCCTTGTTATGTTTTTCATCTACTAGACTAAACAAAACGCAGGTAGTTCTTTTTATTGCATGCCGCGTTCTACCTAGCTATTTTATTTATATTGTCCGTTGTTAATTTTTTCAGTTGTAAATTGTTTCTTGTACTTTTTCTTTTTTGTACACTTTCTTTCAACTTTCTTTTTATTACTAATTTGGGATACCTTGTGTTAATCAGTTTTAGGCTAAATTTTTATTTGAGTTATATATGTCGCCCATTTTTTTTAATTTATCAAAACTTCAGTTGTTATCATGAAATAACAACCGAAAACATTATTATTATTTCATGATAACAACTGAAAAATATACTAAGTATATACACAGTTATTACTAAATCACAAGTAACTATTAAAAGTAACGGTGATCGCAAAATCACTGTCACTGTGACCACGGTGACTGGTTGAAACAGTGAACGCTCTTCACTAGTAACAACTACCCATTTTGCCGGATATGTTTCTTCTAATGGCCACTTATAAATACTACCCAATATAGTAAATATTACATAAATTCAGTTAATACAAATAATTACCAAATTCTTAATAGCAGATTGGATTGATTGTAACCACTGATCCGCTTGACTAAGACAATCACTCTGAATTAACACTTGAAGGCCTATCACATTGCTGATCACAAATACATTTTTCCTGCTGCTGAATTTATCACCTTTATTAATCAATGCTCCATTAAGATCAACACTCATTTCAGGTCCACCACCACCATTTTTCTGGAAAAAAAATGATTTTAATTTAATAAGAACTATGTCAAAAAGATAACGAATCATGAGATTTAAAAATGTATAACAACTGCCTCCTAGGTATAGAGACTAGTGCGCTAGCCTGCACAGCGAAAGGTCCCGGATTCGCCCAGCTAGGGTCTGGAAATTTTAACACTAAAACCCATCATCAAAATACCAAGACCCAAAGTAGTCGCTAATGACCAAGCTGTCAATGTAACTTTTAAAATAAACTAAAATTAAAAAAAAAAACTTATAACCAACTCTTTTAAATCATTGAACCCTGGACGACGATATATTATCACCAATATTATATTATCACCCAGTTGCTGATATATCGTCGTGGCCGTTTGATACTTAACATGTTTATTATACATACTTTCTAAAACTGAAATTGTTTTAAAAAGTACCTATTACTTTTACTTCATTATATTGAAATATATATGAAATTTGTATACTTTGGTGAGTAGTTCGATTCTTTTTTGTTGAATGGGGTAAGCTATGTGCTGCTGTCTCCGCTTTTTGCATGTTGCAGAGATTCAAAAAAAAAGTTATTATAGATTTGATATTTATTTTAGCAATAAAAATTTCTTTAGCATTTTTTATTTTAGCAATAAAAATTTCTTTAGCATTCAGTACATAATATTTAGAAAGATATTAAATAGCTTTTTTCTACAGATAAATTCCTCCTGATTTATTTTGTAAAATTTCTTAAATTTTTTGTTTTGTTTTGCAATTTCATATATTTTGATGAAAAAAATACAGTTAAATACTTACCAAAATATTTCTAAATAAAATAATTCTATTCTAGAACGCTTGATTTGTAACATTTTGATACTAAAAATATAATAATAGTATGGATTTTAGCAAACGTATGAAATTTTAACCAAAACTCCACAAATCTGCTGTTTGAGCATCAGTATTTTCCGACATTTTTTTTTTGTAGTGATATATATGTAAATTTTTTTAGTATTAAGTTTTGGTCCAAGATTGATAGGGTTAAAAATATGTCCTTTGTTACTGCATTACAACTAAAATCTCAAAGTAATATAAACAAGGAAAGTAATCTCACATAAGTATTGAAATGAATAAGTAAAGAAATGTAGTAGGTGTCATATACCCTGCTACATTTCTATAGCTTTTATTTAGTTGCCGGCACACGGGCAGTGTTACTAAATGTTGTTCAGGCATTCAGACCAATCCTACAAGTGCTACAGTGAAGGTTACCTACTGCCAGAAATTTTTAAACAAATTTTAAAACTGTAGTCAATTCAGACCTCCCAGTGCGGCGCAATTATTGATTTATATGACTGGTAGCAATTTTTAAAACTGTCAATATTTTAAGGAATTTTCTTCAATATATTTCTTAAGTTTTATAATTAGTACTTAAGTTGTTTTCAGCAAGTTTAAAAATTTGGACAGGGTCAATCTCCTAGAAGTCGAAATTATCAACATTCTTCAGCGTAGACTTGCTAGATTTAAATAGAGTTAAATTTACATTAAACAGATTTAAATTTAAAGCTTACCCAAGCAGTGAATGCTTTCACATCTTTGAAGAAGAGCAGAAAAAGTTCAGTAAGGACAACATAAGAGGGAGCCCAATTTTTACGAAGTCGTTTTCCATTCTCCGTTACCTTGGTACGATTTAAGGCACCCTCTTTTAAAACACGCTAAAAAAGAATAAAAAATAAAATGGTAATAACATAAAATCATATAATAAAAATCATGTAATAAAAAAATAAACAGATAACATACATTCTCAAAGACTACTCAAAAGCAAATATTTGGTAACTCCCTGAAATTTTTGTTTTCTCTGAAATGCGTGAAATTAGTTTTAAAAAACAAACATATATAGCAAACAGTATAAAACAAACAATAATACAGAATAAACTGCTGAAAAACTCAGAGAAGTGTTTCAACCCCAATCATTACTATTAATAATTAATTTGAACAAGTTATTCATTCTTTAAGAATTATAATATTGTCAATCAATTATATATATTTGAATGTTTGATGAGGCCATTTTTTAAATTGTATTAAATGACTAAACGGATCAAATAATTAAGATTAAACGAACCATATGTCCATCCCAGAGTTGCGGCCAATTTCTCTGTATCACTTGAGGTGCAGGAACATCTTCTCGTCTGACAAAAGCAAAAAAGAATAGTACATTACTATAAAACAAGAATACATCATTCCAACAAACAATTAATCATAATTATAAAAATTTTAACAATAACAAATGCTAAAGTTTATGACACAGAAGCACATAATCTTGACATCGTGATAATTGTAGAAATTTTCTCCATCAAATCGGAAGCTTTCTGATCCCCTTATAGAAAAACCAATATGGCAGCCCCAGTAGCCATTTTTGCACGTACTGTTTGACCACAGCATCATCTTCACATCCTTTACCTCCTAATGCCTCTTTCAATGGACCAAACACATGACAAGTCACAGAGTGCCTATAAGGTGGGTGTTCGAAAGGTTGCAGTATCTTGCAGTGAGTTTATCACGTGTTAGAACTACTATATGCAGTTGTGCATTGTTGTGCAGAAGTAGGACATCACGAATTGGTTGCCAGCATCATTTCTTATGATAAGCAGCGCTGACATCATCCAGCAGCTTGAAGAAGGCTGCCATCACCGTCTTTTGAGTACATAGGTAGTCAATAGGCAATACACCTTTACAATCCCAAAATACAGTTGCCATAACTTTAAGGGCTAAGAGTAGAGTATTGACCTTGTCCCCCCTCTCCAACTTTCCTCCACTCCATACTTGTTCTCTTGTTTTCTGGGGTGTTTTTGGCAAACTGGGTTTGGCGTCTATTCGAAATTTTACTCGATTTCACATCTTCATTGGCAAGAAAACGATAATAACACATTGCGCAACAGAAGCTAGTATTTCCCCTTTACTCATAGCAATACTGAAATGGCAAACAAGAGTGCAAGGATACTAGTCATGGGTGAACCGTCTCTATGCCCCCCCCCCCAACACTGATTCCCCTGCATACCGCACTGCTCAGATCACAAAATGAGTCCAATGACGAAGATCTCCTGTTTATATTTAAATAACCCACATAACTGTTATAATTAAGGCCAAATTCCCAACCAAAGTTATTTTCGCTTGGCCTAAATTGGTTTAGACCTACAACTTGTATAAGCTGAAAGTTTTTGGGTAGGAACTTGGCATTACTTTTAATATTTATGGTTTTTGGGGATCTCAATCCTCTTTTCAAAAGCTGTAAATTTGTTTTACCTTTAATTGTATACGTCTTACGCAATACCAACTACTATAAAAGTATGTAGGATACACGAGTGAGTGCCTTAGATTGACTGCGAAGGCTTGTCTACAAGAAACTGAGGAAGATGCTCCACAAAATAATGGGTCCGAAGATAATAGATAGTGAGTAAAGGTTTCAAGGAAGTGAAGAACTGTACTCGAAAAACGAATAGTTAACGGAAACTATCAAAAACAAAGACAAAAATTCTGCAGACACCAATATAGAATGAATAAAAAAACTGTTGACAAAACAAATTTTTAGGACACTAAACGAAAGACCTAATGTGTAGAATAAATGGTTTAAAAAAGTAAAAAAATATAAGATATAAAGAAAACTGGAATAAACCACGCAAAACGTAATGAATCATACCAAATTCAGACAACTGATTACTGCTTTCAAAGGCTTCAACGAAGAGCAAAAAAGAAAAGCATCTGATCTAGTTCCCCGAGACAACCTTAGGTACCAACAGGGCATGCCCCAGAAAGGCATCAGATCAGTGTAATAAAAGCGACAACCCACTCCACACCATTGCTCCACAATGTTGAGCAATGTACAGCACATTCAAAACTTGCAGGTTGAACAATCACAGAGCAAGAACTCTACCCCTACTGCCTCCAAATCTGGAACTACAGAGCCATCAAAAAAAGAATTCCCCCTATTTTAAAAAATTACAATTTCAAGTAGAATGAACATATTGAGTTGGCTGGGGTCTAAAATATACTTAAAGGTCAGGAGTTTTTATATACACCTAATAGGTTTCAATAAGTGCTCCATTAGTTGCACGCCAGACATCAAGGTGATAATCAATTTCAGCCCATGTAAGCTGAATCATCTCCGGAGTAACAATAGCGACAGTAACAATAACGACAGCAACAATAATCCTTTCACCGAGATGCACTAAAGTCGCGTATTTTTTAATTATTAACAATGTTCTTAATGTACTCCCCAAAAGAAAAAGTCCTAAGAAAAAAAGACTCTCCCAAAGTGAGTGTTTCATGTGGGTTAATGTATAACCGTATTTATTGGTCCATTCTTTTTTGCTGAAAGAACCATTACACGGGATGTGTATCTAGATATGTTTTCCCTCATATTGGCAAAATTGAACATGAAAATGGTTTCCGTACAATTTTATGCAAGATGGGGTGCCGCCGCATTACAAATTAAATGTAAGCACAGCACTGAACGTTCAGTTTGCTGACAGTTGGATTGGAAGATGTGGCCCTATTCCTGGCCACCTAGAAGCCCGGACCTCATTCCAATGAATTTTTTTTTTTGGGGATATATTAAGACTATTGTTTATACTGAAAAAATACACATGTTAGTCATCTCAGTGAAAGGATTATTTCTGCAGTCGCTATTGTAACTCTGGAAATAATCCAGCATAAAATTGAATACCTATAATAATAAATACCTTGAATAATTATAAAATTGAATATTGGGCAGAAATTGAATACTGCCTTGATGTCTGCCGTGCAATTGTGGAGCACATATTGAAACCAATTAGGTATGTAAAGAAAAACTCCCAACCTTTAAAAACGTTTTAAGACCCCAACCAACTTGATACGTTTAATTTACTTGCAGTAGTAATTTTTTTAAATAAGGCCATGCTTTTTGATGACCCAGTATTATTTACACTCAGGTGCACAGCAAAAAAATATATAAAAATTATCAATTTCAACAGAAATCTACAAACCCTAAGGCCAACATAATATCTGGAGTATTTTCTACTTTCACAGAATTTTGGCGAATATTGCCAGTTTTATAATAATGTTACTATAACTAACCAGGAATAAAACAACATATTAATTAATACTCTTACCTGTCATCAAATATCATTGACCTTGTTTTCGCAACTCGATTAGAATTCCTTTCAGGTGGTTTATCTGTAATTGGAGCCCCCATGCTTACATTCTAAAAAAAATGAAACAGAACTAAAATATAAGTATACATTATTTTCAATTGATCCGATGAGAAAATCAACAAAAACAAGGTTGCAATCCATTTTTGATTGATTATAAATATATCTTCTAAAAACAAAAACAAAATTTAGTTAAATAAAAGTAGCCCCAATTAATTGAATGAGGAGTGGTCGCTACAGGAGTCGCTACAAAAAAAATTTTTTCATGGCTCCAAAAATCACAGGTCAGTACCAGAGGTACTGACCTGTAATTCAGAGCCTCTGAATTATCACAGTAACAAAATTTGAAATTCCCAAAAATAATTTTTTGAGATCATAGATAGTGGGCTTTCAATTATTCAAGTTTGGAATATGTTACCAAACTAAATTAAACACATATTCATTTTTAATTCATATTTTTAGTTTAAAATACAATAGTTGTCATAGAGGCAACCAAGCAATTAATCATGGCATCACTACAGTAAATCTTCAAAAAACCAAGTTATAAGAAAAATAGTTATTTTCTATTTCCTGGACAATAACGATGTACAATAGCAAATCTGCACATCTTCTATTTCTTCTTCTTCTTCTCATCATGCCCTCTCCGACCAGAGGTTGGCAATCATGACAGCTATCAGGATCTTGGACACTGCAGCTCTAAACAGCTCCGCTGAGGTACAACGAAACCAGTCCCAAAGATTCTTCAACCAAGAAATCCATCTCCTTCTTACATCTCTCTTCGCCTGAATCTTGCCTTTAATTATTAAGCGAAGTATGTCGTATTTTGGTCCACGCATAATGTGACTCAGCTACTCTATTTTCCTTTTTTGGATGGTGTAACCGTTCCTTTCTGTTCCCATTCTCTGTAAGACTGTCTTGTTGGTTACTTTATCCGTCCAGGGTATTTTTAGCATGGGCCTATACAACCAAAGCTCAAATGCATCTATTCTCTTCATATTTGTCTTTTTCATTCAGCATCAAGGCTTCCGTGCCAATAACACTGTCGAGAAGATGAAACATCGAACCATCCTCACTCTCACGTCAAGGCTCAAGGATAATCATGATTACCGAATTTAACAGGAATCTGCAAATGTGAGCCGGAATCCGGAAAGGGACCTCTTGTCGAAAATTTTATACTTTGAGCTTTAAATTTTGCATTACATTCTGACTAATTTGATGCAAAATTCAGACTTTCCTCTTAAAATTTGTGTAAGTTACAGCAGATTAAAAGGTTTTGATAAAAAAATTGATGTTAAGTGCATTTTATACTATTACATAACTTTTTCTAAATTTTACATATTTAAGAACAAATCACACATAGAAATTATACTAATTGTTTTGAAAAATGTTGATATTTGACATTGCTGAAAGTTCTTTTCAACAGAGTGCCTTCACTTTTATTTAGTAGTTCTGCAATTGAGTCCCGGTAGGTCTGACTTGAGCTTAGGATACGCACCGGAAGGTCTCAGCATTCTTCTTTACCAAATATCTTGAGCTTTTTGAATAAATATTCTTTATATTGCGTAGTTATTTCTACAGGAGTAATAACATTAAAAATACAACCGGTTAAAGTAAACTATATTTATCTACAAAACACCCAAATATTGATATATCGACCCTAACAACTCATTTTTCTTCCAACAAGAGGTCCCTTTTCGCTTTCCACCTCACAAATAGAGAAATTTATTTTCCTTTAAACTTGACTGGCATCAGTCCAGTGGGAGTTGAAACCAAACCGGGCAAAACAGCACTTCCATTTAAATATATAGATGGTCCAGAGGTTTCTTTGATAGTTCCAGTTTTATCAGCTCACATTTTTTTACAACAGTAGAAAAATAATTCAGTATTATCATATTTTTTTTACTTCCGAATATACTGTAATTTTTTTACTAGATTATGAAATGAGGTCAATAAATTGATAAAATGTATCCTTGAATAAATATCGCACTTTAAAACTTTTGGTCGCATTTTATGTGGTATGCCACGAAATCTGTAAACACCCTGAATCTCCAAATGGATCAGAAAACAAATGCATATTCCCAGATTTCTCAATACGGTATAATTTTGATAAAAAAAAAACACTTCTGCAAAAACAGAAGTCTTCATTCACTTCCAAAAACCAGATTACAAGAAAAAAATTTATTTTATATTTCCAGTATTAATTGGGAATTCGGAAACAATAATGATTGATAATGACAAATCTATAAGTGGAGAGCTTCATTGAGGAAAGAGATAACAATAAAATATTACTAGTACACTGAAATTTATGAAAAATACCTCACCTCATTAATGTTAGTAACAAAGCTGGTTTCTGGTAAAGTCCATGAAGATTCATTACTGTTTTCTTCAAAAAAGTACACTCGTCCTTCATGATCACTCGATGAAAACCACTAAAACAGAATACATTACATGTCCAGTATAGCGAATCACCATAATCTCAATAACAATCATCAATAATAAAAAACATTGTGGTGTGTGTGTGCTTATGACCACACAATAGAAATGAAAACTTATATAAAATAAAATAATTTATTTATATTTCTAACCCACCGTGTTGGTCTAGAGGTAAAGTCTTCGCCAAAATCAGCTGTTTAACAGCTGATTTTCGGAGACGAAGATTCCTGGTTCAAATCCTAGCAAAGGTAGTTACTTTTATACGGATTTGAATGCTAGACAGTGGTTACCAGTGTACTTTGATGGTTGGGGTTCAATTAACTATACTCTCTCAGGTACGGTCGACCTGAGTCTGCACAAAACTACACCTCATTTACACGTCATACATATCATCCTCATCTCATTGGGTCATGGGGTTGCTTATTGTTCTGAATTGAACAGATTGCAACGTACACATATTAGGAATTAAAAAAAAAAAAATTATACACTTATGTCATAAAATGCATACTAAGGCCAAAATCTTAAAAAAATAAATTTTTCACACGTTTTCGTCAGAACAAAACAGATAATCGCTATTTACCGTTAAACTAAGCATTATACAAAAAATTTTGAAATAAAAGTTGTAGGATTTTAAATTCTCTTAAGCTTCCATTGAAATTTACAAAAATGCATATTAACGCTGTAATCTAAACGCCATAATCTAAATTCAACAATTTTTTTACGTAAAAACAGCCGCACCAAGAATTTCAGCAAACATGGCACCTACCCTATCTTGTAGAGCATAAAAAATTTACTAAACCAGGTGTTTTTAAAAAAAAATCGTACGACCAGTTTTTGAGAAAATCGCAAAAAAGTGAAAAATTACACGAATAAACTAATACTTCCGGTTGACCGATTTTGATGAAAATATTTGTGTCGGGTCTGGTAGTGGCATGTAACTTAAGTTTCAAGTTTCAAGTTTGTACGATGTTCCGTTCTTGAGATATTATGTACACGCGTGCACACACACACACACACACACACACACACACACACACACACACACACAGACCAATCGCTGAAAAAGTGTTTTTTGGGTTCAGGGGGGCTAAAAACATGTAAGCTAGATCCGGTGAAAACTCGATTTCAAAAAATCGACATGAAAACAATACTTTCCTTCCTATATATTTATATAGGCAAGAGAAAGTAAAAAATTCAACTTTTGAACAACATTTTTCTAAATAACGCATAATTTTGTGAAAATTACCAATTCTGTAACATTCACATCAGAACATGTTCACACTTATTTTACAGAAAACTCCAACCATGCAATTAATTAAGTACATAAAATGAAAGATGTTTCAATTAAATATTTCAGACTTTAAACTGATATTTTACAATATTAAAGCAGATATCGAAATTGGTCAACTATACTGCAAAGTAGAAGGTCCCAGGTATGATTCCTGGCAAGGGTTAGAAGTTATTATTACATGTACTATATTGGTTTACAACATAATTTAATAAGTTTAATAAAGTAAAAAAAAATCTGGTGTGAAACACTCACACAACTTTCTCTTGCTAATGCAAATAATTAACAATAAACCTGGCATTAGCATAAAACATTAGAAATAAACAAAAAACTAACCTCAATAAACATAATCTAATTTTTATCAAGAGTGAAAGACGCAAAATGAAAATCGACCTCATTTGGCTTAAAAATACAGAAAATCACTCTGTCACGCTAAAATAGGCTCTGTAGAGAAAAATGCTTTAAATAAAAGTTGTAGATCTTTTAATTTTCTATAAATTTGATTATAAACACTTTTGTCATAAAATGAATACTAAGGCTGAAATCTTACAAAAATCGATTTTTCACACGTTTTCATGAGAAAAATAAAGAAAATCGCTAATTACCGCTAAACTAAGCGTTATACAAATAAATGTTTGAAATAAAAGTTGTAGAATTTTAAATTCTCTACGATTTTTAAAAAAAATCGTAGGACCAGTTTTTGAGAAAATCGCAAAAAAATTGGAAAATTATACGAATAAATTACTACTTCCGGTTGACAGATTTTGATGAAAATGTTCGTGTCGGGTCTGGTAGTGGTATGTAACTTAAGTTTTAAGTTTCAAGTTTGTACGATGTTCCGTTCTTGAGATATTTTGTATACACACACACACACACACACAGACCAATCGCTAAAAACATGTTTTTTAGGTTCAGGGGGTCTGAAAACGTATAGATCCGGTGAAAACTCAATTTCAAAAAATCGACATGAAAACAATACTTTCCTTCCTATATATTCATATAGGCAAGAGAAAGTAAAAAACTGGTCAATCAGTAACATTAAAATGTCTTTCTTGTAGAATATTTTTAAGATGATTGGTACAATTCACTGAACACCACTGATTGAATATGAAAGCCAATGTATAAAAAAATTGCATCTTATAACTAAATTTTTTTTAAATTGAGTGATGATATCTACAGAGGCCTTGACTTGTATACAGGTAATAATATGAAGTGATATATGAATGAAAAAATACCAGACCTGACTGAGTAATCGTACCCGGAACCCCAGCATAAAAGCAAATTTCGGTGACCACTACACCAACACAGACCACCGATATTTCTTTCAACACTGTTAATAATGGATTGATAAAAATTTTAACTTCGAATACTCACAGAAGAACTCTTGAAATTCAAATAACTATTATTAAATAACCGAGAACTAATATTATAAAAAAAACTGTATATTAGATTCCTATAGTTCTTTAGATAGAAAGCATAAAAATATATCCAACACATATTTCCTCAACAAGTTTTAACAGTTGAATAACTAAATACATACACAACTGCATAATTACCACACTTAATTCACATTACAATGGAAAAACCCAAATGATAATGTGAAAACCCACAAATATATTATATACATTTATAAGATAAATATTTAAGATTTTTTTTTTTATTTAGCTTTTATTTGTTCTCAGGAACTGTACATTACTGACAACTACCCAATTTGATAGCTGCTTTAGCTGTATTATTTGACGTGAATAAGGCATGAGTTTGAACAGGGACCCCCAGTAGAGTTTGTTCACGGATGGCTGTCAGCTGGTCACCATACAAAGTCACTTGCCCAACCGGTGTTACTTAACAAATAATAGCGACTTACTACCAGCTGAATGACTGGGCTGGCCCGAAGGCCAAATTAGATTAAAAAGAAAATAAATTTATCACAGAAATAATTACTAATATTCTTTGTATATTTAAAAGTAAATAACAATTTCAGCTGCACTGGGCTTATTAGCTTACCTAGCTTCAGAAGGGTTCCTATAAAATCAGGAGTTCACAATACAACAGAGGTTGAAATACACCACTATGGTTATTAAACGAAACGTTACAAATCAAAGAACAATAGTCAGTAGCTCAAAGATGGTGGTGGGTTTATATTGATGAAAAACATATCAAAAACAAATGAAAATAAAACAATGGACATAAACAAAACCCTACATAAATAACACACACATTAATATGTACAAGTTCCAATGACATTGTAACTAATTACAATGAAATACAAATTTTAAGTATTAAGTATAATGAAAGTACAAATTCCAAAATACAATAAAAAGAACACACGTGCATGTGCGTGCACACAGATCATGAAAAAAACAAATCAAAAATAATATCCTTGGGATAAAAGATTCGTATTGTTTTAATAGAGAAAACTACAGAACAAGGATTGATGAGTTAAGTGATTTCTAAGCAAATTTAACTATTAAAACAAGAGTCTGCTCAGAGGAAACTAAGATGGAAATCTCTGATGCAGCTGAATACCAAAATGTTGGTTTCAAGAAAAGTCAGAAAAAAAGATAGTGAATGTATTTCCTAATTGTACGACATGTCGTTCTAATGCATCATGATTGTGATTTGATCTATTCATAAAATAAATAAATAAGAAAATTAAAGCAACATTGAAAGAAGTACAGGTTACAGGAAACTATCCATTGATAAATAATATAAAAGAGAATTAAAAGTCTCACACAGTTAAAAATGAGTAAAGATTTTTGAAGTGTTTGAGATGCGGCTCTAAATAAGGATGCTGAGAGTCTCCTGAGTGGACCACATCTCTAATGAGAAGGTACTGAGAGATGCATGTAGAAATCAAAAGAAGTCATAAACACGATAATGATTAGGAAGCTCAAGTATTTGGGACATATAATGCGTATTGAGAAAAGATATGGGTCGCTGAAATCTACATTGCAAGGAAAAATAGGTGAACAATGTTGTGTGGGGAAAAGACGTATTTCCTTGTAAAAAAATTTGAAAATGTTGTATTTGAAAACAACAACAGTTATTTCAAGCAGCAGTAGATAAGGTTCAAATAGTTAATATGGTGGCCAATGTCTGAAACGGATAGGAACCTAAAGAAGCAGAAGATATGTAGTTGAAAAGGCATACTATACAATCCAGGAATTTATCAACAATGTAATTTGATTTTTTTCCAGTTTTTATCACTCTTTTTTGAGGAAGACATTGATGATCTAATGGGAGAAATGCAATGTTGATACTGGACTTTTTGATACTGACTTACCTAATATTAAATTTGATATTTGTATGGATTAAAATTTAAATAATAAAATAGACAGTACAAAGATTTACCTTAAAATTTAACCTATCTTCTTTGTGACAAATGACACATAGATCTTCTTCAGATTCATCGAGAGCATCATAGAAGATATTTTTCTTCCAGTCGGTAATATCACTTGAAACACTACTGACACTATGTCGTTTAGAACTTAAATCGTGTGCTTCATTAAAACTCCGACGTTTCATTGATTTATCATACGCGGAATCAACATCGTACACATTACTATCAGCGGTGCTAACCATCACGAGGCCCTCCTCATTTTCAAGAGTGAAATTATTAAAAATAAACGATTCGGACTTGATACTACAATTTTTTTCGTTTTCGGTTTCATCATAATACTGAAAACTGACATCACTATCAGCATCGTTTATTATTATACCCGGTATGACGGAACCGGATGAATTTTGTGACACCGATATCGAAACATTGTCATTAACGGGCGATTTCATGGCTGTTGATGGCGTATCGGAAGAACTAAACACTTCAAAATCAGAACAGGAGCTATAGCAATGGCTATTATATGTACGATATGAGAAATCGGAAGAACTTTGTGAACTGCAATCACTGTCATCTAACGAGACATTACTTCCTGTCAGACTAGCGATATCGGTAACTAATTCAGAGTTAATTTTAATTAAGACCGAACCGAACGGTTGTTTAACAGAATCTGTTTCTAAATCTTCAACTGAAACGGACTTATTTTTGATCCCGTTTGAAGATGATTTATTTTCTTTACTTTGATGATGCCTAAATTTTCGATACAATGATTTTCTTTTACGATTCGGTAAAACGATTAGATTCATACATTCTTCCACTAACTTTGGATGTTTTTTATCGGACTCTTTCTCAGATTTTTCCGACTGAACTGTAATGAAATAATCATCGATCTCTTTACAGAACTCAACAAGACTGGTTGTATCATTCGTTACATTATCGCTAAACTTTTCTCTATCAAATTCTTCAATTTGTAACACTAAAGATGAGATCGACTGTTCAATTTTACTAAGCGACTCTATCCGGTTATGAAAATCAATTAATAAACAAGAATGTTGAGAATCTAGCCTATTATGAACGTTTATGTTTGGACAAACTGAATGATCGTTCAACAGTTTTAAAGTAGTTAAATTATCACTATTTATAGTCAATATTTCACAGTTTTGTTTATCACAATTAACACAACGATCACGTGTATTTTCTTTCGTAAAATCAGACTCATCACAGTTACATTTATTTAAACATTTCGTGTCTGTACATTGATTATTTATGTGAACGTCTATATTTTCATTTTTCAATGAATTACGAGCAGCAAAAGATTGCCAACTGGATAAACTTGGTTTACACAACATGGCTACAGAATTTAAAGCATTATCGCACAACATTCGAAAAACAAGACCGTGAGTTCGAAAACAATTGTGTTCTTTATGATTGCACGAGTACAACGGATTCAATTTCCACAACACTGAATCTAAACTAGAAAAATTGTCTTTATCATCTGATACGTTATATAATTTTTTACTGATAACGTAATCAGTTTTAACATCAGAATGAAGGCTAACATTGTCTCTATCGTTTCTGCTTAATTTCGATTCCATGATTGATACACAGTAACAGAATTAAATGTCAATAAATTAAACATAGAATTTAAACGACGACAATTGAATACAAAGTTCACAAAACTTAAACATTTTAAAAACACTTCCGATCACAGCATTAAACATTTTAAATAATCACAGTTGATTTAGAACACATTTACTGTAAATAACACACCAAATAAGACGACTTCAACTTCACGTAACAAACGATAAAGAAAATACAACATTCATTACTAGTACAGTACATACAACAGATTAATGATTCTACAACGAAAACACAATAGCCAATTAAATTTTCTTATGTATTCCTTACAATCCATTTACAGCAACTTTACGAACATATTATCAAATTAATTAAGCAATAAAAAATATAACTGCCATTTTTAACAATAAAATTTTTATTTATTAACTTTTATCGATACATTTATAGTATGATACTGACACGTTTTGCACAGTTCAATAATAACCGCGTAAAATTAATAGAAATTATTTTTCTCTCTATTCGAAAACTTGAAATGAAATGAATACAATACCACTTAACCATAAAAGTTTTAATTAATTTTTTTAATTTATTAATTATCTTTAACAATTAATATAAAAAATAAATACAGTAAACTCTACTTATAAGTACACAAGATGAAATCCCGACAACCAATAAAATATCATTTCCGTTTTCTGTAAAAATTAAAAATAGCCTAGACTTAAGATAAGCATATAATTTCTGTTCAGTTGATGAAAAAATAAAAAATAGTTTTTATTTTAAACATTTTTTATAAAAATTAAGAAATTATAGTAAAATTCGGTTATAACAATGTCGGTTTTAACAAAAATCCAGTAATAACGTATGAAAATAACAATTTGGTTTTATATGTCATTAACCAGCCCATAACAAGACAGGTGGAGTATCAAATTATTTACACTCAATCTGTTCATTGCAGGGCTAAAATAAATAGTTCTGTTTCTTATCACATGTTCAGCCAATTACATGACTGAATCATTTAAGAACAGAAGAGGTACAGGTGTAAAAGATACTAATCAGAGTTATCTCCTCTGAAAGTAATGAATTTCATTATACAGCCAGACTCTGTGTGGTGAGTGAAGTGAAGGTGTCATTTGCAGAGTGGAAAATATGTGCTTTTCAGAGGGCCCGGCATGCTGATAAGCGTACTTTTCGACTCAGTGAGGAAGGTAGTGGTAACCCACCTCACTCCTCGTTTTACTTAGTAAAACCTCTACAGGTTCAAACCAGCCTTTCAGCTGATAACCTAAACAACAACACATGTCATTAACATGTAGTTAAGTCGGATATAACAAAAATGAAATTCGGTTGTAACGAACGAATCCACTTTCCTTGAAAATTGTTATGACGAATTTAGGATTACAAATAACAAACTACTATAAACGGTTTTTAAAATTGCATTAAATTTTGTGTATGCACCATTTTTTTAAATTCATTAAAGTGTATGTACATTAAGTTATTTGTGTAGTCAGTATTTAAATGAAGTAGCTCTGGTTCACACGTAAAGTTTTGTGTTTAATTTTGGGAATCACTTCATCACGGGATTTTTGGTAAGTACTGTGCATACTTAAAATTTTTTTTAAATCGCATCAACATTTGCAGTCATTAGCGACTACTTCGTGTTTTTCTCTACATTAGCACGTTAAGGAGTTATTAGTAAATTGTAGTATTATCCTGATTGCCTCAGCCCAGACCTACCAGGAATTGAACCCGCAATCTTTTTTAGGCCTAAAAGAGCTGACGACTAAACGTCACTAACCGTTCAGCTGCAGAAGTGGTGTAAAAGATTTTTATTCATATTTTTACTTAAATTATGTATTTAGACTAATATTCGTTATTCCAGTAACTGGCTGGGCATGTAAGATAATGTAGATATTGCGGCATATAGAATCATTAGAATATAATGAACAAATAATGCTGGTTCCTTGAATTTCATTATAACCAAATTTTACTGTATATCCAAAACGCTTAAAAAATGTGGGTATTCAAAATCTCATTTAAATTTCACTAATTGTTTTTATAGTGTGTTAACACACCACATATTAATTTTCTTTCTTAGTTCATCACTTAAAATAACTGTTCAACTTATGAATATTTTAAAACACAGATAATATTGGGATATGACATAAAAGGACGTCCAGTCGATAATAAACTCTACTACATACCAAAATGTCCCAAATTTGATCCCGTGGAATGAAAATTTAAACACGCTCACAATTCAACTCAAAAACAACATTTCATTGTGCAGCGTAGTTGTTAATAATAAAAAAAACAGTTAATGCGACGTTAAATTAATAATAATAAAAAAGTGAAAAATTAAATAACAAACAATGTCAGTCTAGTATTTTAGAAACGATTCACTTCATATAAAAATTATGTTCACACAGTATAAATTTATCACAAGTCACTATGTTGCCTGATATTGAAAGTATTAAAAATTATTATCATAAACACACTAGCCTTCTGAATGATTTTCATAAATAATTTTCATTACTTTTTAAATCAAATTTATTACATTCTGCAAACTGTTACTTCATCGTTTACAATTTCCAAAATCCCTCACTCACTTGTTAAAATACTTGCAATAAAATATTTTGTTAAATCTATCAATAATTAACTCCAAAATTAATAACGAAGAGCTTACTGTATTAAAAAAAACCTCCAAATGTATTATCGTTTTAAAGAAAATGCTAAAAATAAGTTTATTAAATTTATAAAACACAGTTTAAAAAAATTAAACTGGTATATCAAACAAACTTAGCTAAGACACAGATTCAGATTCTGAATTCGTATAAATTATGAGCTAAGTGGATGAAGGTGCTACGTACAAATTACGTTATGTTGATGACAGAATTCTATAAATTTTGAGGAAATTCCAGTGGATAAAACTGTTATTTACTATGATTTTCAGTGTAGTTAGACACAGATTCAAATTCTGAATTGTTATAAATTATGAGCTAAGTGGATGAAGGTGCTACGTACAAATTACGTTATGTTAATGACAGAATTCTTTAAATTTTGAGGAAATTCCAGTGGATAAAACTGTTATTTACTATGATTTTCAGTGTAGTTAGACACAGATTCAAATTCTGAATTCGTATAAATTATGAGCTAAGTGGATGAAGGTGCTACGTACAAATTACGTTATGTTAATGACAGAATTCTTTAAATTTTGAGGAAATTCCAGTGGATAAAACTGTTATTTACTATGATTTTCAGTGTAGTTAGACACAGATTCAAATTCTGAATTGTTATAAATTATGAGCTAAGTGGATGAAGGTGCTACATACAAATTACGTTATGTCAATGACAGAATTCTTTAAATATTGAGGAAATTCCAGTGGATAAAACTGTTATTTATTTCATAATTTAATGATTTTCAGTGTAGTTATACATGTGTTAAAAATCTTTGTTTACCAGAATGTACTGTAATCCTCCTATACATACATAATCTTTGTAGATTAAGAACATGAACGGTGAACATTTACTGTCATCATTAAAAAAATTACTAAATATTATTAAAGAAAAAAAAAATCTGGTGCGAAACATCGCACGACTTTCTCTTGTCAATGTAAATAATGAAAACCTATAATTAACATGAGTGAATTACGCAAAATAACAATCAACTGTGGTGTGTCCATTCACCATTTTGATGAAAATGTTCGTGTCGGGTCCCCTAGTGGTACTTAACTTAAGTTCCAAGTTTCACCTTCAAACGATATTCCATTATTGAGATATTTTGTTCACATACATACAAAAGATTGTAAAAACATGATTTTTTTGTTTAGGGGGGCCTGCAAATTTGTATTCTGGTGGAAAACTCGATTTCAAAAAAACAACATGAAAACAAACAGTATTATTATATGGTATATGTACTGTTATAATGATTTGCAGTGTAGTAATACATGTGTTAAAAATCTTCGTTTACCAGAATGTACTGTAATCCCATACATAATCTTTGTAGATTAAGAACATGAACAGTGAATTTTAATGAACATTTATCGTTATCACTAAAAGGTACATATAACAGTATTTATATGGCAAAAGTAAAATAACTTCTTTTACAAAAAAACTTTGTACTGTATTATTGAAATAACGTTCATCCATTCTCAGAGGACGAAGTATAAAATACAAATTTTTGGTGTAAAATGTTGAAAAGTAAAGTTTGAAGAGGCTGCCATGCTAGCATAGTGGTTAGCGGATTGGCCTGCCACGCGGAGGTCCCGGGTTTAATTCCCGGCCAGGGTCTGGAAATGTTCCTATGTCAATTCCCACAGTTAATGTTAGATAATCCACCGAGAAAGAGATAATGAGATAATGACCGAGCAGTTGATGCGACTTTAAATAAATTTAAAAAAAAATTTGAAAAACTTTTAATTGCATATAAAGGTCGCTAAAGTAGAAAAATCAGACAATTCAAACAAAACAAGGGGCCTCAGAATATTTGTATAAATAGTACCTTCATCCACGAAGTTTTTCAAATGGTAAATGTTATAACAAAAATAATTTAATGGTAAAAATCAGCACGAAAAAGTAAATTAGAACCTAAAATCAAAGGCAAGACTTTGAAATTGCAGTTCACAGTTTAATTAAAAAAAAAAAAAAAAAACAACAAACATAAAAAATTTGAAATTAAAGATATACTTTTAAAAATTTTAACTGAAAAAGATTAACACCGAAAATAATGGCACACAAAATTTTAATTTACGTAAATTTACAATAACAACAAAATAAATTGTTCTGATAAAGTAGTAATAAATGGATCGGGAAATTAAAAATCACAAACTTTAAAAAAATTAATACAAATATTTTTTTTTAAATCTAACAAAACAAAAAATCACTTGTTTAATAACACATAATAAATACGCGGTGAATAGAAATCGGCTTCGTAGATCACTGAACAAATAAAACATTTTAAACTTACGAAACGTTTCAACCATATTAATGACGTTAAAAAATGTAGATACATCCGACCGCAAGTGGAACTGCGACCGATTGTGGTTAAGATTCGTATATCGACAGTTAGATACGTCGTTGATAAGAGAAGCGCCGGATCAGGAAACCGTATATAAAACAAAATTGTACAAGAACTAAAAAGAAACATAAAAAAACACAGAAAACACAGATCCGACTTGTTCTTTTCACACGACGTTATAATAAATTAGACGATCCCCACACGCACCCAACCCTTTTCTTCTAACATTACTCATTAGAAGGGGTCATCTCTCGGCATCAATTAATTCTTTACTGCTAAGTTTAACCGACGACTGCCACTTGACAGGAACAGATCGGACACCACTACTCTGCATTAACGATTCTGTGCGTTACGTCATTCTTACCATTTAAAGCCCATTCCATTCACAATCGTCAGTACGTTCATTACATACGTATTAGAGATAAACGTATACACATAAGTCTACCGCGCCTATGTACCCACCAATATATATGACATGCGGTAATCATATTTTTATTATCTTTTCTCTTCCTTCACGCAATTCACATTTTTAAAAGAATAAGGTATTTTCCCCCGATTCGTTCTCAGTTGTCATCGGACTGATTGATTCCTGATGGCCATGTTTTCGTTTTGTTTTGTATTTACTTTCTCTTGCCTGTATGAGTATATAGGAAGGAAAGTAACTGTTTTCATGTCGATTTTTCGAAATCGAATTTTCACCGGATCTACACGTTTTCAGACCCCCTGAACCCAAAAAACATGTTATTAGCGATTGGTTTGTGCGCGCGCGCGTGTGTGTGTGTGTGTGTGTGTGCGCGCGCGTGTGTGAACAGAATATCTGAAGAACGGAACATTGTACGAACTTGAAACTTAAGTTACATACCACTACCGGACCCGACACGAACATTTTCATCAAAATCGGTCAACCGGAAGTAGTAGTTTATTCGTGTCATTTTTCACTTTTTTGTGATTTTCTCAAAAACTGGTCCTACGATTTTTTTTAAAAATCGCCTGGTTTACTAAATTGTTTATGCTCTACAAGATAGGTAGGCGCCATGTTTGCTTACATTCTTGGTGAGGCTGTTTTCACGTAAAAAAATTGTTTTTCTAAGATTACGGCTTTAATATGCATTTTAGCGAAAAAATTTATACAATAAAAAAATATAGAGAATTTAAAATCCTACAACTTTTATTTGTAACAATTCTTTGTATAACGCTTAGTTTAGCAGTAATTAGCGATTTTCTTTATTTTTCTCACGAAAACGTGTGAACAGTCTATTTTTTAACGATTTTGGCCTTAGTATGCATTTTACGACAAAAGTGTATATATTCAAATATATAGGAAATTAAAATATCTACAACTTTTAGTTCAAGCATTTTTCTCTACAGAGCCTAGTTTAGCGTGAAAGAGTGATTTTCCGTATTTTTAAGCCAAACTGAGGTTGATTTTCATTTTGCGTGTTTCACTCATCATTAAAATTAGGTTATGTTTATCGAGGATAGTTTTTTTTGTTTATTTCTAATGTTTTATTACTGATGTTACATTATATTGCTAATTATTTGCATTGGCAAGCGAAAGTTGTGCGAATGTTTCACACTAGATTTTTTTTTTTATTATCTTTTCTCCTCCTTCACGCAATTCACAGTTTTAAAAGAATAAGGTATTTTCCCCGATACAATCTCAGTTATCATCGGACGATGATTTTGTTTTGATTTTTTTTTAATGACGCTCCATCTGCAGATTTGGACTCGGTCAACGTTGTTATAGTGATCAGGTAAGGGGGGCTCAAGGGTGTCCAGACAACCCTCGAAATGTAACAAAAACAAAAAAAAAACTGGTGTGAAACACTCACACAACTTTTTCTTGTTAATGCAAATAATGAACAATATAACCTAAAATTAGTAAGAAAACGTTAGAAATAAACAGAAAAACTAACCTCAAAAACATAACCTTATTTTAATCACGAGTGAAAGACGCAAAATGAAAATCAACCTTAGTTTGGCTTAAAAATACGGAAAATCACTCTCTCAAGATTAACTAGGCTCTGAGAAGAAAAATGCTCCAAATAAAAATTGTTGGTCTTTTAATTTCTTATAAATTTGATAATATACACTTTTGTCGTAAACTATTAAGGCATATTAAGGCTGAAATCTAAAAAAAAAAGATTTTTTTACACGTTTTCGTGGGAAAAAACAGAAAATCGCTAATAAGCGTTATATAAAAAAATTTTTACATTAAAGGTTGTAGGTTCTTAACCCTTTATAGGGCAGTACTACGGGGGAAAATATACATGCTGTAAAATATTAAATTGTGTTTTATAGGGACTTAAATAATGTATTTCTAGTGCCAAAACAGTTAGATTTTTCTATTTTTTATGTTAAGCCCTGGTAAGTATACTTCCCAAGGAACGTTTATAGAAATAGGAATCACATAATATTTAGTGGTAAGAATGTTTATTAAAACAACTTATAGTCCTATATAACAGAAAAATGTGTAGAATAACTTATCTCAACATTATATTAGAATGAATGCTTGCTTTCCCGTAAAAAGCTCGAATTTTCTAAGCACTGAACAAAATTAACAACAAAACAACACGGTTGCGTACGCTGGTATGAATCCTCACCACATTCGTGTAACTCATGAAGCAAATGGTCGCTGCACACTAATTTCAAAATGTGGATAGCCTACTTACCGGAGACATTTTTATAAAACCATAAAATGCCAATAGGGTTCAAAATTGCATAGCTTATTCTTAAAAAAATCATCCATATTGCCAGTGGTAAGTATACTTACCAAAGACCTATAAAGGGTTAAATTTTCTACAACTTTTATTACATACATGGTTGCGTTAAAATGCATATTAAAGTCGCAATCTTAAAAAAACAATTTTTTTACGAGAAAACAGCCTCCCCAAGAATTTCAGCAGACATGGCGCCTACCCAAGTAAATGAGGTGATTTTTTAAAAAAAAATCGTAGGAGCCGTTTTTGAGAAAATCGCAAAAAGTGAAAAATGACACGAATAAACTACTACTTCCGGTTGACCGATTTTGATGAAAATGTACGTATCGGGTCCGGTAGTGGTACCTAACTTAATTGTAATTGTACGAGGGGGTACCCAAAAGTATCCGGAATAGCTCTGCTGTGGGCGGAGCTTGTGCAGTACAAATTCCCGCCACTAGGCTGCTTGTAGCGCTACTCATTGCCAGTTCAATGCCATTTTGTTCGTTGATCTAGCTTGTTCTGTTCTCGTGCAGTGATTGTTCTCGCTAGTGCTGTTTTGTGCTCGTGTCGTTTTTCATGATGGCAAGTTTTAATGAACAACGTGCGGCTGTGAAATTTTGCTTCTTGCTCGGTAAAAACGCCGCGGAAACAGTTGTAATGTTGAACACAGCTTACAAAGACGACGCTATTGGAAAAACCCAAGTGTACGAGTGGTTTTTGCGCTTTAAAAATGGCGACATGTCGATTGAGAACAAACCTCGTTCTGGACGACCGTCGACTTCCCGAACAGACGAAAATGTTGTGAAAGTGAAAGAAATTGTACGAACAGACCGACGACAGACCATTGACCAAATATCACAGGTTAGTGGGTTATCTTGGAGCTCAGTCCAACGCATTTTAACAGAAGACTTGACAATGAAAAGAGTCGCTGCCAAGTTTGTGCCTCGGGTTCTGACAGACACTCAAAAGGAACGTCGAATTAAAACGTGTAGTGATTTGAAACAACAGCTTGAAACTGATCCAGATTTCATGTCAAAGATCATTACGGGTGACGAGTCTTGGTGCTATGGGTACGACCCAGAAACCAAACAACAATCCAGTCAATGGAAGACTTCATTATCACCCCGACCAAAAAAAAGTCGTCAAGTCAGATCGAACATCAAAACAATGCTGATTTGTTTTTTTGATGTGAGGGGAATTGTCCATTCAGAGTTCGTTCCACCAGGCCAGACGGTAAATCAAGCTTTTTATCTTGAAGTGTTAAGAAGACTACGAAACAGCATTCGTCGTAAAAGACCTAATTTGTGGCAGACAGGGGACTGGTTTTTCCACCACGACAACGCGCCTTCACACACGGCAATCTCGGTTACCCAGTTTTTGGCGAAAAATGGCATGGTTTTGCTACCACACGCACCGTACTCACCCGATCTGGCTCCGTGTGATTTTTTCTTGTTCCCACGCATGAAAAGGGGCATGAAAGGTCTCCGATTTAACAACGTTGATGATGTCAAGAAAAAAACGACGGATGAGCTGGCAGCCATCACTGAAGAGGAGTACAAAAAATGTTTTGAACAGTGGAAGCACCGGTGGGACAAATGTATTAGTTGTAATGGAGAGTATTTTGAAGGGGATAAGGTTCTTTTGTAAAAAAATTAAAAATAAATAGTTTCAAAAAATAATTCCGGTTTCTTTTGGGTACCCCCTCGTAATTGTAATTCTAGTTACAAGTTCTTACGACGTTCCGTTTTGGAGATATTCTGTTCACACGCACGCGCACACACAGACCAATCGCTAAAAACATGTTTTTTGGGTTCAGGGGTCTGAAAACGCGTAGATCCGGTGAAAACTCGATTTCGAAAAATCGACATGAAAACAATACTTTCCTTACTATATATTCATATAGGCAAGAAAAAGTAAAAATATTATAAAGATTAGTAAATTTTACCAATAGCAAGAAACTTACAAAGTTAAATTAAATAACTAAAATAATTTAAACTAGTATCGCTTAACGAACTTCTTTAATATTAGTTATTTATTCAGATCATTGTAAAATCACCCCTTGTTTTAAGGTCGTTTGGGTTTGGCTGCGCTCGGCTTTTTAGGTCATTATACAGAGTGATTTTTTAGTTCTGTTACCCAGTCAGGTTATTATCAGGTTATAAATCAGGTATAAATCAGGTTATCAGGTATTATCAGGTTTATTTAAAGAATGAAAATCGGATGACAACCGGTTCACAAAACAAATTTTTAAGAGACTAAAAACCGTAGACCTAGGGTTTTGGATAAATGGTTTGAAGAGGGAGATTGCACGATGGTTTTAACTCATAATTTCGATTTTTGGTTTTTTACTTTCTCTTGCCTGTATGAATATATAGAAAGGAAAGTATTGTTTTCATGTCGATTTATCGAAATCGAGTTTTCACCGGATCTATACGTTTTCAGACCCCCTGAACCCAAAAAAACATGTTTTTAGCGATTGGTCTGTCTGTGTGTGTGTGTGTGTGTGTGTGTGTGCGTGCGTGCGTGCGCGTGCGTGTGTGTGTGCGTGTGTGTGAACAGAATATCTCAAGAACGGAACATCATACGTACTTGAAACTTAAGTTACATACCACTACCGGACCCGACACGAACATTTTCATCAAAATCGGTCAACCGGAAGTAGTAGTTTATTCGTATAATTTTTCACTTTTTTGCGATTTTCTCAAAAACTGGTCCTACGATTTTTTTTAAAATCACCTGGTTTACTACATTTTTTATGTTCTACAAGATAGGGTAGGCGCCATGTTTGCTGAAATTCTGCGTGAGGCTGTTTTTACGTAAAAACATTTTCTTTTTAAGATTGCGGCTTTAATATCCATTTTAGCGCAAAACGTTATATAATAAAAGTTGTAGAAAATGTAAAACTCTACAACTTTTATTTCAAACATTTTTTTGTATAACGCTTAGTTTAGCGGTAATTAGCAATTTTCTGTTTTTTTCTCTCGAAAACGTGTGAAAAATCGATTATTTAAAGATTTCGGCCTTAGTATTCATTTAATGACAAAAGTGTATATAATCGAATTTATAGGAAATTAAAATATCTACAACTTTTATTTTTAGCATTTTTTTGTACAGTGCCTAGTTTAGCGTGAATGAGCGATTTTCCGTATTTTTAGGCCAAACTGAGGTTGATTTTCATTTTGCGTCTTTCACTCATGATTAAAATAAGGTTATGTTTATTGAGGTTAGTTTTTTGTTTATTTCTTATGTTTTATTACTAATGTTAGGTTTATTGTTAATTATTTGCACTGGCAAGAGAAAGTTGTGTGAATGTTTCACACCAGATTTTTAAATAAACGTTGTAGGTTTTTTAAATTCCTATAACTTTATTTTACCTGTAACAGGCAGGTGGAGTGTTAAATTATTTACACTCGAACTGGTAGTTCCAGGGCTACAAAAAAATAGTTCTGTTTCTTATCACATGATCAGCCAATTATATGGCTGAAGCATTTAAGTACGAAAGAGGTGGAGGTGTAAAAGACACATCAGAGTTATTTCCTCTGTGAGTAATGAATTTCATTATACAGCCAGACCCTGAGGTGAATGAAGTGAAGGTGTCATTTGCAGAGTGGAAAGTAGACATTTTTCGGAGCCGTTACATGAATAGTAAACCAAAATTGTATTTCTTAGCTTAAATTCATTTCGCATGTGAATTGGAAGAGGTCACTGCTCGGACATCCATTTTTAATTGGATAAGGTGTGTTCATGTATTTCTTAATCCCGATTAAGAACCGCATAAAAAAGTAAGTAGTAAAAAAATATCGCAAAAATACACATGAAAAGTATTCCCCGTTTATCTGGATTTTCGATTACTCGGACCGGAACTGATCCAATAAGGTCCGGACAAGCGGGATCCCACAGACACTGTACAGAAAACCCGCTCTCAGAGATAAAGGAAAAGGGAAGTATTAATAGAACGACAAAAGAATTTACAAAACAGTAAAATGTAAAATAAACAGGAAATACTACATAACGTAAAAGCTACTCGGTCTTAATTTAAATAAGACGAGGATACTCGGGTAAACTGTCGGTTGGTTAAGTGACACACATTCATCTAATGTTAGGCGTACTAAAGAATCTTGATGATCCGAAACCGCACAACCGAACGCATCCGGCGTCAAAGCATTGTTGAATCTACATTAGACGCTTTCAATATTTAGCCGTTATTCTTAATAAACATAACAGAAAAAACAATTTTCTATCTACTAACACTACATAACACTGTTACTTTTACACGTACGTTTTACAATCTGAGTATAGTCCAGCCTCTCTTAGTTCGCTCCTAATGTAAAAAAAATAATGACGTCACTGAGCATGCGCATTATATCAAAATGTGTACACGCTGATTATAAAGTAACAACAAAATACTTTCAAAAGTATTTAAATATAAAATACTTTTAAAAGTATTTTTCTTAATGAAATTGTTAGGCCTACATCATATCATGACTGATGTTTTTAGTACTTGAAGTACTTATAATTTTAAAAATAGTTAACTTACTAGGAATACGACATCCGTAAAGTCGCAGACTCTATCGCGCACCCTGTAGTAGGTGGCTTTTGTTTGTTGACAGTTTAGTAGGAGCAAACTAAGAACGGCTGAACTGTACTAGATCTGAAAAATTTTTAGACATAAGGTTCCACGGTTAAAAATGTTACTTCCGCATTTTAAAACAGCTGATCCAACACATGCACGTGTTATTTTCTTCCTCGTATAGGACCAATTTTAGACCATGTGAGGTGACTTAAACGTTTCTGGAAGCTCTTTTTGCAGCCCACATTCTCAGCATTCGCTCATTCACTTTTCTCCTTTCTTCTGATCACCCAGTAATCCTACTCAGTGTTTGCTCATTTTTTTTTTTTTTTTTTTTTTTTTTTTTTTTTTTTTTGGTTTAACGTCCGACTGTTTTGTAAATTGCTGCTAATGCAGACGGTGAAGGATGAAATGAATTTTTGTAACTTATGAAAAAATGGCATGCCCGAGTGGGATTCGAACCCAAGACCGCGTGATGAGAGGCGAGCACGTTACCAACATCGCCAACGCGGCCGGTTTGCTCTTCATGGCAGCCCTTAAAGTGCATAATCAGTTGTCTGAACTTGGTTCAGTTCATTAAGTTTTCTCGGTTTACTCACGTTTTCTTAATATCCTTTCAGATTTCATTAAACCATTCATCCGACACTGCAGGTCTTTTCTTTAGAGTCTTAAAATTTTTTATCAACCGGTTGTCATCCATTCTATAGAGGCGTCCGTAAAATTTTAGTATTTTTTTCTAATCGTTAACACTAATTGTTGATTTTCCCTGTACAGTTCTTCTCAACCTTGTAACCTATATTATCCGTCCAATATCTCCAGACCCATTATCTTGCGGTGGATCTTTCTCTCCACTTTCTTTGCTTCTCTTAGACCAGCCTTCCCGGTCATTCTAAGGCACTCACTCGCGTACATGAACGTATTATATATATAAATAATACACCAAAAATATATTTCTTGGCTTAAATTCATTTCGCATGCGAGTTGCACGAGGTCACTGCTCGGAGTATCATTACGTAACATTAGGTTGGGTTGACTGCACACATAATTTTTTTTACTGATTTCAAAAACTGTTTTTTACCACACATAAATACAAATGAAACAAAATATCGTAGTTATAGACAATTACCGCGTTTTCTATAATCGTTAGGATCTGAAAGCGTAACCCCAGGGAATATAAAGGTCGACTAGATAATCGTTCTTTTTAAAAAATATTTCGTTTTGGTGAAAAATTGAAAGAACTCATAAAACTGTTTTAGTAGAATGGATACGAAGATCGTTACACTTGACCAGTTATGTTATGTCGCATTATACGAGCCAAATATCGAAATCTCTCAAAGCAAATAATTTATTATCCTTTCAATTCCACAAACGCAAAAAAACGGTCTTCAGAAAAGGTACTTTAACAGAAGCCGTTCACTTCCCGGAATATTTGTAAATGCACAACAAAAACCTACCCGAAAGCAAGCGGTTTGCCCAGAGCGGAGGTTTCGACGTATTATTCTAAACAAATTGGCCCTACACACTCGGAAGGACTACAATTCCCATACACAGGTTTCCAGTTTTTTTGCATCTATACAACACCATCTTGTAATCAATAAATTTTTACTTTCTCTTGCCTATATGAATATATAGGAAGGAAAGTATTGTTTTCATGTCGATTTTTCGAAATCGAGTTTTCACCGGATCTATACGTTTTCAGACCCCCTGAACCCAAAAAACATGTTTTTAGCGATTGGTCTGTGTGTGTGTCTGTGTATACAAAATATCTCAAGAACGGAACATCGTACGAACTTGAAACTTAAGTTACATACCCTTACCGGACCCGACACGAACATTTTCATCAAAATCGGTCAACCGGAAGTAGTAGTTTATTCATGTAATTTTTCACTTTTTTGCGATTTTTTTTCAAAAACTGGTCCTACGACTTTTTTAAAAATCACCTCATTTACTCAATTTTGTATTCTCTACAAGATAGGGTAGGCGCCATGTTTGCTGAAATTCTTGGTGAGGGCGTTTTTACGTAAAAAAAGTGTTTTTTTTAAGATTACCCTACGGGTAAGCGCAAAAATTTATACAATAAAAAATGTATAGAATTTAAAATCCTACAACTTTTATTTCAAACATTTTTTTTGTATAACGCTTAGTTTAGCGGTAATTAGCGATTGTCTGTTTTTTCTCACGAAAACGTGTGAAAAATCGATTTTTTAAGATTTCGACCTTAGTATTCATTTTATGACAAAAGTGTTAGAATCAAATTTATAGAAAATTAAAAGATCTACAACTTTTAATTAGAGCATTTTTCTCTACAGAGAGTAATTTAGTGTGAAAGAGTGATTTTCCGTATTTTTGAGCCGAACTGAGGTTGATTTTCATTTTGCGTCCTTCATATAATGATTAAAATTAGGTTAAGTTTATTGAGGTTAGTTTTTTGTTTATTTTTAACGCTTTATTACTAATGTTAGGTTTATTGTTAATTATCTGCATTGGCAAGAGAAAGTCGCGTGAGTGTTTCACACCAGATTTTTATTGTTGTTGTTGTGAAGACCTAATGGTCTTCAGCCGAAAGGCTGGTTTCAACCTCTAGAGGCTTCACTAAGTAAAACGAGGAGTGAGGTGGTTTACCGTTGCCTTCCTCACAGAGTTGAAAAGTAAGCACACCAGCATTCCAGGCCCTCTGAAAAGCATCTACTTTGCTCGCAAATGATTTGCTTTGCAAATGAGACAGTCACTTCATTCACCACAGGGTCTGGCTGTATAATGAAGTTCATTACTCTCAGAGGAGATAACTCTGACTAGTGTCTTTTACACCTCTACCTCTTTTGTTCTTAAATGCCAATCATATAATTGGCAATGACCATAATTGGCAATCATAATATAATTGGGCTTACTAAGTAGAACGAGGAGTGAGGTGGTTTACAACTGGCTTACTCATCGAGGGGAAAAGTATGCTTATCAACATGTCAGGCCCTCTGAAAAGCATCTACTTTCCATCCTGCAAATGACTCCTTCAATTCACTCACCACAAGGTCTGGCTGTATATTGATATTCATTCATCTCACAGAGGAGATAATTCTGACTAATGTCTTTTACACCTCTACCTCTTCTATTATTATATTCTTCAGTTAGCCTAAATAATTGGTGGACCATGTGATAAGAAAGACAACTATTTTTGTAGCCCTGGAACTAGCCTATCCAGTGGAAATAATTTAAGACTTCACCTGCCAGTTATGGGCACATGGTGCGTGCGTGCATAAGGTTGTAAACATGGTGACGGAAATAAAATGCTCGAACAAATAATTACCATCCTCCAAAACAGGTCATAATAAGGTAAAATATACGGTAAGCGATGAAAGAGTACGCCCAGGACTATATGGTCTATAGTCCAGCTTCTCTTAGTTTGCTCCTAATGTAAACAAATAATGACGTCACTTAGCATGCGCATTATATCAAAATGTGTACACGCTGATTAAAAAGTAACAACAGAATACTTTCAAAAGTATTTAAATACAAAATACTTTTAAAAGTATTTTTCTAAATGAAATTGTTAGGCCTACATCATATATCATGACTGATGTTTTAAGTACTTTAGGTACTTATAATTTAAAAAATAGTTAACTTAATAGGAATACGACATCCGTAAAGTCGCAGACTCTAGCGTGCACCCTGTAGTAGGTGACTTTTGTTTGTTGACAGTAGGAGCAAACTAACAACGGCTGAACTGTAAAACGGCGGCGGTGGGAATCGACAACTGGAGAATGCAACATCGGATAAAGATGTTTGAAGACGTAAAGGCGCATTTACACGTACAATGATTTGCTGGCGCCAGTATTGATGCACGTTTAATTTGCATGCCAGTTGAGGTTTACACATTAAACGCTTTTTGTCGCGCCAGTTCCATTTTATTTTGCTGTTGTGTAGTGTCAAGTTCGTGAAAACTTCCAGAACAGTGATTTGTTACATTGGTATTGATAGTTTGGAGGTCAGTTTTTATAAGACGAACAATGTACGTCCCACAAATAAGGAAGTTGTTCATATTTTTTCAAAAATTTATTGTTTTCATCACTACTTCACTTCTTATTTAAACAAATTTAGCTCATTTTAGTTACCGTTTAAAGATACAGCAAAATAAAAATCTACGTATAAGAAAATATATAATAACAGATAATGGATGATAGTAAAAAATCAATTCGCAATTGAACCACCTTCTGTACACCAATAGCTTACTGGCGAGGTGAAGGTTTATTTATACATGTAAATGTTTATTTAGTGGTGCGCCAGTCACTTACTGGCGAACAAAATTTCAGAAGGCTGCAGAAAATTCCATGCAAGTTTCTTTCTGTGCATGCATGTTGAAACTTGCGCGCCAACAATGGTTTACACACGCATGCATCGTTTTACTGACGCGCCAGTTCTCACTGGCGCCAGCAAATCATTGCACGTGTAAATGCGCCTTAATAATTAAAGGAGAACATGACTCGTAGTGAGTTGAAGCGCCAGTAAAGAAGAAGAAGAATATGTATTGTACATAAATTATGGACTCAACAGCACCGCTGCTGCGTGCCTTATACTACTGTCCAACGAATGTTCACCTCACACAGACAAAAATTACTAACAATTAAACTTGATAGACTGCCAGGTCAATAAGTTAATTACTGACATCATATTTCCCAGTAATAACTGAGAGAATACATTAAAATAACTCGTATCGTCGCAATATTTTTACATTCATTTCAAGAACATTTCTTTTTATTATCCTTCCGCTGCCGTCTTTCTATATTTTTGACGTTTTAAAATTCGCAAAATGAAACGAAGAACAGTTTGGTAAAATTAACTAAACAAAATATACGAAACGAGAAACACAAAACTCCTGAAATTCTCATAAGAAATTAATATAATTCCATTCGCTTGCTGTTTTCAATCAATTACCAAATATCTAAAAACATTTTCCAGTTTAAAGTTTTTGATCAGTAGTCGAAAAGCATTAAATAAAATACGCCTTCCAATCTGAACAGAAGTTTTTAAGATTTTCTTGGTGACTAGATTTAAAAGTCTGGTGTAAAACGCTAACACGACTTTTTCTTGCCAATGTAAATTTTAAACATTATGACCTACCTATGTTTAATCATTTGTAAACAATGTAAAATTAAAAACTTAATATTTTAAGCAACAGTGTACGACGTAAAATTAAAATCAACCTCGGTACTACTTTAAAATAGGAAAAATAATTAACTGACTCTAAATTAGGCACTGTAGAGGGGAAGGAAATGCTTGAAATAAAAGTTGTAGGTTTTTTTTAATGTCCTGCAACTTTGATTACATCCACATTTGTCGTAAAATACATACAAAGGCCGCAATCTTTAAAATAAATTCACACTTTTTACCGATTTTAATAAGAAAATACAGAAAATTACTAATTATTGAGGCTAAACTAAGTAAGCGTTGTACAACAAAATGTTTGAAATAAAAGTAGCACGTTTTTAAATTTTCTGCAACTTTAAGTAGTACACATTTTTGCACTAAAATGCATATTAAGGCCGCAATATTTTTAAAAAATGTATACGAGAATATAATTATAATTTACTAGCATGCCCCATCGCACGCAAAAAATGGAGTAATCAATTTTTAAAAATCTGGTGTGAAACACTCACACAACTTTCTCTTGCCAATGCAAATAATTAACAATGAACCTAACATTAGTATTAAAACATTAGAAATGAACAAAAACTAACCTCAAAAACATAACCTTATTTTAATCATGAGTGAATGACGCAAAATGACAATCGAACTCAGTTTGGCTTAAAAATACGGAAAATCACGCTTTCACGCTAAACTAGGCTCTGTAGAGAAAAATGCTCTAAACAAAAGTTGTAGATCTTTTAATTTTCTATAAATTTAATTATATACACTTTTGTCGTAAAATGCATACTAAGACCGAAATGTTAAAAAAATCGATTTTTCTCACGTTTAGAAAAAAAAACAGAAAATCGCAAATTACCGCTAAACTAAGCGTTATACAAAAAAATGTTTGAAACAGAAGTTGTAGGTTTTTAAATTCTCTACAACTTTTATTATATAAGTTTTTGCGCTCAAATTTATATTAAAGCCGTAATCTTAAAAAAACAACGTTTTTACGTGAAAACAGCCTCACCGAGAATTTCAGCAAACATGGCGCCTACCCTATCTTGTAGAGAATAAAAAATTGAGTAAAATAGGCGATTTTAAAAAAAATCGTAGGACCAGTTTTTGAGAAAATCGCAAAAAACTGAAAAATTATACGAATAAACTACTACTTCCGGTTGACCGATTTTGATGAAAATGTTCGTGTCGCGTCCGGTAGTGGTATGTAACTTAAGTTTCAAGTTTCAAGTTCGTACGATGTTCCGTTCTTGAGATATTCTGTTCACACACAGACACACACACAGACACACACACACACACACACACACAGACCAATCGCTAAAAACATGTTTTTTGGGTTCAGGGGGTCTGAAAACGTATAGATCCGGTGAAAACTCGATTTCGAAAAATCGACATGAAAACAATACTTTCCTTCCTATATATTCATATAGGCAAGAGAAAGTAAAAATATGTAACAGAAATTTGTGTAGGTGCTAGATCGACTGTATACTCCAACGTACACACACAAACACGCGCGCGCACATACACAACGTTTTGATAAATTCCCGCGTATGTCTCTCGCTATTCTACCCTTTTAACTACGTATAACTGTACTGTACTTCAACAATTATTAGTACGCGCGCGCCCACACACACACACACACACACAACGTTTTGATAATTTCCCCGCGTACGTCTCTCGACGTTATCAAACCTCTTCGTCTACTTCAACAACAATACCTACTCCCATGTATATTCCAGCCTCTCTAAGTTTGCTCCTAATGTAAACAAATAATGACGTCACTGAGCATGCGCATTATATCAAAATGTGTACACGCTGATTAAAAAGTAACAACAAATACTTTCAAAAGTATTCAAATACAAAATACTTTTAAAAGTATTTTATAAATGAAATTGTTAGGCCTACATCATATCATGACTGATGTTTTTAGTACTTTAAGTACATACTTATAATTTAAAAAATAGTTAACTTAATAGGAATACAACATCCGTAAAGTCGTAGACTCTAGCGTACACCCTGTAGTTGGTGGCTTTTGTTTGTTGACACTAGGAGCAAACTAAGAACGGCTGAACTACACACGCGCGCGCGCACGCACGCGCGCACACACACACACACACACACACGTACATATTTATGAAAATCTTCATTATGGCCCTTAAGGTTATAATTTATTGAAAATTTAAAAATAAATTGTTCCTGTGAATATAAATATGAATATGCTGTCAAAATGTCATGAAAATCGGTTCAGTAGTTTCAGAAATTAGCCTGCACAAAAACACGCTTTGTCTTTATAATATTAGTATAGACTAGTTGTTAATAGTTACAATTTATTGTAATGTGTTAATAAATACTTGGAAGTTAAAAAAGTTTTCAAAAAGATGTGTCATTTATTAACAACTGGATCCTTAAAAGAGAACCCGGGTCCTTCCGCTTTGTAGACCAGAACACTAACCACTACGGAGTGGGTCATATTTTAATTTTGATTGTGTTAATTTTGTATGTACTCCTATTGGTAAAAATTAAAAATTTCGACGAAGTCTATTCCCGGAAAGGATGCCCGACAAATAAAGTCGAATTATTTATTTATTCTTAGATAAGAAATACACTGACTTAAACATTCACAGCACCCAAAATCATTATTCAGTACAACAAGGCACTTAAAAACCAATTCACAGAAGTTTAATGAACCATGATATGAGTTTTATCTGTTACGCATTGTCTATGAGTCATAATTCACTAGCGTAATGAAACGCATCAGTTTCGCAATCCGGTGTATTAATAAACTAGCATTTATCTACATAGTACAAAATAGAGTAAGACTTCCTTCGACACAAAAAACCATGATTCATTTTTTAAATGATTTTCCTTCATACTGATTCGTCGACTAAATGCACACAAATGAACTGATTTCTTCTTCTTCTTCTTCTTCTCACAATCAAGAATTAGGCTCCCGCCTGTTCCGACCCACAAAAGCGACAAAACTATTGAATTAAATTGTTGCCATCTCTTGCGTGGCCTCCCAAAATATCTCCTCCCCTCCAACATGTACTGCAAAACATTGAGGAAATTCTTCCCTCCGGCATTCTCTCTAAATCGATTTCGATAACCTGCAATCTTCGCAATCAGGTTGTTGTTGTTCAGGTCATCAGCTGAAAGGCTGATTTGCACCTGTAGAGGTTTTACTAAGTAAAACGAGAAGCGAGGTGGTTTAGCATTGCCTTCCTCACTGATTGAAAAAGTACGCTTATCAGCATGCCGGGCTCTCTGAAAGCATCTTACTTTCCACCCTGCAAATGACACCTTCACATCATACACCACAGGGTCTGGCTGTATAATGAAATTCATTACTTTCAGAGGAGATAACTCTGATTAGTGTCTTTTACAGCTCTACCTCTTCTGTTCTTAAATGATTCAATCATTTAATTGGCTGACCATGTGATAAGAAACAGAACTATTTATTTTAGCCCTGCAATGAACAGATTTAGTGTAAATAATTTGACACTCCACCCAATCAGGTTGTAACATCTAATTCCGTTCTTATGTCCTCATTTCTTATTTGGTCCCTACGACTGCAACCCTTTGTTCTCCGCAGGAATCACATCTCTGTTCTCCTCTTGTGGTCTAGTACTAATCCACGACTCACTTCCAGTAGGATTGGGGCAGCCATCATACCTTGTAAAATCTCTGCGTTTCCTTTCTTGTTTTCCTGCCAAGGGTTCTACTAATATTGCCGTACAGTGCTTAAAATTTGCCAACTTTCTTCTCTATATACCCAAATCTTGATCAATCTTGATCAACCTAAATAATTCCATGTGATATTTGTTCGAGCACCACATCACTTATCACCATTTTAGACCGGGTAGATATTTGCCAGTGAATGTTATGTTAGTACCTTTGACTTACTTTTGACTTAATTACCTTTGACTTTTAAACGGAAACGTTGAAATTATATTTTTTGCATAATTCATTTAAAACGTACACTGATCTCTGAAGCTCATCCTCGCTTTCTTGCACAATCCACAAATCATCCGCAAACAGTAAAGCATTCAAGTAAACGTCATTGCCTAATTCCTGAACTAACCTTATTTTCCAAGTGATTTCTTTAAAAAATATTAACAACCAAATACATTATCAGAGAGACTACAAGAAAAACCAACTCTATAGAGAACTTTATAGTGACTACTTATTTTACCGGTTCCCTGCCTCATCAAACCCACCGCTTCAGTTTTTGACTCATGGTGTGTACGGAAGCACGAGTATGTGTGTGGTGTACGAATTTAGAAAATGTAAGTCTCTTCTAGCAGACGGGATCAATTCAAATATGGCTAATTGGGAGTATAGCAAAAAGTCTCCATATAAATGGTTCTGATTATAACAGACAATTTATTTGAACGATCTAAACTAGGTGTGCAATCGTTTTTTTAATGGTGGGGTAATTACTACTGGTTTAACAAAATGTAACATGTATGACATACACCGGTTGGGACAATGATTCTTTGTATGAGTAGTGTCAGTGTGATTTATTATCAAAGGAGAGCCAGTTGACCGGGTGTCCAAGTTCACCTACTTGGGCACACTCCTCAATGAACAGTAGGACAATTCTCTAAAGGTTAGGTATAGAATAGAAAAGGCAAGGAATGCATTTGTTAAGATGGGCAGACTTTTTATGAGCCATAATCTTGATCTCGAAATAAAAGTGAGACTCGTCAGTTGTTACAAATTTTCAATATTATTCTATGTAGTTGAGTCATGGGGCTTATAGCAGCAACACAAGGGAATTAAGAGGCTTTCGAGATGTGGTTGTATAGAAGAATCCTGAGAATCTATTGGGTAGATCATGTAACAAACGGAGAGGCAATGGAATGGATAGGAAAGAAGATGGAGGTTGTGAATAGAGTGAAAAGAAGGAAGCTTGAATATCTGGAACATGTAATAAGAAAAAGGAATAAATACCAGCTTATTCATTCCATTCTTCGGGATAAAATCAGGAGGAGACGTGGACCAGGTAAAAGACGGATGTCCTGGCTCAAGAACCTTAGAGTGTGGTTCTACAAAACAAGTCCAGAGCTATTCAGAGCAGCTGTCAGGAAGGTTGTCATAGCCAGAATGATCGCCCCAGCATTCAGATCAAATAGGCACCATAAGAAGAAGACATGTATAGTCTATAATTAAAGTTATAGGAAATAAAAAAAATCTACAACTTTTATTTCAAGCATTTTCTTCTACAGAGCTTAGATTAATATCAATTGAATGATTTTCTGTATTTTTAAGTCAAACAAGATGTTGATTTTCATTTTATGTCATTAACTCATGATTAAAATTAGGTAATGTTCTTCATTCAATATTGGCAAGAGAAATTTGTGTGTTTCATAACAGATTTTTATATTATAGAGATATTATATATAGATATTAACAAAATTATCAGACTTTTAATGAATGACCTTTCGATAAATATGATTTACATGCAGTTATGTGATTTTTATTACAATATTAACAATTTAAAAAGTGACAAAATGTAATTAGTAAATAGATTTATTCTTTGAATATCCCCATTAGATTTGAGTAACCTATATGAACTAGTTTCTCTATTTGATAATGGTTTCTGTATTTATAAGAATCAGACCACAAGGTCGATTCGATAATGATTTATGTGATTTATGTATTTCACAGTAAATTTATTACTGCAGGAAGTCATAAATTCCTTATTAATTTTTACAATGGATATTTCAATGATAATAATTTTTTTATTGGTAATACATAGTTCTGGAAAACAGATAATTATAAAAAAAGCTACTATAATGTTCGTCAGGATTCATAGACTGAAAACTTTATCTGTACAAATATGTAAAAAAAACAATATTTGTTTATATGTGCAAAGTAATTGCAGAAACTGCCTAACCGATTTTGACAAAAAAAATTAACTGTCGGAAGCTTAGAGCTTCCTGAGTTAGGATATGGTATGACTAAATCCATTTTTTGAAATTTTTTTCCTCTTTCAGTATATGAGTAATTAATTTTCAAAATATTGGAAAAACACTTTTTCTTCCATCCTTGTTCTACAAAACCATCCATAACTCCAGTTCTAAAAGACCTATAGATCTTTTCGATATTATATTTAAAAGAGAATTTCATGAACTTTAATTTAATATGTAAAATAAATAAGAAGTAAACACATCTATTTTTTGTGTAAACTCAAAACAAATATAAAATTTTTCTTTAATTTTGAAAATTATATTGAGTGTTATAATCATCAAATCCTGAAAATTTTAAAATGGTACCGCAATTGGATTAGGCGTTATGACAAATAAGTCATTGTGTATTACGGCGTAATTATTAAAATATGGGTCAATCCCCATGTTAAGGTGGTTCCTTGACCAATTTTATAACTTATGTTACTTCGATCCCAATGGTAGGACAATTAAAAACTACAATTAATCATTCTTTTCCTTTCTTTCATCTTCAAAAAATCACGGTCATTTTTCTATTACAACAAAAAAGTTATTACGCCTGTAAGCTTTGCGTTAAATGCAATAACATTTTTCACGTTTGCTATAAAGACTTAAAACAAAAATGGTTTCTCATGGTACCACACACACAGATACCAACTGATAAGAACATGTTTTTTGGGTTCAGGGGACCTGAAAGCATGTATTTCTGATGAAAACTTGATTCTGAAAAATTAACATGAAAATAATACTTTCCTTCCCTATATATTCACACAGGGCAAGAGAAAGTAAAAAATCTGGTGTGAAACACTCGCACAACTTTCTCTTGCCAATGCAAATAATGATAACCTAAAATTAGTAATATAACATCGGAAATAAACTAACTTCAAAAAACATAACCTTATTTTAATCATGAGTGAAAGACGCAAAATGAAAATCAACAGCAGTTTAGCTTAAAAATACGGAAAATCACTCTTTCACGCTAAACTAGGCTCTGTAGAGAAAAATTCTCTAAATAAAAGTTGTAGATCATTCAATTGTCTATAAATTTGATTACTTTTCTCGTAAAATGCATACTAAGGCCGAAATCTTTAAAAAAATAGATTTTTCACAAGTTTTTGTGAGAAAAAACCAGAAAATTGCTAATTACCGCTACACTAAGAGTTATACAAAAAATGTTTGAAACAAAAGTTGTAAAATTTTTAATTCTCTACAACTTTTACTAGATACATTTTTGCGCTAAAATGCATAATAAAGTCGCAATCTTAAAAAAATAATTTTTTAATGTAAAAACAGCCTTTCCAAGAACTTCAGCGGACATGACGCCTACCCTATCTTGTAAAGCATAAAGAATTTAATAAACCAGGCGATTTTAAAAAAAATTGTAGGAACCATTTTTGAGAAAATCGCAAAAAAGTGAAAAATGACACAAATATACTACTTTCGGTGGACCAATTTTGATGAAAATGTTCGTGTAGGGTCCAGTAGTCGTACCTAACTTAAGTTCCAAGTTTCAAGTTCGTACGATGTTCCATTCTTGAGATATTCTGTTCACACACACACACACACACACAGGCCAATTGCTAAGATGTTTTTTGGGTTCGGGGATCTGAAAACGTGTAGATTCGGTGAAAACTCGGATTCGAAAAATCAACACGAAAACAATACGAGTATTTTCCTTCCTATATATTCACACAGGATAAGAGAAAGTAAAAAAGGTACAAGAACACATAACAAAATATATGTATGCTAACAGAACAAATATTATTTAATAATAATGATTTTCCATAAAACCATTACCTAGCCGAAAATTAAATATTCCAGTCATTTCCCTTCATTCTTTCACGTACGCATACCAAATCCTCATGCAAAATAACGTATCAACTAACAATAATGTTATTACAAAATTATTTGAAACGTTTTAATAAACGAAATGGAAGGTGATGTAACAATGTAACAATGCTGTGTACGCATACTTTAACAGATAAATTGAACCATGTACAGACTGAATACAAAATGTCAAATTGACCTTTAACTAAAATCAAGCCAACGTAAAATTATTACGAGGTATTTAAAATAATGTAGACCCTTAGATAAACATCCTGTGTACTAAAAATAAACAACTTAAAAAATGGTATAAAAAATTAAGTGAATAATAATACGTAACTAAAGCTGTTAAAAAACACGTTATTTATATTATAACAACAACTATCTTGATAGTAGTTACATTTTCTTCAAGTCATCACAAGATAAAATAGGTTTTATTCATTTTTCTAAATAAATAATTTGTCCATAACACGCAGGTAGAGTGTTAAATTATTTTCACTCGATCTGCTAGTTCCAGGGCTACAAAAAATAGTTCTGTTTTTTACCACATCGTCAGCCAATTACAAAACTAAAACACTTAGGAACATAAGAGGTAAAAGTGTAAAAGGCACTAGTCATAGTTATCTCTTCTGAGAGTAATGAATTTCATTATACAGCCAGACCCTGTGGTAAATGAAGCGGAGGTGTCATTTGCAGGGTGGAAAGTAGATGCTTTTCAGAGGGCCTGGCATGCTGATAAGCACATTTTTCCCTCAGTGAGGAAGGCAAGGTAAACCACCTCACTCCTCGTTTTAGTTAGTAAAGCCTCTAGAGGTTCAAACCAGCCTTTCGGCTGATGACTTAAATAACTACACAAATGAATACTAAAAATTGTGTAAGTATTGGAGATGATGTAAGATGTATAAAGCAGTTGAAACCAACTAATCACCTCAATCTAATCTAATTACTCTCTATCTTCAAACAGAAAACTTTAAAGCAAACCGAAACTTTCAAACCTCATATTTCAAAACGTCAAACCTTTAAATTATAAAACTTCAAATGTTAACCTAACATCAAACCTCAACCTGAAAAGTAAAATATCTTCAAATTTCAAACTTCAAAACTCAAATTTTTAAATGTAACCATTGTAACTACAAAACTTCAAATTTCAAAAATTCAATGTGTACTTTTTAAACTCTGAAACTCCAAACCCCCCTCCGAACCCAAACGCAAAGCTGAAACGTATCAAGGTTAAACCTATAACATTCTAATTAAAAATTAAAAATTTTGGAACATTAACCTCAACTTACAATTTTCAAACTTAAAAACTAATTATTCTTATCTACCTAACTCTTTGACCAAACTTCACCCTATCCACTTATAAATTCAGATCCACCTACCCCCGTTTGAAGGCCGAACTTCACCCTATGCCTAAGTGCGGCAGCGCTCGCACTTTTATGGCTCTGATCCGCTTATGTATTCTGATCCATCTACCCCTCTGACCGCTTAAGTATTCTGATCCACCTGCCCCTCTGATGCAAGGCATGGAAGTGGCGCGTAGCACCGCTGGAGTAGCGAGTTACCATTTAAGGACCCATAGGTAAATCTCTGAACAAGAAACGGAAGTATTTATTGTTGTCGACTAAAAAGATGGCTTCTAAAGTGATATTTTTTCCTACACATTGAGCGAAACCTCAATGGTTAACCTCAGATATGGCAGAAATTTTTGTAGGTTAACTATACGAATATAACTGTTTGTTACCGTAAACAGAAATGTCGGTTTCTCAAAAACATGGTCGAACTATTCACAGTGCTAAACAAAATCTAATATGCAATGTAATAAAATGTTGTGAAATTGAAGCTAAACAAAAATACTTTTCTGTGTCTTAACAAAAGCCATGAGCGAGCAGCTAACTACTGTGATGTTTCTGTTTCCACAATTTGATATAAAAAGAAGGAAGTTAAAGACAATGAAGAAGATAATTCTTCATCAACAGTGTTTTTAACACCCAGTAAAAAAAAAACAGTCAAGAGTATAAGAATGCCTCACTGGAAGGCTTTGACAGACAAGTGGTTGTCAAAATTATGGAGGATGTTTATATCAATAAGAAAGTTATGCCGACTTGTGAAAAATTATTACCGGTTTTAAAAGAAAGGCTACATTTTAGTTGGAAACCTTGTACGTTAAGAAAGTTTTTAAAGAAAATGGGGTTTACGTGAAAAAACTGTCAGTCACAACAAAGTACAGAGCGTTTCATAATGTTCTTCAGGGTTACGAAAATTCAGTTCAAAAAAACTATTTCACTTACCTAAATGAAAGTTGTATGGGCCGATGCAAGGACTCAAACAGTTATTTTTAAACATCTATAAATGTTCAATGTGTGCTCCTTTGATGACGCAGCACACATCAACACGAAAGTCTAGCTCTTGCAAAACACGTTCTAACGTGTCCCTTTCGACAAAATTGTTTGCATTGATTATGCGATCCTTCAGCTCAGCAATATCGTTCCGCATTTGTGGGATAAAAACACCTTGTCCTTCACAAAACCCCAGACACAGTCACATGGTGTGAGGTCTGGTGATCTTGGTGGCCACAGCATAATTGAAATTTGTGAAATTTTAACACACAAAACGACTTCTCACTTCCTGTGGCAGCCATTTTCTCTACTGTTTACGCCTAGTGGGCAAACGGTTAACTAACTGCCTAGAATATGTGGAAAAAACTATTTGAAGTGCTCTTTTGTACAGTACTTGTTTCATTCTTATAAGTGAAATACTTTTTCTGTACTGAATTTTCGTAACCTCAAAGTACATTATGAAACGCCCTGTATATTAATTGAAAGCCAACATGTAGTTAACAAACGGTGCAATTGCATGGTAGTAAAATACAGTGTTTCACTGTTGAGTTTGTCAGCATTGTCAGATTTTCTCTTCCCTTCCTCACAGCCCACCCATACGCAAAAGGCATTCTCATGACTCAGAATCTATACATGGATTTACGTTTGCTAATAACATAAAAGTAAACAATTCAAAGTTGTTTTTTTTAGATTTTTATTTAGATTTATTTTCGCCAGTTATAATAAATGTATTTCTTGTTTGAATGTTTCCATTTACTGTCTTGATTTATATGTAATTTATCATATAATTTTAACTACAAATAATACGAGGGCTATTCAGAAAGTAGAGAACGTTTTGTAAATAAACAAAAACTATGTAAAAGAAATTTTTTATATTATATACATCTGAAAGAGTGACTAAAATACTACTTTTCTACATAGTCACCAAGCAAATTGAGGCACTTGTCATAGCGGTGGACAAGCTTCAAAATTCCTTCGTCATAGAAATCCGCCGCCTGCGACCGCAGCCACTCAGTGACGCGCGCCCAGAGTTCCTCGTCGTCGTTGAAGCGCTGTGTTGCTAGCCAGTTCTTCATTCTTGGAAACAAGTGAAAATGACTCGGTGCAAGATCAGGACTATAGGGTGGATGAGGGAAAACCTCCCATTTGAATGAATCAAGGAGTTCTTTTGTGCGGTTTGCCGTGCAAACCGCACAAAAGTGCGGCTACTGTGTTTTGGGACAGGCAAGGTGTGCTGCTCATTGACTTTCTTGAGCGTGGTGCAACAATAAACTCTGATCGGTACTGCCAAACATTGTGCAACCTTAGGAGAGCAGTTCAAAACAAGCGCCAAGGAAAGTTGTCGTCAAAAATTTTGTTTCTTCATGACAATGCCCGACCTCACACGGCAAACCGCACAAAAGAACTCCTTGATTCATTCAAATGGGAGGTTTTCCCTCCTCCACCCTATAGTCCTGATCTTGCACTGAGTGATTTTCACTTGTTTCCAAGAATGAAGAACTGACTAGCAACACAGCGCTTCGACGACGACGAGGAACTCCGGGCGCGCGTCACTGAGTGGCTGCGGTCGCAGGCGGCGGATTTCTATGACGAAGGAATTTTGAAGCTTGTCCACCGCTATGACAAGTGCCTCAATTTGCTTGGTGACTATGTAGAAAAGTAGTATTTTAGTCACTCTTTCAGATGTATATAATAAAAAAATTTTCTTTTACATAGTTTTTGTTTATTTACAAAATGTTCTCTACTTTCTGAATAACCCTCGTATTATATTTTTAACGAAAATCCAAAATTGTAAGCTACTTTGCATCGATACCTGCAAAGATATTAAATTCGCAGCTTCAACTGTATCCTTGAAAACCCGTAAAAAATACTGTCTGAGTATACTACACGAGGTTATCAGATTATAAGACGAAAATTCAAAAACAAACTGCACAGTTATAATGAAATAATCGCTCAATTGGCAACAAATCTGACAAACTCCCTCCAGAATTACTTACAAAGTAAACAAAATAGAACCTGCTAGGCGAGACAGGAGACTGGAGGTTTTCTTTTTTTTTGGTTTAATGTCCGACCGTTCTGTAATTGCTGCTAACGCAGACGGTGAAGGATGAAATGATTTTTTGTAATGTATGAAAATATGCCGTGCCTGAATGGGATTCGAACCCAAGAGCCTGGAGGTAACACCTACCTATGACAAATGTGTTAAGTTTATAAGTTCTTGACCTATACTCTCTTTAGGAGCTACCTGAATGCAATTAAAATAATAAAAACAATTGGGAAATAAAGACAAGATATAGGAAATACAGCAAGTACAGTCATTTTTTGATGATGCCTGATGATTGAACATCTAAAACAAGTGTTAACTTACAAGCGAACTAGATAACACTGTATTGGATGACCCCAGAAGAGATGGGCTAGCCAACTTCTTTGAAAAATGGCAGACTAATAATATTTTAAGATAGATCAGGCCAGGAGACCTAATCTGTACTGTTTATGACTATTACATACTTATTTATTTTATCAAACATCCTAAGCAGGTATTATTAACAGCTGTATTATATTTATAATTCAAATATATACAGTATATCCAAACCACCAAAGATACGGTAACAGCAAACACTTACCGATGTTAATTATTTTCCAACAAATTTAATGTATAGGGAAATCAACATTGGACAAAGTACTGTTAACATTAATGTTATTATAAGGGTATAATCTTACTTTTATTCCTCCAGCTGTTTGGATACAGAATAAAAATGAGTCTCCAAAAGATTTTAATAACTAATAACTTAATTATTAATAAATAAAGACAAAATGTTATTCAACTTCGATATAGCGCAGTAATTTCATAAGAAAAAATTTTGTATTAATTTGACATTAGCTGGACAATAGTTGCGAGTATTTAGTGGTCAGTTGATATTTTCATTTTGACATTACCATCCTAGGGGCCATTAGTTCAAATCTCACACTAATTAAAACGTTTTTCTTTTCTTTTAGTTTAATTTTTGGTTTTTATTCTATTTTTTGTATTACGTTGTGTTTAATGATCAATGATTATTATTAATTAAATAATGAAAAACATTTGAAATTATAACTGATATTTTTAATTCATTAAATGGTTTTTTTATTTAATTAAGTTAACAAATTATTAAGTTAAGTAATAAGTCAACAAATTATTTTATAATATTTTCAATAAAATTGTTTAGAAAAAAAATAAATACATAAAAAAGTTCTTTAATAGCGAGTGAGATTCGAACTGATGAATTCTCATATGGCAACATCAAAAGTAAAATACCAACTGACCATTGCACAAGCTCCATTATACTTTGGCTCCAACAACAATTGTTGTAAAATTTGTTCGTATGTAGGTACCGCACAATATAAAAATTGAATAACATTTTATTTTTTATTTATTAATAATTTAATTATTAGTTACTAAAATCTTCGGGAGACTCATTTTTATTCTTTTTCCAAACGACTGGAGTAATAAAAGTAAGATTACGACCTTATAATCAGATTACTGTTGACAGTACATTGTCAAAGTTAATTTTCCTGAACGTCAAATTTGTTGGGAAGCAACATTTATGCTTCACTTCAATTAAACATACTTATTAAATACAAAAAGATCAAAAGTAAATAAGTAAATTATATTTTAACACATACATACAATTTTAAACGAGTTAAAACCAATTCAATATTATAATTTTCAATGCACACACCATACACAATTTAAATAAATTGGAAGATAACAGTATTTACCTTAATGAACAATGATTTCTTTTTAACAACACCCAACAAGAATGCAACTGCATACCACCCACCTATCAACAGTTAACTCCGGTTTACTCTGATGGTCATATCTATTGAGAGAGAGACTGGATGACACAAATCAATTGACAAAATTTCCCCTCATCTCATGCTACATATATCTGAATAGGTTGCATACTATTAATTTAAAAAGTACATCGACCTATTAAAAACTGAAACACAGCTATAACAATGTAAGATCCCAATACTTAATAATGAAAAATAAATATGGAACGTACTCCTTTAATAATTTTTTACTTTCTCTTGCCTATATGAATATATAGGAAGGAAACTATTGTTTCTTGAAAACATATGTTTTCAGACCCCTGAACCCAAAAAAAAAAATGTTTTTAGCAATTGGTCTGTGTGTGTGTCTCTGTGTGTGAACAGAATATCTCAAGAACAGAACATCGTACGAACTTGAAACTTAAGTTACATACCACTACCGAACCCGACATGAACATTTTCATCAAAATCGATCAACCGGAAGTAGTAGTTTATTCGTGTCATTTTTCACTTTTTTGCGATTTTCTCAAAAACTGGTCCTACGATTTTTTTAAAAATCACCTAGTTTACTCTTGTTTTTTATTCTCAACAAGATAGGGTAGGCGCCATGTTTGCTGAAATTCTTGGTGAGGCTGTTTCACATAAAAACATAAATTGTTTTCTTAATATTATGGCTTTAATATGCATTTTAGCGCAAAAATTTATATAATTAAAGTTGTAGAGAATTTAAAATCCTACAACTTTTATTTGAAACATTTTTTTGTATAATGCTTAGTTTAGCGGTAATTAGCGATTTTCTGTTTTTTTCTCGCGAAAACGTGTGAAAAATCTATTTTTTTAAGATTTCGACCTTGATATGCATTTTACGACAAAAGTATATATAATCAAATTTATAGGAAATTAAAAGATCTACAACTTTTAATTAACGCCTTTTTCTCTACAGAGCCTAGTTTAGCGTGAAAGAGTGATTTTCCATATTTTTAAGCCAAACAGGTCGTTTTTCAGTTTGGGTCTTTCAGTCATGATTAAAATAAGGTTATGTTTATTGAGGTTAGTTTTTTGTTTATTTCTAATGTTTTATTACTAATGTGAGGGTTATATAGTTTAAATTATTTGCATTGGCAAGAGAAAGTTGTGTGTGTTTCACACCAGATTTTTTTATATACCTAATGTGTGTATATTGCAATCCGTTCAATTCAAAACAATTAGCAATCCCATGACCCAATAACATTAGGATGATGTGTATGATGTGTAATCTCATACAGACCCAGGCCGACCATTCCTGGGAGATAATGGTTAATTGAACCCCAACCATCAAAGTACATCAGTAACCACTGTCTAGTATTCAAATCCGTATAAAAGTAACTACGTATACTAGGATTTGAATCAGGAACCTTCATCTCCAAAAATCAGCTGTTTAAACAGCTCACTCGTAGTGATGGCTTTATCTCTAGACCAACCGGTGGGTTTCCTTTAATAATGACATTATTATTATTATTATTATTATTATTACTACTATTAATTTATACTATACAATTTTTCAAGGGTGATGAGCTCTGAATGTTTGCATTGCCCCCTACCCACTTTATAGCTAGCCAATGACTTGCCAGCAACGTTGCCAATATTTGCTCTTGTAGCTCTGTTAAATATTTCGTCTGCCATATTTTTGGTCTTTCAATAATTATTATAACCTACAAACATACAATCAGCTGATTATATCATAAAATACTGCATGTTAACACGCTCTATAATCGATGTGTTCAGTACGAGATGCAAGACGAGAGTGAACTAATGCGGCTCTTATACGCATGCGTGCATAATGTTTGTCAGGTACAATCTGACAACGCTGGCAAACGTTCTGATTGATCTAAACATGTGGAACAGCAGAGCTCATCAACCGTGAAAAGCATATTAGTAATAATTATGCCTGCATTGTGAATGGACTGATAGCTAATAGTTATAAAAAACAAAACATTGTGTGTGCTAATGACCGCACAATAGAAGTGAAAACTTATATGAAATGAAATTATTTATTTTCATTTCTACACTCATAAACATAGGTAATATTAGACACAAAATATATAATTTTATTTGTGAATTAATCATTTAATGGAATTTTACTCTGATTGGACTTCTTTATTGTTATTATACTCTAAAAATGAAATAATAGGTTTACGGAAACTAAAATACCTTATAAATATTTATAAATGAATTTATTTAAATATCTAAAACAATCTCCGTCAACTTTGTTCCGTATCTAAATATTATATTACGTATTTTTAAATATTACACTGATTAGGCCTGTAAACAATAATACAGTACGCGTATTATGTTAATTAATCTCAAATAAAGTAACACGCATCACGGTATGTATACTCGTACACTTTAAATATTACAATCCATAGACTGAAACCAAATGAATCGATCAAAGTAAAAATTATAGCTGAACTATATGTACAGTACACATTTAAAAATAGAGGAAACATGTGGTTTCTGGGTATTCTATTGTTCTGTATTACATAATTAGATAACAAAAGTTTGACAATAACCTTTCATTCCCGAGTGTGACGCATGACAGTTCAGTTTCGTTTACTGTTCAGAAAAAGTGCAAGGTGTGCCTAAAGAAGTTTTCACTTCAATAATTCATAGATAAGGCAATAAAAGGTACTATAATTTTTACAATAATTAACCAAACTAACAAAAATAAGCAAAAGAGTGCATTTCAATAACTAAAATAGCAAAAGATTTTATAATAGAGAAAGAAATATAACATCGAAAATCAAATACCAGTAACAAATACAACAAAATAATGGACACAAACAAAAATCGCACAAATAACTTATCAATCATAAATAGAAGAGCGAGATTATTTGGGCATGCAAATAGAATGATTAACAATAAACTAAATAACACTTATTCAACATCTGCGATGATAAAAACAAAATGAACTTTAATCATAGACGACAGCTGAAAATGAAATACTAGGGTTTATAGAAAATGACTACTGTGATAAAACAGAAAATTTACAAGTGAAGTATTTGAGTTGAAAAATTCTGCCGAACTCAAAGTACGAAAATTCTATAAAAATTGTACACAACTTCTTAAAAGAAGAAAGAAAATTTATTTCTGAGAGAATGTTGAATAACTTTGAAGAAAAGAAAACGACACCATCCAAAGAGAAGTCAAAATCCTGAATTATTTACTTTAGATTGAATTCTTGAAGAAAAAAATTCCCGTATTTCTTTCTCAAAATGCATTAACAGATACAAAATAATGCAAAATGTTAAATACTACAATTATTTAAACGATAGTACAATTTTTTTAGCAGCCATTTGTAATTTCCTTTAATTAAATGCACAAAAACACAATTTTTAAAAAATGACTGGATTAAAGTAATTTATTGGGAAAACACGTAAAAAAAACAATTTACGACTATCAAAATTGCCTGTATATACATTGTAAAGTGTCAGATAGATATGTAAGAGAGGCACTTAAAATTAGAAGCTTTATTGTCAATAAATATAACAATACACGAGTAAATGTTACAGATGTAAAATAATATATATTATAAATGTCAAAGTAGAGATATCCGAAACAAATGAGACGGTAGTAATTTTTATAATCGTACATTGTTTTACGACTTATTGATTGTATAACTACAATACATAATATTTTATTTAATAAACTGTATCGGTTTAATAAATTGTGTTTTTTTTTTTAGTTAATGTTATTATTACATTAAAATTTTTATACAAATTTGAATACTAGAAAGTGGTTACCAGTGTACTTTGATGGTTGGTGTTCAATTAACGATACTTCTCAGGAATGGTCAGCCTGAGTCTGACCATCATTTAAGTAAAACTATCTGTATCTAAAACTCATTTACACAAAGGTTTATTGGAGGGACTTTCTTTTAGAGGATTTGGTTCATTGGACACAATGATCCAGGTGTAAATTATCTGAGTACATAGTGCTGTGGCAAAAAATTCCAGTATCCATTGTAAAGAAATGAAATGCAATTTGTTTTGTCTTTTGTGGAATAATGTGGTCTATTATTTTAAAAATTGTTTGCTTTTTATTCGAGTATTACAGAGGACTGTGTGACACTTAACCAACCCATTACGAATTATTTTACTTACTTGTTATGAATTTATATGTAAGAACACAAAAATTAAAATATAATATTTATGTGTTTGGTGCACCGAGTTGTCACCTACAGCTGTGAGAAGTGTGCTATGTCAGAAAACGATGACAACATAGTGAAAAGGATCAAAAGAGAGATATTAAGGAGAATTATCCGACCAGCAAGGGAAGATGACTGGAAAGTATGGAAGAATTACAAACTGAGTATTCATATAGAAGGCAAGGACGTAGTTTCAAAAAGCCTCAAAATTCAGATGGTTGGGGCACATTGAGAGAATAATGTCGACAAGGATGGTTAAGGTGATAGAGAAGGAAAGACTGCACAAGAGAAGAAAGAAGAGTCATCCTAGTAAGTGGTGGATAGATGATTTCATGAATGATTTAATTTTGATGGGTGTGAGAGGATGAAAGGTGCTAACATTAGCCGAGAGGATTGTGGAGGAAGCCAAAGCTCATTAACGGCTGAAGAAATACAAGATGATGACAGTTAGTGAAAATGCATTAATATAATTTACTTTGTACATTTTATTCATAGTAGGTACATAAACACTTAATCTGTTCGTTGCAGAGCTAAAATAATTAGTTCTGTTTCTTATTACATGGTCAGCCAATTAAATGACTGAATCATTTAAGAACAGAAGGGGTAGAGGTGTAAAAGACACTAATCAGAGTTATCTTCTCTGAAAGTAATGAATTTCATTATACAGCCAGACCCTGTGGTGAATGAAGTGAAGGTGTCATTTGCAGAGTGGAAAATATGTGCTTTTCAGAGGGCCCAGCATGCTGATAATCGTACTTTTCCATTCAGTGAGGAAGGCAATGGTAAACCACCGCACTCCTCGTTTTACTTAGTAAAACTACTATAGTTCAAACCAGCCTTTCGGCTGATGACCTAAACACAGGTACGTAAAGAAATTCGTAATGGGTTGGTAAATATTACATATATAGTATAATTAATATACTCTGTAATATGTGAATAAAAAAGCATTAAAAATCAGAAAACGATTTTAAAAACAAAACATACGAGGGCTGTTCAAAAAGTATCGGACCTTCTGTCCTCCCACTGAAACGAATGAAGCGCTGGCGGCCAAGCTTAGTGGGGATGTGGAGGGGACATCATGCGCGTGCATGCACTGTTTCGTATCATGACAAAGCTTCCGTCACCGACAGTCAGCCTAGTAGTGTAAACCTCTCTGTTGTGCTCGGCGATTTTTATCAAATTATAAAATGACAGTAACACTTGAGCAGTGTTATTGCATTAAATTTTACCAAAAGCTTGGCGATTTGCAAGTGGAAACTATTCACAAGATTCAACAGGCTTTTGGGGAGTCTGCCATGAGCTGTACTCGAATAAAAGAGTGGTACAATCGATTCAAAAATGGTCAAACATCAGTGGAAAGTGAATCGCGTTCAGGCAGGCCATCGACAAGCCGAAATGAGAATGTTATTGAACAAGTGCAACTTTAGTCACTGAGGACCAAAAGAATACTATCTTGAGGTTCTTCATCGCCTACGTGATGCTGTGCGGCGCAAACGACCGAAACTGAGGGCAACAAAAACTTGGCAGCTCCATCACAACAATGCACCTGCCCACTCTGCACATCTAATTCAGAGTTTTCTCGCTAAAAACAACATTCGCCAAGCTCTGTACTCTCCCGACAAGGCTACCTGCGACTTCTGGCTATTTCCTAAGCTGAAAATGTCCCTGAAAGGAACTCAATGTCAAGAAAGAGAAGACATTAAACAGAACACGACGGCCAAGCTTAACAGCATTCCAAAAGATGCCTTCCAGAAATGTTTTGAACAGTGGCAGAAGCGCTGGGAGAAGTGTGTGGATCACGAAGGAGACTACTTTGAAGGGGATTAGAAGTTTGTAGCTCTAGTTCAATAAATGCATTTTTAATTAACAATAGTCCGATACTTTTAGAACAGCCCTCGTATAATTCAACAAATAAAAAGGTAATCTGTGAATCCTCTGATTAAAGCCAATGTTAAAAAAAGCCTCTGTTAAAGCCAATCAAGAGAAAACTGAGAAGTAAAAATTTTCCAAGGAGTCAGACTACGATGTATCTTATCATTTCTTATATTCAATTTGTAATTGGCAATTTTCAAAGAAGCACTAGAACACATTGATATTGGATAAAGTAGTTGAAATTAGTAGAAAATAAGGCCTGGATTTTAACACCAGCAAAACAAAAGTTATGTTAACCAGCAAAAAGAGAGTTGACGAGGTGCACCTTACCATTGTTGGGAAAGTGGTGGAACAAGTACCAACATACACATATCTTTGTGCTGTGTTAAGAACAATGGTACCATTTTCAAGAATCAGAACGCCAGAATTAAAAAAACCAAAGACAGCGCATTCAGGCAAATGTCCAAGCTGTTCAAAATGCATAGTTTGAAAATCAAACTCCTCCAATGCTACATATTCTCTATCTTATAGTGCGGAGTGGGATCTTGGATCGTAACGAAAGCAACAACAAAGAGATTGGAACCGTTCGAGTTATGAACGTACAGAAGAATTCTTAAAATATCATGGATGAATATAATATTAAACATCAGTGAACTTCAGAAACTTAGTAAAGAAAAGGAAATTGGAATAATTAGGACACATAATTACAAATGGTAATAAGTACAAGTTGCTGAAATGCATTTTGCAAGAAAAGGAACAGGATAAGAGAGACATCGGAAGACAACACATATCCTGGCTAAAGAACTTGAGGACCTGGTTTGGAACATCTACTACAGGACTCTTCAAAGCAGTCAGTGAATAGAATTATGATTGCCAACATGGTAGCAGATAGGCACCAAAAGAAGCAAACAAGTAAATTCCATAAAAGGCAAAACAAATTATAATTTATTTCCTTGCATTGTATACAAGAATGTTTAATATATACAATGCCACAGCACTATGTACCAGATAATTTACACCCAGATCAATGCATCCAATAAATCAAACCCTCTAATAATAAAGTCCCTCCAATAAAGCCTTGAAATAATACCTCTGAATTTCAAAATTAACAATTTGAAGCCTAAGCCCGAGTATAGTTCAGGATGAGCATAAATCGCGGTTGTCCGAAGCCCAAGTATACCTCGAGCCACCACATTAAATTTTGTAGTAAGATTCACACGAGGTTATATCAGGCTTCGGTTGCACAGATTCATTCTATATTTTATTTAGTTTAATTTTCTATGCTTGCAGCCAAATCTACCGAAAATTTTGTGAACTATGTAGAAAAACATTGAGCCGTGTTTGAGGTTATGTTTTTGTTGATGTACATGTGTACTTGTCGTGATTTTTTCGTAGTTATTCTGTATTAGATATTTGTACATAATATAGTTATTTCTACTTTGTAATAATTGTTTTCCTTTCGTATTTTGTTGGTAATCGTTTTCGTTCGGTAAATCGTTCAGTTGTATACGTCGTACTGTTTTGTATTCCAGATCACTATGTTTGTGCGGTTATTTGACAGAAATATTTATAATTTCTTCTTCATTTTATGTTTTCTGTGTTTTGCTGTAAAGTTTGCTCTGAAAATATCAAAGCTGCCACTGGAAAGGCTGGAAGGAAAGAAACAACGTGGTACTGCCCTGACTGTTATGTTGCATAGTGCTTACCAGTGTTTTACCGAGTGTTTCATACAAAGGCTATTATGTGTAAAATATTTTAAATTTTAGTACTCTAACATTTTTAATGGGTAGTTTATTTCATTGCCTTTCTGAACAATTTATATGAACTGTTTTTTAGTAGTGTTTAGGACTGTAAAACTCAAAAACTAGGTAGTGTGTAGCACATAACAATTTCTTTTTTCATAATTTCTTTGTGTTTATTAAATAACTCTAATAAATTTAGTAAGTATAATAATTTCAATGTAAATAAATAGTAATAAACTTTCTAATTTTTAATCAATTTGATGCAAAAATCATTACGATATGATAGAAATTAAATTTTTTTAAATTTTTTGAAGTTTACTCTAAAACCCCCAGGATATCGTGACATACCATGTTCTTATAACCATGACTAGAGACTACCATGCGAAAAACATACGAACTTACCTTAGCTCCAGTGACTAGATTAATATAACAGGTCAGACCAGTTTCTTCATCTAACTTAGTCTTCCAACCGGCGGGTAGAGGTAAATTTTCAAGTTTGGACTGGATCAATTTTTCATCAACTTCAGCCAAAGGACTAGAACTGCCAGAGTACACATTAGTTAAGCTGCCATCACGTTTATCCTCCTGCAAGCAACCACCACGAGATTACAATTTTATAACAGTAAAAATTTATCAACAACACATAAGTCATGAAATACTTTATAGAGATACTGTAACATTCAGATACAATTTTTAACATTATTAAATGTTATATTATTTGAACTATACCTATTACAAGCAAATTCATTAACTTAATAGTCGACGCTTTGAGTCCTGGATGTTAAGACATGCTCTGATCAAGGATCCTAAAGCTATTTGATCATAAGTAAACAATGTAAAATTAAAAACATAACCTAATTTTAATCATGACTGAATGACGCAAAATGAAAATCAATCTCTGTAGAAGTTAAAAATACGGAAAATCAGTAATTGCTTCTAAACTAGGATCTGTAGGGAAAAAATCTAAAAATAAATTTTGTACGGTTTTTAATTTCCTACAACTTTGATTATAATACACTTATGTCGTAAAAATGCATATTAAGGCTGCAATCTTAAACAATACCATTATTTACCTATTTTGATGAAATAAAATCAAAAAATCACGAACTACTGCTAAACTAAGCATTGTACAAAAAAATGTTTGAAATAAAAGTTAAAGGATTTTTACTGTTCTAAAACTTTGATTATCCATACTTTTGTCCTTGAATGCATATTAAGATCGCAATCTTAAAAAAGAACATTCTTTTACGAGAGCACAGCCTCCGCTAGAATTTCAGCAGAACGTAGCACTTACCCTATATTATAGAGCACAAAATATGTAGTAATTAAGGCGATTTAAAAAAAAATGTGGCAGTTTTTGAGAAAATCGCAAAAAAGTGAAATATTACTCGAATAAACGACCACTTCCAGTTGAATGATTTTAAAGAAAATGTTCGTATCGGGTCTGGTAGTGGTATCTTACCTAAGTTCTAAGTTTCAGCTTGGAACTATATTCTGTTCTTGAGATATATTTTGTTTACAAACAGACCAATCACTAAAGACATGTTTTTTGGGTTCTGGGGGCCTGAAAACTTTTATATCCGATGAAAACTCGATTTCCAAAAATTGAAATGTACAGAGCAAGAGAAGAAAAAAAAATCTATCATACATTCCTTTTTTTGTAACAGGTTTATATTCTATACTCTATTTAGAATATAATGAAATGTAAATTAATTTATTAATTAATTACATGTTATTTTACAAACTATGACACATTTACTAAGTCTTGAAAAAGAATAAAAAAAACTGTTACATGATCCACCGTTGTTTGTACAACTGGCTTTCATGACACAAAACAATGAAGTGCATGATAATTTCACGAAATCTGAAGCATATAATGACGTTTATTCTAATGTTTTACATAATAAATATTTATTGTATGTATTAAAGACTTAACAACAATGTATGAAAAAGACGCATGAATGACATAAACATGGTAATAACTTGCATTACAACACATTTCTAAATACTAACATTTCCGAAATGTTAACTTTTCTTCAATATTTTCAAAAAAATATCCAATGTATAGTACTGAAAAACAAGTTTATCGTTCAAAATTAACTAAGGGGGAATCCTATGCCAGATAAAATTAACCAAACACAATCTGAAATGTACTAAAGAATTAAATATGATAGCCCATGCAATAAATGGGCTCAGGATTAAAATTGTTAGCAGCAAAAATGGTGCTACGAATGAAGGGAAGTAAGTAAATTCGTAAACATACAACCGTTGGTTTAACAATCAAATATGGTATTGGGTACGCTCAAGACAGTACCAATTTTAATGCTGATGAACAATAGTTTATTACCAATTAATCATGTCACAGATTTTTATTTAAATACTTCAAAAGATTTTACTGAAAAAATTCGTAACAAACTGGTTTACAACTTTTAAAAAAACAGTACAATTTATCATAATATGATTAACATTTAATATGTATTTAACATTTCATTAATACCAATAATTTCATTGGTATTTTAAACTGGTTTCAGCAGTTTTTTCAACAAATAACTACCAAGGAATGAAAACCCTACCAATTTTAATATTTTATAAGATAGCTCATATTCAGGATTATTTTGTACAAGAATTTTCGTAATTATATATTTCCCTTTTTGTAATATTCAATTTAACACTGAACTCAGTGTTTTACAAAAGAAAACTAAAAGCTGTAAAAATAAGATATTTTAATGTCAAGACTTTTGACTTACCGACATTATCCATTTGTTTTTAAAACCCTTGTAGTTTAAAGTACGTAACTGGAAAATTTCACAAAGATTGGGTGAAAAATAAAATAGTTAAAAATTATTTTCTTAAGACTAATATTTCTCATTTTGTGACATCGGATTAAAAAAAAAAAAAAATTTCAAAACTTTAAAAGCCTATAAAATGTAAACAGATTAAGATAGAGCGTAGAAGTTTTCTGTATTTACTTACCTCTGTATGAAGCAAATAAGCAGAAATCTGACACAGTGGATGAGAACGTTTTTTAGGAAAAATTGATACGGAAAGGCGATGATATGACATAATATCATGTCGTAGGTCAGAACAGATATTACAAAGAACACCAATTATCAATTACCATACACCAATTAAGAAAATTACAAGAAAAGTTCTGTTCAAATAATTTTTTTAACAAAAGTGCTAAAATATTACACTAAAATATGACACATAAGTTTAATCGATGTGATTAATTATCAACAAATTACAAATTTTTTAAAATAAAACAGAAACAATTACAAAAAGCTTACGACAAATACAATGCAATTACGAGGTTCGTTTGAAAAGTTCGTACAAAGTCAGATATATGGCACTACTGGCGCATAGCGAGCATATGTTTAGTTAGTAGCATCTGTTGGAAAAACACAAGTGTAGTTTCAGCCAGATCGGTCTATTTCTTTGTGTTTGACATTCGTTTTAATCGAGGAAGTAGAGTGATTTTCAAAAAATGGATGAAAAAGAATTTCGTGTGAAGTGTTGCAAGGACGGTTTGCAGCTGTTCCAGAAGAGTTCGCAGGACTTTAAGCGTCGCTTCGTCACTGTGGATGAAACATGGATACATCACTACACTCCTGAGACCAAAGAACAATCTAAACAATGGGTTATGAAGGGGGAATCTGCGCCAAAAAAGGCAAAGACAGTTCCTTCGGCCGGAAAGATTATGGCGACGGTCTTTTGGGATTCACAAGGAATAATCTTCATCGATTATCTGGAAAAGGGTAAAACTATTACAGGTGCATATTATTCATCGTTATTGGACCGTTTGAAAACCGAGCTGCAAAGCAAACGCCCACGATTGCCCCACAAAAAAGTCCTTTTCCATCACGACAACGCACCAGCTCACGCCTCAGCAGTTGTGGTCGCAAAATTAATGGAAATAGGGTTCCAACTCGTTTCACATCCCCCCTATTCTCCAGACTTGGCCCCCTCGGACTACTATTTGTTTCCCAATTTAAAGAAATGGCTAACGGAAAAAGATTTTATTCAAACGAGGAGGTGATTGCAGGAACGAATGGCTATTTTTCAGACTTGGACAAATCCTATTATTCGGAAGGGATCAACAAACTAGAGCAGCGTTGGACGAAGTGTATAAGCCTAAAAGGAGACTATGTCGAAAAATAAAAAAGGTTTACCCCAAACAATTAAGTAGTTTTTATTTTTGCACGGACTTTTCAAACGACCGTCGTAAGTTGTTGTTTAGGTTAATAGCTAATTAGCAGATTTGAACCCTTAGAAGTTCAACTATGTAAACCGCAAATTAAAATGGTTTAACTGAAGTAAAATGAGCAACTAGAAAAAATAATACTTACATTAGAATTATTCCGGTGTCTTGGAGGTTTCCAACTTTTCTCGTTTGTCTGAGTATTATAATAATAGACCCTGCCATCTTGAGTAGTGTATTCATTCCAGTCTCCCATAACAATTCTGTTGGGTACCTGCAATGGAGTCGGAGATGGTGGAGCTGAATGCTGCACATAACGAGCTTTATGAGACTCGACCTGAAAAACCAATTTTAATTACGATTCCAATTTTACAATTTCATTTGACATTTATTTATTTTACTCAAGCAAGAAATCAGATTTAGCTTATTAAATTGATCAGAATCCACATATCGTCCCTCCAATGGTAAACTCACGAATATGCAAATTTTGCGAATATGAGTTTGTTAGTCCATGCTGATATATACAACCCAACGCTTGTTGTAGTAAACACGCGAATATGTATCTTGTTTGGTTAGGGAGATACAGCCTTTGTAAAGTTACGAAAATACACGAAGTGTGTTAAAGAAGAAAGCATTGAATTTGTTTTTTGCTCTCCTGTAAAAACTGAGAATTTGCACATTCACGAGTTTACCACTGGATGGACAATATTATGTATATCAAATACGATGTAACACACTAAAAATTAAACTAACATGAAACATAACATCTAATATTCTACTATAAAATAAAAGTGTAACTAGGTGAAGCTTGTAAGGAAAGCATGGTAAGTGGAAACTGCAATCGGTGCCGAAACGGAATGGATATGCTACTATTGTTAGTCAAAAACATAATTGTACACCAGATTTTTTACACTACCTTTATCAAGTTTTAGTAAAATCCTGATCTACATCTGTATTGGTTTTCTTTTCTTTCAAAATGCACTGAACGCTAATTCTGGGAAAACTTACAGCTAAAGCTACTATTTCATGTTTGTTAAAAATTTGGCCCCTTCATATTGTCGTAGACTTCCCTACCAACATAGCGCCTGCATACGGTCCCACTACCTGCCTGACGCGCAGAGCCTACATCCTCCCCTCTACCTTGAAGTGGACTCACCGGAGGGGGATTTAAGCAAGATCCCTAAGCCCGCGAGAGTCGCTCTTCGCTCAACTCTCAACCGGAGAAGAACAAGAAAGAAGAGCTCCAGACAGAAGAAGATGAGCCCAGCCGAAACCGGACGCACCATCCCTGGTCTACATTACTGGTGGCAGTCGCTATATTCCCGCACCGGTCAGCCTTTGCCAGCCCAGAGAGAGCCGCCTCGGCCGCGCTATCGGCAGACGGCTTACGCCGACCCGACATTGCGGGGCTCTGAGAGCCACCACTGCCACGCTGCAGTGGGGACCCAACTGCCGCTGAGGGAAAGCTAAGCCTGAACCCAGTAGCCGAGCCGTCACTCTTCAGGCTCCGCTTCCATCACGCCGGCTCGCCGCTTCCGATTGCCAACAACGGCCCTTTTCAGGGCCACCAATTTTCCAAACAAGAATTTGCCATGTGCCATCACCGACAATATAAATGAAATGAAAATTAAAGCAAGATTAAATGGAGAGCAAATACTTGTAGTATTGTCATTTAAAACAATATTAAACAAGTTTGTTGATAACACAAACAAAAATCGCATTTACTCAATTCACAAACTTATTCATAAAAGGATTACTAACACATTGGAGGAGGCCGAAACCTCTCTGATGTCACTGTTCTTTTGTACTTCTATCGTGTTAATTATTTTTCAGCAGCTAGGCAGTGTTTCTTTTTGCCAAACAGTGCTATAGCTGAAATGTTTTACTCTTCCCTGTAATGAAGATCGTTTTAAAATATCGGTTAAAAAATATTTTTTTAAATTTTAAAAGTCAGTTCATTTTTAACTGCTACTACAGTTTTTGTTTTATAATTAGAGTTTTTACAATTAACAAAATTAAGACCAACTGATGCCTTAAAGCAGCAAATTGAATTTCTTCCCAGGGCTAACTGACACGTTACGGTTTCATATACCCTACTATGTTACTATAGCTTTTGTTTAATCGCCAGCACACGAGCAGTGTTAGTAAATGTTATTCACGCATTCACACCGATCCTACAAAAGCTACAGTGAAGGTCGTCTTTTAGGTTACCTACTGCCGAGAATTTTTGAACAAATTTTAAAAGTGTAGTAGATTCAGACATCCCAATGCGACACAATTATATCATTATAATAAATTAATTATATCATTATTTCACAAATTTCTTCGTTTCTAGTGACCTTTTTTTAACAAGAAAAGGTAAGAATAATACATTTTTACATAAAACCATCTTAATTATTACTCAAAAGTAACTTTCTGTTACTTCACGAACTCGCGACCTCTAGGTACCAAATTTCTCATGTACTGTATGTTATACAATAATAAACAAATGTATGTTTATAATCGCGCAAGAAACAAAAACAACATGTAATACCGTATTATATTTAGCTGATGGATAGATGAATAAAGTAAGATCGTTCACGTTAAGATCATAGAAGATCTGACACCTTGAGGCATCACGTGCCGGCCACATTGGCATAGTTGGTAATGTGCTCGCCTCTCATCATGCGGTCTTGGGTTCGAATCCCACTCAGGCAAGGCATATTTTCATATGTTACTAAAAAATCATTTCATCCTTCACCGTCGGCATTAGCAGTAATTGCAGAACAGTCGGGCATTAAACAAAAAAACAAAAATTGAGGCATCATGGCAATTCCTTACTGCAATGGCACGTTGGCATAGTGATACATCCGTGATTCCAGCCTACGGGCTCGACATGTTAATTATCCCTATTAAGCCTTTGTTTTAACAAAAATTAAGGTAAGCACATTGAAATTTTTCTTTATAATTATGAATTTAAATAAAATTTATGTAATGAACCTGATTTGTTCGCAGTGATGGAGGAACCCCAAGAGGCGTCAAGCGTCGGAATTGGCTTGAACAGATCAATCTTCTCTACACCCATGTAGCGTTCAATGTGCTCAACATTGAGCATAAAAATATGGTACTTATAAGACCTTTGATACTATCATTTTCAGATTTACCTGAATGCTTGTTTAAATCCATAAAAAATTAAATCTAAAATTAAAAGAGTGACTTCCCTTAACGTAACAGAAAACTTTCGGAGCGAATTGAATAAAATGTAAGTAAAATACAATACTACTTTACCATTCAGCAATTGACACCACTGAATTTATGACAAATGTCACTAATCTAAAAATGTTTAGCTAAACTTATGATTTTGTCTATAAATGCAAAACGGTAACAAAAGAACAAAAAAGGATAAATAATTTAATCAGAACACTCACCCTTCTATTCCTCATAAGTGATATCTTCTTTTTGCTGCCATCTTGTGATTTACTCATCTTCATTCTGTTTAATCCAAGAACGACAGAATCTGTTTCACTTTCACTATTTCCCTCATCAAGATCTTCTCCATCTGTCTGTACAAATGATTCGGACGTTGTAGTTCCACAAGAAATTTTTCTGCTGTTTAAATTTTTATCGATATCTAACAAGCTGTCAGTAGATCCTCTTTCAGAATTAGTGGAATTTGCGCCTCTAATACTTTCTGTCGAATCCTTCAACGATGGAGAAGTCTTTGGTTGAAGTAAGGTTGTTTTGACAACTATTTTGTTATCTTTGCTGCCATCTGGACCATCAACTGGATTGGCTGAAAAAGCTGCAAATTCTTCGCCAACGTAATTATGATTTCTTTTATGTTTCGTATTTAAACTAATTAAATTTTCCATTTTGGCAGACGCCTCCTGTGCTATACCTAAATTCTGATGAATCTGTTGCAGGTGTTCTTCAGTTTTTCTTGAACTCTCTAAAAATGAATTCATACTATCTTTTGAACTAGATTCAGAAATATCATTATAATTAATCGCAATCGAAACAACATTGTTTGTATCGCTTTCAATTTCTTGAACTAAACATTTATCGCTATAACCAGAACTCTGAAGGTTTTCTTCAACTTTTGTGCTATTAGTTTCATCTACTTTTACACAAGTAATTTCTTTAGCTGCATCATTAGTTTTCGATTCATCAAGCGTGTCTACAACATCAGACATAATTTCAGGGCTGAAATGTTGTTTCGCCCACTTCTGTCTCTCTTGCTTTGTTTTAAAACTGCCAACATAATGTAATTTTCGTTGCAAAGGTACAGGACTATTGGATAGATCGATATCAATTTTACTCTTCTCTTCTTTACTAGATTCCGAACAATCAATTGCAGAATCAACATTACTTTCAAATGAATTGTCAGACACTGATGGAAGTTTATTCTCTGAAATAGAATCTGTCAAAGGCAATTCCGTTATATTTTCATTATCAACTGTAGACGAATTGTTACTTCTTAAACTGTATGTTTTCAACTGGATTTCTAAAGCGAGTTCCTCCAAAGAATTTGAATGCGGTATATTACTTATTACGGGTAATGAAGTGGAAGATTCTGATTTTTTTACTTCGTTGTTGCTTAATCCACTGACAAACGAATACCCACTACCAGAATTGGAAATTACATCTGGTTTGATTAATTCAGTGGTTTTACCGAGTTCAATTTTTTCAATTGAAGGAGGATCGAGTAGATCATTGTTAATTGGGTTCGTGGCAGGTTGAACCCTGTCGTTATCCGGTTCATTGACATCTTCATCGATCACAAAGCCCTCGCCTTCTTTACGTAGATTAACATAATCAACTTCTTCAGGGTTCTCTTTAGGTTCGGTTTCTTCAACTACTTCAGGATAAGCAGTAAACTGTGGCTTTGGCCCAAACTTTCCTTTACTCAGAATTCGTTGCCGATCTATAGAAGAAAGCTTTACCGAGAACATTTTCTTCTCCTCAAGGGAAGAAGATCGATTTCGATAACCCATGCTAAAACCGACCGGTTCATCCCTCACATGAATGAGACTATGATGCTTTTCGTTTTCACTTTCGTTCTCATTTTCATGTTCAATGTGATGCTTTTCACTCTGGTCTTTTTGGCGCTTTTCACTACGACGTTCATTTTCATTGGGACTGCGAAGCTGCTTCTCGTTTGCATCAATAATAGCTGCCTTTGGAGGTTCTACGTTCTCCTCTACCTTTGTACTAACTTTATTCTCCTTTTTCTCGCCGCTTCCCTCACTTTTTTTAATTTCCTGTACGTATGTCGCAGGAACATAAAACGGTCTTCTTTCTGAACTTCGGATGACATGCCACCAATCACTATTTGTCTTATTAATGAGAAACAATCTTTCTCCGCACTTTATTTTTATCTGTCTTCCATCCTTAGTCGTATACTCAAAATCATACAAAACACGTACGTTTACATCAGGTACTTCCATTGTTCTCCTTCAGGATTATTTACAACACTTTTCATGTTTTTCATTGCAATTTGAATAAAATTCGGTGTTGTTGCAAAAGTCTGGAAATAAAAAAAAATTATGTTAGGTAAATTTATTGCTTTAGTACTATTAAACAATGTATATATATATATATTTTTTTTTTCCTTTTTTTACCAGGTGTCAACAAAACTGTTGAAGAATAGCTTCTTCACGTTTTTAATTTCCTTCTTTATTTTTTGAATTGTGGACAGAGAAACATCACAGTAGTTAGCCACTCGCTCATGGCTTTTGTTACGAGGCAGGGAAAGTTTTTTGTTTAGCTTTAACTTCACAGCATTTTATTACACTGCACATTAGATTTTGTTCAGCACTGTGAATAGTCTGCCCATAACATTTCTGTTTAAGGTAACAAACAAGTTATATTTGTACAGTTAACCTAAAAAAAGGTTCCGCGAAATACTGTATATGCTTTGGGTATAGTATAAGTTATGTTTGTTGTACTGAAATTAAAGCAGTCGCGCACATGCACTGATGCTTTTCCCCCCGATGCAGACAAGGGCAAACTCGTAACTCAAGTAACTATAACATACCCCACACCTCACACCCAAGTGTCTAGCAGAAATTGGCACCCAGTAACTCGACAGGATCAATGACAGGTGGTGCGCAAACTCAACTGCCGGGAGTCAAAAGGTCACACCCTCTATTGACGCACGCTCCTTTCTTCTTTAGTATTATCCTTGGAAGAAGGTAATGAGTTAAAGAGTACGCTAAAATCGATTGATTTATTAGCCATGCCATTATTGGCTGGGTCGATCAATCTTGGAATGAATTATAGCCAATAACTCTCGTTCACTCATGGAGCAAACTTTTAGGTCATTGAGGCAATGACTTTTCTGAAGAAGAGAATCCTGAAACCCTCCAATTTGGTGACTGTAAAGAAAAAAATTCCATGATGGGAAGAAATTATAGATGATTGGATGGATCTTGATGGGGCCAGTGAACCACTAGGAAAAGATAAAATTGTTGCCACTGTGAAAAGGCCGAGGGACGGAGTAGGAAGAAGACAACTCAAAAGATGACATTGAGATCAATCAACAAGAACGAAGGATGAGCCACACTGGGTGTGATATACATTGAAGGAGCATTGCATTATTTGGAAAAACAAGGATCATCTGCAACTGACATTTTATTACTCCGGCGACTTCGTGACGAAGCAGCCAGGTGCTGAGTTGAGAAAGAAAACAATCTTCAAACTTAATTTTATCTGGATTGCTTAACCCTTTCAGTGCCATGGCCGATTCAATCGGCCACGATTGCTTGTGCGTAAATTGCCATGGCCGATCGAATCGGCCTGCCAGTTTCAAAACACTGTAGTACTCTCAGTTCTCAACAGATTGTGCTGTTTTTACTCTTAAACGAAAGAGCAATTATTGCTGTACATGATCGTATATTTTTAGCTTCTTTGGATGTACGGTGACGATTTTACCAGTGATCTAACAGGCCGGTGTTCTAGTGTTGTGTCGAGTCCGTTATTGACATTTTATAACAGCGTGTATAACCTCTACTGTTGTATTTTGTGTTTAGATTTGCAACTATTTGTGTTAGTGATTGGTTTATTTCTTTTTAATGTTGGAAGATAAATTATATTTTGGTCTTGACGATGATGAACTTTGCGAGTTAGTTTTGTGTACGGAGTCTGAAAGTGAACCTATGTTAGAAACTATACAATTGTAATTTTTTATAAATACTCAAATTTTCTGTTGCATCATGCTGAACTAATATCCTCAATAAGTATGTTTGTAGTGACAATTTATAAACAAATTTAATATGGTTTTGTTCAAAATTAAAAGGGCTACGTGATAGATGTGCCAACTTGTGTAAATAATATAATTATAAACTAGTTATTTTGTGTGAAAGTGTAAAACAACAATTTTCTTCGTTGCTTGCACTGAATTAAAATTTTTTTTCATTTTTTAAAAAAGACAAGCATTAGTTTTGATTATGTATATGTAATTCTTCATCTATTTTTAAGGTAAGACCAAAATTTCAAGTCTCTAGAATTATTACTTTATCTGTAATCTAATTAAACAAATATGCTTGCTTTATAGGTCAAAAGTGGCTTGGCATTTTATGCACAACCATGGTGAAAGAGGGTGGCACTGAAAGGGTTAAGACTCGAGATTTAATTTTTCTATCGTGTACTGTATTGTAGTAACTTTTTCAAACTTAATTTTTTTGTGTTGTATTTTTGCGCTAAGTATTCTAATTTACTGTACAAACAATAAACTTATTAGGACCTACATTTTTTCAGTATTTAGCATTACTATACTAAACTATATTCTTGATAGATACAATAATTACAAAATAAATTTGTATCTCAAGTGTAATGTATGTCCATTTACTAAAACCCTTTCAAACAGCCCATGTTCTGGATAGCTTGACAACCCCCAAACTTGACACCCTCAAGGTCCACAACAAAGTGACGAGCTAGTGAGGTTCTACTGTAGTTCCTAAATAGATAGCCATCTATATTTACCACAGAGTAACTAGGATAGCAGTTCAATAACAGCCAAATGACACAGGATAGCACTGTCTCCCAGAAGATGGGTACCAGAAAAGATGGAGACCTAATCCTTAGAAGATAATAAATATTTTCAACTATCTGTAACTACAAAATTAAACTGGAAAACGAAATTACAAACAAAATGTGTGATTGACATATTTAACCCTTTTAGTACAAATGTCCGGAAAACCTGACATCGATATATTTTACATTATGTGACAACATCCACTTAACCGGACGTCCGTAAGTTATGCATTAAATGCCAACGTCCACATAACTGAACATTTAAAAAAAAAAACTTTTAAACAAAAATTAATGGAATAATGTATTTTGAGACCACCTCCGTGGCGTAGTGACTAGCACGCTAGCCTACAAAGTGAAAGGTTCTAGGTTCGATTCCCAGATAGGGTCCAGAAATTTTAATACATTAAAACCACCGTTCAAGTACCAAAACCCATAAAAGTTGCTAATGACCAAGCTGTTGATGCAACTTTAAATAAACTAAAAAAAACTATTTCGAATATTTTTAATGTTAGAACGATTTCTTTTTTTTTATGAACATAATAAAAATTAATTTTTAACATGAAATTTTATTTATATGGAACATTGAAAATTTGGTTGAAAATGACAGGCCTACTACACCTGCAAGTTTTTGAAGTAAGAGCTGACACTTTTTGTACACCCTTATACAAATTAAATGGCACTTTAGGATCAAAGTTTTAAATATTGTTTCGGCACTGAAAGGGTTAATTCTTAGCTGATTAATTTTCACACCTAAAATAATAATAATTTAGACACTGATTAATTCTCAATACATCTTTATGTAAAACCTAGTTTTACAAACAAGAAATGCTAACATCAGACATTTATATATGTATCGGTAAGACAGATACGTAGAATTTTAGGTAGCGTAGGCAGGCCTACTTTTCTCTTTTACAATATATTTTAAAAAATACTGTATTTTAACAACAATACACTGAAGAAGTTGAATTAAAAATAAAATTTAGGCAATTAATGCTGGGCTATTACCAATTTTTTGAATTTTTGAACGTGACTTAATTAAATTTCCGAGCAATTTGGGAAAGAATTAAGGCACAGAAAACTAAAAACGTTGGCCTAGGCCTGTTTGTAATAAAAACAAAATTAGACGTGAATTACAATTTAAAATCATGTCATTATACTACACAGAATTCATTGTAAGTACCCTACAGTCGGACGTTAAACGAAAAAAAAAAAATGTACCCTACCATACCAAAGAATGAAAAAACTGAACTTCACAAAACAAGATAAAATCCTACCAGACAACTATGTTTATAATGGATGGCAAACTATTAAAAAACAAACTTTTAGGACGTTAGATAGTAGACCTAATTCTACCGGGTTGGTCTAGAGGTATAGTCGTCGCCATTAGCCAGCTGTTTAACAGCCGATTTTGGAGACGAAGATTCCTGGTTCAAAACCTAGTAAAGGTAGTTACTTTTAAACGGACTTGAATATTACACAACAGTTGCCGGTGTACTTTGATGGTTCAATTAACCATACTCTCTCCTCAGGAATGGTCGGCCTGGGTCTGTACAAGACTACACCTCATTTACCGTCATACACATCATCCTCATTTTATTGGGTCATGGGGTTGTTTATTGTTCTAAATTGAACAGATTGACCCATACACATATTAGGAATTAAAAAAAAAAAGATAGTAGACCTACGGTAAATGATGATTTACTAACGTCAGGCAGGACCTAAGAAATATTCGGACAGCAAAAACCCAAACTAGACCAAATAAACACTTAATTAGAAAATTTAAGAGTGCCTGTAAGGAGCAGAAAAAGGAAGAGGAAGGACACAAAGATACTGACTAACCATATGGAATATCAAATGACTTCCACAAATGCTTAAAATAACTTGACATGGTCCCAAAAAACTATAAACAAACTAAAAAATTGTACTCATAATTATATAATTACACCATTGGATCATATAATTTTTAATTAATTACAATTAATTTAGTGAAACATGGACAGATTTAGGCTACCCAGACAAAACTGCAGTAACAATTATTGGTAATTATTAACTCATGCATCTTTCACAATATATTGTAAAAACTTCTACATAAAAGTACAAAGATATAGTAACCTACAAATATTGTACAAAAGTACAGACTGAAAAACAATTGAGGTGAACATATGATTTAATGAAATCAATTACTTTAATACAATTAATGTATAAACAGAAATTAGTAGAAATAGAAACAAAATCTGAAAACTGCAGAAATACATTTTCTACGAAGGGTCAATAGTTGTACAAGGAAGACTAGAATTTGTAACTACAATATAAGGAAAGAGCTGCTGACTGTACGTTTGTAAATGAGAGAATCTGTTACAATATGAGTACATGGGATGGAGTATCTTAAAAGAATGAAGGAAAATAGGATTCCAAAACAGGTTCTACAATACAGATGAAAGAGAAGCTTGGGAAGGCCATGGTAAATGAAGGAAAATATAACGGCGAAATTGAAATTTATATGAGACAGTGAAGTTAAACATTGATAGGTATGAAAAGGGTTTATGACTAATTCCAAAGCGATTATACAGGGTGATTTTTTAGTCCTGTTACCCAATTGTTAATGTCTGGTAATTTTTTTTCTAAGAGATGGAAATTTTGTATTTTGACATGAAGTTGGTAGCCCTACTCAACTGGTATAGATACAGCAGTGTGAGTCGATTTTCCTTGAGCTGTGTAAAATTTTGTGCCGTTTCTGGTCATGTTATGAACAGAATGTCTTTTACCCTATACTCTTGAACAATTTTTTGCTACAAAATCGTACGAAAGTGTAAAAGAGTTATTTCAAATTAAATTTGTTGGTGTTCCTCCACCAGAAAAATGTCAATTTCTAGGCTAACAAACCAATTTTGAGAGACAGGTAGTGTTTGCGACAGAAAATGTACTAGCGGTCGACCAACTCTCTTGATAGATGACATTTTAGAGACTGTGAAAACACAACCTATCTCTCAAAATCAGTTTAATAGCCTAGAAAAAGACATTTTTCTGGTGGAGGAACACGAACAAATTTAATTTGAAATTATTCTTTTATACTCGCGTACGATTTCATAGCAAAATATTGTTCAAGAATGAAAACCCGTTGTTCTAGGGTAAAAGACATTCTGTTCATAACATGACCAGAAACGGCACAAAATTTTACACAGCTCAAGGAGAATCAACTCACACTACCGTATCTATACCGGTTGAGTAGGGCTACCAGCTTCATATCACAAAACAAAATTTCCTTTTCTTAGAAAAAAATTACTAGACATTAACAATTGGGTAACAGAACTAAAAAATCACTCTGTATTTTTCACGGCTGATTAGCTCTGAACGTATCCATTGCCCTCTACCCACTTTATAGCTAGCCAATGACTTGCAGCAACATTGCCAACATTTGCTCTTGTAGCTCTGTTGAATATTTTGTCGGCCATTGCTTTGGTCTTTCAATAACAATTATAACCTATAAACATACAATCAGCTGATTATATTATAAAGTATTGCATGTCAATGTGCTCTATAATCGATGTGTTCAGTATGAGATGCAAGACGAGAGTGAACTACTGTGGCTCTTTTACACATGCGCAGTAATGTTTGTCAGGTACAATCTGACAACGCTGGCAAACGTTCTGATTGGTTTAAACGCGTGGAACAGCAACCATGAAAAACATATTAGCGTGCAAAATAAATTCATATTCTGATTCAGCACACAAAAAAGTTGATTTCAAAAAGAAGTGTTGCAATTGGTTAGGGTACCTAAAACTCCACAATTACCAGATTCCAAAACGAGTTCTGGAATAGACGAAAAAGAAGCTTGGGAAGGCCTCTACAATGCTGGGAATAATTTTTATTTACACAGCTTTCCAATTAAAAGAAGACATTTACATGCCAGAAAAGACTAAGAGCTTACACCATGAAGAGAAAGAAGAACAAGACAGTAAATTTTAACCATTTTAGTTTTACACTTAAACACAACAGTTCTGCTTCATGACACTTAACATATCAGAAATAATCAATTAACATTATGATGACAGCTGGACAGGTTATGTTCAATTTTAATTAACAATTAGGCCTCCATTCTCAAATTCATTACCATTACGCAGGTATTCTTTTTTTCCAGATTATTTTTAAAATTTTATTAAAAAGAGTATGCACACCTTCAGCAAAAATTTGTTCGCAGATTACAGGAAAGAAGTTCAACATAGACAAAACATCTATTGAAAAATATCTGAATTTAAGTTCACCCCGTAATGAATTTTTGAACGTGACTAAATTAAATTTCAGAGTAATTTGGGAAAGAATTAAGGCACAAAAAACTAAAAACGTTGGCCTAGGCCTGTTTGTAATAAAAACGAAATTACACGTGAATTACAATTTGAAGTCACGTCAGTAAATTGCCAATTGAAAATTAAGTTTTACTGCAGACACTGTTTATGATTCATTAACGTTACTTTACCCATACAAAAAAAACATAAGTGGGTGTGTAAACAAAAATATTCATTACATACCTTAGGTTATGTTTACTTTATAAAAAACGAACACAACTCACGCAAAATAAATTTCAGAAAATAATACAGAACAACTCAACATGTAAATTAAATTGACACCCACAAAATAAATTTTTTCCTTCACAACACAATTTTAAATAATTTTAAAATGTATAATTGGATCAAATTACGGCCATGAAACATGGGTGTAACAACTTCCTAACATTTAATTAACAACACTGAAAAGAAATCACTTACGGGAATAATTAAAAATTAAGAACTATAAATTATCAACTAATATTAGTAAATTAAATAAATTGCATAATATGACAATTAAAAAATAAACACACTTTACATTTTATAAAACATGTCATAAGATTTCCCCTGTAACCTTCATCACTGCTGTTTTGATAAAACATTAACATTCATGTCAAGCGATCAACACTATAGCCAAAATTTCATTTTCCCGTTATCTTCCTATTAATGAAAGGAAACAATCACTAAACAACTACTGTACTTTATTTGCGTTATTGAATTAATTATATTAAATTTGAAATATTAAAATTTAATGTAAGTTGTATTTCATTTTAGTTTTTGCTTTCAAAAAAGAAAGAACATCAATATAGACCCTGGACTATTCAGAGATTTTGATTTACGAAGTTATTTAATTTATTAATTTTAGGTTTTTCTCAAATGTTTCGTTTAGTAATTGTGATTTGTAGTAAATGTTTAATTTTTACAGAAGTTTTACAGAAATTATTATCTAAGCTGGCTGCAATGTTGTTACTGCGTCGCGCGAAGTGGAAAATTAATATTCAAGTTTTCTGAGCGCTAAATTTAAAAGCAAGCGGAACTGTTCAAATAACTGTGTTAAGCAAGGTGAACGAAAATAGTAAATCTAAATTTATTAAAACAAATAAAATTAGTAGATTTATTTTATAATACATAAATAACACTGGAGCCTTATTATTTTAATTTCTTTTAATTACTTATAATATACTGTTAAAAATCTTTTCATGTAGATTTGTCAAAATTGTGTTTTCACTAGATATTCATATTTTCAGACCCTTGAACCCAAAACACATGTTTTTAGCGATTGGTGAGTGTGAAAAAATCTCAAGAACGGAATAGCATACAAAATTGAAACTTGAAACTGAAGTTAGTACCATTAGAGGACCTGACAAAAACATTTTTATCAAAAACAGTCAACCAGAAGTAGGCCATCAATTTTTCTTTTTTTTGGCGATTTTTCAAAAATGGCTACAATTCTTTGTTGTTATTTAATACTGCTTGTTATCATAGTAAAATGCATTTAAGTATAGACTAAATGGCAACAATACAGTTCTCTCTCATTAGCTACAATTTGCCCCATCTTGCTTATCATGCTCCATATTATTATTTTGTAGATTGTAGCACTATTTTTGAACATTTTTTTCTGTTAACACATAAAAACTCACTACCTATATATACTTTCATTATATATAATTTTTTTTTTTAGTTTGTTTTTTTAAAGTCGCATCAACAGCTCGGTCATTAGAGACTACTGTGGGATACGTAACCTTAGGTTTTAACTTTTGATAATTTCCAAACCCTGGCTGAGAATTGAGCTCAGGATCTCTGCATGGTAGGCTAGCATGCTACCACTACGCTACGGAGGCAGCCATTCATGATTTAATTTTAAATAGGTAATATGAATTATAAAATTACATAATATAAATTAAGTTATTTATTATTTTTTACTTTCTCTTGTCTATATGAATATATAGGAAGGAAAGTATTGTTTTCATGTCGATTTTTCGAAATCGAGTTTACACCAGATCTATACGTTTTCAGACCCCCTAAACCCAAAAAAACATGTTTTTAGCGATTGGTGTGTGTGTGTGTGTGTGTGTGTGTGTGTGTGTGTGTATGTGTGTGTGTGTTGGTGTGAACAGAATATCTGAAGAACAGAACATCGTACAAACTTGAAACTTAAGTTAGATACCACTAGAGGACCCAACACGAACATTATTGGTCAACCGGAAGTAGTAGTTTATTCCTGTAATTTTTCAAGTTTTTGCGAGTTTATCAAAAACTGATCCTACGATTCTTTTTTTAAATCGCTTCATTTACTACATTTTTTGTGCTCTACAAGATAGGGTAGGTGCCATGACTGCTGAAATTCTTGGTGAGGCTGTTTTTGCGTAAAACAATTGTTTTTTTAAAATTTCGACTTAAATATGCATTTTAGCGAAAAATGTATGTAGTAAAAGTTGTAGCGAATTTAAAATTCTACAACTTTTATTCCAAACATTTTTTTACAACGCTTAGTTTAGCGATAATTAGCAATTTTCTGTTTTCTTTCTCACGAAATTGTGTAAAAAACCGATTTTTTAAAGATTTCAGCTTTATTATGCATTTTACAACAAAAATGTAATAATGAAATTTATAGGAAATTAAAAGATCTTTAACTTTTATTTAGAGAATTTTTCTCTACAAAGCCTAGTTAGGGTGAAAGAGTGATTTTCCGTATTTTTAAGCCAAACAGGTTGATTTTCATTTTGCGTTTTTCACTCATGATTAAAGTAAGATTATGTTTTTTGAGGTTAGGTTTTTTGTTAATTTCTAATGTTTTTTTACTAATTTTAGGTTATATTGTTAATTATTTGCATTGGCAAGAGAACGTTGTGTGAATGTTTTACAGCAGATTTCTTTTTTTTTTTGTAATCCCTAATTTGTGTACGTTGCAATATGTTCAATTCAGAACAATAAGCAACCCCATGACCCAATGAGATAAGGATGATGTGTATGACGTGTAAATGAGGTGTAGTCTTGTACAGACTCAGGTCGAACATTCCTGAGAAAGTATGGTTAATTGAACTCCAACCATCAAAGTACACCGGTAACCACTGTCTAGTATTCAAATCCGTCTAAAAGTAACTACCTTTACTAGGTGAACCCAGAACCTTAGTCACCGAAAATCAGCTTTTAAACAGCTAATTTTGGCGATGACTTTACCTCTAGACCAACCCGAAGGGTTAGATTTTTTTGATATTAAAAATAAATCAATAGCAGTAAAAGTTATGTTTATAAATTACCTTATTCAAGTTCTTAAATTCTAGTAACATCAGATTTACTATCACTTGAATATGCTGTACTAATTATGATATTCTGACCTTCCAAAATAGAACCCCACATATTATCGGCGTCCCAGATAACTTTTTCTTCTTTTTCAATGTCATATTTTATGCAAGACTTCCAGACATCAGCACTAATGTTCTAAATACTGTATAATTAACGGTCCTTTAAATAATCAAATTTCTACCCTATGTTACTCACTGCAACAAAACCTTGTGCCCACACTAACTCAAGAGAACTTAAATTGCTGTGATCAGGAGGGAGACAAAGTAGTGCACATTTTTTGATTTTTTCAATTCCATCAATTACATATTTGATAAGTTTGGATCTAAGTTCTTTTCATAAAAGTTTCATAAGTTCAACTATTATCAGATCACCTTGAAGCGGAATTTTTTCCTTTCAATCAGTCAACAATTTTTTGTTTTTACCTAGGCATATTTGAAATTTTCTCAGTTTGCATGCTGTGGTAAGGTGAATTATCAATAACAATTTATCAATCCTTCTTCTACCATTGACAATATAAAATATACTTATTAAAGGTCTATTTTATGGATTCTTATCATTTCGTCTGGGTCTACAGGAGTCTGAAGCACAAATGTGGGAACCTTGGTCTCCAGGTTTTTTGATAGATATGTTAAACACAGTGTTTTACAGTTGGTACATAATTTTTTTGAATTTATAATGACTCATAGGTGGGACATTTTTGGTCTATGACAAAAATAGTGTATAATTTTAATTGCTGTAAACTAGTGACTCGAACCTTAAAAATTAGTTCAAAACAGTAAAAAGAAAGGTAGTTAATACATAGACCGACATTTTAGGTTATTATTCATTTTACCAAAATTGTAGTCATGGTCCGTGTTAAAGGTCTCATCAGCTACTCTCTGTATGTTGGTTATATTCTTTTTTACTGCTGGAACAGGCCGACATTTTTATGTGCCTCTTGGTAGCTAACATGTACCACCAGTAAATTACCACTAAAGCGGTAGATCCTCATACTATTATATACTATTATATTATAGTAGATCCTCATACTATACGAGGTTGTCTCGTACTATCCATTTTTTTAAATTAAGATAAACAAATTTTAACTCATTTATTGTTATTTGTAAAATCAATTTTATTAAAAAAGGTGAAATAATTAAATTAATTTAAAATATAATTTGTAGACATTACATAAAATCATAAATTCTTAAAATTATATTTGTTTACATTTAAAATTTCATTGGTAAAGATGCTTGATTCTTTTTCATGAAATAAATCCTAATGGTTTGATACCCCACATGTTTGTAAACAATTCAATTAAAACATGCAAATTAATATCAAGAATCTTGCAATGTAAACACTACAAAAGTTCCAATAAGAATGGAAAAGTATAATTTTCTAAAATAAAATTGGATAAAACATATTTTCTAAACATGTGAAAAATTTTCCATTTAAAGACGAGCTTTTTTCAAGTATTTATCAGCATAATCTTCTCCTCTTTTAATATCAGCTTTTAAATAATATGCGACACTTTCCAAAAGTAATTTTTCATACTCTGACATTTTTGGGAACGGTAGCATTTTTTGGACACCACCTGGACCGACTCTAACAATTCCAGATAAATAAGAAACATCAGAAAGTAAATTAGTTTTAATAAATGCAACCTCTTTCTGTTCTTTTCCTCCCAGTGCTTTTCCTAATGACAATATAAAATTAGAAGTAACAGCCGCTGTTGCCAAAGGTGCTCTAGGATCCAGTAAGTACAATTCATTATATTTTCTAAGTGTTTCAGTTAGTGACTTGTAATCATCCTATGTAGAAACAAAAACAAAATTAGTCCTTTGTAAATAAAAAGAAATATGTACTGGTAACGCAATATAAGTTGACAATCGTCAGCGAGAGTAAGAGTGGACTATTCGGGGGGTGGCGGGGTGGAAGTGCTACCATATTATGTACAGGCCGGCAAGATCCAAATGAATTTCGAGTTGCGCAGAACAACTGAGTGAGAAAGAAATATTTAGAAAGAGAGGGGTATATTGCTCTCCACACTTGTCCGTGCGGAACAGCCTGCCTACAAAGTTCTGTGTGCTGTTTATCACATAAACAGACACACGTACACACACATTATTGTTATATTTCTAGTTACAAATAGACTTAATTTTCTCTTGTACTATTACGCTCATAGTGCTGTTAATAAAATATTATGCTGTTATTTTAAATAAACACACAATTACACTGTTTTAAATAAACTAACAGTGAACATGAGTTTTTCTCGCCGCCTCGGATAAAAAAAACTAACACTGAAACACTATTTTAAATAGTATACACAATTACACTGTTTTAAATAAACTGGTTTTCGATAACGCATAAAAGAAAATCACGTCTTATAGTATGTAAGGTACTATTCTAAAGAAACCGGCTGGACTACAAAACCGAAACACTACTTTTTTGACCCACTGTACGGATGTTCACTCTTTGGTGACTGGGAACGGACTGGCTCTGAAACCCCCCACTACTTCCTTTGCTACTGCGCATACGCGACTCACATCTCATTTGGAATGAGTTGGCCTATACTTTTCTAAATACATCATAGTGACAGCTCTAGCCATGACATCATGTTGTAGTTTTACTCTTACATTGATATATTATGTTTACAACTATGTCGTTTTATAAACATACCATTATATTATTTATTCATTCTTAATAATTATCCTAAATAATAAACATTCATTCAAAATAAGCCATAATACTAGGCCTAAGCCATATTTAGTATCCTTTTTGGTCATCAGCAGTAAACTGAATTACTGCACTCTGACATTTGTAGAGATAGACTAGTTAGTACGTACTACAGTTCCGTCGATGCGAGCTTATCATCATGAGTAATACTAGTTTTATGATAATTTCAAAATGTTATTGTATTTTTAGGGTTTTTGTATTTCATTATTTTCAGTAAAGTTATGTTAAATTGCAATTGAATTTTAAACAACTCACTTTCTTTAAATAATTACATTACTCCTTATTTATTTAGTGTGACGGGTCATGAACTGAATTTTATTAAGTGTTTGTAGTGGTTACATTTTGAGTTACACGCTTGATACATGTCTTTTGCTTTCGGGTTGGCCGATGTAAGTAGGATAGATAGTATACTGCCCTCCGCATGATAGGCGCAATCGTCAACTTATAGCGCGTTACCAGTAAGTGCAAAAGAAATTCTTGGAGAGCAATATTTTAACACATAACCTTATTTATTAATAATCCATCAGCAATCAATCTTCTTGACCATAGCGACAACATTTACAGACTAAAATGTTTCAAAGTGTTGGATTTACCTAATTGATTCACTTAACTGACAATCACTGAAAAAACTGATTGAGTGTAAAATTATTTACACTCAATCTGTTCGTTGCAGGGCTAAAATAAATAGTTCTGTTTCTTATCAGATGGTCAGTCAATTAAATGACTGAATCATTTAAGAACAGAAGAGGTAGAGGTGTAAAAGACACTAATCAGAGTTATCTTCTCTGAAAGTAATGAATTTCATTGTACAGCCAGACCCTGTGGTGAATGAAGTGAAGGTGTCATTTACAGAGTGGAAAATATGTGCTTTTCAGAGGGCCCGGCATGCTGATAAGCGTACTTTTCCACTCAGTGAGGAAGGCATTGGTAAACCACCTCACTCCTCGTTTTACTTAATAAACCTCTAGAGGTTCAAACCAGCCTTTCGGCTGTTGACCTAAACAACAACAACTGACAATCATCATAATCATTGTATTCACAGTCTCTTTTTTTTTAACAAGATCAAAACTTAATAAAATACTAAGTTTGTTTTTATATTTTTTTTATCTTTCTAATGCACGTTAATTTGAGTGTTGAGTGGCTTATGTAAATATTTGTGTAGATACTTTCAATGTTAAATTCACAGACTGTTACAATTTTTGCTTAAAGTTTTTTGTGTTTATGTTACTGATTGAAAATAAATAAAATTAAAAAAAAACTTATTCACATAACTGTGAGCCTAATCTGTGTGAGTTGTTTTCAAAGGTCTGATACATCATTACTCTTACGACACGATTACAATCTTTGTCTTTTTTGATATCGTTGGCTAACAACATACATAATACAGTAGAATATCAGTAGTGTAGATTATTTGGGGCTGGACCCCTACTAGTGAAAAGCGTTCACTGTTTCAACTAAGTCACCGTGATCATGGTGACAGTGACAGTGATTTTGCATTCACCGTTACTTTTAATAGTTACTAGTGATTTAGTAATAACTGTGTATATACTTAGTATATTTTTCAGTTATCATGAAATAATAATAATGTTTTCAGTTGTTATTTCATGATAACAACTGAAGTTTTGATAAATTAAAAAAATGGGCTACATATATAACTAAAATAAAAATTTAGCCTAAAACTGATAAACACAAGGTATCCTAAATTAGTAATAAAAAGAACATTTTGTATAAAAAAGAGAAAGTACAAGAAACAATTTACAACCGAAAAAATTAACAACGCACAATATAAATAAAATAGTTAGGTAGAACGTAACGTAAACTAAAAATAACACTAATGTAATTAAGTTACCGCGATCAGAAATGTAAAGGAACTACCCTCGTTTTGTTTAGTCTAGTAGATGAAAAACATAACAAGGGGAAGAGACTGAGAGAGGGAGAGAGAGAAGAGTGCGTAAAACTTGAAGTAAAAGAGAATGGACGTGCCGGTTATCAAAGGAGAGCACTAAGCCCAGTGAACAGACCAACATATCTTACACAGCTATAATAGGGGCCTTAAAGAAGAGTAAGCATATTCTGTCGTTTTGTCTATTAACTGTGAAAAGTGAATAAGTGAGTGAATTTTTTTACTAGTTTCTAAGGTAAAGCATCCATTCTGTCTTAAAAGTGACAGTGAACAGTGAATGAGTAAGTAAAGGATTTTTGTAAAAGTGATTGGGGGAACGAGAGGTCTGTTACTCTTCTATCTGTAGAATTACGGTCGCCGTGTCGTCCTGTCTTAAACAATGAACAGAGAATGAGTAAGCGATCTTTGTAACAGTGACTGGGGAACGAGAGGTGTATTATATCTGTAGAAGTATGGTGAACATTCGCTGTATCGTCCTGTCTTCCATTGACAGAAGAGTAAGCGATCTTTCTAATAGTGACTGGGGAACGGTTACTCGCCTATCTGAATAACTGTGTTCACCATGAATTATAAGTAACCGTGACTCGTTCACAGTGACAGTTCTTTTGTCTCTTCTCTAACCCCTACCGGATTATCAAATTGTCCGGATTTTTGTAATGAATCAACGAAAGTCCTGGTAGATGTCTTCAACGTAAAATATTAGCTATAATCGGCCATAAATCACTGTAATGTTTACAGAAGAGGATCGGTTAAATAAAACCATTTATATACACACACACAGTAAAAGTTTAAAACAGTACAAGTGTTTTAAATGTTGAGGTGCAAAATTAACAAAGCACAGGACATGAAATCTATGTTTATAGTCTTTTATGATGCTTAGGGGATTGTCCACAGAGAATTTGTGTCACCTAGACAGACAGAGAGTAAACGGTAAATTTTACAAAGAAGTGCTTAAAGGCAAAGGTCTTTACCTGATCCAACTGGAGATTGTAAATACCTGAATTTTACAGCATGACAATGAGCCTAGTCAAACAGCCTTATCATAACTGAACTGCTGACCAAGAGCGATATGGCAACACTACCCAAACCCAACTACAGCCCAGACACTATGCCCTAGTGTGGTGCATGGATTTTAAATGGACTTTCTCTTAATTAATTTGATTTCTTTATAACTATTTTGTAAAGGCTTATACATCTCTTATTAAATTCACTTATTTTAATTTTATTTTATTATTGACGTAGTTCAGTTTAAATTATGCCAAAGGGAGAGTTGTCCGGTTACGACCACACATGATGTAACTAGGTGAACCTTCCCTTTCTCCCTCTATCAAAGTCAAGAAAGGATAATAAAAGCAAAATTAAGAGACACAACTTTTTGAGATTTCTATAAGAAAGGTTGCTCAGACAGAGATGGAGAAATTACCAGTCAGGGTGTGGCCAAGAATATCTGTTGGTGAATGTCATCAAAATTAACTAAAACATTACCGGGGAATTTCTAATACAAAGTCAGAATAAATGGGGGTAATATTTAATTATTGATGGGTTATTAAGAGAGCTGTAAAAGCTTAAATAAAAACGCTGTGCGCATAGACGTTAAATATATCAAAATATAATGCTTGCTTCTGAAACTTGTTCTACCAATTTATTTCAATAGAGACCGCCTAATTAACATCAGTGGGACAACCGCTCGGTGCACTACACTAGAATTTCTTTCTCTTTCTGAAGCTCAAAAGAAAGCTTAAAGGATATTACTTTCGGATGGTTACAGCAGTTCATACAACTAAAAAATGGTAACAGAACAGTATAGCAGTTAAAGACATTCAGGATGCGCACCAAAACTGGAAAAAACACTGGTAGCAGTATGTTAATGGCAATGGAGATTAGTTCGAAGAATTTTAAATCGCTGATATCTGATTTGTTTAAATTAATTACAAATACATAAATAAAACTTATTATCCTCGTTTTAGCTTTGCCTTAATCAGGTACAAAGCAAGAAGATAATTTTAATTTTTTTAAATTTACACACATTAATCACTTACTTTATTTAGCTTTCCTTTGGTATCCTTCTTTTCATCCTTTTTACCACCTTTTGCGTCTTTAGGTGGACCTTTTTTCTCATCTTTGGGAGGCTTATCCTGTTTAGGTTCCGGAACTTTGATCTGTGAGAATAAAGGGACAGTAGTGTGACTCGATGTACCTCCAATAATAGGAACTTTTACAGTTGTTGCAACCATGTGTACTTTTCTTGCCAATAAGATACTTGCGACTGTTTGGTCAAGTGCCGTAAATCCTATTATTCTCTGGAAATTCACATTGTGGTTTGTGCTCGACGCTATTTTGCATATCAGTGGCATTGTCGAATTGAGTGGTTTTACTGAAACTACAAGCAAGGCCTGCACAGAGATAATATTACGACAAAGTTAGATATATTATTTCAAGCAATATACAGTGTGTAATGTCTTGTACACTAGTATAGTTTATTTACATATTTAATACAAAAATGATACCATGGTATAGTATAAATATTATCAGTAAACAACACATTACATAAATAAACACTAAAAACAAAATTTGGACTATCTATAGAGGAGCAACATGGCAGCAGATCATCATATTTTTAACAATAGACCCTTATAAAACTCATTTAGGTAGTTGGAGCTCTGTCTTCTGAGCCATTAATTACTTTTGCCCATAACAGGCAAATGGAGTGTTAAATATTATTTGCACTCAATCTGTTAGTTCCAGGGCTACAAAAAATAGTTCTGTTTCTATCAGCCAGTTATATAACTAAAGCTTTTAAGAACAAAAGAGGTAAAGGTGTAAAAGACTACATTATTTTTCAAAGCTGATGAGCTCTGAACGTATGCATTGCCCCCTATCCGCTTCATAGTTAGCCAATGACTTACCAGCAATGTTGCCATCACTTGCTCTCGTAGCTCTGTTATATATTTTGTAAGCCATTTTTTTGGTCTCAATAACAATTATAACCTATGAACTTACAACCAGCTGATTATATTATAAAGTGTTGTATGTTAATGCGCTCTAAAATCAATGTGTTCAGTACGAGATGCAAGACATGAGTGAACTACTGCAGCTCTTATACGCATATGCGAAAAATGTTTGTCAGTCTGAAACATTGTACAATCTAAAAATGCTGGCAAACTTTCTGATTGATCTAAACACGTAGAACAGCAGAGCTCAACAACCGTAAAAAGCATTATAATCAGAGTTATTTCCTCTGAGAGTAATGAATTTCATTATACACCCAAACCCTGTGGTGAATGAAGTGAAGGTGTCATTTGCAGGGTAAAAAGTAGATGCTTTTTGGAGGGTCTGACGTGCTGATAAGTATACTTTTCCACTCAGTGAGGAAGGCAATTGAAAACGACCGCACTCCTTGTTTTACTAAGTCTTTAGAGGTTCATACCAGCCTTTCAGCTGATAACCTAAACACTAGAATTGATTACTATGTTGGTAATCAAACACTAAATTGTTTGAAAAAAATCCAACTTAATTAGGTTGAAAATACATCAATAAATTACCAAAAGCTTCAAAAAGTCATGGTAATCCAATTTTTTTTTTTAAAAAAGAGCTAAAAAACCTTAACATGGTACAGTATGCTAGGATTCCTCTCTAAATAAGTTTTTGGTTGGAAAATAAATTAATTTATAAATAAACGCTGAGGCAAATTGTACATTATTTTGTAAGTTAATGATATGCTTATTGAAGTAACCAAGTAAGTAGTGGTAATAAATTATTGGTTTTGTTTAGTCATCAGCCAAAAGGCTGGTTTGAACCTGTAGAGGTTTCACTAAGTAAAACGAGGAGTGAGGTGGTTTACCTACGCCTTCCTCGCTGAGAGGAAAAGTACGCTTATCAGCATGCCGGCCCCTCTGAAAAGCACACACTTTCCACTCTGCAAATGACAACTTCACTTCGTTCACCACAGGATCTGACTGTATAATAAAATTCATTACTTTCAGAGGAGATAACTCTGACTAGTGTCTTCTACACCTCTACCTCTTCTGTTCTTAAATGTTTCAGTCATATAATTGGCTGACCATGTGATAAGAAACAGAATTATTTATTTTAGCCCTGCAACGAACAGATCGAGTGTAAATAATTTGACACTCCACCTCTCTGTTATGGGCAGAAATTATTGGTAAGTAATGAATTTAACATGGTGTTAATATTTAGACTTATCAGTTTTTAACCCTCGACAAAAAAAAGAGGGCTGTTACAAGTTGGATATTTGTGTATCTGTATATCTGTTGGTGGCATCGTAGCACCCAAACAGATGAACCGATTTTGATTTAATTTTTTTGTTTGAAAAGTGACTTGATTGAGAGCGTTCATAGCTATAATAAGGCACAGTGGGTAAAAAAATGTCTACTAGTAATACATAAATTTAAAATGCATGAAATAAAAGTTTTAAATTTAAAAAACCTATAAAATGTCATGGCTCTTATCAGATTTAAATGTATTTGTGGCTCACAAATTGCAATTTTTATCTACCACAAGATCTGCCATATCATCAACATGCTATAGTTGTACGGCTATGTTGGTAATCTCACTGGTACTTACAGAAAATATTCTTGGTGCAAGTTCACTTCCTTGTGGTACCCCAGCATTTACTTCATATATTTTAGGAAGATCATCACTCAAAATTTAAGTTTCTTTTTATAAATATTTTAAAAGATGTGTAGTTATAATAGACTACTTCTTTAATTTTCTTTTGTCAAAATTTAAAAAATCTTATACATTAAACTTATTTGGTTAAATATTTTTTAGTACATCAACAACTTTTGATTGCAATAAATTCATGCTAAAAATAAACATTAATATTTTACAGCCTAAGTAACAATCAAATCATACTTACAGAAGGGCATACTTTAGCATAAGTTTCAGCAATATTTGCACACAAATCAGCATTTTCTAGAAATACTTTATTTACTGATTCACAAGCATTTAGATGAGGGGGTTTACAAACTTTTCGTGGTTTTTTGCATTTATCAGGAGGATCAATATATTGAATCTCTTTTTCCAGCATTACAACCAAGTTAGCATCCTTTAAAACAAATAAATTTATTATTGTTATAAACTACAATTTTCTTTTAATAAACAGAAACACACAGTTAACCTTTTAATGCATTTTATTATACCACCTTATATATATATTTATATATGTTTTTATTAAATTTCAAAAAAGCAGATTATGTAGAAAGTATCACAACAGCACTGAATTACTTAAAAAAAAATTCTGGTATGAAACAATCACACGACTTTATCTTACCAATGTAGATAATGAAAATCATAACCTTATCTTTTACTGGACAGCTCGTTCATTATAGGCAATAAGGATTTTGGGGCTTTTCCACAAGATTTTTCAATTGAACCAAAAAAAAAATTAGCAATTGGTCTGTGTGTATGTAAGCGTGCACGCATGTGTGATTACTCACTTTCATATATCATCATTCTCCACAGTTTTTCACAGTTTTCTTAATTTTGATTTTTACTTTCTCTTGCCTATTCTCTTTCCTTTCCCGCAGCTCAAAAAATTGGTGCGCAAATCTTTAATTGCATTGAACAGAATCATGGAGGAGAAAATAAAGAACAAACTGAGGTAAGCCGGAATATTAATAATACAAATTAACTCAGTGCTACAGGGTAAACACATCACAAAAAAAAAATGAGAATATTTGACACAATAATATGCAGCATAACTTATGGGGATGAAAGTTGGGTGGTAAATTAAAGAAATAGGGGTATAATTATTGCAACTATAATGGAGTTCTGGAGTTGTAGCTTGGGCTGTTGAGAATGGACAGAGCTGAAAATGAAGGGTGTAGAGCAATGTTCTGAGTTACACTGAGGAAAAGAGGTTGATATGATATGGATATGTGAAAAGAGTAGATGGATAGTGTGGGTTATGGATTGGAGTCCAGTGGGAAGGTACAAGAGGCAACCCTCAGTCCTCCTTTAACAGATAAACAGCCATAGGAATGAGAGGACTTCGGGAGGAGAATTGTCTGGATTGGAACAAATTAAGGAAAAATTCAGAATTTGAATTTTCTGGAAAATTAAGAGAGGACCCACAGAAACCTCTAAAATACTAGGGTAATTCAAAGGTAATAACAGGGGAAAGTAAAGAACGTTTTTCTTAATTTTGATTTTTACTTTCTCTTGCCTATATGAATTATATACTCATAAAATATATCCAATAATCTTTAATTAATTTCTTTCCTATATGGAAGGAAAGAAATTAATATTAAGAAATATTGTGGTGAGCACAACTGGCTTCTTCGCCGGGGTCCCGGGTTCGATTCCCGGTCAGGTCTAGGATTTTTTTATCACTCATTTTCATAAATCATCATTCTCCACCGTCTGCATTAGCAGAAATTGCAAAACAGTCAGACGTATAACAAAAATAAAACAAAAAAAATGGAAAGAACGTAATTTTTCATGTCGACTTTTTGAAATCGAGTTTTCACCGCATACACGTTTTCAGACCCCCTGAACCCAAAAAAAAAATTAGCAATTGGTCTGTGTGTGTGTAAGCTTGCACGCATGTGTGAACAAGATATCTCAAGAACGGAACATCGTATAAAGTTGAAACTTGAAACGTACGTTAGGTACCACTGGAGGCCCGACACGAACATTTTCATCAAAATCGGTCAAACCGGAAGTACTAGTTTATTCGTATCATTTTCCACTTTTTTGCGATTTTCTCAAAAACGGCTCCTACGATTTTTTTTTAAATCGCCGCATTTACTACAATTTAGTTTAGTTTTTATAAAATATTTTATAAAAACTTATATTATAAAGAAAATATGATAAAATATTTTATAAAAGATCTATATGTCAAATAACTTTTATAGCACATATAGGTCTTCGAATTGAGAAAGGTGTTCATCAGGTTCTTTCTATAAGGTAGGCCTGCCTACCTTACTATTTCGGCACTGATATCGTAACTCATGAAGGTATCCCATCGTAGAAAACACCCAACTTAAGGGGTAACAATCTTGGATACCTGAAGTCACGAGATTACCTTTTGCGTATGTATGGGCTATGAGGAAGGGAAGTGAAAATATGACAGTGCTGCCAACCTCAACAGCGAGACACTACTCGTACATTTCACTACCGTGTAGTTTCTAGATAAATTATGTAAGCTGTGGTTTATTCCGAGAAAATATAATCTTCACAAACCTTATAAGAAATAAATATGACCTGTAATATTGCCTATTATCTAAATTACATGACTAGAAAAATTTGATTTACTGTAATTACAAATGAATCGCCTTCTTTACTATTGCAATCATCGGCGTTTTCTTTATCAGTCTCTCTACTATCTACCTAACCATTTTCTTTTTTTATCAGGTGTCAACAAAACTCTTAAAGAATAGCTTCTTCACGTCCTTAATTTCCTTCTTTATTTTTCGAATTGTGGAAAGAAAAATATCACAGTAGTTAGCCGCTCGCTCACGGATTTTGTTAAGAGGCACAGATAGGCATTTTTGTTTAGCTTCAACTTCACAACATTTATTACATTGTGTTCAGCGAGAAACCCACATTTGTGTTTACGGTAACAAACAGTTATATTCGTACAGTTAACCTACAAACGGTTCCGCGATAAACTGTACAGTTCAGCCGTTCTTAGTTTGCTCCTACTGTCAACAAACCAAAGCCAGCTACTACAGGGTGCACGCTAGGGTCCACCACTTTATGGATGTCGTATTCCTATTAAGTTAACTATGTTTTAAATTATAAGTACTTAAAATATCAGTCATGATGTGATGTAGGCCTAACAATTTCATTTTTTAAAATATTTTGTATTTAAATACTTTTGAAAGTATTTTGTTACTTTTTAATCAGCGTGTAACATTTTTATACAATGCGCATGCTCAGTGACGTCATTATTTGTTTACAGTAGGAGCAAACTAAGAAAGGCTTAGACTGTATATGCTCTGGGTGTAGTATAAGTTGTTATGTTTGTCGTACTGAAATTAAAGCAGTCGCGCATGTGCACTTATGCTTTTCCCCCTTTACCTCTCGTTGCAAACAAGGACTAACTCGTGATTCAAGTGACTAATATAATATAAACTGTTGCAGTAGCTGATATAAGGCCTAATTTTTCAGCAAATAATTTATTGTAACACTGCGAAGAAATTATTAGGCTTACCTTAAGAGCCCTATCCAAACTCCTCCTTCCTTTTGCACAAATGACTGTACTAGTTGTGTTTATATTATTTAAATCCTTAACTATTCCTTCGAGTTGTATTACATTACGAAATTCTTGGAGCCAAATTTCATTAAATGAACAAGTTTTCTTCAGTAAATATGCAGTAAATATACCCACTTTACTATAACAATTCAAAAGTACAACTTTCGTGCTGTCACTTTTATGTCTAACAAAATTTATATTCAAAAATATTTTCCTACTTTTAAAATTATAAAGAGATCTTGCAAAGTTCAAACATGCCATTGTAATGGCATTATAATTAAATGAGATTCAAGATTCAAACCAAAGCTGTAGTGAATGCTCCCATAGCAACAAACTAACTTTCAAGATAAAAAATTTTGTTCAATTGTACACAAACAAACTTTTAAAATATTTTTTGTTTACTTATTTATTGATGCATTTTTTTAATGTGACTTGCCATACTGTTTCAATTTTCTTCTTTAATACTGTGGTTAACAGGTTTTTTAATAATAAAAATACTGAATAAATTGAAAGGAAATAATTTGAAATTTATTCCTTAACATTTGCACATTACGTTGAAAAACATTGAATTAAAATTTAATTTCGATAGCTATAAAATAATTAAAATTCTAAAAAAATTCGCGTACACATTTTACAACAAATATGGTAGGCCTACGACAAAGACCGACTAGACATAATATACAAAGTAAAGGCTGTGAACTTTCACATTTTGACACACAGGCATAAAATTCAAGTCGGCGTTGACTGGTCCTGATTTATTGACACAAAATATAATAATGATTGGTATAAAAATTCAGCAAATAACAAACAAATGTGAATTTCCGAGAATATGAACTTTTTGTTAAAATTCTTGTGTGTTTAGAACAATAGACTATTCATATTCCTATTGTTACATAAAAAAATAAAGGGACCTATTCCGTTATTTCACTTCACATCATCTGTAACCTTAAAGTCGTCTGGTTTTTTTTTTTTTTGGTTTAACGTCCGACTGTTCTGCAATTACTGCTAATGCAGACGGTGAAGGATGAAATGATTTTTTGTAACGTATGAAAATATGCCGTGCCTGAATGGGATTCGAAGCAATGACCGCATGATGAGAGGCAAGCACGTTACCAACTACGCCAATGCGGCCGGCAAAGTCATCTGGTGTAAACGCATCTTTACTATTATTAATGATGACTCCCACTCACTATAATTAATTGTAAATATTGTTTGCACGTTTATTAATACACATTAGTTGATTGTTTGCTTCGCACGTGTTCTGTTCAATACATAATAATTTTTTTGGAATTGGTTCCTATTATTTCTACTAAGGAAAGAGCTATACGTTTCCTTCAAGAGAAAGGAATATTGCATAATCCGCGCATTCATTTAAATGGGACAGGATATGATACTGAACACCTCTGGCCAGGATTGTTGGGTGTGTAATAAAGCAATCTGCAGAATTAGTAAACCTCTAAGAAGCGACACATTTCTCGCTAACACGAAGTTGGATTATCGAACCATCGTTCTCTTTATTTACAGTTACATTTAAATAATAACATACAGTTACAGTTAAATAAAAATTAAAACAACCGAAGTAAAAGAAACAGCCGATTGCTAGTCAACAGTACAGAGCACGCACTGACGATTGCTGGGTTGAACAGTAGGTGCATTCACACGATATTTTGATGATATGAAATAACGGAAAAGGTCCAAATAAAGTAGGCTATAGACATAAAATTATTTAACTTGACTTTTATTCAAATCAACTAGGTAGTCACAATGCGAAAACATCGTAATTTTAAGGTTTTGGTTGAATAAACTACATCCCAGGGCAAAAATCAACAAGACTTTTACTATTTTGTGTTGCAAATATTTGGAACTGCAATGGATCGAAACGTAGGAAACTGGTTCTTAGGGTAAGGTACGATTGTGCACCAGGAACAAGGAGGCCTACTGAGTAGGACACTGACAAAATTATTATCAATTAATGTAAAAATAACAGAACGGTATGTTTAGAACCTTCGTTTTAAAATTAATTTTTGAAAAGATTTATAAAATTTTAGCTTCTGTTTAAATACAAAATACGACTGTAGGCCTACCCGTAGAAAGAATTCATACATTAGGTCTATTATAAAACATCCGATCTGTCGCCGGTTGTTTCGACTGAAAGTTTCGGTAGAGTGAAACATAATTACGCATCCTTTTTACTGACTTTCAACCCTTAGTCTGCTGCACAGTTCCGTGGGATATACTATAGCAGGCCTACTGAAATCGTCGTTAATCTTTAAACATATTTGGTTTTATGAAAAGAATCTTAATATATGTGACTGGATGATAAAGACTGAGTAAATAGGTATATAACAAATTTCATATTTGGGAGTAGTTGGTAAATAAAAATATGTCTGGTACGTTCGGTTTCCTCGCGTATCAGTGAGTCGTTTACAAGATTGCCGCTTATACAGAATCTTACAAAAGAATTTAACCAGCATTCAAAATGATGAATTACGTAAAAACGACAGAACGATACGTTTAATTAGATTTTTAAAATTTACAAAATTAGATTTTTTTAAAAAATCACAAAATTAGATTTCTAAAAAAGATTACAAAATTCGATTTTTAAAAAAGAAAACTTTAGCTTCTGTTTAATGCTTGGACCAGACCTATCATCCCTAGCTACTAGATAAATTTCGGTAGGTTACGAAAATGAGATGGTCTGGTACCAGTCTGGGTTTACACTTCTGAATTCGTTCAGATAATCTTGAACAATTTTTACTTTCTCTTGCCTATATGAATATATAGGAAGGAACGTATTGTTTTCATGTCGATTTTTCGAAATCGAGTTTTCACCGGATCTATACGTTTTCAGACCCCCTGAACCCAAAAAACATGTTTTTAGCGATTGGTCTGTGTGTGTGTGTGTGTCTGTGTGTGAACAGAATATCTCAAGAACGGAACATCGTACGAACTTGAAACTTGAAACTTAAGTTACATACCACTACCGGACGCGACACGAACATTTTCATCAAAATCGGTCAACCGGAAGTAGTAGTTTATTCGTATAATTTTTCAGTTTTTTGCGATTTTCTCAAAAACTGGTCCTACGATTTTTTTTAAAATCGCCTATTTTACTCAATTTTTTATTCTCTACAAGATAGGGTAGGCGTCATGTTTGCTGAAATTCTCGGTGAGGCTGTTTTCACGTAAAAACGTTGTTTTTTTAAGATTACGGCTTTAATATAAATTTTAGCGCAAAACGTTATATAATAAAAGTTGTAGAGAATTTAAAAACCTACAACTTTTATTTCAAACATTTTTTTGTATAACGCTTAGTTTAGCGGTAATTTGCGATTTTCTGTTTTTTTCTCACGAAAACGTGTGAAAAATTGATTTTTTAAAGATTTCGGCCTTAGAATGCATTTTACGACAAAAGTGTATATAATTAAATTTATAGAAAATTAAAAGATCTACAACTTTTGTTTAAAGCATTTTTCTCTACAGAGCCTAGTTTAGAGAGAAAGAGCGATTTTTCGTATTTCTAAGCCAAACTGAGGTTGATTTTCATTTTGCATCATTCACTCATGATTAAAATAAGGTTATGTTTTTGAGGTTAGTTTTTTGTTTATTTCTAATATTTTATTAATAATGTTAGGTTTATTGTTAATTATTTGCATTAGCAAGAGAAAGTTGTGTGAGTGTTTCACACCAGATTTTTTTTTTTATTAAACGCGTTGTACACACATATACTTAAACATGTTGAGTGTAGTTGTCACCACAAAAACGAATAAACTTATTTTTAGTTAGGCTACCTACCAAATATTCCCAAATATGATATTAATTGTTAAATTTACTTAGACTATAATGATCATTCAGTCACATATATTACCAGGTTGACCCCAAGGCAATTTTTGCAATTTTTCTTAAAAACCCTGTACCTATTTTATGGTTCCCTTGCTTTTTTTAAATTAATTTTCTTTCAAGTTTAGAGTACTTAAGGCATAAATTTTTTGGCGCTGTCTTTTAGGTGATGACCGACCAGGTACTCAAGAGTAAAAATATCAAATTTCTCTCACTGAAATGTTTCTTGTGTTTCTATAAAATATTATACTATGTATTTTATAAATAATTAAGTTTGGGCTATTTTTCAATAAAACTACATAAATATCGAAAGATGCGTCTCTCTATCAAGCAGTTGTTCAGCGAGTGGTACATTTGAGTAGTCTACCAGTTGTCAACATAGAGGCACCGACCAGAGTCTAGATACGGTTCTATTAATTTTAACACTACTTTTGTAGTGTAGTTTACTCCGCATTGGCGTAGTTGGTAACGTGCTCGCCTCTCATCATGCGATCTTGGGTTCGAATCCCATTCAGGCACGGCATATTTTCACGTTACAAAAAAAATCAATTCATCCTTCACCGTCTGCATTAGCAGTAATTGCAGACCAATCAGACGTTAAACAAAAAAAAAAATATTATTAGGGTTGCGTGAGTAGGGCGGGCCAAGTTGACAGTGATGGGCGTGTGACGTCAAACGCTAAAATAATATCGGACCAATTAGAATCTAGTATCCTCTGCCAATAAGCAAGCCTCAAATCTAACCAATCAGATTTCTTCTTATGCATTGTTTTGTTGGTTATTTTGTCCAATCAGAGGCCGTATAATACTCCATGTTAGACCGATATTAACCAATTAAATGGTTTCATTCAGTGTAAATGTAATACAGTGTCAGAATGCTACTTTCTGATTTGTTCGTACGTTATTCGTTGTTAGTTGACATTAAAATAATAAACAAACCACGCCAACAGTTTATCGCTTATTCAAATTGAATGCAATCATACACAAACCACATAGCTACAATTCTTTTTTAATTTTTTTTTATTTAACGTCCCATCAACTGCAACGGTCATTAGCGACGACGCTGGGGTGTAACTTTGTACAATGGAGGATGAAATGATTATTTTTGTAACGTATGAAAATATAACGTGCCTGAGTGGGATTCGAACCCAGGACCGCATGATGAGAGGCAAGCACGTTACCAACTACGCCAATGCGGCCGGCAGCTACAATTTTGTTTATCCTTAAATCTTTATCTAACTAATTAGTAAATACAGTTGGCTCAGTTCATATGAATTTATTTTGTGCAGTTTGTTAAAATTGAGAGTGGGTTCGGGTTAAGTGTTATTTCATTTCAATTCAATCGAAAAGTTATAGACTTGTGGTAAGTAAAAATGTTTTCAGATTTGCTAGTAGCGTGCTGTATTCGTTGCCGGTTGGAAAGAGATAGCCAACTTCTCCTCACTCACTTAGTTCCCGCTACTGTGAAGCATTCCCCTTCGCAAGCGTCAGGTCAACAAACCTACTGTATAATGAAAGTATTCTGTAAAAGGAAAAAGTGACGTCACAGTGTCTTGGGCCAGTCTAATTTTTTTTTTTTGTTTAACGTCCGACTTTTCTGCAATTACTGCTAATGCAGACGGTGAAGGATGAAATGATTTTTTGTAACGTATGAAAATATGCCGTGCCTGAATGGGATTCGAACCCAAGACCGCATGATGAGAAGCGAGCACATTACCAACTACGCCAATGTGGCCGGCAAGGGGGGGCCAGTCTAAGCTGGTGGGAGTAGTCTGTATGGAAAAATCCATCTAATAAGGAGAGGGTTGTGCGTGAGTAGCGCAAATTGACAATTTTATTGTTGAGTTCTAACCGTAGTGTATTGAAGTAATTAATTAGTTAGCGATAAGTTAGTTATTGAAGTGAAGTGTTATTCTATACAAATGTTGTAATCTATATTTGTTGTTCTATCTCATGTATTTATTTTTATCGTTTACTGTATTGCTATTTATCCGATTTTAATTTCTAATGTAGTGTCTTATCTGCCCATAATAGACAGGCGGAGTGTCAAATTATTTACACTCAATCTGTTAGTTGCAGGGCTAAAATAAATAGTTCTGTTTCTTATCACTTGGTCAGCCAATTTAATGACTGAATCATTTAAGAACAGAAGAGGTAGAGGTGTAAAAGACACTAATCAGAGTTATCTCCTCTGAAAGTAATGAATTTCATTATACAGCCAGACCCGTGGTGAATGAAGTGAAAGTGTCATTTGCAGAGTGGAAAATATGTGCTTTTCAGAGGGCTCGGCATGCTGATAAGCATAGTTTTCTACTCAGTGAGGAAGGCATTGGTAAATCACCAACTCCTTGTTTTACTTAGTAAAACCTCTACAGGTTCAAACCAGCCTTTCGGCTGATGACCTAACCCGTGTCTTATAATATTCAAAGCTGTTTACTTTTTCGTTGATTCGGTTCAGTGCCGAGTTCATATAAAATGAGTGAAAATAGCGGGTAAAATAAAGTCGTCAAGTTTTGCATAGTCAAAGTCGAGAAATTATTAATAGTGTGATGACGTTTTTTGAGTGGAAACTGATAGAGGGTCCTGGTGTATCATTGGTTTTAATTTCTTATAATAGTAGCTAATAATATCAGGCAGAGTAGTAACGTTCAAGCTTACCGATGTTATGCGGTTCGGCTAGTATTACACGTGATGTGGAGTGGAAGAGGAATTCCTTTCTCACTTTCTCACGACTATACAACACGCACGATCGTATCCGTTTGCCCTGAAAGACAGGGTATAGGGCAGTGTCACCAACGTTTTAAGAGTGGTCTGGGGCCCATACCCACTTCACAGGGAAGGACAATAACACAAATTCTAAATTTCATTTTGTGGTTCATGTAAATTCAGTTCAAAACAAAGTGAGGATTGATAGAGCAATAAATCAAAGTATTCTACTCGTACATACACGGCATAAAAACACGGGAATTGACTAAAAGAAGCAAGGATAATCCAAGCCGTGCAAATGGACTTGTTGAGAAGTCGGCGGGTCTCAAGGTTGGATCAATTGAACGATGAATAATTTTGGATCAGGTAATAAAGCCAAATATTGTATTATATGAAACTGAAAAAGACGCTGTTGTGGTATGACACACCTTCTGCGGATGAATGAACACCCATCGCAGTATGAAACTGGAATCCAAAGTAGAGGCGCATGAGAAAACGCCCAACAAAGTTAAATGGAGTAATGGAGACGATGATGTTGAAGAGAGCTACATGAGGGTGAATGGATGGATAGAGAGGTTAGCCATTTGGGATGTAAAACACGATAATAATAGTTGTACAAGGTCGTTCAAAAGTAAAAAGTTCTTTGTTTGAAGTTCCTGGACAAATCCTCCCAGAATCTCTCGCATTTATTTATTCATCATGCTATTCAACACGTTGTAATAGGAATATATTGTATTTGTAGTCTGAAACAAAAATTAATACTGCATTTTAAGTTGTACATACTTACATTCAATTTTAAAAATTTATTTATGTCAGTAATAGCCTTAAATGTAAAGTAAAATAAATAAGAAACTGTCAAAAACTTCAAACTTAATGAGTATAAAAGTGAGTAGCTCATTATGAAAACTCATTAATTTCAAAAAGCTTTAAGTATAACACTCACATGACTTTATCTTCCCATTGTAAATAATGAAAAACATAAAACCTATAAAATCGTGAATAAACAATGTAAAATGACAAATGTAATCCAATTTTAAACACGAGAGGATGGCACTTAATGAAAATCAACCTCTGTTAGATTTCGATTTTCAAGAGCAAAATATGGAAAATCACTAATTTAGAATTATTATTTAGTTAAAATATTATTTACCACTGTAGAAAATAATCTCAACATGCGGTCTTGGGTTCGAATCCCATTCAGTCACGGCATATTTTCATACGTTACAAAACATCATTTCATCCTTCATCGTCTGCATTAGCAGTAATTGCAGAACAGTCGGACGTTAAACAAAAAAAATATATATATAGAAAATAAACGTTTGAAATAAAATGTTTAATTTTACGTAACCTTAATTTATTCCTTTTCCCATTACGTTACAAAAATCATTACAATACAATGTTAATTTACTTGATTATAACGTTGTTTTTTTGACTCTATTAGGAAAATTCACTACTGTACATAAAAACGAGTGAATGAAATGATTATGAAATGAAATAAAATATATTTTAAGATTTAGAAAGATAACCACTCAGCAGTGGGCTCCAGCTGTAAATTTTCTGCAAACGGATTACATAATGTGTGTACTTTCGGAATTTACTTATTACAAAATGATGTCCCTACTCGAAAGTCGGAATTATAACTTAAAACCTAAACTATTTAAATTAACTCATGGTGGGAAAATTAATCCACCCAACTATGGTTTCCCATGTTCAAGAGTAGATTAGTTTAGCGTTTCTGTCATTATTTTCTACTATTACGATAATGCATTAGTGTGTTAGTAGTTAGAACTAAATGTTAGTTTCCTAAGGACTAATTAAACTTCTACGTAGGTTCTTAAAATAGTGTGCTATATGTATACACGAAAAAAAACAAAAAGTTCAAATATAGTAAATAAATATGAAAATCAAAAGTATTTATGTACAAAAATCCCTTTCATGAGACGACGGGTCTCATGGCTGGTGGCAATTTTTTAAAAGGCTTACCTTTGACATATGGCAAAAGCCATTAGTGATTTCTGCATCTACTCTACAACAGGAATCTAATGACACTATTTTTGTTTCCAAATCCCGACTTTGATTTCTTGACTTGCGGTTTTGGCCCATTTCCGGTCAAAAATGGAACTTCAAATTCAATCCAGTCCCACTAATTTTTGTGTAGATTACGAATCCGAAAACCGTTTGTTGCTATATCTTTTAGTTTATCACCTTGATTTCCTGACTTCCGGTTTTGGGCCACTTTCAGTCAAAACCAGAACTTCTTACCCAATTTAGGCCATTAACGTTTTGTGCAGATTACGAATCCGAAAACCGTTTGTTGCTATCTCTATTGTAGTTTCTCACCTTGATTTCTTGACTTCCGGTTTTGGACTATTTCAGTCAAAACCGGAACTTCTAACCCAATTTAGGCCCATTAACGTTTTGTGTAAATTAAGAATCCGAAAACCGTTTGTTACTATCTCTTATAGTTTCTGATATCTGGGTGTAACGGCCGTACGTGGGAAAATGATAGATGACAATTTTTAAAAATTTAAACAATTTTAAAGATTGCCACCAACTAGAAAAACTAATCCTCGGACCGGTAGACGAGGTCACAAAATTATTGGTTAACCATTGTTTTTAGAGCTTCTCTCCGTGCTTCTATTAGCCACATGGTTATTGCTTTTTTATACTTCATGATGTCCGTTATATTTTTAAATTGTTAGGGGAGCAGACTCAGCAGCTTGGGTGCTAAGTAATAGAAATACCTTTTGGTATAAAAGTTTTGAGGTATCATTTAAAAATAAGAGATCCTTTTCCCTTGTGTTGTAATGATGGTTAATGATATAAGACACTGTTAGCCCTAAAATACATATTAAGGCCGCAATCTTTCAAAACCATTATTTACCACGAGAGCACAGCTCACGAATTTTATCAGTAGATACGCTTGACCTATCTTGTAGAGCCAAAAACATGTAGCCTATTATACGAGGCGATTTTAAACAAAATCGTAATAGCCGATGTTGAGACAATTGCAAAAAAGTGAAAAATCCCATGAATAAACTGCTGCTTACGGTTGGCCGATTTTAATGAAGTTGTTCGGGTCGTATTCCCTAATGATACGTAACTTAAGTAGCAAGTTTCATCTTCGTACCATACACACACACACACACACACACACACACACACACACACACACACACACACACACACACACACACAACGATGGTTTTTAACAATATCCTTCCGAAAGCCTATTTACTATCAACAGTATAATTTACTTACTAAAGAAAAGGTCCTTAAATTCCAATAAAAAAATCCGTATGGTTTGATCTGCATAGGTTTTGAGTTCCTGGTCATCATAAATAAAAGTGCCTTCTTGAACCACAATGGTTTATCCACCCATGGGCATGCATACAATGCTTCCCTCAAATTTGTATCCTGTAACATTGTTGAGTATCATTATTTGTGAGTTTGGTGTAATTGAACGGTTAGTAAATTGTAATATTTCAAATGCAACACAGCTTTTAACTATCTCTGGATTTGTTGTTTATTGGTTAATAGATGAAATTATTTAGAGCTAAATAATGGAAAAATAGTGTACGTTTTCTACAATTGAGGAGCTTCTTTTCAAAACTTAACATATCCACAAAATTCGAAAATTGAGTTTTCTAGCTTATCTCAATTTTATACTTGGTTTACATAAGGAGAATATTCGTTTTGTAACAAAACTTAACATATAACGTATATAAATATAGTTGAATATGTGGTTTTGCGTCAAAACTTCACATATCCATTCTATTAAAAATTGTGAGTTATTTTTCGACAAAAGTTTACATATCCAATGCTAATTATAGAGCGGTCTTCTAGTTTATTTCAAAAGTTAACATCTCCAACTGAACTTTTTCGCGCGTATTTATTTCTTACTGTTTCTCAAAAATCCCTTCAGATAGCATCACATTGTTACTTGCTACTTATAGAATACATATTGAAGATATCATGTTGGCAATTGCAAACATCAACGCTTCGTATAACCTGTACGCGTAAACGTTTTCTAACCTAGTTCACGGTTCACGCACGGCGTCGCCCACGTTGTTTAGTGTTTACTATTTCGTTAAGTACATCGTTTATACAAGTTTGTTTATTTTATGCAAGTATAAATGTGTTATTGTATTTAAATTGAGTGAATCTTTTATTTAATATGGAATTACAAACATTAGTGCGTGATATAAACAGTGGTTCCCGTAAAAAAGTTAAAAAACCAAAAGAAAACTACTCTCGTTATTTCGATACAGACCCTAACCTGCATAGACTCAAACAGTTACCACGACCGTGTAACCATAATGGTAAAGCGTATAATTGTGTCAGTATTCAGAATTCAGATATAATGTCAAATCGCATGCAAATTTATTCAGCCAAGGGTAAAATTAATCAAGATATGATATTATGTAAATTTATATCCACGCAAGATCCTAAGCGGAAAAGAAGTAAAGATGGCAGTAAACCGAAATCAGTTTCCTTAAAATATTTTCTAAAAAGTAAAAAGCTGGGAATGGTTACCGTATGTAAAAAGTTTTTCTGTTTTGCGCTAGGCATACCGGCTTCCCGAGTACTTAGACTAGGAAAAATAATTAATTTAGGGCAAGTGCCTACTGAAAAGCGAGGAGGTAATCGGAAGTATAAATTATTTGAGGGCAAAATGGAAAAGGTAAAAACGTTTCTCAGCAATTTACCAGCCTCAGAATCGCATTACAGTCGTAATAAAAGTAAAAGAGTGTATTTGAGTGCTGACTTTAATACAATGAAATTGTGGACATTGTACAATAATTCAGAAAGCAATGCTAGTCTGAAAGTTACATACTCGTTTTTCTACAAAATCTTTAGCACTAAATTTAACATTGGTTTTCGTTCTCCAGCAAGCGATGCATGTGCCTTTTGTACACGTTTAAAATCCGAATTAGCTTTGAAAGAAAATGACTCAAGCTGTTTACAGGATATTAGAACACGATTAAGAGTTCATAAACTGCGTGCAAATGCATTTTATGATATTATGAAACAAACGAAACAAAATGAGACTTGTATCGCTTTCTCATTTGATTTGCAGCAAGTTCATCCACTTCCCAAAACAAACATACAGGATGCTTTTTATAGTAGACAAATTAACTATTATTCATTTTGTTGTGTAAACACGGATTCTCAGAATCCTACATTTTATACATGGACCGAGAATCAGTCTCGAAGAGGTTCAACTGAGATTGGGTCAGCATTAATACACCATTTACGTTCACTTGCTTTGAATAGTGTAACGACAATTTTTCTATTTTGTGATGGTTGTGCTGGCCAAAATAGAAATGCTCACATTGTCCATATGCTGTGTTACTGGTTAACAACTGAATCTCCAGATAACATAAACACTATTCAGATAACTTTCCCAGTCAGGGGACATTCATTTTTACCTGCTGATAGGGCCTTTGGAAGAACAGAAAAATTAATTAAAAAGAAAGCTGAAATTAAAACTGCTGAAGAATATGGTGAAATATATAAAGAAGTTGGGGAAGTTAAAGTACTTGGTAAAGATTGGGTTGTATATAATTTAAAGGCTCTAGAAGACGTTTATTCCAAGATAAAAGGTATCAGAGACGCAAAACGAATAATCATCACAAAACACAAAAAGCGCTCAACAAATGAAATTTTCAGTAAAGTCCAGTTCTTCACAAACTATAAATTTTCTTCATCCGTTGAACAAATGAATCAAAGGTCCATCGTAAAAAAAAATAAAAAAGAGAATAATATACAACTGACAGAATGTGAGTTAAAAAATACAATTTCTACTGAAAAAAAAAGAGATGTGCTTAATTTATTAATGAAACACTTCGGATCAAATTGGGAGTCTATCCCAGAACTTGTGTGGTATAAAAAAATTTGTGTAATGCAAGAAACTGAGAGTGATTTTACTAACTGTGAAGAAGATGAATTGTGCAATTGTTTAGATGAAGACTGTGGGATTCATGTTTAATTTTTATTTTATACCTATCATATTTTACTTTTATTTTGTATTTTGAAAAATGCAGTTTCTTTTGTATGTTAGTGTTTGTAAAAATAGGTTATGTGTAAAAGTGATAAAAAATTTTGTGTTTTTTTACTCCAATAAATTATGTAGAAAGATAATTTTATGGTAAGTACAAAAAGTGTTAAGCTTAGTATTACCTAACGTTTAAGGTTAGAATACTGCTATAATCTTCATTTAATGTTTGTTTTTGTTTTCAAAACTTAACATCTCCGTGCTTTTTTAACAAAACTTAACATCTCCAAGACATTTTCCTCAATTTTCATTAAACCAGTAAACATATAATTCTAAATTTTACCTAAAAAAATTGTGGTTCACCAAGTAACATTTTCAACTAAACAGAATTAAAAAATACTTTCAGGATTTTATACTAGAAGTTTTTGCCATCTCCTGGAAAATTTTTGTCTGTGGACATGTTAAGTTTTGAAAAAAAGCTCCTCAATTGTTGCTTATGAACTTAATCTTTTCGGCACCAAATGAATGTACTATATTTTAATGTTGTCAGCAGATTAAGATTGTCACCCGGAAATATTACTTTCATCTTCAGAAGTACATACTTGTAGTTCATTGCTCATAGAGTGGAATGAGCAATCAACAAATGAATTATGCACCAAATAAGCTTGCCGGTGTATCGCAGATACACCGGCAGATGAACAGTTCGGATTCAGTCGGTAGATTTCGTGTCTTAGTACCGAACTGCCCATTAAATCACATGTTCTATGATGTAAATTATTATCTATTAGCGACGTAAAAAACATTCAATTGTAAACATTGTATACAACAATTAACGCCTACCACATAGGCTACAACACATTACAGACTAATGTTTTCAGGTTAGCTGATACATAACGTTGCGAGAACGACGTGACTCTGATCACAGCTAGAACAGCACTGACCCCCACCACCTGTTGAGGGAACCGAGCGCGCCATTACCAAAATATACCTTCTGCGCACTTCAGAAAACCGGCAAGCTTATTTTGGTGTACGCTCTAAGGTGCCACTGTAAGGAATGTATGTATGGAACGCGTATGCAGTTGCACGGGATAGCCGAGGAGTTATAATGTTTCTAGCACAACCAAAAACATTGTTCCTGATTGTGAATGGTAGTATATTATTTTACAATTTAGAAAAACTTGGAAGACGCGGCTGCTCTGCTTGTACTGTCTTCGTCTCTTTCACTCTTGTGTGTCAATACTATTCCCCTACTGTTGCTTCAGCTGTTAATTAGCATTGGCGTGACTCCAACTATCACGAAGAGGCAGAGGGAAACTCTTTCCCAGTCTTTAGTTGGCGCATGCGCATCGGAAATTCTTTAATATGTGGTTCTATTGTAACTGCGTAGCACACAAAGTAGTTCATAAATTACTTGAATACTAGTTGATAAAATAATAATGTACTTCTAATTACATTGTAATTATTGACTGCTAAATTAACTAGCGTATTTTCTCTTTGTATAGTTAGAGTTAGTACCTATATTGCACTTATTGGGGGGGGGGGGTATATTATTAAAAGATTTTATTTTTATAACAATGTTCAATTAATTTACTAATTCCAAAGATTTACCACTAGTATGATCTAGTACGTGTATTTTGTTCACGTATAGTACGTGTATTTTGTTGTTACAGCTATTCTCTCTAGTTTGGGCAATTTATCGCAAGTCCTTGATAAAGCAGAATTATTTACCATACATAAATAGGCCTAAATCTGGTGTGAAACACTCACACGATTTTATCTTTCTAATGTAAATAATGAAATATATACTATAATTATATATAACCTATATTTTCATCATGAGTAAATAATGTAAAGTTAAAAACATAACCTAATTTGAATCATTAGCGCTAGTGTCGTCAGTGCATTTCCCCATTTCCCAATAGTAAGCTTCGGGACTGTGGGGCCTATATATTAGACTGTGGTAACCCACATTAGAGAAATGATGTTCCCGAACTAAAACGATCTTACAACAGTAAGAGAAAAGGAAGTGTCTTCACTAAAATCCAGCCTTTCTTAGTTTGCTCCTAATGTAAACAAATAATGACGTCAATGAACATGCGCATTATATAAAAATGAGTACACGCTGATTAAAAAGTAACAACAAAATACTTTCAATAGTATTTAAATAAACAATAGTACTTTTAAAAGTATTTTTATAAATGAAACTGTTTGGCCCACATCATATCATGACTGATGTTTTAAGTACTTAAAGTACTTATAATTTAAAACATAGTTAACTTAATAAAAATACAACATCCATAAAGTCGCGGACTCTAGCGTGCACCCTGTAGTAGCTGGCTTTTGTTTGTTGACAGTAGGAGCAAACTAAGTACGGCTGAACTGCAGACAGTGAGACGCCGTGGAAAGACGAAATAGAGACACCGCTCGACCGCACAACGCAACTTCCACTGGCGCACCCTCTCACCATCCGTTTACCCTGGTAGAAAATAACCAAACAGCCCTTTTCAAGGTCACCAATTCTAATAAGGTTACGGTACTCCGCTTGTAATTGTCGCCATCTGGTGAAAAATAGATAATTTTGATATCACTTTTTTTTTAAAAAAAGATTTGCAGAGAGAACTTAAAATGGAGTAAGTTAGTTACTTTTATATAAAAGTTTTACTTTTTTATAAGTAGTTACTTTTATACAAAAGTTAGTTACTTTTATACGGATTTGAATACTAGACAGTGGTTACCGGTGTACTTTGATGGTTGGGGTTCAATTAACCATACTCTCTCAGGAATGGTCGGCCTGGGTCTGTACAAGACTACACCTCATTTACACGTCATACACGTCATCCTTATCTCATTGGGCCATGGGGTTGCTTATTGTTCTGAGTTGAACAGATTGCAACGTATACAAATTAGGAATAAAAAAAAAGTGGAGTAGATATTTTGTATTAATGGGAAGAAACGATAACTGTAAAACCAGTACTAACCTCTGCAAGTATTAGTTCTCCATGGTAATGGAATAAATATGCATAGAATAATAACAAACAACATGCACTAGATTCCGTCACTTTTAACATAAATTGATCAGTCTGAAACGACAAAATAAAGACAAATTAGAAAGAATCAGTCTTATTTGTCAATTTCTTTATACTTCGTATAACATTATTAATATTGTAACATAGTTCGTGATTAGTCTGGAAATGGTTAGTGTAGTAGATTGTTTATAGGTTCTCATACGGTTGCCTTCATTTCTAATAAATTGTGTATTGTATGGGGTGGAGAGTGAGTCCATTAAAATCAGAAACAAAAAGAATTTTAACTGCAATGTAAGAAACCTAAGCAGACACTGGCTTATAAGGCGGAGGGCAGGAGAGAACGAGGACGCCCGAGAAAGAGATGGGCAGATTTGAGAGGTTCGGAACAGGCAGAGATGCCTAATCCTTGAAAGGCATAAGAAGAAGAACTGCAATGTGACTACTGCGTATACCGTATGCGCTATCGCTAATCGGGGCCGACACGTCTGTGAAGTTGGCCCCACCCATACAAAAATTTGAAAAAAAAATTAGTGCATTCGATTGTTCTACGTTTGTTCCGGATTGTTCCGCAAAAATTTTCGTTTGTTCCGCTCAAATAAGCGAGAAAATCGAGAAAACCCGTGGGTGGGGCTAACTTCACGATGCCCCCCCCCATTTAACATTTTCAACTTTTTTTTGCATAGATCGATAGATCTTCGTTTGTTCCGGATTGTTCCGCAAAAATTTTCGTTTGTTCCGCTCAAACAAGCGAGAAAATCGAGGAAAACTGGGTGGGGCTAACTTCACGCTGGCCCCCCCCCCCCCCACTCAACTTTTCCAACTTTTTTTTACATAGATCGATAGATCTTCGTTTGTTCCGGATTGTTCCACAAAAATTTTCGTTTGTTCCGCTCAAATAAGCGAGAAAATCGAGGAAAACTGCGGCGAGCTAGCCCCCCCCACTCAACTTTTTGAACTTTTTTATACATGGATCGATAGGTCTTCGTTTGTTCCGGATTGTTCCGCAAAAATTTTCGTTCGTTCTGCTCAAATAAGCGAGAAAATCGAGGAAAACTGCTGGGGGATAGCGTGAAGTTAGCCCCACCCACTCAACTTTTTGAACATTTTTTTACATGGATCGATAGATCTTCGTTTGTTCCGGATTTATCCGCAAAAATTTTCGTTTGTTCCGCTCAAATAGGCGAGAAAACCGAGGAAAACTGCGGCGAGCTAGCGTGAAGTTAGCCCCACCCACTCAACTTTTTGAACTTTTTTTTACATGGATCGATAGATCTTCGTTTGTTCCGGATTGTTCCACAAAAATTTTCGTTTGTTCCGCTCAAATAAGCGAGAAAATCGAGGAAAACTGCTGGGGGATAGCGTGAAGTTAGCCCCACCCACTCAACTTTTTGAACTTTTTTTTACATGGATCGATAGATCTTCGTTTGTTCCGGATTGTTCCGCAAAAATTTTCGTTTGTTCCGCTCAAATAAGCGAGAAAATCGAGGAAAACTGCTGGGGGATAGCGTGAAGTTAGCCCCACCCACTCAACTTTTTGAACTTTTTTTTACATGGATCGATAGATCTTCGTTTGTTCCGGATTGTTCCGCAAAAATTTTCGTTTGTTCCGCCCAAATAGGCGAGAAAATCGAGGAAAACTTTGTAGTGGTGGGGGTAAACAAGCGCGTTTAATATATTTAACATTGTTTTTGTCTATATCGATAGCCTTTAAATAGTTGTGGGTTGTTCCGCATAAAGTTTCCTTTGTTCCGCTCAAATAATATTTAAATTAATACCGTATTATTCCGAAAACAAGCCGTACCCGAATTTAAGCCGAATCGGGAAAAATACTATAAAACTAGGAAAAAAATTAAAGTACAGTACTTGTATGTTTTTGAAAATATTCTATTTTATAAGAAACGATTACCGTAGTCTACAAACAATATACTTGCTACTTAATTAGCATTTAGAAGTTTTTGTTTATTTTTTGTTGAATGCTGAACACAAGATTCATCTACATGATAGGTATTTTCTTCCGGCTTCTTTGTTGGATGTCTTTTCCGCGTAGTTAATTTGATTTTTCTAACTTCTGAAATTACTGCTAATACAGACGGTGAAGGATGAAATGATTTTTTGTAAAGTATGAAAATATGCGGTGCCTGAATAAGATTCGAACCCAAGACCGCATGATGAGAGGCGAGCAAGTTACCAACTACGCCAATGCGGCCGGCATAGTAGTAGTAGAAGGTAGCATAGTAGTAGTTAATTTGAAATTAGTATCGTAAGCCCTGCGCTGATTTTTAGGTATTTATATAGACGAAGTACCCTTAACCTACATAAAATCACTCATAGCGATTTATAAAATACCGTGCGTTCGGAAAGTCGCTGTGCACTGGAATTGTGACTATGGATTTATGAAAATATGTATAAAGAAATGACTAAGCATTTTGGAAAAAAATTTTTACGTTATTGTTCTGATATTTTAGAGAACTTTACGCATCAAATAACACAAGTGGAAATGAATAATGGTTGGTTCCAACAAGACGGGGCAACAGCACATACATCTAACATCTCAATGGCTTTCCTGCGCAACGTGTTTGGTGAACGAATAATTTCAAAGAATTTGTGGCCTGCAAGATCTCCTGATGTGACTCCTCCCGATTTCTTTTTATGGGGTGCGGCGAAACAAACTGTGTATCGGAACAGACCACACTCGATTGACGAACTTAAAGCCGCAATAACGGCATACATTCAAGGAATCACTGTTCTTCAGTTGCGAAAGGTGTTTGCAAACAAAATGAAACGAGTGCAATGCTGTATTGATGCCAATGGAGGTCATTTCGAACACCTTCTATAAACAATGTAATCACGGTTTAACAATGTAATTAGGGTATTGAATAAATTTTTTTCCAAAATGCTTAGTCATTTCTTTATACATATTTTCATAAATCCATAGTCACAATTCCAGTGCACAGCGACTTCCCGAACGCACGGTACAACAAAAAACAAATGATCGGATAAAAAAACAAAATGAAATATAAGAAAACTGCTACCAAACTTTATAGCCTACTGTATCTCCAAACTGATCAAAATGACTATACATGCACTACGTAAGAAGTGTGCGTATAAGACTGCGTGTATCTCTCTCTTCGTAGCTACTTATGCTTAATATGAAACCATTAATTTGAGTACGTTGAGTATTTTGAGTGCTTGGCACCCAAAATATATAACCTGCTCCCGAACCATTTAAAGAATTTAACAAGTTTAAAATTTTATAAAAAACTAAAAAAATGGTTAGCCAAACAGATAGAGAGAAAATAGCAAAATGGTCAGCAATATTCAAATGTAGATATAAATAAAGAGACAGGAGGAAAATGAAATAGAATACATTTCTTTTATTGTTTTTAATTTTTAAATGTAATAATTAATTTCAGGTATAATTATCCTTATTTTATTAAAAATTGTGTAAGTTTAACAATTATTAAAATGTTATGTATCATAATAGATACAATCGTTATCTTAGTAAATAGCAAAGTATTGGTTAAGTTAGTTAAGTTACTGTAGTAAGTAAATATAGTAGGTATTGAATGCTATTGCTAATAAGTTAGTTAATACTTCAGATTTTTTTGATATTTATTTAAAAGGTTCCAGCCCATCCTAGTACATGGTTTTGTCCATAGTTGGATGGGATAATTTCACCTCCTCTAGGGTAGCCTATAACAGGATAGTAGTTTACTGTAAGAAATTGTGTATTACGGAAATTTCTATTTTTGTAATGCGTAACATCATGGGAATAAATAAATAATTATTTTTATTATTATTATTTATTATTAATACTATTTTTGAAGCGTGAATGCAAGCCGCAGGTCAAATTATGGAACCGATTTTTAAGAAAAACCTGCGGCTTGTATTCGGAACAATACGGTATTATGGAAAATCTGGTGATTGTTCTATAATATATAAGTCGATGTGATTATTGATGTATAGATGTATGATATGTATATGATATTGATGTATATTGGTATTTAGTCCCGCTTTAGACTTTGGAGTGTATATAAATTTAAGGGAAACATGATATAATGCCTATTGTAACAGCGAATGCAATGAGTAATAATAAGAAAACATATAAATGTATTGGAAAGGTAATGAAATCTTTTACGATAGTCTGGTAGAACAGGAACAAGCATCAGGCCACAGAGTATAGAAGTACTCAGTGCATCAGGCAGTGCGATAACGTAAACAAATTACTAAAGGTTATTTATTGTTTATGGAATCAAAAGGTTTGTTTATAACTAGTTTGAAAAAAGAAATCAAAGCGGCATATGATTATTTATGTAGGGAGGTCGACAGAATGATGACTTTTCAACATTGGCCTTCTGAATACAATGCGTTTAGAAAAATTTTTGTTAGTCATAACAATCTAATCCAAACTTCATTATTCGCAGCACCGGTTCCTTCCCGGATAGTGTTTAGCCCAAATAGAAAATCTTCTGAGAGAAATGAAAATTTTTGATTTATAAAAATATCTATAGTTAACATAAATCATTTACACTGATATAATTAACTTGGCGTGATTTCTCGTAAATTCAGTTTTTACATATACGACCATTAGTTTATAATAAGATTACCAGTCAGTAGTTTGAGTGATTCTTCTGACAATAAGATATTTAGTTTTATTTTATGTTAAACGGGATATTTATACTCTTTTAGATTAAATTAGTTAAGGAAGTTACTTTAAAAATAGTTCACCTGAACGATGAAAAACTGAAAGAATATTCCGTATGAAAATGTAAATGAAAAAATATATAAATGTTTAGGCCTAATAGGTATGTGTTTTGTTAATTTATTACGGTTAGTTATTTATTGTTTTAAATCATCACCGATTCTAGTTTTCACGCCGCACAATGAGATATTTGATTGATTTAGGCGGCCAAAATTATTTTTTCAGTTTAACATCGTTTTGGACTTTGGAACCGGGCTGATCCGAAATCCGACCGACTGGGATAGTCAGTCAGACGGTAGATTTTAGCTCTAAATAGTTAAGTAACACCGGTTGTGCAACAAGCTTGGTGCAGTGACCAGTTGTTGGCCTGTTAAATGAACTGAAATCGCTCTTCAATCTTTCTTGAGTTTCACATATTATACTCGAGATAAAATGTTCACACAAAAATAAACAAACTTTGCCACCAAATTGCGCCTATGTTTAAAATATGATTTCTCAATACGATACAAACGAGTTAAGGGTAAAAAAAAATTAAAAAATATAGAGTTAACTAGCTTATCCCCACCACTCCAAATGGTTCCTTGATTACCTCGCTTATTTGAGCGGAACAAACGAAAGTTTTTGCGGAACAATCCACAACTAATAAAGGGCTATCGATGCAGACAAAACAAATATTAACCCTTTTACTAACCGGGAAGCCCAATATCACCCAATCGTCACCATCGTTTTTTAAACTCAAATATCTCCGCAACTATTCATTATATTCTAACGGGATTAGTTTTATTAGATAGACTTTTTTCTTCTTTCATTTGATGTATCTTGCATATTTGTATGATAAAAATTGATGACGTGGTGTTACGCGAAAAAAATGTATTTTTTTTGAACAGCCAGTACTAAAATTTGAACGTTTTTATCTATAACTTATCAACAAAAAACCGTATTTGTTTGGGAATAACATCATCATCACTACCCGTCTCGTCTACCCTTCGGTTAAACCTTACAATTAGCGTCAAAATAGACAATAACATATTTTGATTTATGCTATCCTGTTTAGAAAAGGATAATACACAAAGCAACAGGCGCAAAAGAGATAGAACTTGCGTAGAAGACGAGTAAATAAAAATTGAAAAGACACCACATTATTTTTAGGTGATTTTTCGTCATTTTTTTCATCCAGCACGTTACATTGTTGAACAAAAAGTGTGATATCTTTTGAATGCGTCTATCAATTTGCAATATCTAAACGTTGTTTTTTTGCAATGAATTGCTTTATTTATCTATATATAGCTAAACATATTTTTTTTGTATATTTTACTGATTTTGTGACACTTTTTCGTACTAAAGTGATATTACTAAAAGAAAAATGTTTTCTTAAATTTCAATTTTTATTCTGGTCGTAAATGAAAACGGAAAAAATTGGTTTAAACGTTGTTCTAATAACAAATTCTTTAAAAATAAACGGTATTTTTTTGAAATTTTTAGAAATGAAACTGAATGAAATAAAAGAGTTTTTATTAGGCGTAAAATGACAGTCGCGTGATCGTTAAAAAACTCAGTGTATAATACTAAGGGTCTATTATTAAAAACGATATTAAAATTATAGTCGAAATTAATTGGGTTTATTAGTTTTGAGATCATACTTGGCAAGTGACTGAAACTGAAACTGACAAAAGATAATTTAGAAGGTCGTGGGAAATGCCACCAGATCTTACGAAGATAAATGACGGGGCTAGTTTTCTTCTAGGAAACATTACGGATGGGTAGTTGGAAGTAAAATTTAGTTTCAGAATCAGAAAAACGAGCGGGACTAAATACCAATATACATCAATATCATATACAAATCATACATCTATACATCAATAATCACATCGACTTATATATTATAGAACAATCACCAGATTTTCCATAATACCGTATTGTTCCGAATACAAGCCGCAGGTTTTTCTTAAAAATCGGTTCCATAATTTGACCTGCGGCTTGCATTCACGCTTCAAAAATAGTATTAATAATAAATAATAATAATAAAAATAATTATTTATTTATTCCCATGATGTTACGCATTACAAAAATAGAAATTTCCGTAATACACAATTTCTTACAGTAAACTACTATCCTGTTATAGGCTACCCTAGAGGAGGTGAAATTATCCCATCCAACTATGGACAAAACCATGTACTAGGATGGGCTGGAACCTTTTAAATAAATATCAAAAAAATCTGAAGTATTAACTAACTTATTAGCAATAGCATTCAATACCTACTATATTTACTTACTACAGTAACTTAACTAACTTAACCAATACTTTGCTATTTACTAAGATAACGATTGTATCTATTATGATACATAACATTTTAATAATTGTTAAACTTACACAATTTTTAATAAAATAAGGATAATTATACCTGAAATTAATTATTACATTTAAAAATTAAAAACAATAAAAGAAATGTATTCTATTTCATTTTCCTCCTGTCTCTTTATTTATATCTACATTTGAATATTGCTGACCATTTTGCTATTTTCTCTCTATCTGTTTGGCTAACCATTTTTTTAGTTTTTTATAAAATTTTAAACTTGTTAAATTCTTTAAATGGTTCGGGAGCAGGTTATATATTTTGGGTGCCAAGCACTCAAAATACTCAACGTACTCAAATTAATGGTTTCATATTAAGCATAAGTAGCTACGAAGAGAGAGATACACGCAGTCTTATACGCACACTTCTTACGTAGTGCATGTATAGTCATTTTGATCAGTTTGGAGATACAGTAGGCTATAAAGTTTGGTAGCAGTTTTCTTATATTTCATTTTGTTTTTTTATCCGATCATTTGTTTTTTGTTGTATTTTATAAATCGCTATGAGTGATTTTATGTAGGTTAAGGGTACTTCGTCTATATAAATACCTAAAAATCAGCGCAGGGCTTACGATACTAATTTCAAATTAACTACTACTATGCTACCTACTACTACTACTATGCCGGCCGCATTGGCGTAGTTGGTAACTTGCTCGCCTCTCATCATGCGGTCTTGGGTTCGAATCTTATTCAGGCACCGCATATTTTCATACTTTACAAAAAATCATTTCATCCTTCACCGTCTGCATTAGCAGTAATTTCAGAAGTCAGAAAAATCAAATTAACTACGCGGAAAAGACATCCAACAAAGAAGCCGGAAGAAAATACCTATCATGTAGATGAATCTTGTGTTCAGCATTCAACAAAAAATAAACAAAAACTTCTAAATGCTAATTAAGTAGCAAGTATATTGTTTGTAGACTACGGTAATCGTTTCTTATAAAATAGAATATTTTCAAAAACATACAAGTACTGTACTTTAATTTTTTTCCTAGTTTTATAGTATTTTTCCCGATTCGGCTTAAATTTGGGTACGGCTTGTTTTCGGAATAATACGGTATTAATTTAAATATTATTTGAGCGGAACAAAGGAAACTTTATGCGGAACAACCCACAACTATTTAAAGGCTATCGATATAGACAAAAACAATGTTAAATATATTAAACGCGCTTGTTTACCCCCACCACTACAAAGTTTTCCTCGATTTTCTCGCCTATTTGGGCGGAACAAACGAAAATTTTTGCGGAACAATCCGGAACAAACGAAGATCTATCGATCCATGTAAAAAAAAGTTCAAAAAGTTGAGTGGGTGGGGCTAACTTCACGCTATCCCCCAGCAGTTTTCCTCGATTTTCTCGCTTATTTGAGCGGAACAAACGAAAATTTTTGCGGAACAATCCGGAACAAACGAAGATCTATCGATCCATGTAAAAAAAAGTTCAAAAAGTTGAGTGGGTGGGGCTAACTTCACGCTATCCCCCAGCAGTTTTCCTCGATTTTCTCGCTTATTTGAGCGGAACAAACGAAAATTTTTGTGGAACAATCCGGAACAAACGAAGATCTATCGATCCATGTAAAAAAAAGTTCAAAAAGTTGAGTGGGTGGGGCTAACTTCACGCTAGCTCGCCGCAGTTTTCCTCGGTTTTCTCGCCTATTTGAGCGGAACAAACGAAAATTTTTGCGGAACAATCCGGAACAAACGAAGATCTATCGATCCATGTAAAAAAAAGTTCAAAAAGTTGAGTGGGTGGGGCTAACTTCACGCTATCCCCCAGCAGTTTTCCTCGATTTTCTCGCTTATTTGAGCAGAACGAACGAAAATTTTTGCGGAACAATCCGGAACAAACGAAGACCTATCGATCCATGTATAAAAAAGTTCAAAAAGTTGAGTGGGGGGGGCTAGCTCGCCGCAGTTTTCCTCGATTTTCTCGCTTATTTGAGCGGAACAAACGAAAATTTTTGTGGAACAATCCGGAACAAACGAAGATCTATCGATCTATGTAAAAAAAAGTTGGAAAAGTTGAGTGGGGGGGGGCCAGCGTGAAGTTAGCCCCACCCAGTTTTCCTCGATTTTCTCGCTTGTTTGAGCGGAACAAACGAAAATTTTTGCGGAACAATCCGGAACAAACGAAGACCTATCGATCCATGTATAAAAAAGTTCAAAAAGTTGAGTGGGGGGGGCTAGCTCGCCGCAGTTTTCCTCGATTTTCTCGCTTGTTTGAGCGGAACAAACGAAAATTTTTGCGGAACAATCCGGAACAAACGAAGATCTATCGATCTATGCAAAAAAAAGTTGAAAATGTTAAATGGGGGGGGGCCATCGTGAAGTTAGCCCCACCCACGGTTTTTCTCGATTTTCTCGCTTATTTGAGCGGAACAAACGAAAATTTTTGCGGAACAATCCGGAACAAACGTAGAACAATCGAATGCACTAATTTTTTTTCAAATTTTTGTATGGGTGGGGCCAACTTCACAGACGTGGGGCCGACGACACGTGGCAAAACCTTGCTTGCGAAGTTGGTGGCCCTGAAAAGGGCGTTGTAGATGATAGGAAGTGGTGTGTGCCGGCGTGTTGAGAACGAAACTAGAAGAGTGACGGCTCGGCTACCGTTTTAGGCCTAGTTCTCCCTCAGCGTCAGTTGAGTCCCTACTGCAGCGTGACAGTGGTGGCCTCCAGAGCTTCGCAGTGTCGGGCGGCGTAGGCCATGGCGGTTTTCTCCGCCCCCACGCTGAATTCACTCTTCATCGTGGTGCCATCAGGCACCACGATGAAGAGCTTCCTTCAGCGGTCGGATAGGCGAAGGCAGACCGGTGCGGGAATGCGTGTCCGCCACCGGTAGCGTCGAACAGGGATGACTGCGTACATACCTCCTAAAACATTCGTTCCTCGGTTCGCTCGCCAGAACCAACACAAATCTCAGAAGTGTTATAAAAGTGTACCACTAATAAGATTGCAGATTTAAATTTTTGCATCTGATATGACGGATAAGTAGTGAAGCGATAAGTTTTTCATTAATTAATCAACCGAGTTGATAGTTAATTAGTTGTAATAAGTCAATTGTCATAGACTTCAAAATAACCCATTTAACGATATTCTTAACCCATTGAAATCCGTTAAATTTGTCCAGAATAAGTGATAAATAATAGGTTAAACTAGCCTGAATTAAAAAGTACATGGATGTACATAAAAATACTGTCATCGGTGTGAGCATTATTAGTGACATTAATTGACAACATTTTGTCACTTCTTCCAGTAATCTAAAACAAAAAAAGTAAAAGGTAACTATATCAACAAAAAAAAAAAAATACAATATAAAGATTTTCAGTAGTAATATTTTAGCACTCGGACATTTATTGAACTCATAACACTATTCTTAGTCAAATTATTGTACTCCAGTAGGGGTAGATAACTGTTCTTAAAATAGATGAGCAAGATAAGGTCGTTAGCCAAAATTTACAAAAAAAAGAATACATTAGAATAATGTATTTCGATAGTTAGGTTGAGGGCTGATCAAAATGACGTAATTTTTAAGTTAAAAATCTGGTGTGAAACACTCACACAATTTCTCTTGCCAATACAAATAATTAACAATAAACCTAACATTAGTAATAAAACATTAGATTTTCTGTTTTTTTCTCACGAAAACGTGTGAAAAATCGATATTTTTAAGATTTCGGCCTTAGTATGCATTTTACGATAAAAGTGTAAAATATAAACAAATTTATAGGAAATTAAAAGATCTACAACTTTTATTTAAATAATTTTTCTCTACAGAGCCTACCTAGTTTAGCGTGAAAGAGTGATTTTACGTATTTTTAAGCCATATTGAGGTTGATTTTCATTTTGCGTCTTTCACTCATAATTAAAATAAGGTTATGTTTATTGAGGTTAGTTTTTTTGATTATTTCTAATGTTTTATTACTAATGTTAGGATTATTGTTTATTATTTGCATTGGCAAGAGAAAGTTGTGTGAGTGTTTCACACCAGATTTTTTTTTTAACTAAATTAACAATTTTACTTGCAATTAAAATAGCAATTATTAGAATGGTTTGGCCGTTTGCAGAGGATGGAGAATGGTAGACGGCCAAAGAGGGTATGGGAGTGGACGCCAGCCGGTAGAAGAAGGAGGGGTAGGCCGGAAGTGAAGTGATATGGTTGGATGGGGTGCAGGAGACAATGTCTTTGCGGCGGCTCTCCGATGGGGACTGGCGAGACAGAGAGAGGTCACCTCTCTTTCTCTTTGAGATACTTAGGAAGCGAGGTACGGCTGGGGCTGTAAATCATATGAATATTCTTATTGAATACTCCTAAGAAATGTTAGAAAGTAAACTACAAAAATTCATTTAGTTCATAGTATATAAATGATCTATTTATACATAAATCTATTTAAATGATCGACCCATCGCGCTCTATATAAATTTATTTTTTCGTTGAGCTAAAAAATTTCCAATTCTTGCCTTGTATCTTCATTTCTGATCCTGTCTACAGTCTATTTACTGTAAGAGTACTCCGCGCGAGGCAAGCGCCTATAGGTTGTAAACGAAAGTTTTACACTAGTTAGCGCGTATCTACCTCTCCGCCTGACAATTATCTTGCACTACGTTCCATCATTAAAATATCTACATCTAGCTAAAATTAACATTATCCTTTAAGCGTTTTCAATTATACCGTTCAGATTACTTGTAATTATTGTAGTTTCAGAAAAAGACTCCTTAATTAATTATTTTAACCATTACATTTAACAAAACAATTTTTGTCTACTTTTTAATGATTACCGTTTTATGTTGCAAAAACTCAACACTTTCACTATCACGCATGTTAACAAAACACAGCTTACAAAACTTTTCAACTTCAGTCTACGAAGAAAATCGAAACGAACCAATACAATACCAAAAGATAACTGATGACACTAAAAATAAGTTAAACACGGGCAAGTGCAAACAGTTGTATTAAAGTAATCACAGACATTAATTTTTTTATTTAACGTCGCATCAACTACAAGGGTCATTAGCGACGACGTTGGGGTGTAACTATGGTACAATGGAGGATGATTTTTTGTAACGTATGAAAATATGCCGTGCCTGAGTGGGGTTCGAACCCAGGACCGCATGATGAGAGGCAAGCACGTTACCAACTGCGCCAATGCGGCCGGCAGATTAATGTTAATGATACGAAATAAACAACCTGAAATGATAAACAACGAATCACTGGAACTGTTTACTCTCCTGTATTCAAGCGCATTAGTCTTATATTACTTGTGACCAAAAATATAACTGAGTATAGACTAATAAAAACCAACTAATCATAAATTTTAATGTAATAATAATAAATAATGTAACGAAAATTAACAATGTAAGAGTAACAATAGTAAAAGTTTTAGTTAGACTATTAATGGTAAACTAATGTTCGATTTATAAAACATTTTCTAACAATTGAATTGAACGTGTTTTTATTATATTAAACTTAGCGAATAATTTTAGTGTTGTATGGAGTTTATTTTTTGATCATGCTGTGCATATTTTTAATTAATGCGCATGCTCACTTGTATTGGTGATTGCCTACTCGGAGTACTCTTAGCGTAGACAGACTCTAGTCTCGTACAACCCTTGACAGACCTTAAGAACTTAATTTCGGCAGTTTGGGTGTTTATAGGCTACATTAGGTTAGAAAACAATTTTTTTTTAAATTTCCGGTTAAAAATCACTTTAATTACTTCAGAATCACATAAAATAAAAATTAATTGATATAAAAATATTTTCCTACCTGTATATACTTTGATGGTGGTTTATTATGTACTTTATATAATTTTTTAAAATGAAAATTTCATCTTGAGAATAAACAAAGTCGATCTGATCATTTTTAAATTTATAATTTATCATAATTACATGATCTATTACATTAACTCCAAAATTTAATAATTGCAAATTACAAGCGAGAATTTGCATACAATTAAATGCTAAACTGTACCAAATGTAACTGTATAATAACAAATTGAAAAGCAATATCGAGTGAATGACGTGTGCAAATATATACACGTAGTAATGATATTGTCTTAAACATTCAGGAATATAGAAGGGTAATAACAATACTAAATCTTCCCAAATGTATGATATGTTTTGTATCTTTTTCAAAAAAAAAAATTATTACATTTGCAAGTATTGGAAACAAAGTTCCAATAATTCCATAAATATTAACACAATAAAAAACTACATATGTTTGTCTATTCATATTATTTTCCATTGATTTCAACAATTTCTTTCTATCATCAACCGGAATTTGTTTTAAATCATAAGAAAATATCGAATATCCAAATTTAATTAAAGATATAGTTGACAAAAGATTTTCCCATTTAAGGGAAAAAATAGCGATAAATATTCCCATAACACTATATAAAATTAGGGTTTTTACTCCATTGATAATTTCTTTTGTGTTATTCCAGCGAAAATTTATATAATAAAATGTATTTATTATTGCAATTATTAATGTAAATAAAAATATCTTTACATTTATTCCAGGTTTTCCAGTTTTTAAGTCGTGTCCAGTTAGAGAAATTAATTTTTCAATGTGTAAACATAAATCCATTTTACCTGAAATGTAAATATCAGATAAAATAGTTCAATATTAAGCAAAATAGATACAGTTGTTGTTGTTTAGGACAATAGCCGAATGACTGGTTATAACCTCTAAAGGTTATACTAAGTAAAAACGAGGAGTGAGGTGGTTTACATATGCCTTCCTCACTGAGTATGCTTATCAGCATACCAGACCCTCCGAAAAGCACCCGCTTTCCACCCTGCAAATCAAACCTTCACTTAATTCACCACAGGGTCTGGCTGTATAGTGAAAATCATTACTATCAGAGGAGATAACTCTGACTGTCTTTTACACCTCTACCTCTTCTGTTCTGAAATAACTAGTTCAGTCTTATAATTGGCTGACTATGTGATAACAAACAGAACTATTTTTTGTAGCCCTGGAACCAACAAATCGAGTGTAATTAATTTAACACTCCACCTGCCCGAACTGTCACTCTTCTAGTAACACCTGTGGGTGTTATTATCCATGTTTCTAGTTTTGTGTACGTGACATCCAGTCGGATTGTCTACCTGAATTGACAGACTGCATTGTCAATTCAGGTAGACAGTCAGATTCAGGCAACATAGGTAGTAACACCCACCCCCCGCATTACCCAATCTATTTTTTAAAATTCTAAAAATTCTACCACAACATTGGCCAATCGATATTTTCATGTTATTAACATATCTGTACTAAGTTTTTTACGCTGAATAAAACGATAGTTTGCCCGTGCCGAACGATCGAGTGGTTACCGAGATAGCAAGGGTTCAGAATATTGTTAATAAATCAAAATTTAAATACTTTAAGGATTTGAATTTTCGTACACGCTGTAAAAATATAATTGTCTATGTTGTGTTTAAATTTCAAACTTTTCGGTCAAATATTTATCGAGTTACACGCCTCTAAACGCATGAAATTTGTTGCAGTATCAAAAAAACCGGGTCTTTTTGTCTTCCAACTATAAATTAAGTTTTGAACAGGTTAACGCTTAAAATTAACAAGTCGCCAAGAACAAATATTTTTCATATTTTTATATTGTTCATTTTAGTGCGAAAAGAATTTTAGTTTTTTTTTTAAATATCTGCTTCACTATTTTTAATATTCTCTGCTGTTAGTGCAGCTTTCTAACCAACTGTTGATGGAAAATTAAACTTGTTTGTGTACATTTTGTTTTTCTTGTGCCTTTCCCGTAAATTTAGATTTTTAACACTTAGGTACGTTTTTCTCAGAAACCATTTAACCTACCAGGCTGAAATTTTTACCACTTAATTATCATGTCCATGCACATTCACCGACATTGTTTTTTTATTCCTCAGGTGCTCAAAAAATTAGTAATATGCAAAAAAGTAGAAAAAAAATTGTAAAAATTTTATGTTATTCGTAATTCTTTTAAAAACTTTATGGTCCAACAGATAAAATTTAAAAAAATATCAGTAGCTAAAACCACCCTACAACTATAAGTGTATAAAGTTTCGTTTTCCTATCTTTCATTTATCCTATGATAAATGTAGCTAAAAATAGCAAATTTAACATTGGCAGGATACAAAGTACAGTCTTCCCTTAAGTTCCAAATTTCAACTTCGTAGCGATATTTCGTTATTGAGATGACAGACACACACACACACACCAATGGCTAAAAACATGTTTTTTTGGGTTCAGAGGGCTTAAAAACATGTACACTGTATATCAGTGAAAACTCGATGTGAACACAATACTTTCCTTCTCTATTGTATTCATATAGGGCAAGAGAAAGTAAAACGAACTTACTGAATTGTTTTTAACATATATTTTACCACTGTAAAAACTTTTTAAAAAAGTTTATTCATTTGATGTTGTTATTTTTAAAAGTCAAAAACGTTTTGTAGTTTTTTATAAAACAACCAACAAAATGTAGTGATCAAATCTTGAACAGTGGATGTTTATTATAAGATTCAATCCCAGAGTTTTATGAGTTTAAATCTGAAAATTATAACCGTAACTAAAGTGGTACAATAAAAATACAAAAGTAGAAAATAACATTAATTTATACGTACCAATAACAAAAATACATCATAACAAAGCTCAGTGTGTTTTGCGTGCTAATAATTGGTTTTGTTTTCTCTGAAAATAAATCTAATTGCTGCATTAAAATTATAGAAATGAGTAACAATTGAACAATATTGCAGCTTGCATAAAAATTACATCATCATTGTAACAACATAATCATTTACACATGGGCTGTACCTTTGCAGACCGATCTGTTGCATTTCAAGAAGTACAACGCAGTTCAAAATAACGTAGTAGGTACTGATAACAAAAAAATTTAAGTACGTAACAAAACTATTCTTATTTTGTAGTTTATCTACTTCATTGACTTTATTTTGAAGATTACTGATACCGACAGTTACTGGTGAACGAAAAATAAAAAAAAATCTGGTGAGAAACACTCACAAACTTTCTCTTGCCAATGTAAATAGTAAACAATATAACCTATGTTAATCATAAGTGAATGCTGCTAAATAAATGAAAATCAACCTCAGTAGTCCTAGAACTTAAAAATACAGAAAAACACTAATATTGACGCTAAACTAGGAACTGTAGTAAAAAAAATATTTTTTTTTTTTATTAAAGTTGCAGATTTTTTAATTTTTATAATTTTAATTATACTTTTTTGTCGTAAAATTCATCTTAAGGATATGATTTTAGAAATCCCTTTTTTACCGAATTTCATGAGAAAATACTGGATATCTCTAATTGACGCTAAACTAAGCGTTGTTTATTTATTTTTTATTTATTTATTCATTTTTTTTTATTTAGTTAAACAATAATACAATTATTACTATACTAAACAAACAATATTTTAACAATATTAACAATATTACAAACAATAAACAATATTTGCTATAACCAATATTTTTAACTAAATATACTTATACGCAAAAACTCTTTTTCACGAAGAGCTCTGTCCGCGCATAGGAGTGAACAACAAAAAATATTATTTAAACAAATTTATAAATACTATAAAAAAATACTATTATAAAATCTAAAAAGGGTACAAGAAATACATTAAACAGTTTTGTTAAAACCATTAAAAATAAATGATTAATAATTTTAATAACAATAAAAATTTTAAAAATTACCTTAGATTATGTACAATAATTGTTTTAATAGAGAAAAAACTTCATTTTTTTCTAATAACTAAAACTACTTTACAATATATTTTAGGGAATACAATGTTCATTCAATACAATGTTCTGGACCCCAGATCATCCAGGACTTGTACCGACGCCCACATCCACCTGAAGTCTCTATGCCATTACCATTCCACGACTTTATCTAAATTCCAGTATGACCCACTTAACAAAATTTAGAGTTGCCACATTTTTATTCCGCCCTGTATTCCTCTTATATGCCCATGCCCCTTCTACTTGTATGACTCACTCCCCCCAGTTGGTAGTTATCCCTATGTTCCTATGCATAATCACTCCACTACGGTGAAAAGAGCCGCCATTTTAAATTAGTAAACACTCAGAAAACAAAAAGGCCGGTGATTATGCCAAACTCTACCCTTTCCGTCTCCCCTGAAATCATAAACTAACCCCTACCTTAAATTATATCTTTAGTCCACGTTCAGTACAATGCATGCCTTCCCCTCCCCAAGATAATAGGACTCCCACAAAACTGAAAAAGGCCACTGAAATATAAAATAAAATAAAAAGCCGCTCTTAAACCCACTTGTCCCTTAATTTAAATTTTCCACAAATAACTTTTAAAAATACATTACCTCCTTTCAAGTCCCAGTTCCAATGTCCCAAGAACCAGAATCCTATTTCCTATTTAAACTGCAAAATTCCCCCTAAATTTCTTGAGGTTGCAATTATTCTGTTATATTGTTCCCCGAGCGACCAGGTGTTCCTTAACACGATGTCGCCATCATAGGGCTTCTTAGCCCTCTCAACCAGGATTCAGGATTCAATACAATGTTCAAAATAGAAGTTGTATGTTTTCAATTTCCTAAACTTATATAATCTACACTTTTACCCTAAAATGCATATTACTAGCGCAATCTTTAAAAACCATTATTTAACACGTGAGCACAGCCTCCCCAAGAATTTCAGCAAACATGGCAGTTATCTTATCTTGTAGAGAAAAAATTATAATAAAAGAAAACACGTTTTTAAAAAATCGTAGGAACCGTTTTTGAAAAAATCGCAAAAAGTAAAAAAATGCACGAATAAACTACTACTTCTGGTTGACTGATTCTGATGAAAATGTTCGTGTCGGGTTTCCCAGTGGTACCTAACTAACGTTCTAGATAGGTATATTTTGTTGACACACATACAACCGCTAAAAACATGTTTTAGGGGTTCAGGGGTCCTGAAAACGTGTTTTTTCCGGTGAAACTCGATTTCGAAGAATTGACATGAAAACAATATTTTCCTTCCATGTAATTTGTATAGGACAAGAGACAGTAAAAAGTCATGCTAGACTTTGTACGTAGTAAAATGGTTGTCTGCAAAGGTTAAAAAGTTCCTAATTCTATTCTGAGCTAAATTTAACTTTACTATAGCTAAATTCAACTGGAAAATTTAACATTAAATTGAAGTAAAAACCTTTTCTTTAGTTTATTTAACCCTTTATAGGTATTTGGTAAGTAAACTAACTACTGGCAATAAGGTCGAGTTTATTTAAGAATAAGCTTCAAGGTAAAATGCTGTTGAAACTTATTGGCATTTTACGGTGTAATAGATGTTCTTTGGTAAATAGGCTATCCACATTTTGAAATTAGCACGCAGCGACCATTTGCTTCGTGAGTTGCACCAATGTGGTAAGGTTTCATACCAGCGTACGCTACCATATTGTTTTGTTGTTACTTTTGTACAGTGCTTAGAAAATTTAAGTTTTTTACGAATAAAGCAAGAATTCATGCTAATATAAAGTTGAGATAAGTTAATATACACATTTTTCTGTTATATATGACTACAAGTTGTTTTAATAAGCATTCTTACCACTAAACATTATGTGATTTCCATTTCAATAAACGTTCCTTGGTAAGTATACTTACCAGGGCTTAACATAAAAAAAGAAGTATCTTACTGTTCTGGAACTAGAAATACATTATTCAAGTCCCCGTAAAGCAAAATTTAATATTTTACAACATATATACCTTCTCCTTACGTTTACCTTTCTTTAACGTTGATGCAACTTTAAAGTTGCATCAACAGCTTGGTCATTAGCGACTACTGTGGGTTTAACGTGTTAAAAGTTCCTCCAGAACTAAAACCCTAGCTGGGAATCGAACCCGGGTCCTTCCGCTTTGTAGAGTAATATACTAATCACTACGCTATGGAGGAAGCCTTTTGTTGCCTGTCCATAAATCAATGAACTCAATAATAATCCAGCAGTTCGGAATTCCAATATTTTTGGTAAACCTTCATCTTCAGAGTCTACAATAAACTAGATAAATGAGAATACCCCTTCCCCACCACTATTTTTTTTTTGAAAAGCAGTCTCGTTACAAAGTTTAAATTTTCTCAGTTTATTAGACGAGTAAGAAATAGTGACTAAATCCAAGTGCTAATTATTAAAAGTTATTGTAGATTGTTCAAAAATTCATTCAAACTTTAAAATTTCAGAAATTTTTTTATTTTTTCGTGTATTTTATCTATTAGTTTAGAGCAGTGTTTTCCCCCCTGGGGGGGTTGCCGGACGTGTCTAGGGGGGGTTGCGAAATACGGGGAAACAATTAAAAATAATTATTGTTGTAGTTATTTATTTAAAAAAAGAGAAACTAAAATTGTACGAGGACCGTTTATTTTTCAACCTCCGATGAGCCATAAATAAAAGACAAGTGAATAGAAAAAAATTATTTTATTACCAAAATTTATGTACAATTGTTTACTTCTCGACCTAAACCTTGAAGTATTTTTGAGGCATCGTCATACCCGTGGAAAAGCTTTCCAATATCCTCTTCATAAAATGTTGCATTACTTCACGTACATTACTTTAATTACTTCTCGTACATTAATTTCAAATTTTTTCCAATTCAATTAACGAGAACCTTGGGCTTGTTTGGAATTAACCAACTTTTGAATGTTTGGATTTATTTTTGTAAGACACAAAACGATGTCATTTTCCAGTGCTAAACGATTTCTTGATCTGGGTTCCCAATTCACCATTACGAAAAGAAAATCCTTGTCCACAGTTGTACGTTATGGCAAATGGTTTCAAAATTTTCAACGCTACTCTGGACAGTTATGAGTATTCCTTTTTACTTTCTCTTGCCTATATGAATATATAAGAAGGAAAGTATTGTTTTCATGTCGATTTTTTGAAATCGACTTTTCACCGGATCTGCACGTTTTCAGACTCCCTGAACCCAAAAAACATGTTTTTAAACATTATTCAGGGGGCGTCGGCAAAATACTCACCCCACAAAGGGAGTCGCGGTGTCTGAAAGGTTGAGAACCATTGATTTAGAGTGTCAAATATTTCATTTCATTTTGTAGGTTATAGTAAGCAAGTAATTTTTTTTAGTAATTAAAATTGTGATCAAAGTAAAACACAGTCATTTATCGTATAATTTAATTTTACTTTCTCTTGCCCTATACGAATATAGGGAAAAATTTTCATTTTCATGAACATAATAAACCGACGTTTATTATATTATTATATTTAAGTTGTAGATAATAAAAAAACAACTTTTATTTCAAGCATTTTTTATCTACAACGCTTGGTTTAACGTCAATTATTGATTTTTCTGTACTTTGTCATTAAAATCAGTAAAAATAGGAATTTTTTTTAAAAATTGCGACCTTAATATGCATTTTCGTCAAAAGTATAATACATTACTAATGTTATAAAAAATTTAAAAAACTAACAACTTTTATTTCAACCGTCTTTTTCAACAGAGTTAAGTTTAGTGTCAATTTGTGATCTTTTAATATTTTCCGTATTTTGCTCATCAAAATCGGATTACAACAAGACTGATTTTCAATCAGCGTCATTCACTCGTGAATAAAATTAGGTTATATTATTCATTATTTATATCGGAAAGAAAAGGTTCTATGAGTGTTTCACATCAAATTTTTACAAATATATTTACAAAAGTATGTACAGGTTTTTTAAACACCCTGTAACGTGACAGTATAGTTGCTATTCTGCAGTAGTAAGGTATTGATTCCTCGGTAGGATTTACCAAGGGCAACCGAAACATGAACTGTGTTGTGATTTCCATTCATAACAACGGCCTAAGTAACGAAAGAAAACACTAAAATTAGAGGTAATTAAGAAACTAAATTAAATAACCAAATTATATTTAGTAAATACAATCAATTAAATAACGTAAGCACATAACTATAATTTCATTTAAAAACCACTTAAAATTTGCATGTTTTTGACGTGGTAAATTTAAGTTACAATTTAATTTGTATTTAAATAATTAAAGTTAAATTTACAAATTATGTGGAATGGTTTGTAGTAGCAGTATACGAAAACTAATATACGGGCACATGATAAATTATTAAGGTTTAATTATTGTATTAATCATTTTGTTTGAACTGAGTCAAAATTGCATTTTAGCGGTGTTTTATGATTGCTTTAGTAAACATAATAATTATTCAAGTTCCAAGGTGTAGGTCTAATACTTTTTATAATATAATTCACAAAATTTATACAAACACACCATATTAGTATACATACAATTCAGTATAGTACACGAATAATATTGGGATTAAATTGTTTGATAAATTAAGATACTGCCCATAACAGACAGTTGGAGTGTCAAATATTTACACTCAGTCTGTTCGTTGCAGGGCTAAAATAAATAGTTCTGTTTCTTATCACATGGTCAGCCAATTAAATGACTGAATCATTTAAGAACAGAAGAGGTAGAGGTGTAAAAGATACTAATCCGAGTTATCTTCTCTGAAAGTAATGAATTTCATTGTACAGCCAGACCTGTGGTGAATGAAGTGAAGGTGTCATTTACAGAGTGGAAAATATTTGCTTTTCAGAGGGCCCGGCATGCTGATAAGCGTACTTTTCCACTTAGTGAGGAAGGCAATGGTAAACCACCTGACTCCTCGTTTTACTTAGTAAAACCTCTAGAGGTTCAAACCAGCCTTTCGGCTGTTGACTTAAACAACAACAAATTAAGATAAAATTCAGATTACTAAATTGGCCTCCGGCCAGCCCAGTCAGTCAGCTGGTAGTTAGTCGCTATTATTTGTTAAGTAACATCGGTTGGGCAAGCGACTTTGTATGGTGACCAGCTGACAGCCATCCGTGAACAAACTCTACTGGGGGTCCCTGTTCAAACTCATGCCTAATTCACGTCAAATAATACAGCAAACCAGCGATCAAATTGGGTAGTTGTCAATAATGTACAGTTCCCGATAACAAATTAAATTAAGATAAATATTTAACGGGACTAAACAAGAAAATTTATTGTATTCTTTATCTATTTAATTTTTCATTGGGTATAAATTATAATCAATTTTGTGCTTACTTTAAAAACTATTTAATTTAATTTTTGGGTCTTATCTGTTACACGCTCTGTAATTTGTTAGCGCGCCTACAAAAACTGCAAATGCAACATCCAATACAACAAACTATTGCGGGTTGCAGAGTGTACAGGGGTAATAATAAACTTCACGTGCATTGATTATACAACATGTCTTGTTGGTAACTGATAAAGTTCCACTTAAGCAGGCCAGAATGCTGATGAAGTTTCACTTAGAAATATTAACACTTAAGTTCCACTTTAAAGAAGCAAAAACAGATCACCAAGTGGAAGATGAAAGGAGAATTTGAAGTGGAATTTATTGGTTTTGTAATTGTGAGTGTAAGTATGTGTTACAATACACTTCTCAACCGAGTCCTTTATCTGATAATTTTTCAAACACGTTGTATTTACAGTTTTCATAAGGCGCACTAACAGAATGAGGGGCATCTAACAGATAAGGCTCTCTAATTTTTTGTTAAAATAATGTTACATCAATGTTTTGAATAATTAATAACTATGTAGCAGTCTCAGTGACGTAGTGGTTACCGTGCTACACTACAAATCGGGTTCCGGAGAGGATCTAAAAAAATATAACGCGATTTAAATCCACTAATATTGAATCACAACACATTGTAGTTGCTAATGTTGATGAAATTTTAAATAAGATACTTTTATAAGTCACATAAAATAATACAGCCTACTTCTGTATAAATAGTATATAAAATGGGAAAACCCTCACTGAATGACTCATTCGCTCACTTATTAATAAACCTACTTGCACAGTAGCTAAAAAGCTGAAATTTTGAGGGAGTATTCCCTTTAGGGTAAATAGAAAAGTTAAACATAAATGATTTTGACATTCCACTGTTAAGCATTTGAAAAGGGTATTCAACCCTTAACCCGATATTGTCCATTTAGCCAACTAAATCTGGACAAGCTAGATTGTTGAAACTCAATAGAGATATTACTTACAGTTCAATTACAAAAATTACCTCTTAGCCATTTCAAAAATATATCCCTAAGGGGATGAAAATGGAGTCAATCCTTAAAGCAATATTATTGTATACTAAGTTCCAGATGAGTTTGATGGCTGAAACTCAGTTAAGATGTTACGAATAGCTAAAAAAATTAAACCTCAATGATTTCAAAAAAATTACCCATAAGGTGTTGAAAAGGGTGTAACCCTAAAATATATATTTTGAGTTTACTACAGTTACAGACAAACTAGATAGCTAAAACTCGGTGGAGCTGTTTTCAATAGTGCAACTTTTTACAATTACTCCTTAACAATTACAAAAATGTCCTGTAAGAGGTTGAAAACTGTGTTCAACCATTAAACCAATATTTTTTGTCATAAAGTTTTGGATGCGGTAGATGGCTGAAACTGATGGAGTTGTGTAAATATATATATATATATATATATTTATATTTATTATTTTATCAAACATCCTATGTAGGATTTTTAAACAGCCGTATTATTTAAAATTGAAATAGATATTTCTAACCACCAGAATACGGTAATATTTGTAACAATGGTAAGTGTTTTATGTTACTGTATTCTGGTGGTTAGAAATATATATTTCAATTTATATTTATAATATATAAAAAATATAGTATATTATATCAGATTTTTCCAAATGAGAAAATCTTGTTTTGATTTATTTATAATTCTAAATGAATAACTATTGAAATTTGTAACCTAAAGAAGACAAGATTGGTAACTCAAAAATTTCAAAAGGGACATATTTTACTTGATAAATTTATTTATTTTTTATTCCTAATTTGTGTACGTTGCAATCTGTTCAATTCAGAACAATAAGCAACCCCATGACCCAATGAGATGAGGATGATGTGTATGACGTGTAAATGAGGTGTAGTCTTGTACAAACCCAGGCCGACCATTCCTGAGAGAGTATGGTTAATTGAACCCCAACCATCAAAGTACATCGGTAACCATTGTCTAGTATTCAAATTCGAATAAAAGTAACTACCTTTACTAGGATTTGAACCAGGAACCTTCGTCTCCGAAAATCAGCTGTTAAACAGCTGATTTTGGCGACGACTTTACCTCTAGACCAACCCGGTGGGTACTTGATAAATACAACTAAATTTCTAATTAATTTTTTATCACTGATTTTCTTCATGAAATGTTTTCTTTCACAAGTCATATTGAATATTTTTGTAGAATAATTATTTTCAGTTATGCTTATTAGCATGCCAGGCCCTCTGCTTTATTTATTGAATCAATTCAGGTTTATTGAATCAATAATTCAATCACAGAAAACCTCTTCAAAAATAGGTTGGGTTATGTAGAATAAATTTATTTACATATAGTTTTAACAAAACTTACAACATAGTAGGCCTAGTTAACTTAATTTAAAATAACTTAATAAATGTAAAAAATATGTAGGCTATGTTTCTCATTTTACTATTCAGCATTTTCATGACTCATTTTCATAAGTCATCGCTTAAAATCTAAATTTATATCATTACAACAGACATCGCATGCAGGCTATCCGTAAGTCAACGTACAAACACAATTCTTAGTTTGTGTGAAGGCTGTGACATTTTTCTATAGGAATTTACTTTTGTTACAAATGGTTGGGTCTAATGTATGTTGTAGCAAAGGGGTGAAGGGAGTGGCGCACAACAAAATACTACTTGCAGTGTTCCCAAACAAGTCATCCTAATGCCATTCTCCTGCAACCTACAGAATTGTAAAATATACATTTGTGTATATAAAATTATGCTTTTTTGGTTTTTCACACGTATTTTAACTATATGAATGTTTGTGTGACGTCATGGGAAAGGAATGCAATACAGCTGCTGTGCATTAGAAGCGGAACAGAACGGAACAACCGGAGCTTTAAGGGTTAAGAACTGCCTGAGTCACAAACCTATTCATTCAAATAAAATTAAAAGAGTAAGGATGTTTAATTATTTGGGTGAATGGATCAGTATAAACAATATAGAAGGTTAGCTTAGAAAGAAGGGTGGATATGATGAGAACTGCATTCATGAATACCAGAAACCTACATAACAAAGTCTTTTCATGGGATACAAAAATCAGGCAGTATCAGATGGTGGTAAGACTGGAAGCATTGTACGGAGCAGAAACAATTAAAATTATATTGAAAGGTGATATCAATAAAATAATAAGCATACACAGGAAAATAGTTTGGAACATTCAAGAACTAAAAAGAAAGAAGACAATTACAATAGACCCTGTTCAAACAAAGAGATATACAAAAAAACTGAAAACATAATCCATGTTATGAGAAAAAGGAGACTTGTACTTTTTGGACATGTGGCAAGAATGAACAATAGCAGATGACAAAACAAATTTTAGATAAAATAATAAACTCAAATTTAACCAAACCAGCATGATTCACAGTAACATTGGAGGACCTTAAGGATGTAAAAATGAATACAGAAGACAAAGAGAATAGGGAAATTTTGAGAAAAAAACAAGAGAGTGATCTTTGAAGGAGAGAATAAAAAGAAGAAACATGAACCACAACACTGAACAACATAAGAAGGAAATATCTGAAAAAATGAAAAGATTGCGGGGAAAAAAGAAAACGTGAGTAAAACATGAAGAAATACGAGTAATTAAAATATTGATTTGGCGTGCTCTCTCTAATGGGCTATTTAGGGAAAAAAATTTCTTGTCGGTTATGTAGGTATGTTAATCATTTATCTATGTATTTCTACCTTCTTCAATCCATCTTTTTCATCACTTTCTCTACTTCATAACAGAATGTACTACACATATTATGTTTCTTATTTCAGATAGTATTTTTATACAAAACATAGAATGTCATTAACAAAACCGCTTGAATTAAATTTATTAAATTTTGAATCTTCAGCTGCTGCTAACTGCCAATATGTTCTTACAAGTCCACGATCATTAAAAGCTTGCAAGAAAGCAGGAATTAAGGTTTGTTTTGTGAATTTTTTGTAGGTAACTGAAAATTATCTTATTAAAATTAAATTACCTGTATTGTGTTATATAAATATTTTATTTATTATAAATTATTTGGATGATTCAAAGATTCTGCAAAACTGACCATTGAAAAATTTTGCAGTATTAAACAATGCCAACTTTTTATTCAATACAGTAGATTTTAAGTCAACTGTACCTGGGGTAATTCAGTTTTTCGTTACCCATGTGCGGTCATTCAAATTTGCGTGCTGTGCTTCTTGCAATTGTATCTACAAGTTTCGATTATGATGTGTCACTCGATGTTCCACCGCATTACATCGCCTTACATCTTCTCACCCCCACCAATCCACCGGTTCTTTCTCACTTTCCTACTCACTCATGAATTAATCTTGAAAGGGTGTGCATGTGTAGCTTCTCACTGCTTAGTCTAGAAGATGCTACACATTCTATTGACGATAATTCAGGCTTTAATTCGACCAAATGATTCGGAGTCTTGTGTTGTGTTCTATGCTTCAAGGCTTAAGTGTTTTCTGCTGCTTCGTAACGATTTCCAGGCTTTTAACGATTGACCCGCTTACATTCCCGCTTCAAAGGCTACGTTGTTCTTCGATATTATAACTTCTGGTAAGAGGCTATTTGTACATCCTATTTAAGTTGGTTTCATTGTCATTTCCTATTCGTTTTGTTTCCTATGCTCATTGTTTGTCTCTATCCTTGTTTCCCCCCTTTCATACACGTTTACTGCATCGGTTCCATCTCGTGTGAATTCTAATTCTTCGGTCTTGTGTAAAGACGGTAATCAATCACCCTGGTTCTCCGGAAAATATACCACATTAAATACGAAGGCTGTTCAAAAAGTATCGGACCTTCTGTCCTCCCGCTGAAACGAATGAAGCGCTGGCTGCCAAGCTTAGTGGGGATGTGCAGGGGACTGCCATGCGCACGCATGCACTGTTTCGTGTCATGACAAAGCTTCCGTCGCCAGCAGTCAGCCTAGTAGTGTAGACCTCTCTGTTGTGCTTGGCGATTTTTATCAAGTTATAAAATGAGAGAAAAACTTGAGCAGCGTTACTGCATTAAATTTTGCTAAAAGCTTGGCGATTCGCAAGTGGAAACAATTCACAAGATTCAACAGGCTTTTGGGGAGTCTGCCATGAGCTGTACTCGAATAAAAGAGTGGTACAATCGATTCAAAAATAGTCAAACATCAGTGGAAAGTGAATCGCGTTCAGACAAGCCATCGACAAGCCAGAATGAGAATGTTATTGAACAAGTGTGAACTTTAGTCACCGAGGATCAAAAGAATACTATCTTGAGGTTCTTTGTCGCCTATGTGATGCTGTGCAGCGCAAACGACCGAATCTGAGGGCAACAAAAACTTGGCAGCTCCATCATGACAATGCACCTGCCCACTCTGCACATCTAATTCAGAGTTTTCTCGCTAAAAACAACACTCCTCTGGTTCGCCAAGCTCCGTACTCCCCCAACATGGCTCCCTGCGACTTCTGGCTCTTTCCTAATGCCCCTGAAAGGAACTCGATTTCAAGAACGAGAAACCATTAAACAGAATATGACGGCCGAGCTTAACAGCATTCCAAAAGATGCCTTCCAGAAATGTTTTGAACAGTGGCAGAAGCGCTGGGAGCAGTGTATCCATCACCAAGGAGACTACTTTGAAGGGGATTAGAAGTTTGTAGCTCTAGTTCAATAAATGCACTTTTAATTAACAATAGTCCGATACTTTTTGAACAGCCCTCGTAGATTATTAAAAAGGTTATATCAATTTCCAAGTTCAGTTCAGGCTGGGCTTAACAGTAGACATTGTTAATATACAATTAAATCTGGTTAATATAATTTTTAAGGGAACAATGCAAATCAGTTTTTTATGTAGAGAATAGTCTGAGCTTCGATTAGAAAAGTATCGTCATACAGTGTTCATGAAACATGCCTTACTATAAAATAATGGATGTTTTGAAGAAATATTAATTATAAAAAAGGAACAAAAAATTGTGCACATATCCCCTTTCATGATAGAGTCGATCCCAACACCAACCACTCTAACTCTCTCTGTTGCTGAATCCTATTACTCCATTTCTCTCCATTGCTCTTGTGTTACTCTTGAAAAAGCCAAGATTCAGTAAAAAGTACTGAATCACCATAACTAAACTCATTCACCTTTTCCTTTTCATCTTTGTCCATCCACCTCTGAGCAGAGCATCCATTTAGGCAGCCTGTCCTCCTCCATCATTCAATCCACTCTTCTTGTCAGGTTGTCCATCTCCAGTTACCTAACATCACTTCTCCCCCTATCTATTTCTCTCGTTCCTAACATACTCTTCTTGAACTTCCTTGTTACTCCCAGCATTGTACTCTCTGCCTTCCTTCCACCTTTACATGTTTCCACTGCGTAAATCAGAGTCGACACAAAATATGTATTACAAGAGGGCCGTTTTATTTTAACCTCCAATATACCATAAATAAAAGACAAGTGAGTATAGAAAAATAATGTTTTATTAGCAACTAAAAGTTACGAACATTTATGACTACTTTTTGATATAATTACCTTATTGATGGAGCATTCGTCGTACCTGTGGGCAAGCTTTCCTATACCCTCTTCAAAAATTATTACCGCCAAAGAATTTAATGGGTCCTCGTTATGTTTCTTGTGGAGTTCATGTTGCCGGGCACCACAATTAATAGAGCTGTTTATTATAAAACCTTACAAAGTTTGCAGAGTGCCACTCAAAATAAAAGAAGAGGCATGCTGGCTTCTGAAATTGTTCTAATACATGACAACACCCGTCCTCATAGTGCTTCTGAAACCCAATGACTCTTTAAAAGATTTCAATGGGGCATTGCTGATCACCTGCCATATACTCCCGATGTAGCATTGAGTGACATCCATCTTTTGCCTGAACTGAAAAAGTGAAATAATTCCCAGCCAGAGCCTGAAAATTTTCACAAATCAAAATCCGCTGTTCTCGATACACAACCTACTGTAGGCGCTAATAACCAAGCAATTGTATTCTTCAATCTCTTCTAAAGGAACATCTGTTTATAACATATTTACTTGAAAATGACCTAAGAGATTTCAAAGCACCTGGTTTATAATACATTTTAGAAAATAATATTGTTTAATTAAAAGTTGATTTTTATAAAAAAAAAAACATTAATATTGCAATGACTAATAATACTCTAATAATGTTTCAGCCTGTAGAATTGTTACAAAGAAGTTTATCTGACATTGTAGATGACTTTAATATTCCTTTAGATGTTGCATACAACATTTATGATCAACATGAAAGAGATCGTCAAGGTGCTTATACGTGATAATTTAAATAGTATAAAATACAAAAGCCTAGTGAGATAAGTCAATAAATATGATAATTTACTTTATGTTAATTTCAAACATATCTGTAGAATTATTTTTAAGGAAATTTAAGTTTGGTAAATGTTTCATTTGTCAGCTCTCCAGAAATATATCTACGAGGTGTGACTATTAAATAACGAGACTGACGTTGTAAAAAATTTTATTTCTATTTTATACATAATCACTCATTGTCACCTTCAATATACACTCCTTCTCTATCCCTACAACGCTCCATGCAAATGTTCCATTGTTGGAAACAGTGCTGGAAGTCATCTTCTATCAGCTCCTTCAGGACACGTGCCGCTTTCTCTTTTACAGCTTCCACAGACTCAAATCTTATCCCTTTTAATGCAGATTTCACCTTACGGAACAGGTATAAGTCACATAGTGAAAGATCTAGTGAATAAGGTGGATGTTCTAACACTGAGATGCTGTACTTGGCTAGCAACCTCTTGACAGATAACGCGGAATGAGCTGGTGCATTATCTTGGTGGAGAGCCCAAGATTTGTCCTTCCACATTTCGGGGTGTTTTTTTCCTTACTCTTTGATGTAGTTTAGAAAGTACCTCAAGGTAGTAATATTGATTAATTGTTTGATCTTCAGGAACCCAATGAAGGTACACAATCCCATGGATATCAAAAAAAACAATCATCATTGTTTTAAATTTTGACTAGCTCATTCGTGCTTTTTTGGCTCTCGGTAAAGTTCGGCTCATCCAGAGTATGGATTGGAGCTTCATTTCCGAATCATAAGTAAAAAACCACGTTTCATCAAATGTTATTATCTTCTATCTGCTCCCTAAGGTGAAATCTGCTTTAAAAGGGACAAGATTTGAATCTGTGGAAGCTGTAAAAGAGAAAGCAGCATGTGTCCTGAAGGAGCTGACAGAAGATGACTTCCAGCACTGTTTCCAATAATAGAAAATTCGCATGGAGTGTTGTAAGGAGTGTATATTGAAAGTGACAATCAGTGATTATGTACAAAATAAAAATAAAATTTTTTACAACATCAGTCTCGTTATTTACTAGCCACACCTCGTACCTAGAGATTTAAGGTTTCATTCTTACAAAAAATAAAACATTTGTGTCATTTCATTATTTCATCATCAACAGAGTCATGAAAATGTGTAAAATAAAACGTTGAAGAGGATAATACAAAAAGGTGAAAAATATATTCTAGCACAATTTAAAATACACTATTCCTGTCTAATCTAAAAAACTTGCGAAGCACAATAAAAATTTCTAGTTTTTAACAATCTGAACTATGATTATAGATTGTAAAGTACAGAAAATATATAATTCATACGTTAATACATTCTGATGACTGTAAATTTTTTAACAAAATAAAAGTTTTTGTTGAATAAGTATATTTTTCATCGGCCCATTCCTTGGGCCCGTTCCATAGACATTGTTATTTAGTTCTAATTAATGAGGCTCTCCCAAATATTAAAAGACTTCAAACCTAAAGTTCATATCTTCATGATTCCTAGAACAATCAAAAATTGCTTAAACCTACCCAAGGGGGCGAAATAGAAAGGGTAGTGAGATCGGGAATTTTTAATATCCGAGACTATAGAGGAGATAAGAGGGGAATTATTCCAAAGTGAAATAGGTTTTCTGGGCTTACTAGAAAGCTTATGTAAATTTTTAACTTGTAATCACCTAAATGTAATGACCTGGTGGTACAGTGATCAGCACAACTAACTTCTATCCAGAGGTTCTAGGTTCAATTCCCAGTTAGGTCTAGAATTTTTTTAACACTCATTTTCATTTGTAACCCTTCATAGTTTACACAAAAAATTGTGCCAAACAAAAAAACTTGTAACCCCAAGTGATGAGGGAAGTTTCTGAAAATTAAATATTGAAAGAAAATTTTGGATGTTCACAAATTTGACCAAATATTGTGGATTATAATCTAATATATAAAATTCTCGTGTCACAGTGTTAGTTGCCATACTCCTCCGAAACGACTTGACCAATTTTGATGAAATTTTATATGTACACTTGGTAGGTCTGAGAATAGGTTTTTATCTATTTTTATACCCCTAAGTGATAAGGGTGGTCCACCTCAAAAATTTGTTTTTATTTTTTGGACAAAATTTTTAATTTTTATTTTTTTATAACGTGGCATTAAAAAATACATACACTCCTAAATTTTCACCCTTCTACCCTCAACCCTTATTTTTTATAACAGTATTAGTAATTTAATAATTTTCTACTCTCGGCGGTCGATAACTGATCAGTTGTCACTCGATCAGTTATTCCCGCCAGGCGTCTACCGGTGTCACTCTCACTTCGTAAACAGCACAGACTAGGGATGAAAACGAAGCCAGTCTCAGGTCTTTCTCTCACTTACTATACTGTTTTCGGCCATTATTATGGTTTGTGCATCGATCATAGTAGTAACGATTACAACTATCATTTTATGCCCCTGGCATTAGTTTGTTTTTTGTTTTACGTCTGACTGTTCTGTAATTTCTGTTAATACAGCCGGTGGATAATGATGGTAATGAAAATGAGTGATGAAAAATCCCAGACCTGACCGAGAATCGAACCCAGTACCCTGGCGTAGAAACCACTTGTGCTAACCACTACACTACCGGGCCTTAGATAAAATAAAATAAATTTCATGTTTTCCATAAAAACATGTTTTCTGTTCTTGGGGGTAGCAACGCGCGCCGGGTACCGCTAATAAGATTATCAATTTTTATCAAATTCAATTTTATATTATAATAATTAATTTAGTATTTTATATTAAAGCAATACTACTTCTGTGGCGTAATTGTAACATCATAAACCACAAAGTGGAACGCTTGGTTTGATTCTGGCTAGGGTTTTGGAAATTTCAGTGGATTAAAACTCACATTAATCACAAATGACTCACTCGTAGATGCTATTTCAATAAATAAAAACATGAAATAATGAAAAAACTAATAGCTTTGATTGATGAAGTGCATTATTATTAACTCCACAATATAGAAGTGTACCTTCATATCATATGCACCGAAAAAACCTCACTATATTTGCAGACCAAGAGTCTGCAAATTTTAGAATACGATTATTTCTTCTTCCAACAGAATTTTTTTAGTGATACTTCTTTTTGTAATCCCTAATGTGTGTACAAAGTAATTGGTCCAATTTAAGAACAATAAGCAAAGCCATGACCTAATGAGATGAGGATGATATGTATAACTTGTAAATGAGGTGCAATCTTGTACAGACTCATGCTGACCAACCTCAAAGAATAAGTTTAATTAAACCCCAACCATCAAAGTACACCAGTACCCTCTGTCTACTATTCAAATTCATATAAAAAACCTTTACTAAGATTTTAATCATGGTACATTCATATCTGAAAATCAGCTATTAACAGTTAACTTGGGTCAATGATTTAAGGGGAGACTGTAATTTGTATCCCGCCAAAGTTAAATTTGCTATTTTTAGGTACATTTTTCATAGGATTGGTGAAAAATACGAAAATGAAACTTTACACACTTATAGTTGTAGGTTGGTTTTAGCTACTGACATGTTTTCAATTTAATCTGTTGTACCATTAAGTTTTTAAAAGAATAACGAATAACAAAATTTTTACAATTTTATTCTACGTTTTTTGGAAATTACTAATTTTTTGAGCACCTGAGGAATAAAAAACAATGTCGGTGAATGTGCATGTACATAATAATTAACTGGTAAAAATTATAGTCTGGTAAGTTAAATGGTTTGTGAGAAAAACGTACCTAAAAGTTAAAAATTTAAATTTACGGGAAAAGGCATAAATGAAAAACAAAATATACACAAACATGTTTAATTTCCCATCAACAGTTGGTTAGAAAGCTGCACCAACAACGGAAAATATTAAAAATAGTGAAGCAGATATTTAAAAAAACTTAAAATTCTTTTTGCACTAAAATGAGCAATATAAAAATTTGAAAAATATTTATCCTTGGCGACATGTTAATTTTTTAGGATAAACCTGATAAAAACTTAAATTTTTTTTGTCATAATTTAATGTTTTTGTGGTAGATCTATACTAGGTCTAAACTAATGAAAAACATTAAAAACCAAAAATTAAAATTTTCAGTCAAAACCATCATACAGTCTCTCCTTAACGACTAGACCAGCCTGGTGGTTGATAAAAATCGAACTTTAAACAACTTTAAACACCGTCTCTTTATTCTCTTTACTTTATAGAACCTTTTCTAGAACTTTAAACAACTTTATGAAATGAATATTGTCATTACAAAATAAATAATATCAACTATATGAACATAACTTATCTATTTTTTCTAGCAAAAATTCAAATTTGTCAAAATATACGAAACAAATTAATTTCGGATGAAAAGAAAAGAACCACAACATTAAAAAATATACAAATAAGGAAACAATCTGCCTCTTCCAGAAAAGAACAATTAGATAAAGAAAATCAAATAAAAGCCTATTCTACAAGGTCTTCTATAAAAGGTAAACATAAAAGTAAACATAAAGGTACTGAAACAAATTTTAAAAAGCCTTTTTGAGAATAGTGAATGTACCATCTTCTCACTACTCACACAAGGCTTGTTTGAACCTCTAGAGGTTTCTAAGTAAAACGAGAAGTGAAGTGGTATACCATTGCCTTCCTCACTGAGTTGAAAAGTATCCTTATCAGCATGCCCAGGCCCTCTGAAAAGCAACTACTTTCCACCCTGCAAATGATACCGTCACTTCATTCACCACAGGATCTGACTGTATCATAAAATTCATTACTCTCAGAGAAGATGACTAGTGTCTTTTACACCTCTACTTCTTCTGTTCTCAAATGTTTCAGTCATATAATTGGCTGACCATGTGATAAGAAACAGAACTATTTTTTGTAGCCCTGGAACTAACAGGTTGAGTGCAAATAATTTAACACTCCAGCTGTCTGTTATGGGCAGAAATAGTAATAGTAACAAATCAAACAAACAAAACTTAAAAATTTGAATATAACAGAAAAAGATAGTAAAAAGTTACCAATGTGCCAACTGAAGACTAAAGAAAAGTTCCCACTCTGACTACTTATTTGTAATAGTAAGAGTAGCATTAGCAGTGAATAAAATCTGGATTGACAGTAAGGGAATAGTATCGATACACTATAGTGGGAGAGGCCTAAACAATACTAGAAGAGAAAATCACGTCTTAAATTTTTTTTTAAAGTTGTAAAATATTAAAAATTTATCTAGTTTCTCACAAGAGTTTGAAGTGCAATTATTTTCTGTAATTTAGTACGGTCATTTTAGAACAATTAGTAATTTTAAATATTTCTACGAGCTCTATTTGCAGCCTATGTGCTCATTTCATGTTATTCTTTTCTTGTCTCATCCATTCTTCCTGAGTTCCGTTTTGCTATTTATCAAAGCCCTTAAAATCAGGAAATTGTAAATAATATATACTTTTTTGAAAAATAAAAAATGCACATTAGACTTGCAGAGTTTAATTGAGAACACACTCATACTGTACTGTGTGATGACAGCAAGTTTGCACAAATGTATATTGTTCAATTGTAAAGAAGTTAACTTGTAAGTATATTGTATTTTAATAATTTTCTCTCATTTTAGTGATTATTTAATTATTTTTATATTTAATAATTTTCTTACCCAGTTAACCTTGATTTTGTTCTCTACTGATCCAAATTAGCTGTAGATTTAAATCTCATTTCTCAACAAAACAAGTACTATAAATACTATAATGCCGGCCACATTGGCGTAGTTGGTAACCTGCTCGCCTCTCATCATGCGGTCCTGGGTTTGAATCCCACTCACGCACGGCATATTTTCATACATTACAAAAAAATCATTTCATCTTCATTACACACAGTTACACCCCAATGTCGTCGCTAATGACCTTGCAGTTGATGCAACGTTAAATAAATAAATTTTAAAAAAATACTATAAAGGATCACTGAAAAAGAATGTTAAGATATTTGATAAACCAAGTGAGAATTCAACTAAATTTATTTCACTTTTGTTTGAAGATGCTGCAAACGTCTTGAAATTGTAAAATTACGTTCTCATAACCTTGTTTTTATTTTACAGAAAATATTTCAATATCTTCCAAGGAATCTGAAGTAAACACAAAAAATAAATTAAGTCTACTAAAAACTGAATCAAGTCTTTCATCATCTCCAATATCCTTGTATAGTATAAAACCAAACTCTGCTAGCCCAGAATATATTTCAAAAACATTGTACGTACAAAATATTTAACTATTTGAATTAACACTATAAAAATAAGTTTTTACCAGCAATGGTTTAATGGTTTATATTTTTGTCATTTGATATATATGTTGGCGCATACAATAAAACCTCGTTTATCCAGATCTCCCGATAACCCGCAACAGATTTGTAAACATTTATTTTCATTTAATGTTCACATAGATAATAATTTTTCACTATGATAACAAGAAACCCGTACAGTACACAATTTCTCAATCTATTCCCTCAACCATTTCTAGAATAGAGCAGACGCCAAATAAGCTTGCTGGTTTTCTGAAGTGCACAGAAAGTTAATTTTGGTAATGGCAAGTTCGATTGCCTCAGCGAGTGGTGGGGATCAGTGCTGTACCAGCTGTGATCAAAGTTTCATCGCTCTCGCCACGTTATATATCAGCTGACCTGAAAACATTAGTCTGTAATGTGTTGTATGTGGTAGGTGTTAATAATTATTGTATACAATCTTTACAACAGAATGTTTTTAATGTAGCTAATAGATGATAATTTATATTGTTTAGAACATGTGATTTAATAGCCAGTTCGATACTAAGACACAAAATCTACCGACTCAATCCGAACTGTTCGTGCAGCTACACCGGCAAGCTTATTTGGCGTCTGCTCTACCATACACTATTGTTGACAAAACTCCAAACAATGTATCAGGCCGGTACGAGGGGATACCAAAAAGTAACCGGAGTAGCATTGCCGTGGGCGGTGCTTGTATGCATTTCTGCTGCACAGATGTGTATAGTGCAACTCATTGCAAGTTCAGTGCAGTAATTGGAACTCATTGCGAGTTCGATATTCATCTGCAGTGATTGTTTTTGCTAGCGCTGTTTTGTTCTTGTTTCGTTTTTTATGATGGTACGTTTAAGTGAACAACGTGTTGCTGTGAAATTTTGTTTTCTACTTGGCAAAAGAGCTGCTGAGACTGTTTTAATGTTGAAAACAGCTTACAAAGATGACGCTATAAGAAAATCTCAAGTATACGAGTAGTTTTCTCGGTTTAAAAACGGCGACATGTCAATTGATGACAAACCTCATTCTGGACGTCCATCAACTGCCCGAATCAACGAAAATGTTTAAAAAATTTGAAAGCGTGTGCTCTCAGACCGTCGACTGACAATATGGAAGTTTTAAGAAGATTGTGCAACAGTGTTCGTCAAAAAAGATCCAATTGGTGGCAGACAGGAGACTGGTTCTTCCAACACGACAATGCACCTGCACACATAGCCATCTCGGTGAAAGATGTTTTGACTAAAAATGGCATGGTTCCGCTGCCCCACACACCTTACTCGCCTGACCTGGCTAGGTGCGACTTTTTCTTATTTCCATGCATGAAAAGGGACATTAAAGGACACAGGTTTGACAACATTGAAGCGGTCAAGAAAAAATGAGGAAGGAGCTGTCAGCCATTTCTAAAGATGACTACAAAAAATGTTTCGAACAGTGAAAGCACCGGGGATAAGGTTGTTTTGTAAAAAAATTGAAAATCAATAGCTTTTGAAAAATAATTCAGGTTTCTTTTGGGTACCCCCTCGTATTTCACTACAAAAGAGATTAAACATAGATCTTTTATAAAAGATTTTATCTTATTTTCTTCATTAATAACTTTTAACCACCAAACCTTCGTTTCCAAAAATCAGCAAGTTTAAACAGCTGACTCGCAGCGAGGACTTTATCCCTAGACCAACCCAATGGGTTATGTGGTATTATAATAAATGATTTTAACTATAACCGAACAACAGTAAAAATACTGTTTAAAAATTACTGTACTGTAAAAAAAAATCTGTTAAGTACTGTAATATACATAGTAAAAATCTGGTGTGACACACTCACACAACTTTCTCTTGCCAATGCAAATAATTAACAATAAACCTAACATTAGTAATAAAATATTAGAAATAAACAAAAAACTAACCTCAAAAAACATTAGTGAAATACGAAAAATTAAAATCGACCTCAGTTTGGCTTAAAAATACGGAAAATCGCTCCTACACGCTAAACTAGGCACTGTACAAAAAAAAGCTTTAAATAAAAGTTGTAGATCTTTTAATTTTCTACAAATTTTATTATACACACTTTTGTCGTAAAATGCATTCTAAGGCCGAAATCTTAAAAAAATCGATTTTTCACACGTTTTCGTGAGAAAAAACAGAAAATCGCTAATTACCGCTAAACTAAGCGTTATACAAAAAAATGTTTGAAATAAAAGTTGTAGAATTTTACATTCCTACAACTTTTATTATATAACGTTTTGCGCTAAAATGCATATTAAAGCCGCAATCTTAAAAAGAAAATGTTTTACGTGAAAACAGCCTCGCCCAGAATTTCAGCAAACATGGCGCCTACCCTATCTTGTAGAGAATAAAAAATTGAGTAAATGAGGTGATTTTAAAAAAAATCGTAGGACCAGTTTTTGAGAAAATCGCAAAAAAGTGAAAAATTACACGAACAAACTACTACTTCCGGTTGACCGATTTTGATGAAAATGTTCATGTCGGGTCCGGTAGTGGTATGTAACTTAAGTTTCACGTTTCAAGTTCGTATGATGTTCCGTTCTTGAGATATTTTGCACACACACACACACACACACACACACACACACACACACACACACAGACCAATCGCTAAAAACATGTTTTTTGGGTTCAGGGGGTCTGAAAACGTATAGATCCGGTGAAAACTCGATTTCGAAAAATCGACATGAAAACAATACTTTCCTTCCTATATATTCATATAGGCAAGAGAAAGTAAAAAATATCCAATGTGCCTACACCTACTGAAGACTGGGAAGAGTTCCCCTCTAACTTTGATAGTCTTTTTGATAGCATCTTTGTGATAATTGGAGCAGCGACAGTGATGATTAACAGTAGGAGAATAATATCGATGTACAGAAGTGGGAGAGGTGAAAACAGTGCAAGCAGAGCAAGCCAAGCGTTCAAGTTTTTTTAAATTGTAAAATAATACATCTTTGACTATCCTTTACTTATGGTTTAGTTAAATAAAAGTAATAAAGATTCGGACTTATTCAAGATTTTTACAATATGAATTTAATAATACTAAAGTTATTCATCTTTACTTTACTATTCTTTATTATATTTTCAGACCCCATGATTTCAACACTCAAAAGGGGTTAGAAACAAGCAGTTTAAGCAGTTCTGTTAGTTTATCTTCATTATCAACTCCACGACAGTGTTCTTCGTAAGTATTTTCACTTACACAAGTTATTATTATTATTATTATTATTATTATTAGTGTTCAAAAATTTACTAGTAATAGTAATAGGAGATTACTTAATATTTATTTGAATACTCTATGAAAACAAAATCAATTTTCAAATTAAAGTATCATCTTAATGCGTGATGATACCTTTAAACTTTTAACTTTTTTAAACAAATTTAAAATTTGTTGTAACCTAAACCTTTGAGAAAGTATGGCTTTCAAGAGATTATATCAATTATAAAGCCTTATTATAAAAAGAAATACCGATTAATACAAAAATAATAATAATTTCATTTAATTTAAAAATGGTTTTCATGAACATTATTGAACTTAATGTAGGTATTCCTCCGTGGAATAGAGGCTTAAGTTCTAGATTGCAAAGGTGTCTAACAATCCTGGATTTGATTGCTGGATACAAGTTTCTGGAAATTTTAACAAGTTAAAACCCACAGTTATAATCTGAAACCCCATTATAGTTATTATGACCAAGGTGTTGATGCATCTTAAATTAAACTAAAGTATAAAAATATAACATTTTCTTCTGTACTAAACATGACAGGCTTATCACATCACATCAGGTGGTAATTTTTATGGAATCTGTCAATCAAGATTACAAAAATTACTTCTACATCTCTTATATTTTAGTTAAAAAATAATAACTTTATGATTTAGGAATGTAAGAAGTAAAGATACGTGACAATTAAAACATTTCCTCTGAAATAAATGAATTTCACTATATAGTCACACCAATGAGCAAGGCAATGGTAAACCACCTCACTCCTCATTTTACTTAATAAAGCCTCAAGAGGTTCAAACCACCCTTTCAGCTGATGACCTAAACGACACAACAGCCCAGTGTGGTAAACAATAATAAATAATTTATATTATACTCAAAGTATTTACACTCAATCTGTTCAACGCAGGCTAAAATAAATAGTTCTGTTTCTTATCACGTGGCCAGCCAATTAACTAATGAATGCCAGCTAATTAAATGACTGAACCATTTAAGAACAGAAGAGGTAGAGGTGAAAAAGACACTAATCAGAATTGTCTCCTCTGAAAATAATGAATTTCATTATACAGCCAGACCCTGTGGTGAATGAAGTGAAGGTGTCATTTGCAGAGTGGAAAATATGTGCTTTTCAGAGGACCCGGCATGCTGATAAGTGTACTTTTCCACTCAGTAAGGAAGGCAATGGTAAACCACCTCACTCCTCATTTTACTTAGTTAAACCTCTACAGGTTCAAACCAGCCTGATGACTTAAACAACACTCATAAAGTGTTTAAAGTAAACAGTTCATATCAACAACTGTTTCACCCAATAACTGTGGCATTGTTCATGGAATCTACTGACTACCAGTATACCAGTTCACATGTAGACTATTACAGCAACATCAATCAACCTGTAAAAGTAGATTATTTATTAAACACAGCCACCTGTGAACTGTTACTCCCATCCTAATGCCGTGTTCATTACTGTCACCTCTGGTTAAATGAACTCTTTTTTTTTACTTTTAAAACTTTGGAAAACAGCTTTAGGCTGATGGCTAAACAGCCTGTAAACATAATTGTATTTTATAATTTATACTTAATACTAAATTCAAGATTATTCGTTGCAGAACTTTACCTTATAAAAAATACAAAGCTAAAAGTTCAAACAAGGAACAAAATTTTTTAAGAAAGAAAAAAGTAAAAAAACGTCTAAAGAAGTCAACAGATTGTTGTAAGGACATAGATGATGAAGATATTTACAAACTTTTGCCAAAATCATACTACACAAATTTTCATCCGCAAATTGCAAACTACTTCAACGGGAAACTTTTAAATTCCAAAGTATCTAATTACAGAAGTGCAAGCCAATCAAAAGAAAAATTAAAAATTGAAAAGAAAACTTTAAACAGAAGTAAAAACTTGTCCAGAAATAAAATTGCAACCGAAAAACAACATACTTGTGCAAGTCCTATGCAATTAAGTGACACAACAAAAAATAGAAATACTCGTAAAAATTATAATTACTTAGGAAAAAATGAACTTCCACAGAACGTCAAAACTGATTCAACTAATAAAGTTGAAAATGTTACCAAAGTTACCCAACCGAAAAAAAATTTAATAAAAAGAGGATCATTACAAAATATTTCAACAAATCAACTTAAGAGAGATAGGCAGTTTTGTTCAAGCACATCAAGTCTTGGTTGTGGCCAGTCCAAGAAAAAAGATAAATCCTATTCGTAAGTAACAAAACTTAATTTTTAATAGTTTTTAGTAGCTACAGTATGAGGCACTTAGGTTTACAAAAATTTGTTTATATTACAATAAATGTTGACTTAGAATGCAATTGGTCCGTCTGTCATTCGGCACAACTATACAGAAGAGAAACATCGACCCACTCCCTGACACGATGATTGTGTTGCTATATTCACTTGAGTCATGAGTTTGCCTTTGTTTGCAACGAGGGGTAAAGGGGGAAAAGCATCAGTGTGCGACTGCTTTAATTTCAGAACAACAAACTTAACAACTTATACTATACCCAGAGCATATACAGTATATCGCAGAACCTTTTATAGGTTAACTATATGAATATAACTGTTACTGTAAACAGAAATGTTAGTTTCTCGAAAACGTGGGCAGACTATTCACAGTGCTGAACGAAATCTAATATGCAGTAATGCAGTGAAGTTGAAGCTTAACAAAAATGCCTTTCTCTGCCTCTTAACAAACGCCATGAGCGAGTGGCTTCCAACTGTGATGTTTCTCGTTCCACAATTCGAAAAATAAAGGAAGAAATTAAAGTGTTGACACCTGTTAAAAAAAGGAAACAGTTCGGTACATACTAAATAGTGAGACTGATAATGAAGACGCCGGTGACAGCGATTAGTAAAGAAGGCAATTCATTCGTAGAAAATTTTGTTCCAATGGAATAAGGTAGCTGCTAATTACAGTAAATCAAACATTTCCAGTCATCTAATTAAGCTATAAGCAATATTACAGGTCACATTTATTTCTTATAAGGTTTATGAAGAAAAAATTTTCTCGAAATAAACCACAGCTTACAAAAAATGTATGTAGAAACTGCATGGTACTGAAATGTACGAGTAGTGTCTGACTGTTGAGGTTGGAAGCACTGTCAAATTTTCACTTTCTTCCTCACAGCTCATCCATACGCAAAAGGCAATCTCGTGACTTCAGTATCTATATGTACACTGTATTACAGAGCACAATGTTTGTATAAAAGCATGCCAACGCTCCCCGCAACTCACCTTGCCTTAGCTCTCTTACTCTGACTGAAGTGCATTCATACAAGAAGGTTATTGTACACATGTATTAATATATATTATTTTTTAACCAACTACATTTATGATAAGAAATAATTTAAGCTACAAAAATATTTAAGCATTTTTAAAACAGCACTACTAAAACATTTAAACTAAAAAATAATCTGTTCACATTACTACCTACAGTTTGATCACATCTCTCTTCAGTGATAAAAATTTTAGAGGGTTTACTTCCCAAACGAAAAATATTTGAACTTCAATTTAATACAGTGTAACCTCAGAAATCCGAACTAATTGGGGCTGACCCCCGTTCGAATTCCGGAAAATTCGGATTATGCGGGGCACTTGGTAATTTACCTTTACCATTCCAAATAAAGAAGGCTATGAATTGTGGGTGGCCCTTTCAGACCCTGCCCGCACAATTGTGTTGGTCAGAATCAAGTCCCAACCCACACAATTGTGTGGGTATAGTATAAACTGTTTAAAATATAAACAAAACACTTTCTAGACCCCAGACCTGTACGCATCGCTTATCCACTCGTTCAGCAGATTCCTGGATGCGAAGAAGCCGAAGAAAACTGTCTTAAAGAATGGTTTGCAGATGACGACGCCGGTAATCAATATTTAGGCGATGGCGCTATTGTTTCAATGGTCCAGGAACAAGACCAAAATAATGCCGCAGTCAAAGAAAGTGAAGAAGAGGACGTCTCGACTGATGTTATTTTACATGCAGATGCCACTAGTGCATTTGAAGTTGCTCTGCGCTACGTAGAACAGCATGCTGCCGCTACCCCGACGGACGTGATGTTTATGCGACGCTGGCGCAACATCGCCGCTTCAAGCAGGATTACTTCCTTGCGTCAGCAGAAGATAACCGATTTTGTTCCAACCAATTAAGGTGACGTATTCATTATAAAATATGAACTAAGATGTTCAAATAAATATTAAATTCAATTCTGATTTGTAATTGGTATAACTTTCCATCACTTTTCAAGAGTAGAATTTTTTAGCTTATTGCAAAATTGGTGTTCGGATTATCCGAAATTTCGGATTTTAGGGGTTCGGATTTCTGAGGTTACACTGTAATAATTTTTGAAAGCTCAAATGAATTTCATTAAAACCTTAATACCAATCGAAAATTTGTTTCCCAAAGTATTCTAACCAAAACTGGTACTAATAAATACAGCTATAAGTAAGTGCACTTTTCATATTATCAGATTTGCAATACCAGGTGTGGCTATTAAATAACGAGACTGACATTGTAAAAATTTCAAACAGAAATGTAAATATTGTCATAAAATCATATAAATTTTAAAGTACCTAATTAAACTTTTGTTCAATATAGTTTGTTTTGTTATTTTTAATGCTTAAGTAACCAGAGGATGGTGGTCAATTTAATGCATAATAACTAATAAAAATTTGCAAACGCAAAATTTTATTGACTAAAAATTAGCAACAGAACTATAGCTTGCACTGGTTTTTTTTATAGATTTTTGAATGTAGATAAACTGAAAATACCAGAAAGCGATCGTAGAATATTAGAAACATTGGCATTAAAAAAGGAACAGGAAAGAGAATGTGAAGAATTTGCTCACCGAGCACATTTGGTGTGGGAAGCAGAACAGCAAAAACGAAGAGAGGTTGGTAAGCTGATATATTTAATACAATTTAATCGTGTTACCATTAAATTATATAGGTAATTTGTTAGAATTAGTGATGGGTGAGTCAGTCAATCAGTGATCTATTCTATGTATTTAAATTGCTGAATTCCCAACTGGCTGATTTGTGCAAGTCCTGCAGTGATACGGGTAGGTATATTGTTCGCCAATTACGATGGCATGTAGGGAGGGTAGCGAGACAGAGAGAGAATGTGTTGCATACGCCATTCCCCTCAACTCATTTCAATCAGTGCACGGTGTTCAAGCGGAATTGTGACAATACGCGATTGGTAGGGCACTCTGCCGGCCAGTTTCGTTCACTACACTCTAACAAGCTCATTTTTCATCCAAAAATACTGAAAAATTACTTTCGCTTCCTAATGGATCTTATTTTATTACACTATAAATGTTATTATTATACTCTGATATTTAGATAAGATACGCTCGTACAAAGTTAGACGTTTAAATCTCATCATTTTTTTTGCGTATCACGTAATATAACTGTTTTCCGGGACGACATAACATGCGTTTTATTATTTTTTTATAAAATATAAAATTTTATCTGTAATTTGATATAAATGTTGAGTCATATGTTGGGTGGAAACAGAAATAATATACAAGCTTGAAAAAATCACTCTTTGAAGGGAAGTCAAAGACAGATCGTCAAGTTTGGTGTCTCCTTCCTGTTAGTATTCCAAGAAGCTAAATAATTTGTATAGTTGTGAACTTTATACCAAACATACCTCAATTTTTAGAAATCAACTACACATGCACAATTTCAGTTGCATGAAATTTTAACAAAAAGAACCGCTAGTAAATATAAGAGAAAGAGGGTACGACATCCTTCTCTTTCGGGTCTGTCAAAACGTATAGTACATCATTTAAGAAAAAAAACTTATTGCCTATTACCCCGAATTGAATCGCAGACATTTTCCCCCTAATTTTGTGCGCGTGTAACTAATCGGGTTTCGACAGCGACACAAATGACAAAACGATAGTCGCACAACGAGTAGTGAGTACTACTTTAGAGGCAGCCTGTATCTTTAGTTGACAGGCTACGGCGCCGTAGTGGGGGATTTACTTACTGTGCATGTGCGGTCACCGTTATACTAATGTAAATAAAAAGCAGAATTCACTAATTAACAAACATTATTATAAACAGATCTAACAATGGTTTAATATTAGTCATCCGGCCCGTTGGCATAGTGGTTAGCGCAACTGGCTTCTACACTGGGGTCCCGGATTCGATTTCCGGTCAGGTTTAGCATGTTTTCATCACTCATTTTCATATATCATCATTCTCCACCATCTGCATTAGCAGAAATGAAAAACAGTCAAATGTATAACAAAAAAAAATTACCACGTATGCACGGATAATATCAGCTGATACATTCGTACAATCTGACAATGCTGGCCAACGTTCTGATTGGTCTAAACGTGTAGAACAGCAGATTTCATCAATAATGAAAAGCATTATAGTCAGAGTTATCGCCTCTAAGAGTAATGAATTTCATTATACAGCCAGACCCTGTGGTGAATGAAGTGAAGGTGTCATTTGAAGGGTGCAAAGTAGATACATTCGGAGGGCCTGGCATGCTGATAAGCATAGGCTGCTTTTTGACTCAGTGAGGAAAGCAATGTAAACCAACTCACTTCTTGTTTTACTTAGCAAAGCCTCTCGAGTTTACACCAGCCTTTCGACTAAGGAGCAACAACGGTATCAGTTGAAAGGAGTTCTCTCGCTTATATACTTAAGATAATTAGTACCTGCATTAATGCATTAGTACTACATTAGTACCTTTGTCCATAATACGGAGGCAAATGTCAGGTATTTCTTAACATGGAGACCATTAGAGATTTTCTAGACTCTCTAGTACTTTTGGAAGGGCCAGTATAATAATCACAAATTAAAACTAAAAATGAAAATAATTATTTTAAAATCTTATTGTTTATACATTTTCAGTTAGAAAATCAAAAGAGGAAAAAATGGCAGCAGTTAGTAGAAACAAAACGAAGGTTAGAAAGCGAAGAAAATATGCTACGTATGGAAGAAGTAAAAGAAAGTTTACGTCAGTCTCAGAAAATTTTAGAAGAAAGTTTAAAAAAGCGAGATGAGCAAGCTGAGAAACTAAAAAGAGACGTGGAAGAACGCAAGGTGAATAACTTTATTTTTAAAATAAATCTCATATTTTTTTGTAAATAAAAGAATAAATAAAATATATAATTAAACTATGCCACTAAACTAAGCACTGTAGAAAAAATGCTTACAATAAAAGTTGTAAGTTTTTTTAAATTTTCTATAGATTTGGTTGTACATGCTTTTACTCTAAAATGTATATTAAGGCTGCAATCTTAAAAAAAAATTCTACCATGAGGGCACAGTCTCCCCCCCCCACAGAATTTGAGCAGAGATGCTGCTTACCCTATCTTGTACAGCAACAGTTCTCAACCTGGGGGGGGGGGGGGTTCGTGGAAAGAAAATGTATAATGGCGGATTTGTAAAACGAATAACTTTGAACTAAACAGAAAGCACCCATAAGAGGAAAAAATTTTAAACGCAGATTCAAAATCCTTTTTCTGAAGAGAATTTTCAATCAGCACAGTTGGATGTTGCACAAAAAGAAATTCTAATTGAAATTGCTACTGACAGTGCATTAAAATCAGTGTTCAAGGCAAAACCTATTTTACAAAAAAAAGTTTTGTTTCTATTCGCATGGTCAGCTAATTACATGACTGAACTAATTAAGAACAGAAGAGATGTGAAAAACACTAGTCAGAGTTATCTCCTCTGAGAGTAATGAATTTCATTATACAGCCAGACCCTGTGATGAATAAAGTTAAGGTGTCTTTTGGATGGTGGAAAAAATATACTTTTCACAAAACCAGTATGCAACAAAGCATGCATTTAACAAAGCATGCTGGTAAGCATACTTTTCCACTCAGTGAGGAAGGCAAATATAAACCATCTCACTTATTGTTTCACTTAGTAAAGCCTCTAGAGGTCCAAACCAGCCTTTCAACTAATGGCCTAAACAACAACAATGTATGTTAGGCAAAATACTTTTATGCAAAATTTCTATGTCCACTATCTTAATACAAGAAACACAAATGATTATGTTGGTTAGACACAAAACAAAACTGTTTGAACAAAAAAACTACTTATGCGGGTAGAAAATACATCAATAAATTACCCCAATTGGTGACCTTGATGCAACAACTGGTCATCTCCATTTTTCAGCATTTTTAGGTTATGATGCATTCTTATAGTAAAAAAATCACTCTATCATTTCGTGCAACAAAAGGTCAAATCTAATCATATGTTTAGTTGGTATAAAGAGAGAGGAGTTGGCTGCACATGTAAACGTGCAATTTAGGATTTTTTGGTGAAGCTCTTTTTGTATCGCCTGAAAGATTTCCATTTTTGGAGATAGCTGGTTGTTGCATTAAGGTCTTACATTTTTAAAATGAGATAATTTGCATTCCTTTAAAAAATTACTTGATAGTTGAAACTTTTTAGTGTACTACAAGAATTTCTTTCCAAATAATATTATATAAAAATATAAAAAAGAGAACAAACTGAAAACAAGTAAACACCCAAAATATTGAAGCAAGTGCTAAGAAAACTATATACTATTGTATAAATATTCGAAGCTGGCACACTTTGTAGTAAGCACACTTGTCGAAGTAAATCAATGTGTGATTGAAAGTGTTATGTATTAACTTATAACTTCTTGACATGTCCTATACTCCATCGGGAGTCTCCTGGATGCAATTTTTAAAAAAAAATCATTCATTGGCCATCCATTATCCCTGTTACAATAAACTATTTATTCCTTGAACTATTTCTAAAATATCACTGTAATAATGTTACATATATTTGTGATCGTCCATAGGAAAAGGAAGCTTACATTCACAAAGCAAAATTTTCAGTAGAGCAAAACAAACTGAAATTAGGCCAAAAAATGATATTTTCTGTATTTTTGTTTAAAATATTACTTTTTTTCTGAGTATAAAAATAACCCTATTTTATGTTATTTTGAATTTTAAATTAGATTAAATTCCCAAAAATAAACATTTCAAACGGACCTTAGCAATGCATTTCTTATTGGTAAAGTTAAGATCCCTTTTCTGTTGAATACGTAAAAGAAAAACTAAAAGTTCTGGCTCAAAACATGAAAAAGTAAAAAAGCACTGTAGATTATCCTTCTAAGAAAATATTCAAGATTGATGCCTCCACATTTAACATGAAAATCAATAAAATTCTCACAATATAAATTTTTAGTTTAGGTCAAATTCCAGTATCATTATTTTTATTTATTTTTTTAGATTAGTTTCCTTAGTACTATTTCAATTACAATTAGTTAAATAAAAAAATTATTTAGTAATGTTTAATCTTTGTTGTATGTTAAAATTATAATAAAATTTTTCAATTTTTTTGCCCATTCGTGAATTTTTACATTTGACATGATTTTAGAAAATCTGCTACAAGATTTTAACTATTTCAAATATTAATTATTTGAAGATATCGCTGGATTCAACACAAAATTTTACATAAGTAAGACATGATAAAGAAAGGAAAGGAAGCAAGACTTGACAAAGATAAGGAAAGTAAATAATAATAGAAATGTACTAATTGAACAATATTATCACTAAAATATTAAACAACTTTAATTCCAATTTCCCAAAAACTTGTGGTTTCTAAAACTTCATTTTTTAAATTCTGTTAACCCACCGGGTTGGTCTAGAGGTAAAGTCGTTGCCAAAAACAGCTGTTCAACAGCCGATTTTCGGAGATGAAGGTTCCTGGTACAAATCCTAGTAAAGGTAGTTACTTTTATACGGAGTTGAATATTAGACAGTGGTTACCGGTGTACTTTGATGCTTGGGGTTCAATTAATCATACTTTCTCAGGAATGGTCGGCCTGGGTCTGTACAAGACTACACCTCATTTACACGTCATACACATCATTCTCATCTCATTGGGTCATGGGGTTGCTTATTGTTCTGAATTGAACAGATTGCAACATACACACATCAGGGAATAAAAAAAAAATTCTGTAACATTTTTATAAATAACGATAAAAAAGGAAAAATATTGTTTTTTTTTCAGTATTAAATTCTCTGTAAGAAATAATCATAACCTCACTTTTGACTTGGGTGAAGAAAAGGTCTTTTTTCGTATGGACTGTCACATTTGACGTTTGCTAGACACTAAAATATCTTATGACATTGCAGATAATGGAACTACTTGAAAAGAAAGCGATGGAATGCAAGAGAAGAGCAGTAGTGGATGCTAATTTGAAGCAGAGGGAACTGGAATCCGCAATCCATCAACAAAAGATTCAACAGGAACTTCAAGAGAAGTTACAGAGAGCAGAATACGTTAGAGACAAGGAAAAAGAATTTACGCACAGAGTGCGTATTCAGATGTGTGTAGTTATATATTTCGGTTAATTTACAATAAAACGTAAAAAATGAAACCAATCTAGGAATCCTTTTTTCAATAATATTTTAACGCATTTTTCATAAATATCTGTTAAAAAAGTGTTCAATGATCTTCAGCCAGGATGCCCTACGTCTTTTAACGTTCTGCTTGCCCTTTATCTTCCCCTACATGATTGTAAGATGTGATAATTAGGACCTCTAATCATATGTTTAAGATATTGAAGTGTTATATTCTTTACTGTTTCAACCAACTCACATTATTTCCCCATTTTGTCAAGCACCTCTCTATTTGTTATTTTAACTGTCCACGGAATTCGCGACATCCTGTATTAGCACTACATCTCAAAGGCCTGAGTCTTCTCTAAATGGATCTTTTTGATTGTCCACGGCTCCATCCCATACAACAGAACAGACAAGACATAACATTACAGCATTCTCATTCAGATCGCAATGTCAAGATCCTAACTACATAGCAATTTCTTTAACGACACAAATGACGATCTTTCAATTTCTATCCTTGATCTTATTTCATTAAATGAACAAATTTTGTTTGCTCTCCCTTCTATTCTATCCGTATTCCCAGATATTTATAGGTTTCTCTCTATGTATCATGGTGTTTGAAAGAGCTAGATTCAATTGGGTTTGTGCGGATTTTGTGATCAACATCCATGCAATTTTTCTAAAATTTATTTTTAATCCGTATTGTATATATCCGTTATTTATTTTCCAGCAGGTGTTATAAGTCATCTAAATTACTTGCCATCAACATTATGACAACCGCATATTTAATATTATTAATTTTCCCCCCATTCATGACAACAATACCCATGTCCTCACTCAAGCGATGCTAAACCAGTTTAATTTCACTATAATTATACAATACTAAATGGTGATTGTGTTTATTAACTAAAGACTTAAAAACTTAATAAGTTAACTTTCCTGTATTACAACTAGCCATTAAGCTTAGTAAACACCCTAAGCAGTAAAGCCCTATTTTTTTTTTTTTTGAAAATCTGTTATGCCATACAACATTGTAGTAAGTAAATATCAGTTTCGTATTTAACACTGATACATATTTAAATTTGTAAAGTTTCAGGAGAAATTAAAGATGGTTAAAGGTGTTTAATAGTTGTTCATTAGTTATATTATTAATTTTATGTTTTCTTGATACTAATTTATTGGTGGTAATTTTTAAAATAAGTAATCAATAATTTTCTTATGTTCATCTGTCCGTCACATCCAGATGTCAGAAACTAGAAGAGATACCAAAAAATGGTTTACGGATTCGTAAACTACACAAAAAATTAGTGGGGAGGGATTGGGTTTAAAGTTCCGGTTTCGACCAAAAGTAAAGAAATCAGTCAGAATTTGGAACCAAAAATAGTGTCAATCAATTCCTCTTAAGGAGTAGATACAGACATCCTTAATGGTTTTTGCCGTAGATCAAAGGTAAGATTTTTTTCAAAATTGCCACCTTTTGATTGGCAAAACAGCCATGAGACATGTCATATCATGAAAGGGATTTTTGATTTTTAATTTTTATTGTCAGCCAGAATATCGATGACATTGTAATAACTCTACCTCCACCCTTAAAACAAATCATGTTACTTTCGAATGTTCCTTATTTAAAACAGTTAATACATTTTGGTCTAATGAACTCAAAATAAATTTAACATTGTTATACTGATGGCCAGCCATAACGGGCAAGTAAGTGTTAAATTAATTGCACTCGATCAGTTGTTTCCAGGGCTACAAAAAATAGCTCTGTTTCTTATCACATAGTCAGCCAATTATATGACTGAACTATTTAAGAACAGAAGAGGTAGAGGTGTAAACGACACTAGTCAGAATTATCTCCTCTGAGAGTAATGAGTTTTACTATACAGCCAGACCCTGTGGTGAATGAAGTGAAGGTGTCATTTGCAGGGTGGAAAGTGGGTGCTTTTTGGAGGGCCTGGCATGCTGATAAGCATACTCTTCCAATTCAGTGCGGAAGGCAATAATCACATCACTCGTCGTTTTTACTTAGTAAAACCTCTAGAGGTTCAAACCAGCCTTTTGGCTGTTGACCTAAACAACACATACTGATGGAATGTTCCTGACAATAACAAATAAAATTCTATATCATACTGGTACCTCAAAATTATTCCATATAATAGAATTCTTGAAGTTATTAAGGTGAAATGATTTTTCTCTTACAGCGAGTCGCCAGTGCAAACAGAATAGAAGAATTACGACACCAAGAGAACCTATATGATGTAAACGCAGAGAAAAACCTGATATTGGAGCAGAAACGACGTGAGTTAGAAGAGAAAGATGAACAAGCAAGGCAACATTATATTGAATATTTAAAACACAGAGAAAAACATATTAAGGAATCCAAGTAATATTTAATTTATTCCACAACTTTTATCATAGATTGTATTGTAATTTAATGTAAAATACATTCACACGAATGAGGTATTTAAATTTGGTCAGTCATTTTACATAATACACTTCCATTAAAAAACATTAAATTAAAAGAATATAAAAAGAATCTACTGTAATATAATTTATTTAATATGAATTTCTTACACATGATGTGATTTACATTAAATTAGTAAATCCTTTAATGTAATTTCATTCTCATCAAGGAAAATTCATTTTAAGGTAGTTTTGACACAGGTTAATTATGGTTCACTACTTTTAATTTTAGCTTTAAGTTCAAATGTTAAAATTATTGAAAATTATTTACAATTTTATATAGAAAAATAAATATTCTGTAAATTACTAGAATACTAAAAGAAAACAATAGATATATTTTTTCCTTTAATGTGTGCAACAAGCAACTCCATGACGCAATGAAATGAGGATGATATGTATGATGTGTTAATTATTTATAGTCTCGTATGGGTTTTTTTGTCTGACTGTTTTGCAATTTCTGCTAATGCAGACTGTGCAGAATGATGATATATCAAAATGAGTGATGAAAAAATGCAAGACCTGACCAGGAATCGAACCCAGGACCCCGGCGTAGAAGCCAGTTGCACTAACCACTACACCAATGGGTCGAACATATGCTCGTACAGACTCAGAGTGACCATTCCTGAGAAAGTAAGGTTACTTGAACCCCAACCATCTAAGTACACCGGTAACCAATGTCTAGTATTCAAATCCGTACAAAAGTTTAATGGGTTTACCTTTACTAGGATTTGAGTTTTCAGCTGTCAAACAGTAGTGCCAAATTTACCACTAGACCAATCTGGTGTGTTAAATACAAATAGTAATTCTCAAAAAACAATCATTTTCTACAGTTTTTCTATTTTTCAAGCAAATATTATTAACCCTTTGGAAATGGACTGTTACGTGTTAAACAGAAGAATTGCAAAATTCAAAACGCGCTCTCAAAACAACTGTTTTATCTAACGTCACTACTGATGAAAAATTCTGAAAATATTACAGTTGATTCATATAATACGTACCCGCCTTTTGAATATAATTACAACAAAATCGCTTGATAATTCTTTGCATTTAGGCGAGCAAAATTTTCAACCGCAAAAGTTTTTGTGTTTACTTTATATTTTTTATTATAACGGGCTTAAATTTCAGTTTAGCAAAAAATTTATAAAACATGTTTTGTAGACAAGAGTTTACTGGAATAAATGTTATTTTTTATTTAAATTTCCGTAAATATTTGACAAAGTTACAAAATGTTTAACATGAGTCCATTTTTACATCATAGGGAAGCATGAAGGAATAGTATTTTACATTCTTTACAGTGATGTCACAGAGCCACTACTATATTTATGTTACAGCTGTAAGTAAAGCAATGTAGAAAATTCTTTTCCCTAAAACCACGTGTTGTGAAAAATTCTGTAGGTGCGGTTAGAAGGAAGCCGTTACACGTCCTTTGCAACCTGGCAAAGTGATGAACTTTTTGCCTGTGATGATAAACCCCCTCCTGAAAAGTAAAATGGACTCGTCTTTCCTTTTCAAGGGCAAACATCATAACAGAATTATCATAGCTTCAACATAAACTGAAGAACATGCATGTACATTGACTTACACTTGAGCTACACGGATTTCCATTCAAATCAAACAATTCCCAAACCATCAATGCTACCTATACACTATAGAGGGAATACAAATTTTCCCTGTTATGATATTCTATTTCTGAAAACACTATCAGAAGAAGTATTAAAGAATTCCCTACAAGAAAAGTGCAATATTTACTGGTCTCCAATTTATACTGACCTTGCAGAAGCACGTTTTATCACCCCAACCACAATCCATTCGGCATCATCTAAAATTAGATTATCAATGTAAACAGGGTTAACAGTGCTGTGACTGCAGGTGGCTTATGATGTACAAGGAAGCATAGATACACTGTTTAATAAAGTTTACTATAATATTTAGAGTTTATTTAAAGTGAACAACTTTTCTTGTTAAATTAAAAAAAAATAATTTTCTGTAGTTATTTTACATGAAATTAAAAACTTTTTTTTATGACTTTGGTCCCAGTTAGTCTGGATAAATGAGGTAGTACTTTAATTCTAAATAAAAAGATGATTAAAAATAAATAAAGATGATTCTAAATATAATGTGTATTTCATTATAGATTAGATAGAGAACTGCGTCTTGAAATGGCAAGAGACATGCAAAGAGAATTAGAAAAAGGTTTAGAAGCATGGCAAGATCAAGTATTAATACTCCAACACACATCAATGGAACGTGCCAGTGCAACAGCAAATTTAAATATTGAAAATAAACGACTTCAGGTTGAGTGTGAAAACATACAGCGGCAGTTAGAACATTCAAATAGATTAAGACGGTAAATAGTTTTAAATTGTATGTAATACTATTATGTCTAGAAATACAGAAGCAATTTTGTTGATAGATAATAAATCAGATCTGTGTAATTTTGAGGCAGACAGAATGGAAACATGTTTCTAAGGGAAATAATAATAGAAGAATAGTACTCAGTAATAAAAAAAATGAAATTACAATATTGCAGTTCAAACCTCAAGTACAGAGTACAGAGGTTTTTTATGTATATATAAAAAAATTTATATTTACTACCTTATACTGCTTCTTATACTTTGTTTCTTACATTTCTTTAAACTTAAAATGTAAGATCAGCGTGTGGCACCAACTATCATATTTTGAAAGGTGAAGATTCAAATGCAGCACAGATAAAACTGTACAAGATCAGGGCAGTGCCAACCATATGGCATGGAAATTGGTCAATGAGAAAAAAAGATATTGCAAGTGTATAGAGCTCAGAGAAGAGATTTCTGAGAGATGAAACAGGATGTTATTTGAAGGATAACTAAAGAAGTATCAAGATAAGAGTGGACCTAAATGTTCCTTCTATTGACTACCTCATTGGAGAGTGGAGATTGAAATACAGTAGCATGCAAATTAATCCGAACACAGATGTTATATAATGAAAAGTTACTTTATTTTTGAAAAACTATATAAACATTCTATTTGTTAATGTTTAATAACTAATATGGCCACCTTTATTGTTTATCAGTTCACATATGCGATTTGGCATAGATTAAATTAGTGTACTGCACATTTTTTTAATTTCTTCGTCACGAAACAATACCAATATTATTGCTGCAAGAGGTTATTTTTTGTAGTACAATCCATTTTTGAGAGTCTTTCACTATTGCCCAAAGAGTTTCAATCGGACTTATATCTGGGGAATTACCTGGCCATGTCAACACTTTAACATTTTCTTGTTTGAAAAATGCTTTCACTTTTTTGGCAGTATGGCATGGCGCTAAATCTTGTTGAAACTCTCTATTGCCATGTCGAAATTTTGTTTGCAGTAGTGGCACAACCTTTGACTTAAGAATTTGGATATATTCATCGCTTTTTAACATACCATTTATTGGAACTAATGAACAAGGGCCTTCAAATATGAAACAACCCCAAAACATTTTTTTTCTGGGGATGTTTAACTGATTGCTGGATATGAGCCCGTGATGTTCTTTCATCTGCTGATTTCCGAACGTAAGAAATCTTTTGCCCCTAAACGTAAAAATTTGATTCATCGGAGAAAATTACATTTTTCCAGTCTGCAACAGTCTACTTAGCATGTGCTTTGACCCACAATAACAGTTTTTTGCACATTGCTGGGGTTAAAAGTTGTTTTTTAGCCGGTCGACGAGATTTCTGTCCAGCATCAAGAAGTCGGCGTCTAACAGTTGTCACTTGCAAATTCGTTCTACTGCCTGCAAGCTGTCGATTTAAGTCCACAGCACTTAATTTTGGATTCACTTTACTTGTTCTCACTAATAACCGATCCTGAGTCGCAGTGGTTTTTTTTACGGCCACATTTTCCTTTCCTTCGAGGTGAAAAGGAATGAGTTTCTCAAAATTTTTTTAATATAGCATTCACTGTCCCTAGTCCAACACCACACTCTGAAGCTATTTGTTGTTGTGTCATACCGGTATACTTGGAGAGAGAAACAATTTTTGAACGCTTTCTTGCAGTTACATCCATTTTTACAATATATTACGTAAACAGCCACAAAAACAATACTTGAATTTATCATAAAAAATAACATACACTTGTATAAACCACTACTTATGTCACAAAATTGCTATAGAGACAAAGAACAACAACTTCACACTGCACAGACAGCTTACAGAATGTGTGTGGTTAGCAGTGTAGCCACAACATAGAAAAAAGCAAATAATTCCCTGTGTCGGATTAATTTGCACGCTACTGTAGCTTTCCCACACTAGGCATATGGTGAGCAGCCATCTCCCATGAATTACTTAAGACTATTAATATGTATGATGGAGGTAGTTGTGTTATATATTAGGACTTAGGTTAAAAGCAGAAAATCAAATTCTTACATGCAACTGAATTAAATATAATATAGTACCAAAGTAATATTAAATATTAAAATAAATATATAATATTAATATATAATAATATATTATTATGTATATACAATAATAATAATATAATATTAATATTATTGTATATACATAGAATTGCTTTCTACGCACACACAGTGAGAATGAACGAGCATAGGCTCTCAAAACAAATCCTGAACTACAAAGAAAAATTGAAAAATCCCGATGGATGGCTCAAAGAGATAAAAACAGACTGCAACAAACTCCAAATAACGGAGACGGACATCATACAAAGAACACCTCTCAGACATAAACTCAAACTAGTGCTCCAGGAAGAGGACAGTAAAAGATCAAGACCTAAATGGTCGGAAGAACGAAAACGTGACTTTTCCAAGAAAATGAAAGAGTACTGGGCGAAGAGGAAAGCACAGAAGAAAAACTGAGAAATCGCGGTCCTTTGTAGGCCATAACGTAAATAATAATAATATAATATTAAATATTAAAATATTTTTTTTCTTTCTCTTATTGATTTTTGTACCATTTATTTTGTTGCAGTGTAATGACACATAAGACAACATTAGCTACTATTTTAAAATTTAAAAAACATTTGAAGACATGGCTTCCTTTGCTTATACTGTTTTTGCCTCCTCCACTTTTGTGCATCGATACTATTCCCTTACTGTTCATCCGGCTGTTAATTATTACTGATGTTGCTCCCACTATACTAAAAAGAGACAGTTAACAGAAGACCTGTTCCCAGTCATCAGTTGGCACATGGGCATAGATTTTTTTTACTATTTTGTTGTTTCGTTATAAAAATATTAACAATTATGAACAGAGCACATCTCCCGCATTATCACTTCCTGATTTACTTAAAACAATTTCAGCTAAAAATGTTAGATATACTTGTAACATTAACAATTAGTAAACAATAGTTTCTTTTTTCATACACTCAATGGTATTAGAAACTACAAAAAAAAAATGAAATTTCATTTATAGATTATGCTAATTGAACATTCCAGGGTGAAAGAAATAGAAAACATGCGAAAAGAAAATATGGAGACCACAATAAAAGCAAAAGAAGAGAAAATACTTTATTTACAAAAAGAGAGAGAAAGAACAATTCAAGAAGGAAGAATACAAGCGCATATTACAGCTGATTTGAGAGAAAATTTAAGGTACATGTGGCATTTTTTTAATAAATGATACATAATTAGCTTCTTCAGTAATTAGTTGGTTGTTTTAAAACTCACGTACAATTTATTAATTCACTAAGATGACGGAATTCAAAAGCAATGAAACACTCATATAACGGGTGATTCAAAAAGAGCGCCGGTTTTTAAACGGCTGGTAAAGTTTTGTATATCGGTTGGCAACATTGTTAGACCTCATTTCTATTTCGGAGAACATTCCGATTGACGATTCAGTTGTAGTTTCTCTTGTTCGCAGTGTAGTACTCTCGCAGTCTGTGTCTAACCATGGAGAAGTTTACTATTGCACAACGAGTGTTAATCGTCAAAACATTTTACCAGAGTGGAGAGAGTTATGCGGCTACTGTCAGGAGACTTCGCGGTACTCTAGAACGTAATGAAGCACCGAATGAATCAACAGTTCGCAGGCTCATGAAAAAGTTTTTTGAGACGGGTTCAACAGTCGACCTTAAAAGTTCTGGACGTCGTCGTTCTGGCCGAACTGAGCAGAACGTTGCGTTGGTTCGTGACAGTGTGGCTGTTAGCCCAGCAAAATCAATACGTCGCCGTTCTCAACAATTGGGTTTACGATGTTCTTCTGTACGGAGAATTCTTCGGTACGATCTCCAATATCACCCGTATAAAATTCAGTTGCTGCACGAGAAACAATGTTGTTGCTCCGTGAACGGTTCCAGGATCGCATCATTTTTCGTAATTCCGACCATCAATGGCCACCAAGGTCGTGTGACTTGACGCCTTGTGACTTTCATCTTTGGGGTCATCTGAAGTCATTGGTGTATGCCAATAAACCCCGAAACATCAATGACTTGAAGGAGGAAATTCAACGGGTTATCGGGCAAATGGAAGTCGAAACTTGTCGTGCAGTAATATCCAATTTAATGGACAGAGTTGATGCGTGCCAGCGCAAGTAGAGGAGGACACATGCATGACATCATTTTTCATACATGAAATCGGAAGGTAAGATGAACTTGTTGATGTATTTATTTTCAGTTTTTCAATAAAATAAATCTCTTAATTTGATATATCAAAACAGGCGCTCTTTTTGAATCACCCTATATATATATATATATATATATATATATATATATATATATATATATATATATATATATATATATTACCTAAATTTATTAATAATCACAAATACTTAACATCGCATATGCACACATCTAAACCTTTCGCAAGCACGAGGTGCAACCCCTCCTCTTTTCCCACCATTACTCACAACAACCCCACACACTACCAACATAAAACATTAAATTTACAGAATAATAATGAAGTACATAATACGGTAAAAATTATTTCTAACAAGTTTAATTACCACCATAGAATATTTGAATTTTAATAGATTTGAACATATTGGGGGATAAATCATTTATGATACAAGTCCATCAAGTTTATAATAAAAAAGTCTGTTCTACGGATAATGATGTTACCCAATGTAAATTTATTTTATTTTTTATAATGTTTATTAATTTACTATGCCTTTACTTATTTTTCAGACGCACTTTATCACCAGAAACATTTGATCGGAAAGTAGCAAGAGCTGAAATAGAATTAAAAGTGGGAAACCGTCCATTGACTGCTAGTCCAACAACATTGTTAGAATCACATATTCAATTAGGTTAGATTAAGAATACATAACTGCATATTTTTTCTTGATTTTGATTAAAGTATTATTTATTTTCTGTGTACTGAATATTTGTTACATAGGAAATAAAAATTATATGAAATGTGTAAGCTTCCATGTATTGTGCTAACAAAATAAATTTTTACCAGAATTGTTTCTAGTTTCTCATGTGAACTCTACAATACACTCTTCCTTATTACTCCTGTTTTTGACAGTTTTTTTCTTCTTCCTCGCAAGTATAAAGTAACAACCAAATAAGCCACGAATCCTTGGAAATGGTCCTTCATCCGTTTCATCGGCAGTCCCAAACTTCTTCTACCTTATGGTATGTATTCATCGACCAGATGGGAATTTCTTGTTATATCCATAAGCTATATATGTCTGGTTTGCTCATGTAAGGGCGTAGCTTTCAACTGAGAAGGGCCTGAGCTTAATCTTGAGTAAGATGCTGGGAGCGGGGCCTCAAACCAAACAAGGCACATCCCAATGGCTGAAATGAAAAGTTTCTGTACATATCTAGGACAAGTGTGAATAATATATAAATCCACTAAATAAGCTTTCGCAGATCGACTGAGTAAAATGGTTAATGGTCTTGACAATAGAAGAGGAAGATGTTCCCAACAATGAAGAAGACGGCAGAGCCAAGGAGATGGGTCTCCTAATGAAACCCAGAGCTCATTGAGATGCTGTAAAGAAGCAGCCTCACCAATGTTCTTACTCACAATCAATAGCTAATTCAGGGAATTTGACATCATCCAGAAGGTAACAACCGGACCAGAATTCAGGATAAAAATAGAAAATTCTTTACAGTTAAAAATGAAATCTATATGTTCTTACACTAATACACTGAAAAACTATACATAAATTGAAGAAACAATGACATTCTCTTAATACATTTTACTTAAATATTTTTTTGTTCATTATACTACCAAAGGAGATAAATACAACCAAAGACCAGCAAAAAAGAAACAAACGGCAACAGATGAGGAAAGATGGTCCAAGCAATTTGAGGAACTCACCACTTGTATAAGAAGAAAGCATTCTCAAGACAAACCAAGATTAGACATTATAATACTGTGATAAAGCATTGGGTTTATATGCGAGTGAGTTCCTTAGAATCAAGCCTGGTCTAAAAGAAGCAGAAAAATTTGAGAGAAAGATCCTCCACAAGATAATGGGTTTGAAGATAGTAGATGGACAATATAGGTTATGAGGTCGAGAAGAACTGTACACAGGACATGAATGATTAATGAAAACAATTAGAAAAAGACGACTGAAATTTTTCAGGCAGTTGTATAGAATGGATGACAATCGGTTAACAAAACAAATTTTTAAGACACTAATCAATAAACTTAAGGTGTCAGTTGTTGTTTAGGTCAATAGCCGAAAGGCTGGTTTGAACCACTAGAGGTTTTACTAAGTAAAAACGAGGAGTGAGGTGGTTTACCATTGCCTTCCTCACTGAGTTCAAAGAGTATGCTTATCAGCATTCCAGACCCTCCGAAAAGCACCCACTTTCCACCCTACAAATGACACATTCACTTCATTCACCACAGGGTCTGGCTATATAGTGAAATTCATTACTCTCAGAGGAGATAACTCTTGACTAGTATCTTTTACACCTCTACCTCTTCTGTTCTTAAATAGTTCAGTCATACAATTGGCTGACTATGTGATAAGAAACAGGACTATTTTTTATAGCCCCGAAACAACAGATCGAGTGAAATTAATTTAACGAGTTAATTAATTTATCTGCCCATTATGGGCATAAAGATGTCAGATAAATGGTTAAAAGAAATCAGAAAGGATATTGAGAAAACCAGAATAAACCGAGAAAACTTAATGAACCGAACCAAATTCAAACAATTCATTTCAGACTAAGGGCTTACATGAAGAGCAAAAACATAACACCGGGTGGACAAAAGAAAGGAGAAAAGCGTACAGTGAGCAAATGCTGAGAATGTGGGCTGCAAAAAGAGCATCTAAAAATGTTTAAAGTCACATTACGAGGTCTAAAATTGGCACTAACGAGAGAAAAAAAATTTTAAGGCAAAAGTAACACTCCACTCTTACTGTGATTAGATCAATGAATTGCTGTCAATTTCATAATACTGCCAAGATATTAACATGATGAAAATGTTATAGGTCTGTACGTGCAGTTATAAATTGTGTTTAGATGATGTTATAAATGGTTTAAAGATAGGTTAAAAGTAACTTACGCACATTTAAAAGTTTAAAAAGAATATTGTAGACCTTTATAAAGCAATTAAAAACAAATATAAGAAAAAATAGAGATGGCAGCATAACTTCTTATTAACCAAACTTTCTAATGAAACCTTAAATAACAAAAAACCGACTTCTAAAAGAATGTAATTTCAGATTTCAATTATTCAACAATTAAAATGATTTTACTCTTTTCTTTCAAAGCTTTGAAAAAGCTGTTGTTGAGTTTAAGAATGAAGTTCCTGACTATATCAAGCTTTGAGAGACACAGTATCAGTTTCATTTCAATGAAGTTCAAATTTTATCATAATGGCTGAAAAAATTCAGTTTTAAGAAATTTAAAAAAATTACTTAAGGTAACTATAGAAATTTAATTTAGCATATTTAAATTTAAACTTAATTATTTAGACATGAAGAATTATTTTAAGGAAATTTATGAATAATGTTAATGTGTAATAACTGATGGTATCAAATCAATGAACATTCGAATGAAGACAATTAACCGCAACTTTTATTCAGGGTTGTATTAATTTATTTTAATTACTGCTATTTTAGAATGTAATAATTTAATTAACATGGTAGATGTGTCAAAAATTGTTTCATTAAATTGCCTGGTGATTACAGCCATAAAAATTATTCACACTGAAGTAGACAATGTAGTAAATCTTAATGATCCATCATAAATAAAATTCTTCATTTATACTGAAAACCAATTATGAAAATTAGTGTTACTGAAAAATCATTCAGTTCTGCATAAAGCATTAGATTTTAGAGTTATGAAAAGTAATCAGACAGGTCAATTTTTTTTGTAGTTTATTTATTTAAAGTCGCATCAACTGCTTGGTTATTAGCAACTATGGTGGTGGGTTGAGAATCTAGAACAGTGGGTTTTGACTAATGAAAATCTCCACACCCTGGCCAGGAACTAAACCCTAGACCTCTGAATTCTAGGCTAACGCGCTAAACACTATGCTACGGAGGCAGCCGGGTGAATTTTATATAACATATTAATTCAATATTTAAATTTCTTTTCACACGATCATATTATTGACCAAAAAAATAACTTTTTAGGTATTTTACTGGAATTCTTAACTCAAGAAGGTAAATCTTTACTTATGTGATTATGCTTAAGGGGAGATTGCAAGATGGTTATAACTCATAATTTCAATTTTTGGTTTTTTGTTTTTCAATAGTTTAGGCCTAGATCTACCAGAATAACATTAAATTACGTCAATAAAAATTGTTTTTTATGAAAAAAATCAAGTTTTATCAGGTTTACACAGAAAAATTATCATGTTACAAAGAATGAATATTTTTTTCATAATTTTATACTGCTCGTTTTAGTGCAAAGAGAATTTTAGTTTTTCAAATATCTTTTCTGCATCATGGTTTTTAATACTCTCAGCTGTTGGTTCAGCTTTCTAAACAACAACTGTTGATGGGAAATTTACTGGTTTGTGTACATAATTATGTAAAACATAACATGTACATAAACCAAAAACAATATTATTGTTTTTGGTTTATGCCTTCTTGTTTCTTACCTTTTCCCATAAATTTAGATTTTTCTAAGGTACATTTTTCTCAAAAACCAATAAATCTACCAGGCTGAAATTTTTACCAGTTAAGTATCTTGTAACCCACCGGGTTGGTCTAGAGGTAAAGTTGTCGCCAAAATCATCTGTTTAACAGCTGATTTTTGGTGACGAAGGTTCCTGGTTTAAATCCTAGTAAAGGTAGTTACTTTTATACGGATTTGAATTCTAGACAGTGGTTACCGGAGTACTTTGATGGTTGGGGTTCAATTAACCATACTCTCTCAGGAATGGTCGGCCTGAGTCTGTACAAGACTACACCTCATTTACACGTCATCCATATCATCCTCATCTCATTGGGTCATGGGGTTGCTTATTGTTCTGAATTGAACAGATTTCAACATACACAAATTAGGGATAAAAAAAGTATCTTGTATATCCACATATACCGACATTTTTATTACTTCCTCAGGTGCTCCAAAAATTAGTAATTCCCCAAACACGTAGAAAACAATTTGTAAAAATTTTATGTTATTCATAATTTAAAAAAAAAATGGTATGGTCCAATGATTAAATTGAAAAAATGTCAGAAGCTCGAGAAGAAACGACACCTATACTGTGTCAAATTTCATTTCCCTATCTCTTACCAATCCTACGAAAATGTACCTAAAAATAGCAAGTTTAACATTGGCGGAATACAAAGTAAAGTCTCCCCTTAAAACTTGCATTTCATTTGATTCATAGTGCATTGAAGCATCAATAGTAGCCTAATGTTTGCAGCGCATGAAGTTTCTAAAAATTTCCAACCACACCCTTAGGCGTTCAATCTGAAACATGCCTTCCCCACCGAATTTTCATAAATTAATAATACGACCAATTTAATAATTGATAGCGATAAAGCGTAAGTAAACCAACAAATTATGTAAATAAATTAAGTTTTTTTTATCTATAATGTGTATACGTTGCAATCTGTTAAATTTAAGAATAATAACCAAATCCATGACCCAATGAGATGAGGATGATATGTATGACATGTGAATGGGGTGTAGTCTTGTACTGACTTAGGTCAGTCATTCCTGAGATAGTATAGTTAATTAAATCCCACCATCAAAGTACATCTGTAACCACTGTCTAGTATTCAATTCGCATAAAAGTAACTACAGTACCTTTACTACGATTTGAACCACAGAACGTAATAAATTAAGTGAATGAATAATTGTAAATGATTTATATTAACAATCCAGTTTTAAAGAATTAACTATCCATTTCGTATATAATTTTATAAATATAAAAGGAAAATTGTTTGCTCTTAACTCCTGGAATATATTTTATATAAAACCGCATAATACAAAATCAAATGTACAGGTTTAATACTGATCTATTTAACGTGTACTATTATATAAAATAATAGTTATCTTACATGTTACTGTATCCTGTTTGATTTTTATCGGTGTGTTACTCACATGCAGTGAGGTTTCTTCCCTCTAGCTAATAAAATTCCATACACAAATATTACTGTTGTTATTTTATAAACTGCAAATTTGTGAAAATGCACTGGTCTAACTATACAGAAACCTCTCGCTTAGCACTGTTAATTCGTTCCGCGAAAACCGAGCGCTAACCGAAACAGCGCTAAGCGAGGTTAGGTTACCTATAAGAACACAACCAAAAATATTAATCGGGGGTTTCACTATATTGTATGTACAAAACACATTTTATTAATAGCTGTTTTAACTACTTACTGTTAATAAAGAATGAAAACTTAATAAAAAAAATAGTAATTTGTATTACTTACAAAATTTATAAATTGCAGTTCATAAAATGTTTGTACAAAATATTGTTTTCATACGAAAGCACACACACAATACCACACATAAAAACTGAACGCACTGACTAAAACTATACTGTCTGTCTATAACTTGATGGCCTGCCGCAGAGAGGAGCAGAATCGGCCCGCTACTAGCCTTCTTAATAACATATTTTCATGTTGTACCAAGTCCAGTGTACTATAGATGGGAGCTCACTTGATTGCTAGCGTAAGGAATTCGGGTGGAGGAGGATTGTTTGTACGATTCCCCTCCTCCTATAACCTAGTAGTAGTAATAATACCATTAGTACGCGCTCTTCTAAAAATATTACTCACAAACCATTTCAAATAACTACTGTAGTACCAGGCCCCCTTGCAATTCATCCCGCACTAGCAAACAAGAAGTCAGCTTCCAACTATACAGCGCTGAGGGATTCCTGTACTTTAATTGGTGGAAAATACTTTTTCCCAAAGCTTAATTCAGGGGTGTTTTTTATGAAAGAGTTTAAAAAACAGAAGAATACTTTTCCACATTATTAATAGCAGTTTCTAATCATTTTACTATCAGAAATCTGGCGTGAAACCCTCCATGACTTTCTCTTGCCAATGATAACGATCAATAATGAACATTATAATCATAATCAATGACAAATAATGAAAAATATAACTTGTGTTTAACATGAGAAGACGACAAAAAATGAAAACCATAACCTAATTTTAATCATGAGTGAATGGCTGTATGAAAATCAAACGCTGTAGGACTTAAAAATATGTAAAATCACTAATTGATGCTAAACTAGGATCTGTAAAACAACTTTTGAAATAACATTTTTAGTTTTTATAATTTTTAATAACTTTGATTATATTATACACTTTTGTCATAAAATGATACTAAGGTTACAATCTTAACACATCCAATGTTTTTACTGATTTTAATGAGCAAAATGCAGAAAATCACTAGTTGATGCTAAACTAAGGATCGTCGATAAAAGACATTTGAAATTAGTTTTGTTTTTAATTTCCTACAAGTTTAATTACATACACCTTTGCCCTAAAATGCATAATAAGGCTGCAATCTTAAAAAAAAATTAGCAAGAGAGTACAGCCTCCCAAGAATTTCAGCAGACAAAAAAATTTTGCTTGCCCTTCTTGTAGAACATAAATGTGGTGAATGTGGCGATTTTTTTAAAAAAAAACTCATAGGAGCCATTTTTGACAATATCGCACGATTAAACGACTACTTCCAGCTGACAGATTTTGATGAAAATGCTCATGTCAAAAGGTACCTAACTTAAGTTTCAAATTTATACAATATTCGTTCTTGAGATATTTTGTTCACAAAAATATAAACAAGCCAATTCCTAAAAGCATGTTTTTTTGGATTCAAGGCTTGTATTTCCAGTGAAAACTCAATTTCAAATTATTGACATGAAAACAATTTTTTCCTTTCCAATACATTCACAAAGGGCAAGAGAAAGTAAAAATATCTTCCTTTGTCTTAGAAAATAGTCAGGAATTGGTAATAAAATAGAATACTCTTCTATTAAAAATTATATTGATTTATTGCTTTCAGATGTAATTAGAAATATGACCACTTAAAGTGAAATAATAATGTTGAGTATAATTATGTTTTTATTTAATTTTGGTAAGTTTTATAAATCTATATTCTTTAGAAATATTTTAATCCCATAAATATAGATGGAGGGAGACTGAGGTGAAAATTATATCAATTTGATTAATTTTTGTTTTGTTTTGTATACCTACTTATTTTACTAAATAAGTAAATTTAAATAAGTAAATTTAAATTAAATTAGGCCCTTCTAGCAGATGACATGAAGGAAGCCCATAATCAAATCACCACTTTTCAAAACAGTATAGAAAATTGGTTTACAAATAAATCATTTGCAAAAACAACTATTATGGCCACGAAATCACTCTGCATAAACAAAATTTTTATAAACAATAGGAAATAAAATTAGTTTCATAATTTAAATACCTAGGAGAGATCATCACAATTCAAATGGAAATACCACTTATGCCACAAATTTGAAAAAGCTTAAGGATTGACCTGGGCAACTTACAACAAAAAATACTTGTCTATAAACACCAAAATTTATCATCACAAAACAGTTATACTTTTACAGGCAACATATTGTTAGTCCGGAAGAAAAATGTTGTAACTCAAAAATATACATTTTTCAGAAGTAAATTCAAATTAAAATTCTTCAATTTTATGAAATTCTAAGATTCCTAGACTTGTTTTGAAATTATTAATGAAACATCAACTCACTCTGTGTTTTTTAATGTGTTTAAATGTAATTGTTATTTTGTGAACTCTCCGAAATAAAAAATGATGTGTTAGTTTGAGTTGTATCATTTCTCTTCTTACATATATTCGTATTACATTACCTTATCAGAAAACTGACACAAAACTAAAAATGTTACTATTCTTGTTTTAATGTGGTTCATTTCCATTACAAACTCTGTCGCTTCTCAAAATGAAGCGGTTTTCTTGATAAACATTCTAAAAAATAGCTATTAAAATCAAAACACTTTTAAAAATATGTAACTTTTCTTAATAAACCACACACTCATGAACTCAGTGTTAAAACTCACTTGAAAATATGATGCTCTTCTTGATAGGTTACAAACAACTAGTACTTGGGAGAAAAGTGACACTACTGCGGTCTACCATTCAGATCAGTAAATTTAGCTGTGACTTTTTCCTGATAAAAATATGATATTTTGCAAATGATAGCAATATCAAATGATTTATGCTTGAAATCATGTTCCAAATATTAAACGAAAAGAAAAGGGATTAATTGACAAAGACTGAATGGAGAATTATTAGGATCTGGATAAATGAAAAATTCACAAAAATCAATTTTTTTTAGCCAAAATGACAGAATTTTCACCTCGTTCTACCTTTATAAAGATTATAATTAATAATAATCATTCCTGTTTCTCGTGTTATGATTGTGAACATTGAAATTCTGCATAAAATTATTTTGCCTAACGTACATAATCACCTTAAAAATGTAGAGAGAGGGAACTGTAAGCAATTTAAACTCCTTAAATAGTGGCCTGCATGAGGTTAGCTGGTTAGCTCCCACCATACACCTAATAGCTTTCTTTTGAATTTTAAAATTCTATTCATATTACCCATGCTAAAATTACCCCATATTAAGATACCATAACGGATATGAGACAGAATGAGGCCATGATAAGCTGCCATCAGTAATTTTTTATCATTTAATCTGGCAATTTGTTAATGTATATGTACATAGAATATGCAAGTGCAGTAGGTTGGTAGACCCACTGCAATCTCTTCACTATTCAGGGATGGGTGGGGAGAGCTAGGCATGCATATTTGCCACCGACTCTCCGTTGTCATAGCAACCTGCTTGCTTAGGAAGAGAAGCGGCAGCCACTCATCTAACTCTTTACTTGGGCATTTACGTATTATGTATATTATGGCCATTACAAGGACTATTTAAAACATTAAAAGCGCTTTAAGCAGATACAATAATTTTATATACTTTTTTACAAGACTTTTTTCTTCATTTATTGTAGAACAAAAATTATACTTATTTTGTGAGACAAAATCCTCTTGTTGTGAAGAGCCTCTTCACCAACTTCCCTCAATAACTGCAGCTGGGTCAACCAACTCTCAAAACCATGTATGGGTTCAATAACTGAACAATGCAATCCAGTACGGGTAGATGCTCTTCAAGTAAATACACATGTTAACATAGAGTCCGTAGTATAGTTCTTGAATCAAATGTTACTGAACAGTTAATGGGAAAAAGTGCCAGTACTTGCAGTTCAACAACAAACATAATGTTAAAGAAAGTAGAGAAGTGGATGTATTTATTCATGATAATAGTTTAGAGCATGTAGAAACAGTGAAGTTCCTAGGAGTATCTCTAGATAGATTTTTGTCTTGGGGCTTCTATACCATTCAAGTTTGTAGTAAAATATCATCTGTGGTATTTGTACTAAAACAAATTGCCAGATTAAATTATAAAAAAATTACTGATGGCAGCTTATCATGGTCTCATTCTGTCTCATATCTGTTATGGTATCTTAGTATGGGGTAATTCTAGCATGGGTATTATGAATAAGGTTTTTAAAATTCAAAAGAAAGTTATTAGGTGTATGGTGGGAGCTAACCAGCTAACCTCATGCAGGCCACTATTTAAGGAGCTTAAATTGCTTATAGTTCCCTCTCTCTATATTTTTGAGGTGATTATGTATGTTAGGCAAAATAATTTTATGCAGAATTTCAATGTTCACAATCATAACACGAGAAACAGAAATGATTATTATGTGGCTAATCACTCCACAAAATTGTTTGAACAAAAACCTACTTATGCAGGCAGAAAATTCATGAATAAATTACCCCAATTTTAAAATGTGATAATTTGCATTCCTTTAAAAAAATTTGAAAAATTACTTGATCGGTGAAACTTTTTATAGCGTACAAGAATTTCTTACTTGATAGTAGTGATACATTGTGTGATTCTTATATCTATTTAAGGTGTTATAACTGACATGTCCTATACTCCTCCTGGAGTCTCCAGGGCACATTAAAAAAAAGTACTTATTTTTCTTTTCCCATTTATTGCATCTTTAACACTGTAGAAGCTCTTACTACTAAGGTATAAATGTACTGCCCTAACCATTTCACAGGAATAACAATGCTGCTACTCGTCTTGCCTTAAATATATAGTCTGTTAATTGGCCTATCTTTTGTCGAGGTTTATCTATACAAATGAGTCAACTGCCTCCAACTTGATTTATTTCACAAACAAGACCATATTACTCACATTCAATATTCATTTGTCTATTATTACTGTATTCATTATATGATTCAATCAAAATAAATTATCTGTACATGTCATTTTATTTTTACTTATGAACGGGTTTCTGTAAATATATTTTTTTGTTTTTATTTGTTATCGAGAACTGTACTTTATTTAAAATCACCCAATTTAATTGCTACTTTCTGCTGTATTTTTTGACGTCATTTGGGATGAATTTTTGAACAGGGACCCCCAATGGTGTTTGTTCAGGAATGGCAGTCAGTTGGTCACGATACAAAGTCGCTTGCCCTACCAGTGTTGCTTAACAAATAATAGCGACTTTCTATCAGCTGACTGACTGGGTTAGCCCAAAACCCCATGTATTGTTAAATTAGGGAAATGACTTGTACAAATCTCCCGTGTTTTGGCAAAAGGATGTATGTGAAAAAATTGTTTTTTTTTTATTTTCGATTCTAAGGTAATTTTTTGCGCTTTTTTCAAAAATCCTTATGCCAAGTCTGTAAGAGTTATAGTTTTCAAGATACAATGATGGCAAAAAGCTGTATGTACATCTATTTTGAGAAATTTTAGAGGCAAAATGGTGTATGTGTTAATAAATTGGTAATTAAAGATTGGCACAAAGATGTATGAATTCTTTTCACCATTTTTCCTTTCTGAAAACGCTGAAAATTCCATTGCTACAAAATGGGAATATGATGTATGTGCGATTAATACTTTTTACTTAAGTAAACTGTGTCGTTAAATTAGTTTTAGTCAATGGTAAAAGGGGTTATATGGCTTACGCTTTTTTTTGGTATGTTTTATAATCATTTGCATTTAGAGAAAGACATATGGCAGAAGGATGTATGCGCAAATAATACCTTTTGCCTATGAAATGCTGAAAATGAACTATCCAAAATAAACATAGAAAAAGGTGTATACCATATTTTACATTATGTTTACTGCTGCTCGTGAACAGTCATTCCATAAGGTAAAAAGGTGTATGAACTTAATACACCATTTTGCCGCTCATACACAATGAAATTTTGTTTTGGGTTTAGTTTCACATTATGTCCAACCTTAGGCTGTATATTCATACACCCTAAGGTAATCTATTCATGCTATTCTATTCTTCTATTCATGCTAAGGCAAAAAGGGGTAAATGGACTTTACAGCTTTTTGCCAACATAGACTGCGTTTGATGCAATCAATGAAATGGCTGTAAACAGTGGGTACTACACCTTTCTGCCATAGTTTCACTTTTTTTGGATTTTTTCCCATTAAGGCAAAATGGTTTAACTGAGTTTTTAGGGTTTTAACAAAAATTTTACAAATTTTTGACTATGTAGTCTTAAACAGAACATTAAAAACTATAACCATACATAAAGTACTCAGTTAGAAAGTCATTTACAACAAAACCGCCGCAATTTAAACTTTGAATCCAATTTCTGAAAAGTTGTATTTTTGGGATACACCTTTTTGCCTTTTTAAGGGAGAAATAGTAAATCAATGACTATTTATACCAGTAGTTACTCTTGCACTCTCCTTAAGCCAAATGAAATGGGACCATCTATACAAGCTTTAGATATACAGTCAATTCCGGATAATTGGTCCACTGGTTAATTGGTGCAGCCGATTTTTTGGGACAGTTCTTTAATGACAAAAACAGAACGAGATTTTAAATTGATAAGTACTCTGTATATTCGGTCCATAATGCTGCTTATTGGGGCCAATCTGATGTATGTACAATATATGTTTTATTAAAACCATTACAGGCCACAAACGAACAACATGCGGTTCTAAGCGGCAAGATAAGATAATCGGCAGGATAGAGGTAGTAAACATTTCAACAGATAAACAACGGTAATCACACATCAATCATAATAAAGATGTTATTTACAGTAGGTTTACAATGATAATGTAGATTTACAATGTGTAGGCTACATAATCGTCATTGCACAAATTTCAGTGAGTCATAACCACTAGTTCTGCAAACCTTCCTAGCTGTATAGCCTCCTTGCAACTTATGGTTAGTTGTTATTGTCATACGTACACAGAAAGTTCGTAATTCCATGCTTCTTATCAGTTTTTGTGATTTCATGAGTGTACTGTAAAACACTATTTTTCGAGTCTGGTTGTTTTGTTAACTGTAGGCAAACTTTTTAATTTTTTTTTAATTCCTATTCGTGTCACACATTTTGTTGTTATTTTTATGCGTAGGCTTACAGTACAGTACCTACTATCAACGTCTTTATGAGTTATATGCCGCATAACGATATGATTGTGTTAACAAATAAAGCTTCTCGATAAAATAAAAATGTATCCACCTAACTTAAGCCAACGTAAACTATTGGAACGAACTGGTGTACCGAAAATTACGATAGCTTGTATCGTGCTCCGAGAAAAGAAAATACGCCAAAAGTGTGCATTAAAAGATCATGGAACATCTCAGAAAAGAAAACGTGAAGGATGGATCCACTTGTTGGAAAGCGTTGAATGAATGGTTCGCCATTGTAACTTCGCAAGGTGTTAGTGTCAATGGTCCAATGCTTAAAATCAAGGCAAAATGTTTAGCTAAAAAGTTAATCATTGTTCTGATACCCTTTTATTTGTTTTGTGTGTATATGGAGAGAACTTGCATGCAAAATTTATGTATGTGATAATTTTAATAAAATAAAGTGTCGTAAACGCCACAGCTTACGAATTCATTTATTAGGGCCAGAATAATTAATAATTAGTTTAATTGGGCCAAAATGCTCCGGTCCCGATGTGCCCCAATTATTCGGAATTCACTGTACTATCAACGATTAAACACAAATCAAAGGCATAGAGGCGTAGTAAAAATTAAATTTTGATAGAATTTTTATACTTCAGTAAAATAAGGCTAATATTATTATTTTTTTAATTCATTAGGATTGACAGAAACTTTAGTTGTACCACCCAGTGGATTCTTTCTTTTTACTGATATCCAGGAAGGTCAAATAGAGACAGACAGGTCAGCAATGCACATTTTACACGAATCTAAAAGATCCAGTGAAATGAAACCCTGTAATATGGATGAACTGGCAGCAACATTTGATGAATTACGAATAATAAATCCAAAAGAAATGATCAATGTTATAGCAAAACATACTATGTCAAGACTATGCAGGTAATTTTTTTTACGTAAATTAATCCATGTCAGAATTCAAGAATTTTAAATATTATCTTAGGCAGCGTTTCCCAAAATTTAGTCAATCGTGGAGTCTCCAATAAATGATTATTCTTCAGGGACCCTTTATTATGTCTTAAATTAAAATTGTACCTTTCACTATCACCAGTGTTTGAAATTTAATTTAAATTTGTAAAAAAAACAATTAAAGATAAAGAAAACAATAGAATAATATTGAAGAAAAATAAATTGCTAAGTTTTTCTAAACAAACTAGTTTTACGAGTTTTCCCTACTCGTATTTTACAAAAAAGTGAAAAATGACTCGAATAAACTACTACTTTCGGTTGATCGATTTTGATGAAAATGTTCGTGTCGGGTCCTCTAGTGGTACCTAACTTATGTTTCAAGTTTAAAGTTCGTACGATGTTCCATTCTTGAGATATTCTGTTCACACACACACGCGCGCGCGCGCGCACGCACGCACACGCACACACATCAATCGCTAAAAACATGTTTTTTGGGCTCAGGGGTCTGAAAACATGTAGATCTGGTGAAAACTCGATTTCGAAAAATTGACATGAAAACAATACTTTCTTCCTATATATTCATATAGACAAGAAAAAGTAAAAATAATAGTACATTGATTATGTATTCACTGAGACAGAGCATAAGAAAAAATAATTAGTAGAAATTTTTCTACTTGTAAAAAAATTAGGAATGTTAAATGTTTTGTATCTCAGCAACGGAAAAAGATATCACGATTTTATTTACTAGGTGTGATGATAGGTTTATTTAAACTTATTTTTACCAGCCAGTTGTGGAACCCTTGCAAACCCTTTGGGAACTACTAACCTAAGAAATAATTTTCACGAATACAGTATTCATAAATTTTAATACACGCAAGAATATTAAAATTAATTAATAACTTTCTTATCCATCGGTAATTCTTAATCAATCTGTAAAAGTGAAAGAAAGTATTACAGCCATGAAAAGTCCTGAATGAAGCATACTGCTTCAGGTGGCAATTTGTTCTGAACATGAAGGACCATCATAGCAATTCTCACTATGTTCATTGGACTCTAAAATAGCTCTTCTGAGCTTATTCTAAACCAAGTTCTCAGATTTTGAAGCCACAACACTCTTCTTCGGCCAGGTCCTCGTTTTCCATAATTTTTCCCTTCAGAGAATGGCTTATAGTAATGAATATCATGAGTCATTCTGCATGATATGTCCAAAATATTGGAGTTTAGTTCACTTGATGGTAGAAATGACTTCCATTTTTTTTCATTCTCCTTAGAACCTCTGCATTCGGCATCCGAGCAGTCCATGGAACTTTCAACATTCGTCTTTACAGCCACATGAGCAATAAGACCTTGACGTCTGTTTAACTTTGACAGATAAAAAGCATAATTCAATATATCTACCACATAAAATTGTTGGCTCTATTGGGTAAAATCTGTTCATGAAATTTTGTAAATCTGCCTGTAAATCTAATGCATCATAATAGATGAAAATGAGTGATGGAAAAATTGCAGATCTGATGGGAAATCCTGAGACCCCTAACATAGAAGCCAGTTGTGCTGACTACTTCACCAATTGGCTAGCCACTGTGATATAGTGGTTACCACTTTAGAATACAAAACAGAACAACCAGAATAGAAAACAGAATCTGGAAAACTGAACATCTATCAATATAACAAACAAAAAATGTTTAATTAAAAATGTTCTTAGGAGGTATTTGAATAAATTCGACAAACTTCATATACTAAAAATAATACGTCTAACAGTAATTATATAACAAAGTAGAAAAATTCTCACTGGTGATAAGAAAGTGGAAGGTGACTGGATAGCCCAGTGGCTATCATGCTAAGCTGTAAAGCAGAGGTACTGGATCGATTCCTGACTAAGGTCTAAAAAATTATTACATATTCAAACCACAGTTCCTTAATCCAAAGTAGTCACTAATGACCAAGTTGTTAACCCCAAACTTTAAATAAATTAAATATTGACTGGTGGAAATTTTTAAAATATGTTATCTATAATTTTCTTTTGTCATCTCACACCCAGATGTTAGTAACTACAAATATAATATAATTAAAACATAAGATATCAAAAAATGGTTTTCTGATCTACACAAAAAGTTAGTGGGCCTAAATTGGGTTTGAAGTTCCAGTTTACCAGAAGTGCCCCAAAACCGTAAGTCAAAAAATCAAAGTTGAAATTTGGAAACAAGAATAGTGCCACTCAATTCTTCTTACAGAGTAGATACAGAAATCACTCATGGTTTTCACCATAAGTCAGGTAAGCCTTTTTTAAAATGGCTACCAGCCAAGAAACACATCATCTCATGAAAGAGATTTTTTTTATTTTGTATTTATTTTAATTAATTTTATTCTTTAATTTCCAATAGGAGAATAAAAAAGACTGTGAAATCAGTTAATAAAAGACTCGGAAAATGTAAACTGCCAGATGGATTTAAAGCCAATGTAATACCGCTAATGAAATCACTAAAAAATCTTAATAAAAATATGTGCTCAAATCGCACTATTAACAAAGGTAACATCATTCTACAACTTTTTGCTTGCTTTCTAAGTACATCCAAATAAGTTTTAATCAGTACTTATAAGTTAAAAATTATTTTTCTGGAGCTACCTTCTCCTATTGCCTATAAGAGGCAGGTGGAGTGTTATATTATTTGCACTCGATCTGATAGTTCCAGGGCTACAATAAATAGTTCTGTATCTTATCACATGGTCAGCCAATTATAAGACTGAAGCATTTAAAAATAGAAGAGGTAGAGGTGTAAAAGACTCTAGTCAGAGTTATCTCCTCGTAGAGTAATTAATTTCATTATACAGCCAGACCCTGTATGACGTGAAAGTGTCATTTGGAGGATGGGAAATGTGTGCTTTTCAGAGGGCCTGGGATGCTGATGAGCATACTTTTCTACTCAGTAAGGAAGGCAATTGTAAACCACCTAACCCCTCATTTTACTTAAAAAAAGGCCTCTAGAGGTACCAGCCTTTCAAATGAGGTGATTTTTTAAAAAATCATAAGAGCCGTTTTTGAAAAAATAGCAAAAAATGAAGAATTCCATGAATAAACTACTACTTACAATTGATTGATTTTGATGAAAATATTCATGTCAGCTCCCACAGTGGTACCTAACTTAAGTTTCAATTTTTTACAATTCGTTCTTGAGATATTTTGGTCACATGCAAACACAGACCAACTGCTAAAAACATGTTTTTGGGTTCATAGGGGCTTGAAAACTTGTATTTCCATGGAAAGCTCAATTTTGAAAACCACCTAACCCCTCATTTTACTTAAAAAAGCCTCTAGAGGTACCAGCCTTTCAAATGAGGTGATTTTTTAAAAAATCATAAGAGCCGTTTTTGAAAAAATAGCAAAAAATGAAGAATTCCATGAATAAACTACTACTTACAATTGATTGATTTTGATGAAAATAATCATGTCAGCTCCCACAGTGGTACCTAACTTAAGTTTCAATTTTTTACAATTCGTTCTTGAGATATTTTGGTCATATGCAAACACAGACCAACTGCTAAAAAACATGTTTTTGGGCTCATAGGGGCTTGAAAACTTGTATTTCCATGGGAAGCTAAATTTTGAAAACCAACATGAAAACAATACTTTCCTTTTTTTATATTCATATAGGGTAAGAAAATGTAAAAAATTATAACAATTGGATAAAGATAGTAGTAACAAGATTAATAAATAATAATTAGTTACAACTTAATGTTTGTATTTTATCTATTTTTAGGTTTGAAAAAATATAGAAACTGTTTTTCTAATCTACATGATGAAACTGGCTACCAGTGTAATGCATTACCAATTTTTTTTGTAAGAAATGATGATGCAGCAATATGCAAGTAAGCAAATTTAATTTCTCAGTTACCACCTTACATACACTCCTGTTGTTCAATAGAAAACTAACACGTATGTATAGTCACTTGAGTCATGAGTTTGCCCTTGTTTGCAACGAGGGGTAAAGGGGGAACACCATCAGTGCGCATGTGCAACTGCTTAAATTTCAGTACATAAACATAACAACTTACACTGTAAACAGAAATGTTAGTTTCTCAAAAATGTGGGCAGACTATTCACAGTGCTGAATGAAATGTAAAATGCAGTGTAATAAAATGCTGAGAAATTGAAATAAAAATGCCTTTCACTGCCTCTTAACAAAAGCCATGAGCAAGTGGCTAACTACTGTGATGTTTCGCTTTCCACAATTTGAAAAATAAAAAAGGAAATTAAAGACGTGAAGAATCTATTTTACAACATTTTTATTGACACGTGGTAAAAAAAGGAAGCGGTTAGGTAGACTAGTGAGACTGATAGTGAAGACGCCGTTGACAGCGATCGTAAAGAAGGCGATTCATTCGCAGAAAATTTATTCCAATAGAATAAGGTAGTTGATAATTACAGTAAATCAAAATTTCTAGTCGTGTAATTAAGCTATAGGCAGTATTACAGGTCAGATTTATTTCTTATAAGGTTTATGAACAAAACTTTTCTCGGATTAAACCACAGCTTACGAAATGTATGCAGAAGCTGCACGGTAGTGTAGTGTCTTACTGTTGAGGTTGGCAGCACTGTCATATTTTCAGTTCCCTTCCTCACAGCCCATCTATATGTAAAAGACAATCTCGTGACTTCAGTATCTATAATCTATACATTACAACATAAATGAAATTTATCACTTACCTTTTCTTTGGTTGCCATTCAGTTTAAAAAACTCACATAAGTTTTGGTGGTACAATTTACTTCAGAGTAACATTAAATTTAAATAAAATGCAGAATGGTATTTTCATTCAGTCTAATCAAATAAATCTGGCTTAAATTTATCAATCCTGTACTTTTTGTTTATATTAATTGCTATAGATGGCAGCAGGTTCTCTAATTAAATAATCTTTGAATGTTATTTATTCATTAATTTTTTTATCACCTTTCAAATTTCTATGAACATATATTTGAAATATTTCACTTTTTTGTATTTTATTTAATATCATATTTATTTCTAATATTTCTAATGTATATAAATCCTCGACTATTTTCCAAAATTGTGTCCTGTGACTTTTACATGTTTTGCATACATTAGACCCTGATTTATTGTATTTTTGAATGCTCTTTTGTGTTCTTTAAATCTTGTATAAAAATTGAGTAATGATTCCAAAATAAAACATATCACAAACGTCATTTTCACATTTTATTTTTATTTTCCTTAGTTTTCAAATCTGTCATTAATATAATTCATTCTACTTACTGAATTAATCTCTTATTATTAACCTTATATGCAATTCTATAGTTTTCCTAAATTATTTTATTATTAATCATAATAATTAAAAATTATTCTTATTTATTACTATTTATTATTATTACTATAATAAATATTATTATTTCTCCCTTACTTTTCAATTGTAATTTAGAATATATTATGAGAGAATCGTACAAATTCAATCCTAAAAAAATCAAAATAGGCAGAGGTAAAAACGCGTTAAACTTAAATTGCCTTGGCTTCACAGACAACTTAGCTTTCTTAGCTGATAAATTGGCCAAAGCCAGAACGCAAGTTACTACCTCATAACAAATAGCAAATAAAATTGGTCTCAAAATTTCTTATGAAAAAACTAAAATCATGATCATCGAACCGCTCTGCATTGGCTGTACAAATGTAAATGGTGTAACTTACTTGATATTGTCGAAGATTTTAAATATCTTGGCGAGACAATAACTTACAATGGAAATGAAGCCTAAATGGTCACGCACAATGCGACCAATAACAGCTCTTGAAGCATCAGGGAAACTAAGGTCCAATTCAGATATTGTCACGCGAAGATTGTTTTTGATTTCTTCATCAAATTTTTCAACAAGTCCTCATTGGTTATTGAGGGCCTCCCCAAACGTTCTTCATCATGCACATTATTAACTCTCTTATTTCTAAACCTTTCACACAATTTTCGAACGTTTCTTTCATTCATTACATTATCACCATACACAGCAACCAACTTCCTATGAATTTTATCCGGTTTTATGTTTTGATGGTTTAAAAACGTATGAGTCCATGTATTTCACAATCGGCAGCAACGTCAATTATCTGATTCATTTCAAAACGCAATTACACCAAACGTAAATAAAGATACAACGCGATAACTGACAAACAACAATGCAGAGTGTATATTATGAGACTGGGCTTCCATCACACAGGTTAGCTAACTTCAAGGCGAGAAATATCCCTACTGTCTTTACTTTAGAGATGACCCTCATAGATTATGTACTCTGTTAAATTGAAAAAAGTGTGTATCATTGATAAATAAATAAATAAATACATTGATTTCTTGTATGTTGCGTTAATGAAATGTTTATTTGTTTTTTCATTCAATTCCTAAAGGGTTAAACCATAATTTAAATATTTATTTTTTATCAAACATCCTATGTAGGATTTTAAACAGCTGTATTATTTAAAATTGAAATATATATTTCTAACCACCAGAATACGGTAACATAAAACACTTACCAATGTTTATAGCGCTTTCGTGTATCTTGTACACATCTTCAATAAATTAAAATTTTTTACGTCAAAATTTAAAACTTCCTGCTCCTACCATGGTAGATAAGGAATCAACCTTATCATAACCTTCCTTATCTACCATGGTAGGAGCAGGAAGTTTTAAATTTTGACGTAAAAAATTTTAATTTACTGAAGATGTGTACAAGATACACGAAAGCGCTATAAACATTGGTAAGTGTTTTATGTTACCGTATTCTGGTGGTTAGAAATATATATTTCAATTTAAATATTATATAAATTTAAGTGTTATAGCCCCTCCTGAAGAACAGTGGTGGCACCTACCTTAAGACTTTCTTTCAATCACACCTCATAGGTTGTTAAAAATTAATGTAAATACTTTTTGTATTTTATAGTGGTATGAATGACATCAAGTCTTGCTACTTTACAACTATTGCAATTATCTGCAATGAAGACGCAGCAGAAGTATTTGACGGCTTTTTAGACAATGTTTTTAAATGTACTTACACTGTAAGTAAAAGTATTATGTTTTTGTTTATGAATATCATTAATTACCATTTAATTTTTAATTTTCAATTTGAATCCATTCACTTATGATATTGGTCAATTATTTTAACTGATTACTTTAAAAATCATAAATGGAGTACACAAAACTTTTAATTATCTAATTCTGTCATATTCAACCTGGTTTTAGTTTTAAACAACAATCCACATCACTAGATTTTGGTGTGAAACAGAAAAACTTAGATACTAACAATTACAAGAATTAAATAAAAAAAAGTTAACCCTGTAATGTTTTTCTTGTTTAGGATTCAATACAATTATTACTTTGTTCAAAATTATCTGATCTTATTTTGTTTTATACAATCAAATATTCTGGTGCATTACTCATCAGCATATTGATGTAGTCAACTATAAACAACTAAATATCAAATTTTGTCTCACACAGTTTGGCCTGTTGATCAGTTGAACAATGATATACATATTGCATCAAGTTTTTTAGTCTTTCTCAAGTTGAAATCATTCAAAAAATTTAACTGGCTTTCGAAGACGCAGCTTTGAATGTCAAACAGATAAGGAGTGGCAAAATAGGTTTATAAATGACTGCACTTTAGTTAAGAATGAATCTCGCTGGCAGATCAACAAAAAGTCAAAACTATGAAGTTATCAATCAAGTGTTCATTTTAGTAATGAGTACAGTCCAGCCTCTCTTAGTTTGCTCCTAATGTAAACAAATAATGACGTCACTGAGCATGCGCATTATATCAAAATGTGTACATGCTGATTAAAAAGTAACAACAAAATACTTTCAAAAGTATTTTTATAAATGAAATTGCTAGGCCTACATCATATCATGACTGATGTTTTTTTTAGTACTTTAAGTACTTATAATTTAAAAAATAGTTAACTTAATACGAATACGACATCGGTAAAGTCGCAGACTCTAGCGTGCACTCTGTAGTAGGTGGCTTTTGTTTATTGAGTAGGAGCAAACTAAGAATGGCTGAACTGTAGATATATTACCGTCCTAGGACTAATTAGACGGGCAGGAATCAGTATTGGTTCAAATCATACAATGTTGACAAAAGATTTGGACACATGAAGACTAATGTCAAATCTTACCAAAGAACTTAACAGCAGAACATAAGGACATGTAACTTGAAATTGCTCTTCTAGGCAAAACAAAACATCCCCATGTTACGCCAGAACCCCTACTCATGAAACATGGCACCGTGTGACTTCCGGGTATTCACTAGAAGACTGTGCTTAAAGTGACCTGATTTGAATCCAGACACGACATAAAAAACAAATGTGATGGCTAAAATGAAGTTGATTTCGTGACACCTTTCAGACTTGCTTCCAAAAGTGGTAGGAGCTCCGGGGTACAAGTGTGGAGTAGCAAGGAGAGAATATTGAAGATCACTAATTAAAACCCGTTGGTGAATCATCATGCTTTACCCAAACAAAGGTTGGATACTTTTTCAACAAATCTTATATTCCTGGAATATAACCCATGTGACTTCCGGGTATTCACTAGAAGATGGTGCTTAAAGTGACCTGATTTGAATCCAGACACGACATAAAAAAAAATGTGATTGCTAAAATGAAGTTGATTCCGTGATACCTTTCAGACTTGCTTCCAAAAGTGGTAGGAGCTCTAGGATATGAGTGTGGAGTAGCAAGGAGAGAATTTTAAAGATCACTAGTTAAAACACATTGGTGAATCAAGATTTTCCCAAATGAAGGTTGGATACTTTTTCAACAATTCTTATATTCCTGGAATATAAACCAAGTATTGACGAGGATATATAAAATATCCCTGGGATAAAAAGGGTAAAATATGAAATTTCTTCAGAATACTTGAGTTATTATAACTATCTAATATTATTAACTGTATTTATTTCCCAGGTTACATGCAAAAGAGTAGGAAAACTTGACAAAACTTTGTATGAAAAACAAGAAGCATGGTAAATGTATTAATGAGATACTACTTAAAGAGATCATGGAGTTGAAATTGTAATTTTAGATTACACCTATGGAATGAACTTCAAGGAAAAACATAAAACGACCGAAATGATTTTTAATAATAACATTTATTACATGTAAATAACCATAATAATGTAATTTTTGAAGTTTACATCTCAATTTTATGTCTACTGCTCGAGTTCTGTAAAATTTAAAACAAATTATATTTTGATTTGAAACTTGTTTTCATTATTATTATCAATAAATATTTAGCAAGGTATGTTAATTTAAACGTAAACAAAATTTAACGTGAAAAAATTAAGTAAATTACAGATAAAAAAAAATACATAAATGTTTGATGTAGCTGTTTTCATAAAATATACTCTTCCATTTTTAATCATTCATTAACAATACATAAACTAAACGACCTTAAATTAACATCACTCAAGTTCACAAACCATCTCACAAATAACATGCAGCTTACTAAAGAATTTCAACCAATCTTTGGTTAATTTTTTTTTATAAATCACATTTTCAGGTTTTGTCAATAAATGAAATATAATTTTTAACAATCACAGCAATTCGGTAACGAAATTAAAATATAAATAATAATACAAACTTAAATATTAAAAATACTTCAAAGAAATTTAAATATCATTTATCTTAAGGATTTTCCATTATACAATTGCTGGTATAATTTGAAGCCATGAATTTCAAATTTCATACAAAGTAAACTTTAGTACTAGGGTGCCAGGGAAAAAAGTTGTCACAAAAACGTCAAAATAAAATAATTCAGTAATATGAAGAAATACTATCTTTTCTCTTAAATAAAACACATGTGGGACTTGTTCTTATGCACTAGAAAGAGTTTGAAGTGAACTGGTAATAATTTCTGCTGGAGATTGTCGGTAAGGACCAGATTTTCAGGTGTGCCCTCCACTTGGCGGCCTAGGATACACGGAGTGTTACTGAATTAAATACGAGAGTGCACTACAGCTTAAAACAGTAGTTCTAAAATTGGATGCAGTAATATGTCCCACCTTTGTTTGAAGTAACTAAAGCATTCATGATGGAATGTCTTTTAAATAGAACTACCCCAGATGGTAACCATCTCCACAGATGGTAAACTGATTAACTCCCATCTGATTCAGAGGAGCTTTTATCAATAATATACACAAAGAAATTGGAGCCTTCTAAAAGCCCTACGAATAATGTGATAAGAAACAACATCAGATGGAGGGAAGAAAAGAGAAGTGTACATTTTTTTTTTTTTTTAGCTTTTATTTGTAATCGGGAACTGTACATTTTTGACAACTACCCAATTTGATCACTGCTTTTGCTGTATTTTTTGACGAAAATAAGGCATGAGTTTGAACAGGGACCCCCAGTAGAGTTTGTCCATACAAAGTCGCTTGCCCAACTGGTGTTACTTAACAAATAATAGCGACTTACTACCAGCTGACTGACTGGGCTGGCCCGAATGCCTGTGTACAAATGAATACTGAATATGGACTGCAAAAAGAGCTTCTAGAAATGTCTTCAGTTAAAATGACTAACTGAAAAATAAAAAATAGATTTTTGTTGATTAAAAAATATAAAACCATTTAAAATAAATAAAATTTTCCACTTGCAATCTTTTTTCAAAGCACCCTAGAATAAAGAAATAAACTAAATGTGTCATAATAAATCTTATTACTTGATTTTTTTTTACCCCTTGTAGTATGATAATGAAATAATAAATTTATATAACTATTGCTTATTATTATTTGTAACCATAAATTGCTTTTTTTATTCACAACTAAGAGAACATCTTAATTTTATGAAATTTAAATTGTGAATTTGTCATCTACCAATTTTAATTTAAAAATAATTAGGCAACTCCCTTGCCAAATTTCACAACATGGACTCCTAAAAGTAAAACATAGAAAACAAATTTACATAGAAATATGTAACGCTAAATCATACGTACTACCATATATAGACAAGACATAATTAAATTTTTGGTAATATTAATATTTAAGAATCACTATTTGTTTATAATTAATTTATGGCTAAATTTAATTAGTACAAGCTTCAACTTTATATGTAATTTTATAAACAGAAAAAATCAAGATGTTAAATAATTTAAATATACCAGGCATTATAAAAAAGTAATAATGTTATACTAACAAATTCGTAATTTATATTGTTCCTCCAAATAGAAACTCTCTGTACTGTAAATTTTGACAATTTGGATGATAATTTGAATAAATATATATATTTTTGATGGCAGTGAAATAAGATTAGGCTAAATATATGTTTTATAAACAAACATAATTATACAAATAACGATTTTATACATAAAACTTTATAAAATGCTTTGTACATATTATGATTAAATATTTTCCTAATGTGACAAAAATATTTGACAAACATTCGGGAAGAATCAAACTGAAATTAATACATAATTTAAATATTTTCATAAAAAATACTTTAAAGAAAGTTCTGGTGAGATCAGCCTCCAAGATTTTTTATTGAAAAGGTTAAATTTATAAACCTTAATAACCGGGCCATCTAAAGCTAGGAAACCGAGAAACAGAAAAAGTTACAAAATTTAAATATCTATGGAATATCATCCAGAAAAAGAGACTAGAATGGAGTACCCTGAAAGAATGAAAAATGAAACTGGAAAAAGCCTTAACGAAGAGCAAGCCAGTAGAGCAAATAATACAACACAGGTGAAACCTAAGACATTACAATACCATCATCAAACCTGAGGTAATCTATGAATGTGAAATCCTACGCTTGACAACAAAGGTTTTATTAGAGGATCTTGAAAATGTAGAAAGAAGAATTATTAAGAATATTACAGAAGCTAATCTGAATGAGGAAGAAGAGGTGGAGATTGAAACCAACTAAAGTTAAGACAGTCTCGAGGATGTTTTACAGTCACATTTCTACAACGAATTACATCAAACTCACCGAAATGAACTTGAACTTCTTAAAAAAATGAGAAAAGCCCCAAAATTTGACGTTGAAAACCAAACAAAAAGAATTTTAATTCAGATTAGTGATAAATTTAAAGCAAAAATAATTAAAGGAAATTCAGAAAAAAATCTGGCAAAAATTGACAGTAGAAAGAAGAAAGATAGATCCTGAATGAATGATATCTTAGATACCATCGAAAGATTAAGAAACGCCATGAGAAATTATATCGTACCATGATTCATAATTTAAAAAAAAAACTCGAAAATTCAGATTCCGCATTTTAATATGTTAATGAATAAATATAATACTTGATAATAATTACATACACTACTATACTTATATAATACTGAATAAAATAATAATAATATTAATAATAACAATAAATAAATATTGCTTTAAAGCGTTAAAAAAGGAACATAATTAATTAATTAGAATAAAGTCAGTTACAATACTGTGTACTACGCAAAATAATAAAATGTTTTTTAAATAACTATAATAATTACAATAAATAGATTAGTACCTTGCTTTTATCATAAATAAATATATATGAACAATTTATTTTTAAATTCATGTGTATAAAAAATGCACACAGTAATCTTGGCTAGAAGGACCACAAAATTATGTATAATTAAAACATAAAATTTAAGTTTGTCAGATTGTAAAAGCATGATTCAACTTAAACATTTTCATGATTTTTACAATGTTTAACATGGGCTGTTATCAATTAGCAATTATTTTCCTTCGTTTTACAGTACAGTATATATTATATTTCTGTTAATATGTGATCATATGATCACAAAATTATATATCAGAATAGTCTGATTCAGAATGCATGGCAACATGTCACAGCATCTGACAAATACAATGAACAAAATCAAAATGGAGGTACAGATATATGTAGGAACGATAACAAACTTCATAATAACTAGCATTTTTACAATATTATTACAAACTATTAATAGGAACGATCAGTTATTTGGATGAGTTAACAAACAATTTTTCTTTTATATGTAAAATGATAACAGGAAAATTTCTGTGAAACTGTTTTTGTATTCATTTGATTTATTTATGCAACTAGTTGACATTCATTTACTTTCACTTTGTAGGACCAGTTTTTGAGAAAATTGCAAAAAAGTGAAAAATTACACGAATAAACTACTACTTCCGGTTGACCGATTTTGATGAAAATGTTCATGTCGAGTCCGGTAGTGGTATGTAACTTAAGTCTCAAGTTTCAAGTTCGTACGATGTTCCGTTCTTGAGATATTCTGTTCACACACAGACCAATTGCTAAAAACATGTTTTTTGGGTTCAGAGGGTCTGAAAACGTGTAGATCCGGTGAAAACTCGATTTCGAAAAATCGACATGAAAACAATACTTTCCTTCCTATATATTCATATATAAGCAAGAGAAAGTAATAAATAGTAGTATAATTGAACAAAACAATATTTACAAACCTGAACGACAGTTAACAGTTGCAGGATTTGGTGGGGAACAATTGTTTCAGATTGGTCTACATGTGCAGTAGGGATTTTCATGTACTGCCGACATTGTTAGTGCTGCCATACATTTTGAAACCAACTATAATTTCTAAACATAAAGCCAAGAAATCAAAATTAACTGTACATAATGTGTGTTAATAGAATACAACTCTGATTCACAAATATTACAAAATAATAATAATTTCATTTTACTGTTAAGATATCTTTGACACCAAAAATTAAATGACAATAAAATATATGTATAACTGGTTTTTTTTTTAAGTACAGATATGCTGAATGTTAAACGAATCCGAATACAATTATTATATAGAAACTTTTCATTTCAGTTATATAGTAAATCTAATTTTATCTTAGTGAAAACTAATAAAATGAAAATATTTAAAATTTAATAGAAATACTGATTTACGGTTGAATTGTTTAAAAAAAAAAAACAAAACAAATAACATGAAATGAATGATACTGAAATGGAAAAGTGAGCATTTCTTCACAGCCGAAAAAAAAACTGAAAATAAAATTTACCCTAAAAATTAATTAATCATAAATTAATTTTATAATTAAATTAAGACTCTTTTTACAACGAAATATACAAGTTAATAAATTTACAAGAAAACCTTCTATATTTTCTAAAAATAAATTAAACTTTAAATTAATTAATAAATAAATAAATATAGATTCACTTTATTACATTTAAATATTAAGCTAAATTTTACTTTTTAACAATTATAAATTTTTTTATTGTAGAATAAAATATGTTTATGTTTCCAATTAACGACTGTATTATATTGTTTATTTGTACTATTAAACGGTAGTTAAAATTAAAGCAAAAAAAATGAATTTGTCAAATAAATACTACACTTATGCAGGAATATATTGTTAAATAAATTCCGTTTAAAAAATACTGTAAAAGAGCTAAACCAGTACTAATTATATTATATTACCATCAGCATCCATTCTTCAAAAGATGCCGACTTAAAATTTGAATTTTTAATTCAAATTCTGTTAAAATTAAATTTTTCTTCATTCAATTTCAATGCAATACTTTTTTTAAATTTATGTTGTAATAACAATAAAACGTTTTTCTAATAAATATCACAAGTCCTTTACGAACTAATGTTTTAAATGTGTTCCACTTATCTCTTGTATGGGAACAGTTGAAGGTTCGGATTGTTCTGGCCAAGGATAGCTCGATGGTAATGGGCAGTCGTAATTGTAATCGTACTGTGTATTTTCAATGAATTTCTTTTTGTCGATAGGTTCAGGATATGTTGATGCAATACCTGCAAACAAACAAAGGAATATTTTTTAAACTGTACTCAAAACGATGACATCAATATCAATCAATAAACGAACCCATTATTATTATTATTATTATTCTTATTATTTCCAAATTCCCGGTCACAAATAAACAGAAAATAACCTTTATCTTACAATCTGATTTTATGAAGATTAACTATAAAGTTGTTTTGTTGGAACGATAGCTATGACCTTCAACAGAGATGATGCATGTGGGAGACAATATTATCCACTGGCTGTAGTCAACACTAATCGTCATCGAACAATCTCTCGCAAATTTTATTTTATTTTTACTGGAAATTTTCTTTTGTTTTGGATGGAATTATGCCATTATAAAAAACCTGGAAATCTTCATCTATTTGCAGACCAATTTGGAGATTCAGAAAATGAAAACTTCCCTACCGAGCCATAGTTTCAACCGCTTACTGTAACAAATCCGATCAAAAATTTTTGGATTGCTATAAATATTCAGGGAAACACTCCATCAGTTTGGCAAACTCATTTTCAGATAACAAAAATTGGAAAAGTAAAATTGGGTCAGCAATAAATCCGCACAGTTAATAGTATATTGTAACAAGATTGAAGGAAAGGATCGTTCGCGAAGGTTCCAGAATTTCATTCATGAAATAGAATAGAGTGAGAAATAATAGTAACAACAAGAGAGAATAATAAAGACAAAAATAACAACACACAATAGCAGCAATAAATGACGGACAATAATAACCATAAAGGTATGTCTATTCATAAAAGTTGTAAGGTCGGGTATCGTGTACAGCTATTATGAGGGGGCCGGTTGTTTACGTTTTCAATTTACAAAAGACCTATTGTTGACCTGTTTACAAGGGATTTTTCTAGCATTCATTAATAAAAGGTTTTTTTTTGTACTTTATTTTTGCATGTTGTTCTATTCTATTCTTGAACTATCTTTGAGAATGGTATATAAAGAGACCCCGAGCGCGGTCAGCAGTCAGTATTCGTGTGATCTTTGTCGAGCGATTATCGGGGTGCGTATTTACAGGTTACGTATCCGAGTATTGTAGTGATTCCAGATTGTTACACTGCCTTTGTTGTGTGCGTAGTGTGTAAAGGCTTTGTGTAAGTGTACTAAGATCAGTTTTGTGTATTCAGTTCCATTTTATATGTGTAATCTATAAAAGTGATTGTAAGTTATTTATTGTTTATTATCTATTTTAAGTGAATTATTAAATCATTTATTGTATTACTTAATTATAATTAGTTTAATTATTTATTTTGTAATCTTTTAGTGAAATATTGCAGAACAGTCGGACGTTAAACAAAAAAAATTTTTTAGTGAAATAAATATTTGTAATTGTAAACTTTAGTGTATTAATTATTTAATTACCTAGATCCCGAAACGGACCTTAGCAATAAGTGTCACAATATATTTATTGTTGTGCAACAAGCATTCACAGTGCTTGTGCAACCCAACAACTCCTTAAGCAATTTCAATGTGACTTTTTGATCACCCACCATACAGTTTGACCTAGCAGTGAGTGATATCCATCTTCTCCCTGAACTGAAGCACTGGGAGATCAGTGCTTTCAAACAATGAGGAGCTTCAAGACAACTCAAGATTCATTTATAAATTTATTGTTGGCAACATTTTAAGAAGAGGGAGTTGGAACGCTTGTCCACAGGTACAACAAATGCCTCAATCGTCAACGTGATTATGTTGAAAAGTACCCATAAGTGTACGTAACCTTAAGCAACAAATTTTTTTTCTATATATACTTGTAATTTATTTATGGTCTATCAGAGGTTAAAAAACCGCCTGCATACATTCTGGTACCAATTGTTACCAATGTAATTTAATAACATTATTACTTATATATTTATTACATCTCACACAAAATATAGATACCTTACTAGTACATTAAAACTTAACTACAATTAAATTAATATATAAATATGGAACTTAAACTTTCCTGGAAGAACTTGGATTTGGAGACATTTAATGATTGAAAAATTAAGAGTTTAAAAAAATTAAAGATGCTTTTATAACTATATAACCGCACAGTACAAGATCTTTTAGCTTTATAAATACCATGTCAAAAAACATGAAAATCCTCTATGAACTTCTCAACATAAAATAGTTTAGTATCAAGTCACATCCAAAAATCAACTGTCTTACCTTTCTCGTACGCATATTTAGCAATACGTGTTGCTATTTCAAGAGATACTTCTCTAATCTTACTTAACGGTGGGTACAAGCTACCTTTGTTGATATCTTCGTCAGTTACATAATCAGCAACAGTCTGTAAACAAAATAATGCATACAAAAAAATTATTAAACTATTTGATAAATTCATTAAACCATCAGACACGAAAAGAAGTCATTGTTACAGTATCACAATTATTCAAACTAAGTTTAAGAACTAAGTTTAATAAGTTGAAAATTTATAATATCAATAAAATTATTATGAATAACAATTTAAAACTAATTTTCCTTTACTCTCTATGGACAAGATCCTCCGGCCTGCCTGTTTGATCTCCTTCACAAAGAGAACTCGCTTAGTTCATACCAACTACCAACACCTACCTAGTACAGTAGACTCTCAAAAATCCGGATCGTGCTAGTCCGGACTCCGGATAGTCCGAACGATGATTTTTTTTTTTACTTTATTTTCTGAAAATTTACAACTTTTAAATTAACAACCAGTAAAAAGTTTTCGTGGGATTGGCTTATGTTTATTTAAAGTAAATTTCATTAATTGTGTTCAGTTCTGTATATTGTTATGTTTCAGTAAAACCGTGTAATATGTATGTACTGTACTGTTTGACTTAAACTAACTTTTTTACTTCTACCTTTTACAAATTATTCACTCGTGTATTTTATTTAATCCCAGAACCGTACTTTACTAAGCACAGTACCGTACTACAGTACATTTAGATTTTATTTAGTTGATCGTGTAATTACTCTATAATTGAAAAATATATGACATTCATTGTTACATGTTTGAAATCCTTAACTTGCAAATCTTACAAAGAGTGCAATCGAATCTTATTACGGTACAGCAGCGTTAAGTTTAATCAATGTTTGTGCTTCGTATATTGAATAATTACAGTACCAGTAGCATACTGTAATTTATTAGGCCTACAGTGTTTTAAAGTTTTTTCAGAAGCTCACTCTTATATTAGCAGATAAACGTTAATGCTTATTGTCATAATTATTCGCCATAAAGACAAAATTGCCAACCTCCAGGAAATCCGGACCGGCCGTCCGCCACATTAGTCCGGATTTCTGAGAGTCTACTGTATTTCTTAAACATTTTTTAAAACAATTTATTAAAATCATCTCTCACAGAAGCATGCAAATTAATCGAAACACAGGGAATTTTTTGTTTTTTCTATGTTGTGGCTACACTGCTAACCACACACATTCTGTAAGCTGTCTGTACAGTGTGAAGTTGTTCTTTGTCTTTAAACCAATTTCATTACATAGGTACTGGTTTATACAAGTGTATTTCATTTTTTTATGACAAATATTGTTTTTGTGTCTGTTTACGTAATATTGTAACAATGGATGTAACTCCAAGAAAACGTTCAAAAATTGTTTCTCTCTCCGAATATACCAGTATGACAAAACAACAAAAAGCTTCAAGAGTGTGGCGTTCGACTAGTGATAGTGAATGCTATATTAAAACAATTTCGAGAAACTCGTTCCTTTTTACCTCGAAGGAAAGGAAAATGTCGCTGTAAAAGAAAACCACTGCGACTCAGGATCGGTTATTAGTGAGAACAAGTAAAGTGAATCCAAAATTAAGTGGTGTGGACTTAAATCGACAGCTTGCAGCCAGTGGAACGAATTTGCAAGTGACAACTATTAGACGCTGACTTCTTGATGCTGGACGGAAAGCTTGTCAACCGGCTAAAAAACAACTTTTGACCCAAGCAATGTGCAAAAAATGGTTATTGTGGGCCAAAGCACATGCTAAGTGGACTGTTGCAGACTGGAAAAATGTAATGTTCTCCGATGAATCCCATTTTTACGTTCAGGGACAAAAGGTTTCTTACGTTCGGAAATCAGCAGATGAAAGAACATCACTGGCTCATATCCAGCAATCAGTTAAACATCCCCAGAAAAAAATGTTTTGGGTTGTTTCACATTCAAAAGTCCTTGTTCATTAGTCCAAGTAAATGGTATGTTAAAAAGCGATGAATATATCCAAATTCTTAAGTCAAAGGTTGTGCCACAACTGCAAACAAAATTTCCACATGGCAATGGAGTGTTTCAACAAGATTTAGCGCCATGCCATACTGCCAAAAAAGTGAAAGCATTTTTCGAACAAGAAAACATTAAAGTATTGACATGGGCAGGTAATTCCCCAGAGATAAGCCTAATTGAAAATCTTTGGGCAATAGTGAAAAAACGGCTCTCAAAAATGGATTTTACTACAAAAAATAACCTCATTGCAGCAATAATATCGGTACGGTTTCGTGACGAAGAAATTATAAAAATGTGCAGTACACTAATTGAATCTATGCCAAATCGCATACGTGAACTGATAAACAATAAAGGTGACCATATTAGTTATTAAACATTAACAAATAGAATATCTACATATTTTTTCAAAAATAAAGTAACTTTTCATTACATAACATCTGTGTTCGAATTAATTTGCATGCTACTGAACTTCAGTGCTTTGTCAAACTTCAAACTGCATTTTTTAACAATAAATACAGTACAGACTAAAGCAATGCAGTTATACTAGCTATTACTGCAGCTATACTAGCTACTACTGCAGCTACACTAGCTACTGTAGTTATACTTGCACACAAATTCTTGTTTTTTTTGCTTACAGTACACTCAAATTTATTATTTAACTCATTATACTTAATTTGAAACTAAAGAACAGTAAACACAAAAAATCAATTACTGCTTAGTATTACAAAACAAAGGTGCATTAAATTATAAACTATTAAATCTATATTTAAGATACCTTTAGGACCCTTCAATTCATCCATGTCTTTTCTCCACACATCTTTCCTGTACCAAAATAATACACGCTACTTCTCCTCTTTAAATTTCAAACTATATTCTTTGGGAACCAGGAATATGTGGAAGGATTACAAATACAGTAAGGAACAGAGCTCACAAACATACAATGTTGAGATTTTAAGACATAACGACAGTTCCAACACTTTTGTATAGTAAAGAAACTTGGGCTCCTATAGAAAGAAAGAAACAGAAATTTGAAGCTGCAGAGATGTGGTTTCTTTGAAGGGTAAAGTGTTGTACAAGGGAGAACAGAATTTGTAATTGCAATACAAGGAAAGAGCTGCGATGGTAAGTGTAAATGAGAGTATCAACTATTATCGCAACAAATGGGTGGAGCAACTTCAAGAAATAAAGACAGCTAGATAAGATCCTCTGTCTTTCTCTGTGTAACCAGATCAACTGCAAAACAATAAACTCCTAGTATATTCTTTGAGCTTCTTCATCACTCCCTGGTGTATTCCAGGCTTGTTTATAATGAACAGGAGAGGAGATAATATTGTGACAATGAAACAATGTAATCAGCTATTGTTTCTGGACAATGTAAATACTACACGCATTTATTGTTCTCCCAGTAAAAGGTAAGAGTGTTATTGCATCCTGTTAGGGTCGATTACTCTTCTTTTTCTTTGTTGATTTCTGGATGGTGTCATCTGTTGCTCATTAATTTTTAGTACCTTTTGTTGTGTTATTCATTTATCTAGAATAATCTTCTTTGGTTAAACCAAAGAAGATATAAAAGGGAATTTGAATCTCTATTGACTAAGTGTAAGAGGCATTGTGTTACTTACCTTAAACAATATTAAGCAAAACAGCGAGAACCAGTTCTTTGTGTCATTATTGAAATAGATTTATTTTGTGATAGGTTTACTATTTTGAATGTATACAATACAACTGTAATTAAGTAATTAATTATCTTGATTGGAAATGACCATATTTTATTTTTAGTTTAGTTTAAGACTTAAGTTTTTAAAAACATTGTGTAATAAAATTTACTCTACTATTAAGTTAAGTAGTGTAATAATTTACTATAATTAAAATGTAATAAATACTTGTTATTAGTTTAAAAGGAAGTTTTGTTATTCTTTAACAGCTAGAATCCAAAAGAACCCATAGTAATTGCTGGAATACATTTCCTGCCTCAGACTACCCTTTATTACAAACCACTCTTGTCTTCAGACACACTTTCACCATCCGAATTATCTCCTTGTCTACACTCATCTTCTCAAGATCTTTCCACACCTCCTCTCTATGCTGCCGTATGCCTCCGCTTAATCCAAAAATAGCAAGAACAACGTTTTATTGAAAGCCCAATTCTTTTTGAAAACTGCCTAAACGCAAAAATTGAAATTATTCCAAGTCCCCGTGCCTTCCCACCTACATGTATTGCAATCTCGAAACAAATGCTGAAAAACAAAGTTTTAATTAAATACATACTTTAATTAATTCATACCTGAGCAGCAATCAAAAACAGTTCTTCCGTAATATGATGGATGCCAGTAGCTATGACACCAAGAGCTACACCAGGGAATATGTAAGCGTTGTTACCTTGACCAGGATAAAAGGTACGTCCGTTATATGTGCATGGTGGGAAAGGTGAACCACTTGAAAAGATACAGCGTCCCTTAAATAAAATACAAAACAATTATTGGAAAATTCAATCTATCTACGTTGGATTAAAGATACAGTAATAAGAAGTAAAATAAATTAACAAATTGCTCATAAAAAATAATTACATAATTAAACTTCTGTCATTCCCTTTTTTCTTGTTCAATTGGGGGAAAAAATATTTGAGAGAATGAAATGGTTAAACCACCAAAACAAAATATCTCCTCATTCACAGATACACAAATGAATGGTCTCACAACAGGTAATGCTGAACAAAACCCATCAAATACATGTACATTAGATGTAACAAACGAAAAACATTTTTTTAAATTTCTATGTACACAAAAGAAAAAATGTTACGTGAACTTGTTTATTTGGGTACACTTACATCTGTGTTTGTGTAGGCTTGTTCTGCAGTACACTCAGCTTTTGATGTAGGATTACTAAGAGCGAATATAATAGGTCGTTCGTTTATTTTTGCCATCTCTTGTAGAATCTCTGGTCTGAATGCTCCTCCAGCAGCTGAAGCACCTGTCAAAAATAAAATGCACTAATTTAATATTCATTTCTTACATTTTCTTAATATTTATTTCAGACACTTTAAATAAATGCGCAAAAAGATTTTTAAATAATCAATGCCACAGTTACTATCACCTCTCTTACTGGATGCATTAAACTGTCAGGTGCTCAATGGTACAACCACATGAAAGAATGCTACTGCTCCATGCTAAGAATAATGAAGCAGTCATAGAGACTAGAGAAGAGACAAAAGAACTGTCACTGTTACTTATAATCCTGTGACCACAGTTATTCAGATAGGTGAGTAACCGTTCCCCAGTCACTGTTACATAGATCGCTTATTCTTCTGTCACTGGAAGACAGGACGACACGGCAAATGTTCACCATAATTCTTCATCTAGTACAAACCTCTCGTTCCCCAGTCACTGTTACAAAGATCACTTACTTATTCTCTGTTCATTGTTTAAAGCAGGAAGACACGGCGACCGTAATTCAACAGATAGAAGAGTAACAGACCTCTCGTTCCTTCAATCACTTTTACAAAAATCAGTTACTTACTCATTCACTGTTCACTGTCACTTTAAAGACGAACAAATTCTTTACCATAGAAACAGTGCACAAATTCACTCACTCATTCACTGTTCACAGTTAATAGACAATACGGCAGAATATGCTTACACTTCTTCAAGGCCCCTATGATAGCTACGTAAGATATGATGGTCTGTTCACTGGGCTTAGTGCTCTCTTTGTCGCCTCTCCTTTGATAACCGGCACGTCCATTCTTTTTTACTTCAATTTTTACGCACTCTTCTCTCTCCCTCTCTCAGTCCCTTCCCCTTGTTATGTTTTTCATCTACTAGACTAAACAAAACGAGGGTAGTTCCTTTACATCGCGGTAACACAATTACATTACAGTATTATTTTTATTGCACGCCGCGTTCTACCTAGCTATTTTATTTATAATGTGCGTTGTTATATTTTCAGTTGTAAATATTGTTTCTTGTACTTTCTCTTTTTTATACAAAATATTATTTTTATTACTAATTTAGGATACCTTGTGTTAATCAGTTGTATGCTAAATTTTTATTTTAGTTATACATGTATGTAGCCCATTTTTTTAATTTATAAACTTCAGTTATCATGAAATAACAACTGAAAACATTATTACTATTTCACGATAACAACTGAAAATATATACTAAGAAAATACACAGTATTGCTAAATCACTAGTAACTATTAAAAGTAACGGTGAACGCAAAATCACTGTCACCGTGATCATAGTGACTGGTTGAAACAGTGAACGCTCTACACTAATAGAGACATGTGGCTGCCAGTATCAACCAATCAGAAGAAATTATTTCTTCCAACCAGGGGATGTGTTTTTACTCAATCCAACCAATACTAGGAATTTTTCAATTATCAAATGTTGCCAACAGCTTGTAGTAGTCCAATCGGTAAAGCCAACATAGGACCAGCCAGAGCAGCAGGGCATCCGGCGGCGTGTCCAAAGGAAGAAAAGAATGGTTGGGGAAGCCTTCGTCGCTACCTCAAGAGGAGCAGCCGCTGGTAAGCGAAAGTGAGGTCGTCTGTACCGCTCCCTAAACAAATAGGAGCAGTCGCCGGCGCAGCGAACACCTTTTACCGCTGCCTACGAGAGGAGCAGTCGCCGGTAAAGCGAAACGGGGTCATCTGTACCGCCGCCTAAACGAACAGGAGCAGTCACCGGCGCAGCGAACACCTTTTACCACTGCCTACGAGAGGAGCAGTCGCCGGTGAAGCGAAGCGGGGTCATCTGTACCGCCGCCTAAACGAACAGGAGCAGTCGCCGGCGCAGCGAACACCTTTTACTGCTGCCTACAAGAGGAGCAATCGTCGGTGAAGCGAGGGGTAGGGAAGGGAAGTGTGTGGAGCAAGATAAAACTCAATGTTGAGCGATAATTCTTCCTCCATATCGCCTTCTCTAGTGATGGAATCGATACTGTCTGATCACCTTCAACTATCGCTTTCGCCGGTACCTCAGATATATCTTGCCACTGCCACACGAACTGCGAGAGGTTTGACCGCTGCGCTATCGGCAGCAGCAACCATGTCACAGCGGGCAAAATATGAACGACGGACCGGTGTAAAAATAGTACAGTATCACAATATTAACCGGAGTACTAACAACTAACAAAATTCCTTAAAACAAAAAAATTATTAACAAAATTACTGCATGAAGCATTGAAGATGAGTTAACTTAATACATAAAAATCGAAAAGTATTAACGATATTAGTATTTCAAAATTTTATAATAAAGGATAACAGTTTTCAAGATGATACCTAAAATTAAATCACAAAACTTACCAATTAATACGTTCGGTTTTACTTCTTTCACAACCTCATATAGATCTTTTACAACAGCATGATCTTTAGCATATAACATCTTGTGTCCTGCAAAGAAACATCAAATTAAATAAATATTTAAAAATGAATTAATCACAATAAACAAGTAAATTTAAACTATTCATACACACAGTAGATATTCAAAGGTGCATGAAACTAGTATTACTAAAATTCGGAGATGTGAGTTGATGTGCGGTTACACTCCGCCATCCGCACTACTATTTTCTGAGCTGGTAGAATACTGGCAAGTTAAATAGTGCGCTGACAGTGAGGACACAATTGCAACTGAACAGTTGCTTCTCGTTATAAGCATGCGGCCTCGCTACCGTACAATTAGGTCTACATTCATTGGCGTAATATGTGCATATTGTTGCACTTGATCACAACATAACCTCATTTTTTTATAAACAAAATTTTTTTTGTAATGGCTAATTTACTGTTTCTAAAATTTATTTATTTAATTAATCGTGCATTACTGTAATTTATCATTTAAAATTATTCCTGAAAACTAGAAATTTAAACAAGACACGTACGGCGACTGTATGATGCAAACTTTTTTTTTTTTTTTTTGGTTTAACGTCCGACTGTTTTGCAATTGCTGCTAATGCAGACGGTGAAGGATGAAATGAATTTTTTGTAACGAATGAAAAAATGCCATGCCCGAGTGGGATTCGAACCCAAGACCCCGTGATGAGAGGCGAGCACGTTACCAACATCGCCAACGCGGCCGGCTTCTTATTTTTTATTTGTTGTGTGTTAGAACCGTACTTTACAGGAGGTCCGGGAAATGTGTTAACTGCGCATGGGTGAACCAGCGCTCAATTTATCTTTCCAGTATTCTATGTACACATGATAGTGGTGGGAGAAAAAAACAGAAAATCGCAAATTACCACTAAACTAAGCGTTACTTAGAACAATGTTTGAAATAAAAGTTGTAGGGTTTTAAACTCTCTACATTTTTTATTATATACATTTTTGAGCTAAAATGCATATAAAAGCCATAATATTAAAAAAATAATTTTTTTATGTGAAAACAGCCTCACCAAGAGTTTCAGCAAACATGGCGCCTACCCTATCTTGTAAAGCATAAAAAATTTAGTAAACCAGGCGATTTTAAAAAAAAATCTTAAGACCATTTTTTGAGAAAATCGCAAAAAAGTGAAAAATTACACGAATAAACTACTAGTACTTCCAGTTGACAGATTTTGATTAAAATGTTCGTATCGGGTCCGGTAGTGGTGTCTAACTTGAGTTTCAAGTTTCAAGTTCGTACGATGTTCGGTTCTTGAGATATTCTGTTCACACATACACATACACACACACACGCACGCACACACACGCGCGCGCACACACACACAGACCAATCGCTAAAAACATGTTTTTTGGATTCAGGGGGTCTGAAAATGTGTAGATCCGGTGAAAACTCAATTTCAAAAAATCGACATGAAAACAATACTTTCCTTCCTAATATATTCATAAAGGCAAAAGAAAGTAAAAATTGCCACCAATAAATAGACAATAATGCATATAATTCACACTAGACGTTAGTTCCATCAGGCAACAGTAATATTTTATCAAAATATAAAAGTAAAAATTACAATATAATGTTTAAAAATTTCCCTAAGCATTTAAATAATATGTAATAAATAAGACAGACCTTCCAAACGGCCCTCAGGACGACCCTTGGCCAATAAACCATCAATGTCCATCATCCATATTCTATCTCTTGCTTCTTGTACAGTTGCACCTTCTGTCTGCATAGCTCGAACACATAAATTAGCAATACCAATTGCTGCCTATAACAGTTAAAATAAAATCATAAGCGACACATCATCAGCAAATGTAGGAAAAGGTTACTTGAAGTTTAAACAAATGAAATATATTCCATAATTATTTTGGAACAGTACTTGTTTTTGAAAATAAATTAAATAGTTTTGATAACGAATGAAATCAATAAAATTTGTAGGAGGACAACGGGGAAAAGATCTGGCTATTGAAATATGCAGCATGGGAATGTATAAGCAATATTGTTGGTCAATGATATAGTTTTGGTGACAAGATATTGACTAGTTATATCTTTTTTTGTACAGTTGATACCACATTGTTACAGCCTATTTAGTTTTAGTAACACTGCTTATTTAGCTTATTTAGTAGCCTAGTTAGTGTAGTAACACTTAGTTAATGGTGGTCGACTACTGTTCTAGTGTCGTTATAATCACGAGTGTTAGTTTAATTCTAGTACATTATTTTGTGCAAGTGCTTAAAATTAACTTTACAGTGTCTAGTAAGTGTAGATTGTATAACATCAAAGAAAAATTAAGAGCAGTTGAAACTTAGAAATGGTGAAAAGTAAAGCTAAAATTAGAAGAGACTCGAGAATTTCTGAAGCAACTATTCAACATTTGATAACCATCAGGCCTCGAAAGAAACACAACAAGACTATTTAAAGATGACAGAGTTAATTAGTTTTTACATTTGGTTTGTTAAAAAAGGAACGTAAGAGCTCCAGTTTCTGCCATAGCTCTAAAACTACAAGCAAAAATAAAAGTCCAAAAACCTAAAATGAATGGGGACTTTGTTGCTACCAACAGTTTTTTTTTTTTGGCAATGGAGAAGAGATACAGAATTGGTGAAATAACTATATCAGGAGAGTCAAGTTGTTGCGATGAAGAAGGGGCAAAAGTATTAATACCATGACTAAAAGGAATAGATAGAGGCAGGTATACGACTGCATAGGGGTAACTGCTATGAGAGGTCTTTCCCCACTTATAACACAGCATTTCTCCCTTTAACAAAATTATAACAGGGAGCACTATATCTCAGTATAGACACTTTAACAGTCACTGTTTATAAAAAAAAAAAAAAAATGAAACCAACAATATATAAGATACCTTACCAGTTTCAATGAGAGAAAAAACAAATAAAATTAAAGATATTAATTACCTCACCAGCTCCAAGAAACAGAAATTTATTCTCAGATATTTTACGGTTAACGATACGCCGAGAAGCAAATAATCCAGCCACAGCAACTGAGGCTGTGCCCTGAATGTCATCATTAAATGTACAATATTTATCTCTGTACTTATCCAAAAACCTGAATGCATTATGATTTCCAAAATCTTCAAACTGAAACAATAAAAATAATACAACATTATAAGTCACTGCCACTTAACAAATACTTTCAATTTAATAAAAATTCACGCCAAATTAAATTTCTCCTTTCCATTAATCATTTACTAACTAGTAATTTTTACTTTTTCTTGCCTAAATGAATAATATATAGAAAGGAAAGTATTGTTTTCATGTTGATTTTTCGAAATCGAGTTTTCACCGGATCTACTTGTTTTCAGATCCCCTGAATCCAAAAAAAACATGTTTTTAGCAATTGGTCTGTGTGAAAAGAATATCTCAAGAACAGAATAACGTACGAACTTGAAACTTATGTTAGATACCACTAGAGGTCCGACACGAACATTTTCATCAAAATCGGTCAACTGGAAGTAGTAGTTTATTCATGTCATTTTTCACTTTTTTGCAATTTTCTCAAAAACGGCTCCTACAAATTTTTTTAAAATCACCTTATTTACTGCATTTTTTATGTTCTACAAGATAGGGTAGTCATCACTATGTCTGCTGAAATTCTTGGGAAGGCTGTTTTCTCATAAAAAAGTTGGTTTTTAAGATTGCGACTTTAATATGCATTGAAGCGCAAAAATTTAATAATAAGAGTTGTAGACAATTTAAAATCCTACAACTTTTATTTCAAACATTTTTTTGTATAACGCTTAGTTTAGCGGTAATTAGCTTATATTAAATTAATGAAATTAATTGCTTACATGAAATTCACTAAAAGTAGCTTACTGACCTGAATAAGAGTATTCTGTCCATAACGTCTCACAACAGCCTCCATAAATTCATCAATAAATGCATCATATTCAGGTCCAGTTGTACGTTTTTGTCTCAAACCAATGTACAATGGATCTTCCAATAATTTCTAAAAAAATGCAAACAAAAATAAAATATTAAATTCTTGATATATCGGTATTCCAATATCGAAATATAATATAAAACTATTTTATACAAATAAAACATTGTATTTATAATACAATAATCAATAAATACAGCATTATTCGATTACATGAACATGCATTCTAAACTACGAAGATATCTTTGCATGAAAAATTAAGATTTCTATAATGCTCTGTACATTAAAGCATTAAAACATCATGCTATTTGTGTATTCCAAAAAAAAACACACAATCAAAATTTGAAAAACGTGTTAAATTAAATCAAGAAAACCATTAAACTTAACCAAGATGAATATTTCACAAGGCTTACTTCATGGAAGGCCAGAATTGTATTCTGTTATCAGGAACTCTTACTATAAAACATCTTGGATTTTCTTTCATCAGACAATAACATCAAAGATGTTTTTTTTTAAAAATGATGCACAAACTTAAATCTGCTAACTTCTTTTTACATCACATAATATGTAAAATTAATTCAGTATCGTTAAGTAAAATTCATACAGTTCAAGTCCTAGGAACCAAGATTATGTTTTATTTAAGTCATAGTATTTCTTGAGGTATAGTATTTAACAAACAATAACACATAGCCTACATACTGAAACCAGATACAACTAAAAACTTAAAATTGTTAAAAACGTGCGAAAGTAACGTTCATGAGGACAAAAAGGAATTCAAATTAGTTCTGTTAAAACACTGCAAGATTTTGCAAAAGTGCATGCTACTCGTTGTTAATTTTTAAAACTGAGTCTTAGGCCAGCTACACATATAAACGACATAAAAGGTATCGTGTGACGTATAAAACATGCAACAGTTGTCTGCGACAGATGTCTGTTAGTATGCGACAGATGTCTGTTAGTATGACATATAATGAATTGTCGGAGTAAAATTACGATACACTAATGCTACACCAAAATCTGTTGTGGAACATTTATTGTAGAGGACAACTTCGGCTGATCTCATGCATTTATTATTGTAATAAATTTACACTGAGAACTACAAAATGAAAGATGATTTTGTGTTCACAATGCTAATCCACGACTACAAAATAGTTCTCTTTCTTATCACATAGTCAGCCAATAATACAACTGAACTATTAAAGAACAGAAACGGTAGAGGTGTAAAAGACACTAGTCAGAGTTATCTCCTCAGAGAATAATGAATTTCATTATACGAGGCGTGTTCAGAAAGTAAGTACCGTTTTTAAAAAAAACAATTTTTTTTCAACACAATTTTATTTCTACATGAAAGCCCAAACCTTAAACTTTTTTTCGACATAGTTTTCACCGATGTTCAAACACTTGTAGCGGGTGATCAATTTGTCTATACCCTCTTCGTAGAAGGTTCCCGCCACTGACTTGCACAAAACCAAGAGACTCGGAAGTGCTTTGACTTTTCTCACCCGGTACAGTCATGATGGTGAGGATTTTTTTAACAAAATTGTGACAGGTGATGAAACTTGGGTCCGTCATGTTACACCAAAATCTAAACAGTAGTCAATGGAGTGGCGACACACGCAATCCCCGAAGAAACAAAAATTCAAGACGACAATGTCTGCACAAAAAATCATGTGCACTGTCTTTTGGGATCAGAAAGGTGTTTTGCTGATTGATTTTCTCCCAAGAGGTGAAACCATTAATGCGGCAAGGTATAGCGAAACCTTAAGAAAACTAAGGCAATTCAAAACAAACGGAGAGGAATGCTCAGTAACGGAATTGTGTTGCTCCATGACAATGCTCGGCCCCATACCACTGGTGACACTCAAACATTGGTTCGACAATTTCGTTGGGAGCAGTTCGATCACCGCCCTACAGCCTGGACTTGGCACCGTCTGACAACCACTTGTTCCTGCACATGAAGCGCGAGCTAGGCGGCCAACGCTTTGAAACCGACGATGAAGTGAAAACTGCCGTGGAGTCGTGGCTACATTCACTGGCGGGAACCTTCTACGAAGACTGTAGACAAATTGATCACCCGCTACGACAAGTGTTTGAACATCGGTGGAAACTATATCAAAAAATAGTTAAAGGTTTGGGCTTTCATGTAGAAATAAAATTGTTTTACTTGTTTTTTTTTAAAACGGTACTTACTTTCTTAACACGCCTTGTACAGCCCATGGTGAATGAAGTGGCAATGTCATTTGCAGGGTGGAAAAAAGATGCTTTTCAAGGGCCTGGAATGCTGATAAGCATACTTAGTAAAGAAGGCAATGGCAAACCACCTTATTCCTTCTTTTTCCTATTAAATCCTCTAGAGGTTCAGAAAAGCCTTTCGGCTGATAACCAAAACGAACACACTTTCATATGGCTGTTCCTTAAAAACCATATTAAGCAGATTTTACTGTAACTAAAGCAGTCACATTCTATACTGTACATGTCTTTGAATTTACGATAATAAAACACTAATTCTTTACATATATCATCTGAGCTGTGGTGTACCATCATTAAATTATACTGATGAACCTAGAATCTTCATTTTCACCTTAATCTCTTACATAAATGTGCAATAATGAGTTCTTGTTCACTTAAAAAACTCATTGCTCCTGAATTTCACAAAAAATTTGTAATACAACATTTGTCTGCTCGTAGTTGTACAGTCATTTGAATTTCAGAGAAAAAAATTGTACGATTTATTTATACTACAAAAGCAAACAAACGTGAGTTGTTTATATGTGCAGCCAGCCTTGGTTCTCAAAATGTAATTTAAGACTCCAGTATACCAATAGATAAAACTTCTAACAAAGCAATAAACTTTCCTTTAGTTTTTGTTGAATGCAGGGTGATACGTTAAAGATATCTTTAGAAGTGAACCAACAAAATAAATATTCAAGGATCACATAATCAAGCTTTAAAACAATTTTACTGGTTAAAACAAAATACTGTAGTAATGATCTGAAATAGATTCTTAAAATCCATAATAAAATATGTTTTTAATCTTCTGTACAATATCAAGCATTTTAGCGTTTTATCATTTCAAAAAGAACCAGACACACTGAAGTAAAGTTTTTACACAAAATAACATAAGTTCAAGGTAAATTAGTTTGTATTTCCACACAATTTTCAAAATTCTATGAAACAGGAAAACACTATAAACATGCTGAACGTCGTACAGAAGACTGTATAAAAAAGTTGCAGTAATTGTGAGGAACCATTACTTAAGTAAATTATTAGGATCTCACTGTGCAATACAATGGTAAAAAATGTTGCTAATTAGCAACATTTTTTATTCTTTTTTTCTTTCGTGTTACGGTACATGAATAGATAAAAAAATTACTTTCTTTAAATGAAAAATGTCAAATATACATTAAATAATGAGACTGAACTTTAGATGAAACAGTACTACACTTAAAATCATGTGATCATATTTAATTGTAGAAAAACTGTAATATTTGTCATAATATAGCATCTCCTAAAAAAATCAAATTTCTATTTCTGTGTTATATTTTTTGTGGACCGCGAGTTCTAGAGAATAATTTTTATTTGTATGCAGATCTTATTTTCATATGTGAAATGAAACTGTATTCGTTTAGGCTGTGTGCATGCTGAGAGCAACTGGTGATAACACAACATACACCTAAGTTTCTCTGAACAGAGTTGATAATTGCTGGACAAATTTAAGGACATGATCAGGCTGAAAGCAACTCATGATAGCGCTGCATAACAAAATACAAAAAAACTACAACTTTTATACATGGGCCTACAGTAGTTTGGAACTGTTGTTATATTTTATTGCTCAAACTTTTCAAAATCGACAATTAGTATTAAGATTTAGAACATGATTATCGTACCTAAATTTTTATTTGGTAAGGTAGGCCTATATACAAAGTTGGGATCTTTCCTGTTATTTGTCAAGAAATATCGCTGTCTTACGTTGTAATGTGTCGACATGAATTTCATTAGGTTAGTACAGGAAGTGAAGAATGAAAATTATGCTGTATTTTTTTACAACAACATAACACATTACATCATCCGCGGAAATGCGCTCAGAATCACAAAATGGTACTAGGCACTGGATCACAGTACCGCCGGACTTGTACTGGGGAGGGTTGTAATGAATTTAAACAGCCGAGGACGGAAACTTTTCTCACTGGCTTCACATTACTGTTTCGGAAAAATCTACTGCTCTCATGTCCTATGATATTTGAAAATAATAATAATATTACGTCCTTACGCCCATAACAGGCAGGTGGAGTGGTAAATTATTCGCTATCGATCTGCTAGTTCCAGGGTTACAAAAAATAGTTCTGTTTCTTATCATGTGGTCAGCCAATTATATGCTTGAACTATTTAAGAACAGAAGAGTTAAGAGGCGTAAAAGACACTAGTCAAGAGTTATCTCCTCTGAAAGTAATGAATTTCATTATACAGCCAGACCCTATTGTGAATGAAGTGAAGGTGTCATTTCAAGGGTGTAAAGTAGATGCTTTTCGGAGGGCCTGGCATGCTGATAAGCATAGGCTACTTTTTGACCCAGTGAGGAAGGTACTGGTAAACCACCTTACTCCTTGTTTTACTAAGTAAACTGCTAGAGGTTCAAACCAGCCTTTCGACTGTAACTGTAACAACATTATGTCCTGTAATAATGTTTCGAAATTTTTATTTCTTGACAGATAAAAGGAAAGATCCCAAAATTGGACAGACAATGGCAGTCTCATTAAAACTTTAAACCAAATTTGATAAAATTTAGTTGATAACCACTGCTTTAAAAGAACAACACGAATCATGAACCAGCTAACAGGATAGTCATGTTTTGGTACAACTTTGATCTATATAAAGTACAAATAGTTTGCATATCAATATAAAAGTAGTGTAGAACAAACTGGAGACAAAGAGCATGAAGTAAAACTGAATGCAGTTATACATTAGAGGTTTCATAGCTTCATTTTTTTTGCGTCCTGGAGACTCCAGGAGTATAGGACATGTCAGTTATAACACCTGAAATACATATAAGAATCACACAATGTATCACTACTATCAAGAAAGAAATTCTTGTACGCTGTAAAAAGTTTCACCAATCAAGTAATTTTTCAGATTTTTTTTAAAGGAATGCAAATTATCACAACATTTTAAAAATTGGGGTAATTTATTTACGAATTTTCTCCCTGCATAAGTAGGTTTTTGTTCACACAATTTTGTGGAGTGATTAGCTACATAATAATCATTTCTGTTTCTCATGTTATGATTGTGAATATTGAAATTCTGCATAAAATTATTTTGCCTTAACATACATTATCACCTCAAAAATGTAGAGAGGGAACTGTAGGCAATTTGAGCTCCTTAAATAGTGGCCTGCATGAGGTTAGCTGGTTAGCTCCCACCATACACCTAATAGCTTTCTTTTGAATTTTGAAAACCCTTTTCATACTACCCATGCTAGAATTACCCCATACTAAGATACCATAACGGATATGAGACAAAATGAGGCCATGATAAGCTGCCATCAGCAATTTTTTATCATTCAATCTGGCAATTTCTTTTAGTGCAAATACCCCAGATGATATTTTACCACAAACTAGATTGGTATAGAAGTCCCAAGACAAAAATCTATCTAGAGATACTCCTAGGAACTTCACTGTTTCTACATGCTCTGAAGGATTTATCTGAAGGAATTTTTCGCTTATCAATGTAACTAACACGTCACAATAAACTGTACACAATTTAAAATATTTTTGCAGATATAACATATGATAAGATCTTAAATTGTTTCTTAACCAAATTAATTACTTGACAATGTACCTATGTACAGTCCAGGAACTGAACTGACACGGTTGTACCAACCGGTGAATGTACAATTTCATTTTTTATCAGTCTCATTATTTAACAATTGTACCTAGTAACAAAAATAAATATTTAAAAAAAAATTAAATTTGTTTGGTAACAAAATTTGAAATTGTTAACAAAAAATAGGTTTCTACAAAAAAAATCTGTAATCAGTGAGTTAAGTGCACAATGCAAATTCATTTAAAATCTGTAACACAGGTGTATTCCTTATGATAAATGCTTAATTAACCTTATTAAATGCCTTAATAACAATGCACAATATTACAAACTCAGGAATTAACTGTTTTATTGTTGACATGTTGTGCAAACAAGTAACACAAAATTAAGTGCTGACTCAACACAATGGTTTTTTAATGAAACAATGATTTCTTAACATATTAAATTAGTTTATTTATCAACAAAAATTTTAATTAAATATTTGTGTTAATCTTTTTTAAAGAAATGAAATATTTTTAAAAGTATAAAAAAATGTTTCATCTGATCATAACACTGATTTAGATTCGGCAATTAATTTTATTGATCAGTAATTCCAAAAGTAGAACAAAATCCTGACCATCATAACCTAATTACGCTCTGATGAATTTCTCTGTACGGTATAAAATTAAACCCTTTCCACTCATGTGTTGTCATCTGTACCACAATATTTATGTTTTACTGTTCCACTTATCTATCATGCTACATACAATATTGTATTCACCACAACTTTTTGAACTTGTATAGCGTGTTGCTTTCTGTAAGATCAAATACAAATCTTCTAGAGTGCATTTATAAAGATAACAGATTTCTGTTTATTGTTTTTTTTCTTCTTTTTCACGAAAAGTGTTGGCTAACATCACGAAAGCACCCAAGTTGTAAAGACGTAATTTTCTTTTCTGCAAATCTAACATAGATGAGTTTTTGTTTACAAGTAGGAGCTAGTTTATTTTCATTTAGCTAAATGATGTAGTTTTATTTTTTAGTGTAAAGGTGAATTAATACTATTATAATGTAAGATATATTGTATTTAATCTTATTATAGTTATTCTTGTATAGTTAACAAATTGAGGCCAACTGAAATGAATTTCTAAAGCTTTTGTTTAATCCCCAAGACAGGAGCAGTGTTAGTAAATGTTATTCTGGCATTCTGATCGATCTTACAAGTGCAACAGTGAAGGTCGTCTTTAGTTACCTACTGCCGGGAATTTTTGAACGGATTTTAAAAGTGTAGTCAATGCGGACCTCCCAGTATGACCCAATTATATCAATATAATAAATTAATTATATCATTTATTTCATGAATTTCTCTGTTGCTAGTGATTTCTTTTTACTAAGAAAAGGTAAGAATAATTCATTTTACATAAAAAAAAGTTTAATTACTCAGAAGTAATTTCTGCTATTTCGAGAACTCCCAACCTCTACGCACCAAGTTTTTTACATACAGAACGTTATACAAAATAAATGTACTGATGAGATGAACCCGGGACTCAGTGAGGGCAATGCGCTGCTGCTAGCGTAGTACGTACACTTCTAAAAACATGAAACTGTGTATTATATAGTTTATTTTTTGCTTCTTCTTTACAACACTTAATAACATTTAAAATAACATTCCTTTCCGCACTGCGACTTGTTTTACCCTGCTTTTGAACGGTCGACATGATAAACTTATTATACACAGATAGATTTATAACAACACAACAGAATAATGAATAAAATGTGAAGAATTAAAATGAAAACAAACAGAATGAGTTTTAACGAATTAAAATACTTTTATTTGTATAAATGTAGCCTAAAACGTAAAAACAGAATAGCCAAATCAAAACAATATTTCCTGTACCACTAGTCGCGTAATAAAATAAGGACTGTGTATTCCAATGAACAACGAGTGTCAGTATGTTTTTAGGATTGTAATAGAGAAACTGGGCATGTGCAGTAGATTGTTCCCCTCTTAAACTTCGTCTTAAACAAAGTTCATTTCGTGACTAACCATCAGTACGTACTTTTATAATCACGCAATCAACGAAAAAACGCGTATAATACTGTATTATATTTAGCTGATGAATACTTGAACAAATAAGTAAGAGCGTAATAAGTAGTGCTCGCCTCTCATCATGCGGTCCTGGGTTCAAATCCCACTCAGGCGCGGCATATTTTCATACGTTACAAAAAAAAATCATTTCATCCTCATTACGCACAGTTCCACCCGAACGTTGTCGCTAATGACCTTGCAGTTGATGCAACATTAAATAAATAAATAAATAATAAGTAAGATTGTTCGTGTGGCCAGCTGATACCTTGAGTCATCATGGTATTTCCTCACTCTAATGGTGCATCTGAATAACGCCACATCCGTGGTTTCAGCCTGCACGCTCAATGTTATGTAAATACACCAATTTACATTTTCATAAGATATTGTGACAGTATCAAAAAGGATGGTTCGCGAAGGTTCTAGTGTTTTCATGAAATGGTACACAGTAGATAATAGAGTTGAAAAGGAATAATAGGACATAAGTGACAATAGAACAATAATGACAATAAAGGTATGCCTATTCATAAAAATTATTTAATAGGACACTGCGCTATTGTGTAGGATAAAAGGTCGGGTATGGTTGTTTATGAAAGGGACCCATAACAACTTTTATTTTATTTACAAAAGACCTACTGTTGACTTGTTTACGGTGGATTTTTCTAGCACTCACTTATAAAAGGTTATTTTTTTGTACTTTATCATCTGCTTTTTCTGGAATGATCTTTTTAAATGAGTATATAAAAAGACCCCCGAGCGCGGTCAGTCAGTATTTCGTTTGATCTTTGACGAGTGGTTACGGTGCGTATTTCAGGCTATGTATCCGAGCATTGCAGTGATTCACGATTGTTATACTGCCTTTGTTTGTGTGTGTATTGTGTAAAGTCTTTGTGTAAGTGAATTAAGTTCAGTTTTTGTGAATTCAGAGTCATTTTGTATGTGTAATCCTATAAAATTGATTGTAAGTAGACTAAGTAAATTATTAAATTATTTATTGTTTATTATTTATTTTAAGTAAATTATTAAGTTATTTATTGTATTACTTTATTATAATTAGTTAATTATTTATTTTGTAATCTTTTAGTGTAATAAATATTTGTAATTGTAAACTCTAGTGGATTAATTATTTAATAACCTAAATCCCGAAACGGACCTTAGCGATAAGTGTCACAATATATAATTGTGTTAGAAAGAACTAAGAGGTGGGAAATAGTCAATATTATTATTATTAATTCGTTGATCGACCAACTAAGGATCACGTTAAGCACTATGCATCTTGGTTTCTTCTTCTCAGGATGTCATTCCTCTTATCTGCCCAAAAAGCCTTCATTCGTTGGAATGCTCCTTTCTTCTCTCATCCGTCCACCTCCCACCAGTACCCTCTCTTCTTGCAGATTGCACAGTCAGACTTATCCTTTTGTCATTTGTCTTCTGCCTAAATTTGTCTCTATCGTAACTGTCCTCTTCTTCAACTCGAAGTTTTTTTAGATCCTCTTTAGTATTGATAAACCACTTCAAAGTAGTCTTAGTATTATCAAAGTTATTCAAAATTTTCTTTGTCAGTCTGTCATTGCTCATCCTCTTTATGTGCCCGTAAAATCGTGTTCTCCTTCTTCTGAAAGTCTCTGACATCCTCTCTACATTTTCATACAATTTGGTGTTTGAAACGTTTTTATAGGTATTGTATTCTTCATCATATCGTGGCCCATAGATCTTTCTCAGAATCCTTCTTTCTCTCTTCTCGACATCTATAAGTCCTTTATTTTCTGAGGTCAATGTCTCTGATGCATATAAAGGCACAGGCTTTACTACTGTTTCGTAATGTCTTAACTTTGCAGTTCTTGAGAAACATTTTTTGTTGTAAATATTTTTAGTAGCTAAATATGCCAGATCCAATTTCTTAATCCTGGCTTTTAACGCCTCTTTGTCACTTCCGTTCTTCATGATTATTTCGCCCAGATATTTGAATTTATCCACCATGTTAATCTTCCCATATTTTGTTTTCAATGCCTTATCCGTTATACCTTTTATTGTTGTCATCAGTTCTGTTTTTTAAAACAAAATTTGTAGTCCTGCCTGTTCTGCAACTTCCTTCAGTAGGTCTAGTTGAGCCTTAGCTGTTTCTTTGTTATCTGTGAGCAAAGCTATATCGTCAGCAAACGCTAGACAGTCTATTTCAGTCCCTCTTCCAATTTTCAAAGGTCTATATAACTTCCTAGACTGCAACTCTTTTCTCCAATTTCTTATTATCTTCTCCAACACACAATTAAAAAGCAGAGGTGATAGGCCATCTCCTTGTCTCACTCCTGTTTTAACTTCAAAGGGCTCTGAGAGATGTCCTAAAAATTTAATTTTGGATTTAGTTTCTGTCAAAGTTGCTTTGATCATGGCTCTAAGTTTTCTATCTACTCTAAATTCTTCTAAGATCTTAATTAAAACTTCTCTATCTATACTGTCATACGCTTTCCTGAAGTCTACGAACGTGGCAACCTATTTCTTTGACCTAATGGCATAGTACCTTATAATTGTTTTAAGGTTCTGTATTTGTTCTACTGTTGATCTACCTTTTCTAAAACCTCCTTGATACTCTCCCAATTGATTTTCTACCTGATACTCTAGTCTTTCTAAAATTGCAAGTGAAAGAATTTTATATGTCACAAGAAGCAGGAAAATTCCTCTATAATTGTTCACATTCTTTGTGTCACCCTTTTTGTGAAGAGGATGTATAAGAGCCATTTTCCAGTCTTCAGGCAGCTCCTCTTTTTCCCATATTTCCTCTACTTGTTGTTGTAGATTTATCAAGGCTTCTTCAGGGGCATATTTCCAGAGCTCTGCAATTACTGAGTCTTCTTCTGGAGCTTTGTTATTTTTCAGTCGTTTAATGTGTCTTTCAATTTCATTTAAATCTGGTGGTAAAGATTCACTCCTCAGACTCTCTAGAGGTTCTGTTTTAAGGGGGTTTTGGGGTTTTTCACAGTTCAGTAAGTTTTTAAAGTATTCTGCGAGGATTTTGCAATTTTCTTCGTTTGAGGTAGCTAGTGTTCCATCCAGCCTTTGGAATGCTAATGATGGGGGTTTATAACCCGCGATTTTCCTTTTAAATGTTTTGTAATAGTTTTGAGTTTCATTTCTTCTGAAATCATCTTCTATTTGCAAGAGGAGAGACTTCCCATATTTCCTTTTTTCGCTTCTTAGAAGCGAAAAAGCTTCTTTAGCTGTGTTAGATCTTTGTACTTTGTTTATATTCAGTCCAATCATCTTCCAACTTTGTGGAGTAGAATTTCTTCCATTTTGCCAGCCTATCATTTAGAGTTTTATCACACGTACTATTCCACCAAGCATGTTTTTTAACCACCTTTAATTCTGACACTTCCTTAGCTGCCTCTACCATCCTTTTAACAGTTGTAACGTCTTGTTTTAATACGTTACCTGTTTTGGATTTCTCGTTTCATATTCTGGCGCCGTATTTCTGATTGTACAAATTATTTCGGTCTATTCACCGTAAGCTGACGCTATCTGTCGTTTTTCCATTGTACTATTCTAGCCTGGGTCAAATTTCATTCCGTAATTAAATTATGTATATCTTTTCCTGGTTACACTTGTAATCTTGTTCGTTTACTGAATGGAACGGTAGTTTTCTCTAACATTGAAATGTTATTGCCGATTTTAAAATTTCATTCTTTTGGTTAAAGAATGTCTTCTTTCGTTTTATTGTTGCTGGATTATTATTGCTTATTTATAAATATGATCCGTTTAATTGTATCTGCTGTTTTTTTCTAATTTCATTATGTGTGCGTAATTTTTTTTTAACAGTCTTTTCCGGGTTGTGTTTTGCAAATTGTTCATGGAAATTTTTCTTTATTTCGTCGCCCAAAATATAATTTTGGATTCTACTCTGGGACATATTCTATTCTAGGACATTACCGACTACGGTTTCTATTTCTGGGATATTTCCAATTCTGAAACTTTGGATGGTAGAAGATTTGGATTTTAGTGCTGTTCACCTTACTTTGCTACGCCTTGGTTCCCGAGTTTGGCTCTCCTTAGTTCGATTCCCGGGTTTGGAATGTTGTCAGCTAGCCATGCTGTTCCTTCCTGCTGATGCCGCTGGATTTATCTACTGATTTATTTCGGCCGTTAAGCATCGACAAAGTTCAGAAAGGTTTGGTCTCTTCAAACCGGTATGTTTTGTTAATTATTTTAATTTTCATTTTGGGAAAATCAGCTATTACTGTTTGACCGTGTCTGCGCTTGTCAGGAATTTATTCCAGTACTAAGCTTGTCCGGATCGGAAAATACTGACGAACGAACTTGCTTATAATTTAACTTGAAATATTTAAAATCTTAAATACTTTTATAATGTTTTCTCCTTTTATCATAAATTTTGCTCAACTATAATCTTGGTGTTTAAAATTTCAAAATATTTAAAAAAATATATTGTTTTTCCTATTTTCTTTAAATTTTGTAAAAAGCTGCCATGGTACGCGATAATTAAAAATAAAATTTAAAATACTATGCTATTTACAGTTAATGATCTGATCTTACTGAAAGTTGAATCTTCAATTTAAATTTTTCAGGATGGTTTATTTTTTTTAATAAAATAACAAAATTATTTTGTAATTTTGGTTAAGTTACCTATTGTAAAGGAAACTTGGAATGATAATACTTTGAATCTTTAATAATTTACCGAATATTGTAATTTAAATTTGTTTTAGGTACATTCTTTAATTTTTACTGAAACTATTCATTCATGTAATTTATTTTAATTTTTAAAGAATGTTCGTACTGATATTTTCTGGATTTATTTACTAATTTTTGATATATTACTGTTTAATTATTATTTTTCTAATTTTGTGTTTTTGGGCAATTATAATCATATGCAACAACTATTTGTTTTTTTTTTTATGGCTTCCTTTTTGTTAACCCCGGGCCAACCTATCAGTGTGGATAGAGGGGAAGGGACACAGTGTTGTTAAAATTTTTATCTGTTGGCTTGGCAAGCTGTTGGAAAATGTCTTTTTCTGTTTTCAGTTTCTCTCTGTCAAACTTAGCTATTTTATTCTTAACCCTTTTGTTATTGTGAGGGATGGGGCGAAATTTTATCATAGATAAATAGTGGTCAGAGTCAACATTTATACTCTTTTTAACTTTAACATTTTGAATTTCAGGGCTGTATTTTCTAGAAATTGCAATATGGTCAATTTGAAATTCTCCCATAAATAAGACTGGAGACCTCCATGTTGTTTGTTTTCGAGCCAAATGTTTAAAATGCGTGGACATTACTTGTAGGTTATGACTTTCGCATAGTGAGATAAGGTGCTTACCATTAACGTTTGTCTTTTTATGAGCCGGGTAGTTTCCCACAATTTTTTTGTATCTTTTTTCTTTCCCTAGCTGTGCATTAAAATCTCCCAAAAGAATCTTTACTGTATTTTCTGGGAGTGTCGCCATTCTTCCATCTACCTTATCCCAGAATTTTTCTACTTCTGTAGGGGCTGATCTGTTTTTATCATTTGTAGGTGCATGGCAGTTTATTAGTGCATATCTTTTATTGCCACACTTCAATCAATATTCAGTCAATATTTAGATATAAATAATTTTTAAAAAAAATAGCATGTGACGGTAAGCAAAAATTTGTTAAAATAGACATGAGTGGGATGGGCAATCAGTTTCTGAATAATGCGAGTGGAAAGTGTTGAAGACAGAGTGTTAGTCCTCTTTCAGGAGATATTGACAAGGTGTGGTACCAGAAAACACAAACAGTTGCTACAGATTCAGACAAGTTCCATACAATTTGGCAGAAAATTTATTACAGATGTGACATCCTGCCGTTTTACAGAACGTAATTGCACTGAACATTTGTAAACAAAACTTTAACACAAGCAGAATCTACTGATGTATCAGATATTTCCGTACATTGTTTATTTTTTCAACAATTAAACGTAACTTTTATACAGTTAATCTAGAAGCAATAGGAACATTTTTTTTAAACGAATCAGATACCAAATTACTACATAAATTATAACTTACGTCAACTAGACCACAGAAATAAAAACATTAAAGTAATCACTGCTTATCAAAAATAATAACTAATTTGTTAAGAAATCATTTTTTGTATGAAAAATTGCAAATTGCACGCAATTACACAATGAAAGCCAATTTCACTGTAACAATATTTTTAACAAAATATTATAAATTTATATACATTCACTTTAATATAATTATTTGGATACGTAATAGATAACCCAAATAAGAAAATTACAGAGAATATTTTAAATATCATTACAGTCAAAATTAAAAAAAAAAGTTAGCTTAATTAAAGTGGTAAAGTAGTACGTAATTGGAGAAAACAATTACCTTTCATATCCAACACATCATACCTGTACACTGCATAATTAATTGCATTACATAAATTTAGTAAAATTTACAGAAAAACAATATTTAATTAAAAAAATATGAGTAATTAAAATTACTTCGTTATTGGTTCCAACATCAACAGTGATCGGCAGGCACTGATGAGGCTTAATGCCTGCAAGTGCTGTGTAGAGTGCAAGCTTCCCGACAGGTATTCCCATGCCACAGGCTCCTAGATCTCCCAGCCCCAAGATTCTCTCTCCGTCTGTCACAACAATCGCTCTCACGTCTGGCTCTGGCCTAATAAAACAGACAACCCCTTTTGTTGTCTTCTTTTTTTTTGTCTCTCTAATGATTCTAATTTATATTTTATTATATAAGACAAACGCACACATATAAATTTTACTGATAAAATACAGCATCGCATAATATTTATGCACACCGTACTTATAATGTAACAGAAAATTCTATAATGCCGTTAATCAGTTAACATAACTAATTAAAATACAATTTTCACATAACTATCTGCTGATTTAATTCATTAGACTAGTAATTCTGTAAAAGATATAAAGGAACCTTTACAATTAAATTTACAATATAAATAAATATCAGCCAAAGACATTATTAATCTTTAAATAAACCAGGATTGAACGCACATTTGTCTAAAATTATTTTTTAGACTGAAGAACACAACAATCATAAAATTGTAACCATCTAAATCAGGAACACAAATGTTTCTGATTTAGAAGTTTTCGCCTGAACACCAACATTTAAATTATACAAATCAGACTCATTTATTAATAAATTTTTTTAATACATCCAGCAGCTTTGACTCGATCTAAATAACAAGATATTTTGGCAATATCGAAGAAGGTTCGTGAAATCTCTAGCATTTCATGGTAAAGGGTAGATAATAGAGTGGAAAAGTAACAATGGGGTGGCTATAAAGGGATGCCTATTCATGAAAGTTGTTTGAAATAACTGCGCTATTGTGTATGATAAAAGGTCGGGTATTGTTGTACAACTATTTATGAAAGGGACCTGTAACACTTTTCATTAACAATAGATCTATTGTTACTTGTTTACATCAGTTCATCAGTTATGACTTTTCAAGAACTAATAAAAAAGATTATTTAGATCGAATCTCTGTCGTTCGAGACGTCTCTTTGAACCCCCTCTATATGAATAGACCCCCGAGTGCGGTCAGTGAGTTAGTATTCATTTGATCTTTGACGAGTGGCTATCGGGCGTAGTGCAGGCGGGTTCCGAGCATTGTGTTGGTCAACGATTGTTATACTGTCTTTGTTTGTGTGTGTATTGTGAAAAGTTATTGTGTATCTGTATTAAATTCAGTTTTTGTGTATTCAGTTTCATTTTGTATGTGTATTCTATAAAATTAATTGTAAGTAGTGCTAAGTAAATTATTAAGTTATTTATTGTTTCTTATTTATTTTAAGTAAATTATTAAGTCATTTATTGTATTACTTCATGATAATTAGTTTAATTATTTATTTTGTAAATATTTTAGTGTAATAAATATTTGTAATTGTAAACTTAAGTGTATTAATTATTTTATTACCTAGATCCCAAAACAGACCTTAGCGATAAGTGTCACAATATTATATTATTTGATTGTTTGTTTTGATTAACTTATATTATTAAATGTGGATCCACAATCATCAGAATACTATAAACATTATTTAAATTGAAACTAATCTGTAGTAAATTTTTTTTCAGAAGATATCTTCTCAGTCACTTTTATTAAAACATTTTATATAAGAGTTAAAATTAAAGCAACTATAATGAGAATATAGGTTGGTGAAAGTTAATTTTGTTGTTATAAGAGGTGAGAGTTAATTTGGTGGTTATAGGAGGTGAAAATTAATTGGGTGGTTATAGGTTGATGTTGTCATTTAGAAAAATCAGATTGTTCACAATATTACAACCAAAACAGAGACTAAAGATAAATTATATCAAAAGCAGGGATATAACAATTAAAGGGAAAGAAGAGATGGATGTTAACTAATCTCAAATTCTGATGCAATCTTGAAAAACAAACCGAAAAGAGGAAATAAATGACAAAATATTTTAGTCAAGAGAGTAACTGGAAGTTTAAATCTACAACTCTAGTCAGAGAAGAAGAGCTTTCACAAAATAATAAATATATAAAAGAAATAAATGTGTTTTCTGAAAAGTGTCTAGACTTATGTCAGGAGACCTGGAGTTAACAAAGAGAAGTAACAATAAAAGTTCCAAAGACAGATTTTTTAGGACAAGTTATAACATTTGGAAGAATACGAATTGAGAATTTTTGAGGAAATTTGTACAAAATTATAAAAAGATTATATAGTTGAATGTATCAACAACTTGATATATGGTTATCCAAATAGGATGACTTTGAACATTACTGAAACATTTTTTTTAGCTGGGTATAGAGAACAAATTGTCATTCAAGACAATGGTGCAAGTTAAGATAAATGTAATCCACAACAAAAGACGTTATCAGGAGAAAGATGACATACAAGAAGTAACAAAAAACTGTAAAATTCTACTGTGCCAAAAAGGAAAAAATATTCTTCACTGGGATTTTAAATTTTATTATGAACAGTCTGAAATGTATAACTTAAATTAAACTATGGTAACAGAAAAACTAGCAAATCATAACTATCAGTTACTTATAATTTATTTAAAATGCCATATCAATAATTCCTTTAGAGAAAAAGTAGTCAAATGTAAACTAATCAGCAACCAGTTGGAGAAAAATTTTGACTTAAAAATTCTAGATCGAGCATTAAAATTTACTCAAATAGAATATACATTATTGTACACAAATATTAGATTACATTTAAATATCAGTAAAAAATATTACTAAAACTGTTATTACAATGTTAGTACTTGATTTTTGTACCTTAAAAGTATTACAAATATGATTGGTATGCCAATAATAGAAAACCTCACAAAATGCCACAATTTTAATTTCCCTGCTAATCTAAGAGTAAGATATAAAACATCTTAACACTCACACAAAACCAACTAGCGATATCTAGTTAGTTAATTTTCCAAAAAAATAAATAAATTTAATATCTAGGTAAACTTACAAGCGAAGAAACTTTCAAAACTTTTTAACCAGACTCAACACAAACAATATAACAATTACTTAAGTTCACCCAAACTAAGACCTCACAAACTACTCAATTTTTTGATAACTCAATTCAAATTAATTTATGAGAATCCAAAGAAGAACTGACATTCGACAAAGGCTTATGAAGTCAACTATCCAAAATAATAACAGAACCATGTTTGTTTTACGATTACAATCCAACAGATAATTCAGAAGGTTTAGTTCAGATACGGAGAATAATAGGACGAGAAGTATTTTTTAATTTAAATTTTAAATGGATAAAATATTTTTATTTAGTTGGCTATCACATTGCGTTAATAAAACTACAAAATTAATATAATGCTTTTAACAATGTTTCATAATTGAGGGTTATAATTCCTTCCCTACACTCAGTACTTTACCATTCCATTCGGTAAAAAGATGTAACTCAAATTCTGTGATTTTCTCTGTATATTTGGTACAAAGGCTTTGGTACAAGGCTGCCCATAACAGACAGGTGGAGTGTCAAATTATTTACACTCAATCTGTTCGTTGCATTATTATTTTTTTTATTTTTTTTTTGTTTAACGTCCGACTGTTTTGTTAAATAGTTCTGTTTCTTATCACATGGTCAGTCAATTAAATGACTGAATCATTTAAGAACAGAAGAGGTAGAGGTGTAAAAACACTAATCAGAGTTATCTTCTCTGAAAGTAATGAATTTCATTGTACAGCCAGACCCTGTGGTGAATGAAGTGAAGTTGTCATTTACAGAGTGGAAAATATGTGCTTTTCAGAGGGCCCGGCATGCTGATAAGCGTACTTTTCCACTCAGTGAGGAAGGCACTGGTAAACCACCTCACTCCTCGTTTTACTTAGTAAAACCTCTAGAGGTTCAAACCAGCCTTTCGGCTGTTGACCTAAACAACAACAACATTTGGTACACCATATGCTCATTATTATAATGGAATAAATAACAAAAAAAACAACTTTCATAGAAACATTAGAATTTTGTTGAAACTTAACACATTTTATGGAGAAAACCGCAATATCTGTCATCTTATCTGATGATAATGACACAGCCTGGTCCTACTGATTATGCAGAGTAAATATCAGATATAAGAAATCCGGGACAATGATAAGCCTCATAGCTCTTTAGAGAATGACGGCACAGCTGTTCCTCTATAGATCTATTCAGAGCAACGGTTGAAATTGCCATTATGATAGTCAACCTCTATTCGGAGAAGGAATACCATGAAGCAGAAAAATGGTGAAAACTAGATTTGGTTCCCGTGTAAGATTTATATAATGACGGTTAACCCTTTAACTGCTACCTTAGGAATCGTCATGTGTAACGTCCTGTGCTGAATAAGGAATGACTTTTTTGGTGTCATCTTATTTCAATCATTACTTATTTCTTTTAAGTTTAAAATAAAATAAAAATTTTTACAAAAAAAATAATTTAAATTTAAACTTAAATTAAACAGCTGAACAGAACAGCTGTTTTGGAAAAATACTTATTTATTTATTTACTATTTTCATTGTGAAATGCAATATTTTATTTATTTTTATAATAAAAAATGAAAAAATGTTATAACCGAAATATAACTTGAAAATAATCGAATATATTAGACACCAAAATACCACATCAACACATCTGACAATATGCGATGTAGCTAATAAATACAGGACACTGTCAAAAAGTTTCACGTAATAACCAGTAGATGGTGTAACATGTCCATTATGTAGTGTTATGATTTCCCAATGATTTAACATTAGAACGTACAAATGCGGAAGTAGCACGTGCGTTTGATTTTCAATAATGTAAAAGTACATCAGTAGCACAGTAAGTGCCGCGAGCTCCAAACGTATATATACGTCAATAGCAGTTAAAGGGTTAACTCATAGTGCCTCAGACTCGACAATTTAAAATAAACAACACTACCAAAATTCCTGTACCAAGAATATATTATCTTAGATTCCACTGAATAGTTTGAGCGATTGGTGACCAATATTTTTTATTTACTTCAGAAATATTAAATTAATCTTCATACAAACTCCCTTTATAAAATACTCAAAATGTCTGCACATATTATAGAAAACAACTCAAATTAAAAATACCTTATTAACTTACAAACTTAATTACAGAAATGGTAAAATACCACCGTTTCTAGAAAGATTACAACACTGAGCACACAAAAAAAAAAACACCTAATTAAAACCAAAAATATTTTTTGAATTTTTCCAACAAAAAGCTTTAAAGAAAATTCTGCCACTCTATATCAGGGTTAAAAGAAACCCCTTTTTCTTGGATCATTATGCTCACTCAACAGCTTCTGTAAAGGTAATGATACATGAGTTGTTATGAAGATGAAGAAATACCAGACACGAATGGGAATCGAACCTAGGACCCTGGCATAGAAGCCAGTATTGCACTAACCACTACATTAACGACCCTAAAAAAACGAATGAAAATTTTAGCAATTTTTAAAGAAAAAAGAACAGCAGTAATTGGAATTATATCAAAAATCCTAAACTTGCATAAAACAATGGAAAAAATTTAATTTTAACATTATACACCAAAAAATTACTTTCTGCACTTCATTCATCCAAAACTTTCTTCAATAAAAAAATCAACCACTAATTATATTAATTATGTTTTCAAAAAGCAAGATTCACTGTTAAGTAACTTAGTGAAAAAGGTTTTTCGAATAATAACATTTAAAATTTGAATTATCAAAAAAAAGAAGACATATTTTAGTTTTCTTATCATTTATTAGTATTTAGACAAGGCAAACGGTTATTTATGCTGGCATTAAAAAAAGCATAACATTCTATAATTGAAGTGCTAATTCGCAGTTAACATGTATGAAGGTTAAGCTAATCGCTATACTAGTTTCAATGTAACAATAATAACAGAAAACTTTTTTTTTTACTTCGTTGATGAATATTATCCATTATCAAACTTTTTATCAAGCGCATTGCAATTGATTAATTTTTGTACTAAAAAAACTCCTGTCTTGAAAGTATTCACAAGACACTAACGACGGTAAACTAGAGTGAAAATCCCGGACAGGGGGATTGATTCACAAAGCTATGGTCTGCAAGTTTTCAGGGATTAAAAACCATTTGTTATCTGTTTCAACAGTAAAATTCTGAATGTACAGCAATACAAACAAATCAAATGCTCTCATTTTATTGCAAACAAAGTAATTTTTCACGCAGCTATTATGAATGTAGGTCAATCGTAAAAAGTAACAGGTGCTAATATAGTATGCGTTATGTTTAGAGAAGTTTGTATTTGTTGATGTGGCAGCACTGTCCACTAGCACTTTTCCCAACAGTACATAATTTTCACACACTTTTACAATAAAAGGATAATTTAAAGAAATCTGGTGTGAAACACTCACACGACTTTCTCTTGCCAATGCAAATAATTAACAATATAACCTAACATTAGTAATAAAAAAAAAAACACTAGCCTCAAAAACATAACCGTATTTTAATCATGAGTAAAGGGCGCAAAATGAAAATCGACCTCAGTTTGGCTTAAAAATAGTATGGATAATCACTCTTTTACGCTAAACGAGGCTCTGTAGAGAAAAATGCTCTAAACAAAAGTTGTAGATCTTTCAATTTCCTATAAATTTGATTATGGACTTTTGTCGTAAAATGTACATTTTGCGCGAAAATGCATATTAAAGCCGCAATCTTAAAAAAACAATTTATTTATGTGAAACAGCCTCTCCAAGAATTTCAGCAGACATCATAGCACCTATCCTATCTTGTAAAGCATAGAGGCATAAAGGCATCTTACTGAGAAACCAAGCTCACACATTTTAGAAATAATCAGCAGCAAAAATCCTTTAACAACAAATATTTCAGTACCATACAAACGACCATGATAAACTAGAAGAAATGCACACATAAACAATTGCCTACACAAAAATAGAAGACATTCAGGTAGCTCAATCAGTCAATAACTTATCCCTCAATTGATTTGGTATTATTCATAAAAATTTCAGCACAAAACTAAGAACTGGCTGTGCCAGCTCATATGGCGCATGGAACTGTCTATACTCATTCCAAGTTACTATTACTACAATTTTCAACGTATTCAACGTACAAAATTGGTTTACATTTCCATAGCCTACATTATTGCTAATTTATAAATTAACGTAACTGATTAATTTGTTTATACAACTAGCATTAAAAAGATCAAAAATAAAATTACTTTGTTTTTTCTTCATCAGTCATAAATTAATTAACCCAACGGGTTGGTCTAGAGGTAAAACTGTCGCCATGAATCATGTTTAACTGCTGATGAATGAAGAACTGCTGAAGAATGTTTAACTGCTGATTTTTAGAGATGAAGGTTCCTGGTTCAAATCCCAGTATAGGTAAGTTTTTTTTATACGGATTTGAATACTAGACAGTGGTTAACGGTGTACTTTGATGGTTGGGGTTCAATTAACCACACTCTCTCAGGAGTGGTCGACCTGGGTCTGTACAAGACTACACCTCATTTACACGTCATACACATCATCCTCATCTCAGCAACAAAATAAAACAAACACTTAAACTAGGGTATACACTTACAAACATACAGCACGTATTGCTCTGAAAATACTTTACAAGTGTTTTTTTTTTGTAAAGAAAGTAAAACCCTGCTTAACTGAAATATAGAGGGTGGACCCGATTTAGGATATGCCAATTCCAGATAACACTCAAAGATAACTTTTACGGTTTAAAAACAGTTAAAGTAAATACACAGTATACCATGACAGTTTATTAGTACGTGTAAACGAAAATACAGTAATTAATATTTATTGCATCTGATTATAATTATTTAGAGTATTTAAAAAAGTCTTAGGTTTTTGATGAAACTGTAATCTTGCGGCAATATCACGCCATCATAGAAGCATGTGCACAGGTTGGGAGTATTGGGGTTGAATTACTGAGCTACTACGGTAAGCAATATATATTTTCATAACAACAAATAAACGACGATTAAATGTACACATTAGTAAATGGATTCCCAGAATAGTGAATCCTAATATTCATAATTTATTTAATTTTACACTGTTCTGTACCTTAACTTAAGTTACATATTTAAGTGTTGTACTGTAAATACATATAGTATTGAGATTAAGTAATCACCAAATCAAAAATAAAAGAAGTTTTTTGTATCCGTTTCATCAGTTAAGCCAGGTTACGTTTGATCAAAGTTTGGATAAGCAGGGTTTTACAGTATTACACGAGTTGTACTTGTGATGAGAATTCAATAAAAGAAAAATAGAGATTGAAAAATGTACCTTCTAAATCATAGTAATATACTGGTGAAGAGCCATTAAATTACTATTTGCGCATAACAGTTAATTTGTTTCTATCTGTATTTACCACTAAATTGTAATTGTAGAGACCGTAAATAAACAAATACAATAAATATATAGATAGTCAATTTTTTCGGATGAATAAATGAATGGAACAAAACAAATAAAATGCCGGCCGCATTGGCGTAGTTGGTAACGTGCTCACCTCTCATCATGCGATCCTGGGTTCGAATCCCACTCAGGCACGACATATTTTCATAGGTCACAAAAAATCATTTCATCCTCATTACGCACAGTTACACCCCAACGTTGTCGCTAATGTCCTTGCAGTTGATGCGACATTACATAAATAAATAAAAAACAAATAAATACTGAATATGAATAATACGGTTAAGTTTACGAAAATTTTTATTGAAGGCAGGTGTTTCATTTTCACACATAAACTACAATAAAAGATTGGACAGGAAGTGGGAATATAATTCTGTGGATTGAAAAGGGCAAGTTTTTGCACCATATGAGCTGACACTATCAGTAATACCTGTACACAAGAATATGAATAAAACCAAGTACGACAATCATCTAAGACAAAAACTGATTTAGTAAGTTGAAAACATACTGCTGACAACAAATTAACACTATACGTTGCATCTAATTTTACAAATATTTTGTGAAATTAAACGATTTCAATTAATGTATTTCTCACTTATTCAGAATTTAACATTATTTTAATACAAAAATATAACATCTAATAGACAAATACTTAAATTAATAAAGCCAATTAATAATTACCAGTTTTTGAGAATATCAAAAACATGTCCTTTGTCATGAATTGTGACAAATAATCCACGAGGTCTTCTGTAGATGAGGCCAAATTTTTGACAAGCCAATCCAACTGTCGGAGTATAGACGATAGGCATCAACATTTCAACATTTTCAGATAAAAGTCTGAAGAAAAGTCGTTCGTTTCGGTCCTGAGAACATATTTTAAAAATAATTAATATTATGGAAACAATCTTCATTTTAAAGAAAAATACACAACTATTTTCACTTCTTAAATTTTTATTCTAACTAAATTCATCTGTAAATTCAACTGGAGTACATCTTTAATTTCTTTCAGTTGGCCACTTGATCCGACATCAGCAAACAACCCTACGAGGGAGGTGGCGGGTTGTTTGCTGATGTCGGATCAAGTGGCCAGGCGACGGGTTTTTGGTTGGTAAGGCGGTTCCAGCCACCTTGGGGCTGGACGAGGATGCCTCAATTGAGTCCAACACTACTTCCTCCATCGTGAGGGAGTGAACATGAGTTTTTCTCACCGCCTCGGATAAAAAAAAATTCTTCCAGTTATTTCCCAGCCATAAACAGTTCGTTTTCCCATACCTAAATCATTAGCGATTGTAGTAAGTGATTCCCCTGGATCAATACAAAACAAAGCTTAGAGTTTTTGTTTCATGGTCATATGCGCTCTTTCTTCCATTTAGTTGCTATTTCTACATACAAACAATTGCACTGAGCAGTACATAAAAACATACATAGCCATGACAGGCTCATGTTGATACATTAGGATTATCAACTGACAACTGAAGCGAAGGAAACAAATGAAAATGAAACCGACATTCTAAAATAGCGGTAGGAAGTGAGTCAGTTTCTGGAAAGCAACTTTTTCGTCAACAACTTTAACTGTGCTTCCTCAAAAGCCAACTGACAACTTCAGACCCCCTCATATAATAATTATTTTCATACTGACCTCTCACTAAAATTAGTAAATCCTGTTATTTTTTATTGTTTTAAATCCCATCAGAATTAACCAGATATCCGAACAACCAGGGTTCGGATTATTGGAACTCTACTATAATTGAAAACAAAATACTAGACAAGTTAAAGTGAATGACGATTATTTAATTAACAAATAACCGAAGTAGATTCATTATTTTTATTCACTATAATAGTTATATTTAAATAAATAAATAACCTGCAATTCAGCAAGATATAAATATCGATTAAGTGCTTCCTGGTACTTTAAAACACTAAATCTACAAACTTCAATCTGCTGTTCTTGAGATTTAAAACGGGGTGGCATCAAACCATGAATACCCAACGCTTGTCTTTCTTCCAATGTAAATGCCAAACCCTGAAAGAAAGAAAATTTGATTTTAATAAAAATATATTCGCACAAAATAAAAAAAGTTAATACAACAATAAAACGAATTAGAACAGTAATTTTTATTAAAATATCCCTTCAAAACTGAGGTGTTTTGAAGGGATATTTTATACTAATAATGAAAACAAGAAATCACAGTTTGTCTCAACAGGTTTTTGTAGGTGAAACCCCAGCTGTTACCATCGTCTGGCTCTCCGGGTCTAGGTAAATAGGGTCTAGACACAGACAGTTAAAAACCAAATATTGTGATATCGCAGGTTGTGAAACAAACTCCTGGTCTTGACTTTCAATACTCCTGAATGTCCATGAAGGCAAAAGACCTTCAAGGGTTTTATGAAAGATACAGGTTTACCATAACATTCCAAGAATATCTGTTCCCATATTTCTACACAAAACTTTGTCGAATAACATTGATCAAGAATACACTGTACTTTTAACACATGATTTGTGTCTAAAACACCTTATTTAACTAGAAATCTACATATTCTGTGAAAGTTCAAAAGTGACTGAGGCACAACTGCACAAGCTGAAACATTTGTCCTTATGTTCCAGGTGCCCAGGAATGAATCATTACCAATACTTTTGAGACAGATTTTAGCACAAAATTCACATAAAACTTCTTCCTTTATCTAATAATATCCACTGCTCATTAGAAAAGAACCATTTGAATAAGACCAGCCAATTGCCCCAGATTTTGAGCCAGGATGATCATTTTCGATCAGAACCCCATTTTCTTGTCGTCATATTTTATAGTATTCAATTAATCGAGAAAAATAAAAATAAACAAATCACTACAACTAAGGTCCAGCCTTTCTTAGTTTGCTCCTAATGTAAACAAATAATGACGCCACTGAGCATGCGCATTAAATAAAAATGTGTACATGCTGATTAAAAAGTTACAATAAAATACTTTCAAAAGTATTCAAATACAAAATACTTTTAAAAGTATTTTTATTAATAAAATTGTTACGCCTACATCATATCATGACTGATGTTTTAAGTACTTTAAGTACTTATAATTTAAAACAAAGTTAACTTAATAGGAATACGACATCGATAAAGTCGCGGACTCTAGGGTGCGCCCAGTAGTAGCTAGCTTTGGTTTGTTGACAGTAGGAGCAAACTAACAACGGCTGAACTGTATGTTGAATCAAATGTTATTAACAGTTAATGGGAAAAAGTGTCAGTACTTGCAGTTCAAAAACAAATATAACGTTAAAGAAAGTAGAGAAGTGGATGCATTTATTCATGATAATAGCTTAGAGCATGTAGAAACAGTGAAGTTCCTAGGAGTATCTCTAGATCGATTTTTTTCTTGGGGCTTCTATACCATTCAAGTTTGTAGTAAAATATCATCTGGGGTATTTGCACTAAAACAAATTGCCAGATTAAATTATAAAAAATTACTGATGGCAGCTTATCATGGTCTCGTTCTGTCTCATATACGTTATGGTATCTTAGTATGGGGTAATTCTAGCATGGATATTATGAATAAGGTTTTTAAAACTCAAAAGAAAGCTATTAGGTGTGTGGTGGGAGCTAACCAGCTAACCTAATGCAGGTCACTATTTAAGGAGCTTAAATTGCTTACAGTTCCCTCTCTCTTCATTTTTGAGGTGATTATGTATGTTAGGCAAAATAATTTTATGCAGAATTTCAATGTTCACAATCATAACACGAGAAACAGAAATGATTATTATGTGGCTAATCACTCCACAAAATTGTTTGAACAAAAACCTACTTATGCAGGGAGAAAATTCATGAATAAATTACCCCAATTTTTAAAATGTTGTGAGGATTTGAATTCCTTTAAAAGGAATCTGAAAAATTACTTGATCGGTGAAACTTTTTATAGCGTACAAGAATTTTCTTTCTTGATAGTAGTGATACATTGTGTGTTTCTTATATGTATTTCAGATGTTATAGCTGACATGTCCTATACTCCTCCTGTATGTATGTACTTACCTTATTTAATCTTGGATCTCTAATATGGTCAATGCCCTGAACCATATTTGGGCAAATAATATCACCAGTAACTTCATGATAACTTCTGTGGTTATCTGTTACAACAGCTGGGAGAAGGATATTTAGTTTGTTGAGGCTGGCTAGTAAAGGTGTAGAATGCCTGGCAGCACATCTTACAGTACTGCACCTGGAACAAAAGGAAAAAAATATTTACATCAACAATGTTGCTACATAAGGATAAACTGTTATATTTATGAGGGCAGTCCAGAAAGTCTGTCACGTTTTGATATTAAAAAAAAACTAAGTACAAGAAAAAAATTTTATTTTATACATTTGAAAGTGCAACTAAAATGCTATTTTTCTACATAATCACCAAACAAATTAAGACACTTATCATAGCGGTGAACTAATTTTGAAATGCCGGCATCATAAAAGTCTACCGCCTGTGATTTTAACCAGTTAGTCACACCCTCCTGCAGCTCCGCGTCGTCGTCAAAGCGCTGCGTCCCAAGCCATGTCTTCATTGTCGGGAACAAGTGATAATCACTGGGCGCAAGGTCCGGACTGTATGGCGGATGTGGGAAAACCTCCCATTTGAAAGCATCCAGGACTTCTCGTGTTCGATTTGCCGTGTGTGGTCAGGCATTGTCATGCAAAAAAAATTTTTTTCCAGTCAACTTTCCTCTGCGCTTGTTTTAGATCGCTCTTCTTAACTTTTTAAGTGTTTCACAATACCTCACAGAGGTTATTGTTGTGCCACGTTCCAAGAAATCGATAAGAAGAACTCCTTTCCTGTACCGACCATACTTCACAACTGGTGGGATTTTGAATTGCGGCACAAATTTTAAATTGTTGTTGAAAAACAACGAAGAGCGACACAGACCTCTCGCTAGCACGGCTGGATAGCCACTGAACGGAGAAACGCCGCGGCACCAAAATGGCCGCGATAGCTCCACCCCTAGCGGCTACAACGCAAAACGTGACAGACTTTCTGGACTGTCCTTGTACGTAACGTGAATAAATAATGGATTGGAGAGAAGTGAAAATGTTGGCGATGGACACAATAGAATTAATAGAATTTGGAATACTTAATGGCCCGACACTGCAAGAAGAATGTATAAAGAAGAAGAAAAAATCAATATTAATATGAATATATTTATATTCTCATTTAAATCCATTTATAGCTTCTACTTATTGCCAGGAACTGTACAGTACTGACAACACGATTTGATTTTTTATTTTACTGTGTTCTTGACCTGGAGAATACATAAATTTAAACATGGACCCTAAAGGGTGTTGGTTCATGTATGGCTGTTAGCCGATCACCATACAAACTTGCTTGCCCAACCAGTGTAGCTCAACAACTACGAAGCGACTTTATATCACCTGCATTACTTCTAGACTAGCCTTAAGGCTAAAAAACGATAAATTAACACTATTTGAACTATTAATTTCCAGTAGTACTTAAAAAAATACAAATTTAAAAATCTGGAGACAAATACTCACATGACTTTCACATGCCAATGTAAATAATTAAGCATAGAACTCGATGTTTAATCATGAGTAAAAAAAATAAAATGAAAATCAACCTTTGTAGAAAATAATGCTTGAAATAAAAGTTGTAGATTTCCTAATTTTCTAAAACTTTAGTTATAAATAATTTTTCATAAAATGTACCAACAATAAGGCTGCTATCTTAAAAAATCCCATCTGTTTACCAATTTTACTGAAAAATATACTGATGCAACATTAAGTGTTGTAGAAAAACATATTTTAAATAAAAGTTGTAGGTTTTTAATTTTCTACAATTTTTATTGTTTAGGCTTTTGCCCAGAAAAGCATATTAAAGCCACAATCTTAAAAAACAATATTTTTTACCACAAAAGCACGGACCACAAAGAATTTCAGCAGATACGTCTCTAACCCTATCTTGTAGAGCATAAACAATGAAGTAAATGAGACAATTCTTAAATAAATCGTAGGGGCTGTTTTTGAGAAAATTGCAAAACAAGGTGAAAAATTGCACAATACTACTATTTCCAGTAGACCTATTTTTATGAAAATGTTCATGTCGGGTGCCCTTAAGGTACCTAACTGAAATTCCAAGTTTCAAGTTAATATGATAATCCATTCTTGAGATACTTCGTTCACCCAATCACACAGACCAATCATGAAAAAGATGTTTAGTTTTGGGTACAGAGGGCCTGAAAACGTGCATTTCTGGTGAAAATTCAATTTTGGAAAGTAGATAAGTAAATAATACATTCCTCCCCTAGATATTCATATAAGGCAAGAGAAAGTAAAAAAATCTAAAAATATTTATTTAATATTCCAAATTGATTACCTAAGGAAAGGAATAATTTGCATGTGAAAATGTTAAAATTGTAAGCAATGGTTTTGGTTAGCTATACAATGCTGCTCACTATTTTAAAAAATTCATACAAAATTACTAGACAAAAAATAAAAAAACCCATTCAAAACCCCCCAAAAAAATATAAGAAAATATATATAAGAAATATAAGAATAAAAGAAAAAAATATTCAAAAATCCATTAATAAATACCACCTGAATTTTTAATTATAGAATAACTAACTTGATAAAAATAAAATATAAAGAAGGAAAAATTATAATCTCATTATATGGGTTTTAAATAACCCAAATTATATTTAGCCTACCTAACAATATTTTTAATTAGTTTTATCAAAAGAAATGTTGTGAACACCTTTTAAAAAGAAAATATAAATAGTTTAATGGTATGATATAAGATTATAGTATAGGTTTACATTTCTGATTTTATCACAAGTACAATTTTTCTGATAAGGAAATTACTGAAAATGGAACACACATACACAGAAGGTTATGATAAACTTAAGTACTATTAACAAGAAAGGTAATTTGATATAATATAAACAAAATAACTTTCTCCCTAATTAATTTTAACTAATTGTTTGCTAAACTGACCTATATTTTTTAAGAACTTATAAGAAGACACATGGTAGTGACATTTGATTAAACCTTATTACAGGGAATTGATAATTTATGTTGGTAGTGTTATGTAGAAACAAAGGCAAAACTTCCTATAACGAGAGATGAGTCATTTCCTTACAATTTTTTTTTGCAAAACCACAATTTATCAACAACAGTGAACTGCCAACTACTACAGCTCACAGTCATTTTATAAATTCTAGTCTTTTACGGTTAACAAGACAATTAAGCTGGCAAGTGTCATTGCCGTTAATTCTGACAAAAGCGGTGATTAAACAATTGCTTTTAGGACATAATTTTGTCTAGTTTGGAAGGATAATTAAATCTACATTTACTGGAAAAAACTGTTTTTTAAAATGTTAACCACAGACCAGTTCCATTGTGAATTGGTTAATGAACACATTATTGAAACACAAGTGTGATAAAAAAAAATTAATGTGAACTCAACTCTACGAATTCACCTGTGGAGGGCTTCTGCTCTCGAAAAAGGACACAAAGAATTGTAGTATGACATCCACTGAATTATAAAATATCAGTGTTATATTAATACAAGATAATTTTTTTAGACTCTCTCTCACTTCAACTGCAGCACTTAACCTATAAGATGTACCCCAGTTAAGCTGCAAACTGAATGGAAGGTTGGATGGAGATGCCAAAGGAACACTAAGGCAGTAAGTAAACACTAAGTGAGGGTGTCATTTGCAGAGTGGAAAATATGTGCTTTTCAGAGGGCCCGGCATATTGATAAGCGTACTTTTCCACTCAATGAGGAAGGCAATGGTAAACCACTTCACTCCTTGGTTACTTAGTAAAACCTCTACAGGTTCAAACCAGCCTTTTGGCTGATGACCTAAACAACAAGGCAGTAAATATGTCACGTGTTGGGAGCTGGGTTAATATGTTGGACCAGTTATGTGGTTAGGCACAGGTTATAACACAGGTTTCCAACCTGTACAAGTCTGTGGACCACTAAGCCAGAAATTGAACCATATGTGGACCACCACAACTCCTGACTTCCTTCCGGCCAATATAGCGGTACGTAATTACCCTCCTGACAAAAAGAAGGGATACAGAAATGTCTCGGAAAAGAAATTTAATTCAACATCTGACAGTCATCGGATACATTCAACCCATTTCGTTCAAATAAACATCACTTTCGAAACCCCCATTTATTTGGCAACTTTTTATTGTATAAACATAGGTCCTCCCATGGACCAATGGCAAACGGTAAATAGCCCACCTGGGGAAAATCACTACACCGATTCAGAGTGAAAGAGGAAATGATGGGCAAGATTATTAGAACAAGCACTGGCGACAGAAAACTGTCATGAATTTTTGTAAGTTTGAATAATACCTCTCTAACTGGAGAAGTAACATATACAATTAAATTAAGTAGAAAGAGAGATGGATATAGAACTTTATTGGGGATTTTATATCTGACTGTTTTGCAATTATTGGTAATGCAGATGGTAGGAAGGATGATAGATGAAGATGCATGATGAAAAATGCCAGACCTGACCGGGAATCGAACCCGAGACCCCAGCGTAGAAGCCAGTCACGCTAACCATTACGGCAACAAACCGGCCAAAAAGCTGTGAGAGGTAAAAAGAACTGCTTCGGACAGGAGAAAATACTGTGCTTGGATGTGTACTCCAATACTCAAAGGCTCACAAAAGTAACAAAGAAATAATAGAGGAGGAGGAGGAGGAAGAGGTGGAAGAGGAGGAAGAGTAGGAGGAAGAGGAGGAGGAAGAGTAGGAGGAAGAGGAGGAGGAAGAGGAGGAGGAGGTGCACAGCAACCTTTGTGTGATAGTATTAAATAGATAACACTATCTATGAAATAGAAAAAAGCAAAATCAAAATGATCCAAGGTTGAAACGTAATACAGTAGAGATTTGGTATTTAATTATTAAAAACTATTACTGGGGAAAAAATTATAATAACTTGTTATATTTTGATCTGTTGCTTAATTAGATAACATTATTATCAGTATTATGAGATATACTACTGAAATGCAACAGATACTTCAAAGGAATCACTGTTACTTAGCGTGTAAAAAAATAAACAGATAAAAAGACAACATAATATTACCAATTTATCTTTGATAAATTTACCAACAATTAAGTTATCAAGGTGAACACAAAATCAATTATAAAACTACAGTAGTTACCAATTAGTAACTAATCAATACTTATCAATTAACTGCGCTAAAAAAAACTACATCAATGCTTTAATAAGTAAGAGGCAAAAAATTCATTAAAACCTTATCAGGCTGTAATATTAATTAAATGTTTACATTTAGTTAACATCTTTTCAATTTCCATCCGAAATAAGGTAAGATCATCAACAAATACATAACTGTAGATCTCATTAAATTGTTTGATAACAAAATCTTATCCGAAATTGCAAACAATAAAAATTGTAAATTGGCGGTCGAATACGAATGAACATCTTGGTTTTTTATCAATACATGTTTCTTCCTCTTCAAAAATAATGCACACTTATAAATGTAAATGCATGGAGACATTATTTTAGTACTTAAAACAAGGGTTTATAAGAATTACGTCTTTTTGCTTCTAAATTGGCCCATTTTTGTATCCTGGAAACGACATATGCTTTATCCAGAGATCTTCAAGAAATAACCAGAAAACAATATTCATCCCTTGACAAATGTGACGGAACTAAATGTTTACAGCCTGAATAGGAAGACTGGAGAATATCGAAATCGATGAAGGGAGCACGTAGAAAGAAATTCCTGAGGGAAGGATCCTCCTAAATGTTTTGCAATACTGATCGGAGGAGAGGAGAGATGTTGGGAGGCCACGCAAGAGATAGAAATAATTCAATAGTTTTGTCGCTGTTGTGAGTCTGAACATGCAGGAGCCTAATCCTTCATTGTGAGAAGAACAACAACAAAATTCGTAACTTTTCACGTAGTACAGGCTATTCAAGCAATTTATAACATAATGCAAGAAGCGAACAAAAGAATCACCAGTCACATGTATGGACACGATAAAGAAAGAAAAGGGGAAGCCAAAGTGTTACTCATCCCGCACCGGGTTACAGTATACCGTCGGCAAAATGCATCGCCTGCTTAAGAAAGGAACCTCCCCCGAGTGACACCGGCGTGCCCGTCAACTTGGCCTCTGAAGAGCTCAAGTTAGCCGACAAAGCACCTACGACAACAAGAAGATAGGTCATACCGTATCACCTTCAGCAGGTCATCCGTTACGACGACGAGTTGAACAAGCCCGGGTACTGTCCAACATCCAGGCAGTCCTACTGCCCAAGAAGACCGAAAAGAAAGCATAAGTTGGTGGCAGCAGCTCTTCACTACGCCCAACGGTGAATCTAATCTACATAAATTCCAGACATCCCAACAAGGAAGTATGCAAACACAACCTTCTACATGAGAATAGATAAAAATTTTGAAGGCGAATTCAGTGGGTTTAAATTTATGTAAACTGAATTAAGGGGAGCACTATACCGTGAAAATAAAAAAACCGATTTTTCTATTTTGGCGCCATTGCCTTCTGTATCTTTATCTGTGTAATTACATATAACAATCATAACTGTACCATAGAAATTATGGAAGCTATACTGATTTTTGTTAAGTAATGTTTTGACCAGAATTTCTTTTAATTGAGTTTATCTGTGAAAACAATTACGAGTTGCGATATTCAAAGAACACAGAAAGCTGAGAAGGCAATGGAAAGTGTGTCAAAAGAAGCAAGACAAGAGAAAAAAAGAGGAAATTATTTGAGGAAAAAGAACAGTCTGGTGAGGATCAATATCATGGTGCAGGCCGATTTTAGGGTAAGTAAAACTTTACAGCTCATTTCCCGTAACTTCACTTTTTTCAATAAAGGTACAGTTTTCTCAAAAACTATTTGACTTTGAAGGTTGAAATTTTTTGAGCATGTTTCCCAGTATAATTGTAACATTTGGTACTAGAATCATTGCAGTATTATAACTAAGTTTGAAATAAAATAAAAAATTCTACAAAAATATTAAATTGTTTTGCATTTTTCAAAAAAAATTCTCGAAATGGTATCGCTAGCTCTACATTAATAATTCTAGTACCAGAGCTTAAAAAGATGACATAGAAAACGCACAAAAAAATTAAAGCCCTAACTCTTAACGGTTTCTTAGAAACATGTACCTAAAAACAAGTCAATTTAACGGTTAGATAGGAGGTATAGTGCTCGCCCTAAACTCGTGAAATTGCAAATTACACAATAATTTGGTGAATACAGTACGTAGATACAATAAATTTCTCAAAAAATATCCTTCAGTACAATCTATTATCAATGACCCGAAATCCTTTCAGACCAATTTCGGGCCGGCACGTGGTGTAGTGATCAGCGCAACTGGCTACTATGCCGGGGTCCCGGGTTCGATTCCTGGTCAGGTCTGGCATTTTTTTCATCAGTAAATCACCACATATCATTACCTACGCACAAGCCCAAGGCTTATGTAGGCATCATCGCTCAATAAAAAAAATAAATAAAAAAAAATAAAAAAATTGAAGTCAGGTGTTCTAAAATTCACTAGTTAATTTTAACATATCGCACTTTTAAATCAAATTTCTTAGAATTGTAAAACATATTAATAACAAAATTTTCCTTGTAATTATAACAGAAATTATCTTTTAGTAATAAGGAAAAAAACTTTAAAAATTATTTCACAAGTATTAAGGTAACTGGAAAAAATTTATAGGTTTTTGTTTCTTACAATGTTAACGGTAACTTAGGAAAAAACTAGTTATACCTAAAACTGAAATTAAACCACTCAATATAATTAAAATTGATTTATACTGCAATAACAAATTTCCATCAGTCTGTGTCGGGTCCGGTAGTGGTAAGTAACTTAAGTTTCAAGTTCGTACGAGATTCCGTTCTTGAGATATTCTGTTCACACAGGCACGCGCGCGCGCGCGCACACACACACACACATACACACACACAGACCAATCGCTAAAAACATGTTTTTGGGTTCAGGGGGTCCTGAAAACGTGTAGATCCGGTGAAAACTCGATTTCGAAAAATCGACATGAAAACAATACTTTCCTTCCTATATATTTATATATTGTTTAGGTCAACAGCCGAAAGGCTGGTTTGAACCTGTAGAGGTTTTACTAAGTAAAACGAGGAGTGAGGTGGTTTACATTTGCCTTCCTCGCTGAGTGGAAAAGTACGCTTAACAGCATGCCGGGCCCTCTGAAAAGCACATATTTTCCACTCTGCAAATGACACCTTCACTTCATTCACCACAGGATCTGGCTGTATAGTGAAATTCATTACTTTCAGAGAAGATAACTCTGACAAGTGTCTTTTACACCTCTACCTCTTCTGTTCTCAAATGATTCAGTCATTTGATTGGCTGACCATGTGATAAGAAACAGAACTATTTATTTTAGCCCTGCAACAAACAGATTGAGTGTAAATAATTTGACACTCCACCTGTCTGTTATGGGCAGATATTTATATAGGCAAGAGAAAGTAGACTAATAGATGGCGTTTTGGGTTACGGTAAATGGGCCCGCCATAATAATACTAATACGAAACCATCAAAATCGCTAACAATCGAGCTCCACAATACAACTGTTGATTAAAAGTTGTATAATATTTTTGCATGCCCATAAAGGGCAGGTGGAGTGTTAAATTATTTGCACTTAATCTGTTAGTTCCAGGGCTATAAAAAAATAGTTCTGTTTCTTATCACATAGTCAGCCAATTATATGACTGAACTATTTAAGAACAGAAGAGGTAGAGGTGTAAAAGACACTAGTCACAGTTATCTCTTCTGAGAGTAATGAATTTCACTATACAGCCAGACCCTGTGGTGAATGAAGTGAAGGTGTCATTTTCAGGGTGGAAAGTGGGTGCTTTTCGGAGGGCCTGGCATGCTGATAAGCATACTCTTTCAACTCAGTGAGGAAGGCAATGGTAAACCATCTCACTCCTCGTTTTTACTTAGTAAAACCTCTACAGGTTCAAACAACCTTTCGGCTGTTGACCTAAACAACAACAATATTTTAGCAACTCTAATATAAATATTTAATTGTATATTTATTTATAGGCCTACAACTTTAAATTTAACTACGATATAAAAGTTTAGAAGATAAATATTTATTTATTTCCTCATAGTTAAGTGTAGTTACCATCACAAATTAACAAGGCGCAAATGACTAACATGTTTAAATACCCATGACCTGTCGCAAGTATCAAGTACTGTACAATTAATTTCCTTACCATTGCATTAGACTCAATTTTTTTTTTTTTTTTTTTTATTACTTTTCCTTAAAGATTTTATGATTGCAACTGCAATTTACGGACATTTAAAAAATTTTATGTTTTATCTCATTAATAATGAATTGTTACAGAAGATTTTTTCCCTTTACAATAAAATGGTATTTTATTATTTTACACAAGTAACATCATTAAATTTCCCCTATTGTTATAACAATGTTATTTTTATCTTCAAAAAAATAATGATCCATTAAAGATCATGTAACAGATGGAGTGTCAAATTATTTGCACTCCATCTGTTCATTACAGGGCTAAAATAAATAGTTCTGTTTCTTATTACATGGTCAGCCAATTAAATGACTGAATCATTTAAGAACAGAAGAGGTGGAGGTGTAAAAGACACTAATCAGAGTTATCTATCTCCTCTGGAAGTAATGAATTTCATTATACAGCCAGACCCTGTGGTGAATGAAGTGAAGGTGTCATTTGCAGAGTGGAAAATATGTGCTTTTCAGAGGGCCTGGCACGCTGATAAGTGCATACTTTTGCCACTCAGTGAGGGAGGCAATTGTAAACCACCTCACTCCTTGTTTTACTTAGTAAAACCTCTACAGGTTCAAACCAGCCTTTCGGCTGATGACCTAAACAACCAAGATCATGTCTGAAATTTCATAAGCTGAATCCTGGGTTAAATTTGCACTGTACGTAATGCCATTCTCAGTAACATAACTTGTTGTTTAGGTAATTACCCGAAAGGTTGGTTTGAACCTCTAGAGGCTTTACTAAGTAAAACGAGGAGTGAGGTAGTTTACAATTCGTTTTCTCACCGAGTTGTGAAAAGTATGCTTATCAGCATACCAAGCCCTCTAAAAAGCATCTACTAGCCACCCTGCAAATGACGCCTCACTTCATTTACCATACAGGCGGGTTACTTAATGAAATTCATTACTTTTAGAGGAGATAGCTCTGCTAGTGTCTTTCACACCTCTACCTCTTCTGTGCTTAAATACATCAGACATATAATTTTCAATATATTTGGTTGACCATGTGATAAGAAACAGAACTATTTGTGTAGCCCTGGAACTACCAGATCTAGTGCAAATAATTTAACACCACCTGTTTGTTTTGGAGATCCTTTTTTAGTCTATATTAAATAAAAGTAAGGAAAGTTATTTTTTCAAGTCAATTTTTCGAAATCGAGTTTTCAGATCCCCTGAGCCCAAAAAAAAACATTTTTTTACCACCAAATGGTCTGTGTTGTGTGTGAGTGTGTGTGGACGCGCACGTGAGTGAGAACAAAAGAGCTCAAAAACGGAAATTCGTACGAAGTTGAAACTTGGAACTTAAGTCAGATTCCATGAGGGGACTCGATACGAACATTTTCAACAAAATCGGACTCTACCGCTAACCAGGCCAACCAGGTGGTTTGAATGTAGAAAGCTACAACAGTTTAAAAAGATTCTTTAGTATTAATAATTTTCCAAGAATCTTTTTTACATTTAAATAGACTGCATAGATTACATCATTAACACATAAATAAATGGTGATTTCATAACTTCAATTCATCAAAGTGTAATGCAGTGAAAGTTAAAACAAACTGTTTTAGTAGTATGTCCGACTGATACGCGAATTAAGGTTAACGTAGAAGAATGGTGGATTAAAATACACCAGATCTAACCGGGAATCAAACCCCTACCACAGAAATTATTTGTGCTCACCATTAAACTAATATACTGACCTAAACCAATAAACAAAATTTATAGGCAATATTTACGGCATATCTGTAAAGGTCGTTAAAGCCCATTAATTTAGACGGCTAGAACGAATATAATGAGATTTCAGGTACTATTAACATGTTTTCCGAAATTTTAATTTAGTAGTGTATTTAATCAAAAGTTTAATTGATTAAAAATTTTAGCGTTTAACAAAGTGAACTTTTTTTTTATTAACTCATGTTTACCAAAGAAAAAGTCACTTTTCTTTTGTTTGGTTTTACGTTCGGTTGTTTTGTGCATTAATGCAAATGCAGACGATGATGAGACAGGCAAAAATGAGTAATGGAAAAAAGTAAGACTTGACTGGGAATCGAACCCGGGACCCCTGGAGTAGAAGCCAGTTGTGATAATCACTACACCGCGGCTATTTTCATTAATATATACTCAAGGTCGTATTGTAGTGTACCGTGAAAAATATGAAAAACAATTGAAATCGGTAAATATTTTAAGAGAAATCCATCACAATGTTACTGTTGAAAATACTGAAATGTTACGAATTTTTTTCATTAAAAATCTGAGGACTGTCATTAGCAATAAGGCGTCAAGATTATCTACATAATGTAAACTGTCAATAAACAATTTCCGTGAGAGTAATACATGTATAATATTTTTACGATATTTAAATAAAATAATAAAAAAATATAGGTCTTAACCGTGAAAAAAATACAAAACGATGGAAGCGGAACGTAACAATTAAGCCTCGAAAGTGTTTGCTGCAATAACGCGACGTTTTAAGTATACAGCGTTAAATTACGTATTAACTGACGTCACAGGTAGCGGCGAACAAAATATCCCATGCACCATTATACTCGTACATACGTCTAATGGAGACACGCATCAAAACTTTTGTTGCTTCATAAGTTAGTAATGCACTTGCATTTTAATGCAAACTATCTACATTGAGCATAACAAATCAAGGACGTTCGTCTGCAATTTCTGCAGGTATGAATCCAAATAAATAACAGTGAACAGTAGTTCACACTCAACCATAACTACTACAGTCCGTAAAATAAAAGATAAAACCTATGTTTTTTTTTGTTTTTTTTTTTAATTTATTTATTTAACGTCGCATCAACTGCAACGGTCATTAGCGACGACGTTGGGGTGTAACTTTGTACAGTGGAGGATGAAATGAGTTTTTGTAACGTCTGACAATATGTCATGCCTGAGTGGGATTCGAACCCAGAACCGCATGATGAGAAGGCGAGCACGTTACCAACTACGCCAATGCAGCCGGCATTCAAACCTATGCTCGGAACCGCGTATCTCATGAAGAAAACATAAAAATTTCTGGTACGGCTCGTTTTAAAGCTTGGTTTTTGTTATTTTATTCGTATAAATTGCGAAACAGGGGAGTGCATTAGGCTTTTTCAAGCGATTTGGAAACAAAATATGTAGGCCTATCCGTTTTTTAGCGCATTTTTCACTTAGTCCATGTTTCAGAACATGTAACACTATCAATTTTGAGAGGAAAAATAAATAGCGTTTTAGAACAATGTTCCTGTATTTTTACTTTCTCTTGCCTATATAAATATATAGGAAGGAAAGTATTGTTTTCATACCGATTTTTCGAAATCGAGTTTACACCGGATCTACACGTTTTCAGAGCCCCTGCACCGAAAAAACATGTTTTTAGCGATTGGCGTGTGTGTGTGTGTGTGTGTGCGTGTGTGTGTGTGTGTGTGTGTGTGTGTGTGCGCGCACACACACAACAAAATAAAACGCACACACACACACGAAATAAAACAAAATTGTACCCGGGTGAAGCCGGGACGAGCAGATAGTACAACCAATATAGATGGAAGGAAAATTCAGAAATAATTTGTACTTTATACAGTAGTTGATAAAATGTCTTCTGTAGTGAATCTGAATATTCAAGTTCAGGGGTAACTACAAGTATAATGGTGTTATTGACTTAATAATACACAGCGGTGTAATTAAATATACTAGTTAAAACTAGAATAGAAAAAAGCGGAATCACTCACAACAAGGAAAGGAACTGCCATTAATAAATATACGAAAATATAAAGAAAACTACTAACACTTGAAACTGTGCAATTTAATTCATTATTAATAGTAAAAACGGAAAATAAACGCGAAAATATTAAAGGGTGCCCAACAATTAAGTTTGAGATAAAGACTCTGTTCAGAGCAGTTTCGAGATGAGATACATAAATAAAAACTCTGGTGTGAAACACTCACACGACTTTCTCTTCCAAATGTAAATAAAACCCCTACAACATTTTTTTATGTTTAATCTTAATAAACAATATAAAATGAAAAACAACCCAATTTTAATCATGAGTGAATGAAGCAAACTGAAAAGAAATAGTACATTTTGATATTACCGTTTTAAAAACTTGTTTTTATGAAATAAATGTGGTTTTTCACTTTCTCGTGACCTACATAAATTGTATTGGCAAGGAAAATATTGTTTTCATATCGATTTTTCGAAATCCGAATTTTCACCGGATATACACATTTTCAGACCCCTTGAACTCAAAAATAAATTTTTTTAGCGATGGTCTGTGTGGGCGCGAACAAATTATATCAAGAACGGAACATCAAACGAAGCTTAACCTTGGAACTTACATACCACCATTTTACCCACCACGAACATTTTCATCAAAATCAGTCAACCAGAAATTGTAGGTAGTTTATTAGCGCAATTTTTCACTTTTTTGCTATTTTCTCAATAAACAGTCCTACAATTTTTTTTAAATCGCCTTATTACTACATTTTTTTACCTCTACAAGGTAAGGCAAGAGTCATGTCTGCTGAAATTCTTGACAAAAGTGTATTTGACATGAAAGTGTTAAAGTGTATTTTAGTGTATATAGAAAGGCTTTATTAGCGTGGTAAATACAATAAGAAATATGTCATATGTGAGACCCCCATTTGCGTCTCACCAAGCCATGACGCAAATTATCCATGCATTGAGACCCTCATTCGAGACAACCCTAAAGCAATACCACGAAATCCAAATTTATGTCTCAATTGTTCTGTCGTGTAAATCACTAAAACTTATTTCATAATAGAATTTTGTAATTATTGTGCTTATTATTTTACCTGTATAAAAAAAATAAATATTACGAATAATTTTTTTATAGCCCAGGAGTTTAGTCAAGAGAAGTAATTTTTGGTGGTCAACCTGTTACGGTAGGACAAACTACTACGGTAGGTACACAACACTGCTTACAATCAAATGTTACGTAACACATCCGTAACATACATAGGCAAGCTTTTACATAAATCTAACATTTTCCTGAACGTTACATCTATGTTACACTACCTATCCATATTGTTTAGGTGATCAGCCGAAAGGCTGGTTTGAACCTGTAGAGGTTTTACCAAGTAAAACGAGTGAGGTGGTTTACATTTGCCTTCCTCACTGAATGGAAAAGTACGCTTATCAGCATGCCGGGCCCTCTGAAAGCACATATTTTCCACTCTGCGAATGACACCTTCACTTCATTCACCACAGGGTCTGACTGTATAATTAAATGTATTACTTTCAGAGGAGATAACTCTGATTAGTGTCACAATACACCTCTACCACTTCTGTTCTTAAATGATTCAGTCATTTAATTGGCTGACCATGTGATAAGAAACAAACTATTTATTTAGCCTTGCAACAAACAGATTGAGTGTAAACAATTTGACACTCCACCTGTCTATTATGAGCAGTACGTATGTATATAGACTATAAAATACGCTTGCATATAAAATGTTCCTTACCGAAGCATGCGATAATATGAGATGAGTAGATTATGAGTAGTTATCGGTTTATAAGCGTAATAACAGAGTGCGTGGCTCGATCCACTCCCACAAAGGGAAGGAATGACGATGATACGTTTATAGGCCTGACAGAGATAAACGCATCCTTAACCATTTTACGGCATGACCTTGGTTATTGTTGTCATTACAGTATAATCTTTTGCGCCTTTTAACAGCAAACTAATTTGTGCTAATATGTTAAATCAACCATTTTACTGTTATACTTCCTTCTACTCGTGTAAAATAAACAAAACGAAACGTTTACGCTTACACTTATAAAAATGAATTCATACATAAATAACCCACCGGGTTGGTGTAGAGGTAACGTCGTCGCCAAAATCAGCTGTTTAACAGCTGATTTCGGAGATGAAGGTTCCTGGTTCAAATCCTAGAAAAGGTAGTTACTTTTATACGGATTTGAATACTAGACAGTGGTAACCGGTGTACTTTGATGGTTGGGGTTTAATTAACCATACTCTCTCAGGAGTGGTCGACCTGGGTCTGTACAAGACTACACCTCATTTACACGTCATACACATCATCCTCATCTCATTGGGTCATGGGATTGCTTATTGTTCTAAATTGAACAGATTGCAACGTACACAAATTAGGAATAAAAAAATAATACATAAATAAATGGGCGGCAAACAGCAAACACTTTTCCACAAATGCACGTTTTTACTTGGTACAACAACTGTAAATCTGTATAAATAAACGGGAAAGCCCTCACTGACTGACTCGCTAGTCACTAATTCTCCTACTTCCACAATAACAAGAAAGCACAAATTCGGAGGGAATATTCACTTTCGGGTAAATATAAAAGTTAAACACAAACTATTTCGACGTTCCATCGTTAACCCTTAAACCGATATTTTCTGTTCAATAAATTCCGGACAAGCTAGATGGCCGGAACTCTGTAGAGATGTTACTTATAGTTCAACTACAAAAATTACCCCTTAAACATTTCTAAAATGTACCCCTAAAGGGTTGAAAATGTTGTTCAACCCTTAAAACAATATTTATTGTTTACTGAATTCCAGATGAGTTAGCTGAATTTCAGTGATGTTATTTATAAAGTAACTGAAAAAAACCTCTTCACAATTTCCAAAATGTAACCCTAAAGGGTTGAAAATGTTGTTCAACCCTTAAATCAAAATTTATTATTTACTAAATTCCAGACGAGTTAGCTGAATTTCAATGATGTTATTTATAATATAACTAAAAAAAACTCTTAACAATTTCCAAAATGTACCCCTAGGTGGTTTAAAAGAGTCCAAACCTTAAACCAGCGATTCCCAACCATCTTTACCTCGCGGCACAGATACACTTATTTTCATAATTAACCATAATTATATGCTTTATTTTATATTACCGTCTTTAAATATCAAGACGCGACTAATAAATAATGAGAAATCGTGTGTGTATACTAAGGAAAAACTACATTTTAATACAAACACAAATATACATTTTAATGCTGAGAGAAACCAAAAACAAGTTTATGAAAATATTATTATGTACATAAATTACACAGTACATTAGATTGGGTGAAATTTCGCGGCACACTAGTCGGGAATCGCTGTCTTAAACCAATATTTTTAATTTACTAAATTCCGGACGAGTTAGATGACTAGAACTCGGTGGAGATATGGTATGTATAGGGACGCTAACAAAATGACACCTCAACATAATTATAAAAAAATTTACCCGTAAGGGGTTGAAAACGGTATTCAATCCTTAAAAAAAAATTTTTTTGATTAAGTTCTGGACGAAGTAGATGGCTGAAACTCGGTAGAGGTGTACATATTGTAATGCTCCTGTGAATACACCAAGGGAAAAATTTGTATGATTTAGTAAAAATTGTCATTTCAGGTTAAAATTGAGTTATAAGTAAAATTCAAAAAGTGTTGTGCTCTGGAAACACCGTAGAATAAGCTGGCAATCTCCAAATACGGGTTTTCGAGAATTTTTATGTAATTTAAATTTAATGTTTTATATGGTCTTACCTATATTTTTATTTAAGATTTTACGTGTAACTGAGAATTTTACCTCAAATTACGATTATCTTTGTTGAAAAATTTTTAGGCTTAAAGTAATATTTCATGTCAAAGGAGTTGGTCCGACGAATATCGGCTTACTAGCAGACAATAGATGTAAGGGTCACTACCTGACTTTTGATCCAGATTCTTTAACTGAAATTTTTGTTACAGTCCTCGGACTGAAATTCTGATCACAGATTCGTGATCAGGCTGAAATTCTAATTAAAATAAGTCTAAACAGCACGAAAATCCGTAAATTTAAACCGTTTTTAGCTGAATAAGTTAATAAACCTATGTTAAATACAGCAATGTTTAGATCGCTAATTATAAGAGAATGAATGATATTTTTGTAAATCAATTCACACTAGCCTTTAGATACTACTCAGATGAGCATATTTCATTAAGATAAATTTTAAATTTAAGGCATTTCAGCGGCTGAAATCAGCCAAAAATGTTATAAAATTCATTTACATGTTATTCAAATGGGAGAACCCTCTCCAACATTTAATCTAATTACTCATTAATCGATTAAGATATGGTATATGTGAGTGTGGAATCGAAGGGTCCACATGTTGGGAAATAGAAAAATAATTTTAGATTGTTAAAATTCGTCGTCGTTCAGATTTTATTAAAGTTTTATTTTAACGTATTTTTCCGCATTTTGCAAATTTACTAATTAGTTAATAATTAACGAACCAGTTACAATTTCCACATGGGACTAATACTCACATGTGTGTTTTCAGAATCTAAAGTAATTTCGTGCATCACTTTAGTTGCACACGCTAAATTTCAAGTTATTTTTTACAAATTTCTCGTCGGCATTAATCCGATTTTATGGATACATTTATTGGTGTTTTTCAAGACGTGATAAAATTTGAACCGACGAAGCGATTTACTTCGGATAAAAAGCATTGGATTCAGCAGAAAGAGCTGAAAATTTTGACACCACTCCGGACGCTGAAATCCAAAATTTTCGATTTTGAGAAAATTAACCGGTTGGTGGGGATGAAATTGGTTCTGATGTGTATGACCAACCTATAAATCTTAATTTTCCCGATAAAAGAGGGTAGTTTTTAAAATCTGTAATTACATTTTAAAAATATTTATAATGTTTGTAAGTGCCAGAAACTTTACCCCTGATGCCTTTCTAATATTTTGAAGGTTAATTATAGCGTATTCAATAATCTAAAACATGTTTTAAGCAAGTTTGTTAAAATTATCAACCAAGGTAAATACGAGAATTCGGGTGCTAGAATTGGTATCGTTAGGGAATTTTTAGATCATAAAACTGTTTTGCACCACGAATCTAGGAGAGTCCGCCTTGAGATCTAATGCGTGTAACACGTATTTTCGATTTTGTAATTTTTCTAACTTATAGTGAAGTACTTAGTGGAAATTTCAATATGGCAATAGTCATGTCGTGCCGCATACGCGTGATATAGTGCGATACTTCATTGTGTGACTTTGAGTGCATTCATTGTGGGATACATAGTGCTGCGATTGACTTAAATTACTTATTTTTATTTTTTGAAAATAATTCCCGAGGATATTTTGTAATATTTTGAATATTCTTTGTATTTTAATTTGCATTTTGACCTTAAAAATATCGCCGTAACGTTGAACAGTTTGCTTTCATGAAAATAAAAAGGTCGGAAGATAAATTTAAAAGTAATTAATGTTAATGTTTTCATTAATGCATTTGTTCAGCCGGTGCTCGATCAAATTAAAGTCATTTGAGAATTATAACAAATTTTTACATGATCTGCTAAACGAATGATTAAATATTGGTTTTGATAAAGACTACAAATAAATAATAAATAATGACAGTAATAATGATGAAGTATTAGACTGAAAAGACAGCGTGTATAGCGTATAGTGAGACAACGAGGTGAAATCGCCATCACCGCCGAATTGTCGCCCATACCGAGGACGCCAACTGCATTATCCAGGTCTGCGCCGAAGAGTCCCTGTACTGCGGGATGCATACCGATCACCGAGTCCCTCATAAGGATTATGTGTAGTGCGCGAAATTGTCATAACCCTTATTCAATGGATTATTAAAGAGATAAGTAACAATTTTTAAATTATTTTGAGCTCAAATAATTTATGTCTATGCCCATGTATGTTATTGTACTTTTCAGGATCTTTTAGTTGTAAGAACTAGGTTATGTGATTGATCAGTATGTTTATGCGACGCAAGTATACGGCAGAAAGAATCTGCAACCCTGAGAATAAAGAGTAAACATTGTGTTGTCACTAAATTCATGTTAAATAGTATTTGTCGTATTTTTCAAGTGTTTATGTTTTCAAATGTAGCGATAAAATTTGATGGCGCCCACAAGAATAATGTAATACTTGGTGTTTGTTTTACGTTGAATAAATTCTCATTAATTTTGATTTTGCGTATGATTCTTGTTAATTTAACACCTAATTCCATTGGTGATAGTTGGTCAGATAAAGTTTGGGGTTTTACTTGTGTTCATTTTATTTTTAGGGACAACACAGTTCAAATCTCATTTAAAATTTTGTCTTTCAAAATTGTGAAGGGTCTTACTTTCATTTTATGCTTTATTTTAGTGAATCCCGTTTTTTTTATGGCGTTGTTGGACAGCGTGGGGCTAAATCTACAAATTTTGTAAATTTGACAGTTTTTTGGAAAATTTTATTTTTTGGAAAGTTTTGCTTTTGTTTGTTTTTTATTTCGGCCGTTACAAAGTGGCGCCCATTGTGGGGCAAAGTGGCAATCTCGCTCAGCCCACGTTGAAAAGCGACCGTTACAAAGTTTTTTATTTTTATATTTTATTATTTTTTTTTTATTTGTTTATTTTGCCCACGTTGCCAAAACCGGACCGTTACAAAGTGGCGCCCAACGTGGGGCAAAGTGGCAATCTCGCTCAGCCCACGTTGAAAAGCGACCGTTACAAAGTTTTTTATTTTTATATTTTATTATTTTTTTTTTTTTTTGTTTATTTTGCCCACGTTGAGAAAACCGGGGCGTTACAAAGTGGCGCCCAACGTGGGGCAAAGTGGCAATCTCGCTCAGCCCCCGTTGAAAAGCGTACCGTTACAAAGTTTCTTTTGTTTGTTTTTTATTTCAGCCCACGTTGAAAAGCGACCGTTACAAAGTGGCGCCCAACGTGGGGCTGAGCGGCAACCATTCGCACAAATTTTCAAGATTTTAAATTTGAAAATTTTCAAAAAAATTTTGAATAGAGTCGTGATTGATTTTAATTTGGGAATACTTCAGTGTGTATTTTTATACAGGTTGTTTGTTGAATGGGTAATTACATTAAAGTAGAATTTGTTAAAGTGGCTAGTTTTCATTTGATTGATTGTTCGTATAAGATAAAGGGGTTCATTGGTGTTTGGTTGTCCCGACTCAGTTCCACGGGCTACCCGTCGCGTCAATTAAACAGCTGATCAACCATATACAAGGCATCGACCTTATAACCTCAAACCTTAACCACTCGTACCACAGCCCAACCTTAGTGATTCCGTGAATATTTTTACTGAAAGTTTCTGGCATAGGTTAAGCATCACAAATGAAATTTCTTTTGTTTAATATAGTAATAGTATTAATTTTAGTATATTTTAGAAAATATGTGTACTTGACAGACGCGTTACCTCATTTTGAGGTTAAGTTTATACAATTTGAATTGTAGTGTGTGATTTTTCCGCGTGTTATTTCACAGATTTGTATACGTTGTTAGGGTAATTAATAGCTGCCCAATTGTTTATATAAGTTTTTATTTCAAATAACAAACCGTTGTCGCTGTAGATCATAAATTAATTGAGTATTTATATTGTACTGTAATAGTAATTTCGTGCCACGGCAAATGCAAAATTTGGAATAGGTCGCTTGTTTAAATTTTTCATAAAATTATTAAAATTCTTTTGTTAAAATCGGAAATGGATAACGGCCGACAGCAAGAGGTTATAAACGGGTCCACCGACGATAATCAACATAATAATATTAATACCGGGGAAAATACGGGTGGTCAACTAGAAATTGAACCGCCGGTTGTAATAATAGACAGCACGGATACCGAACAACCGGATCGATCCATAGCAGCTGGGGAGGAAGTTCAAGAACAAAGTACCATGATTTCGAATATAGGGCCAGAGGATACTCGGCCACGATTTCCATCATTTGATTCGCAATATCTTCAAATGTCCGAATTAGCGGATAGAATAGACTCTTCGCGGAGAACGTCATCACTGGGGAATTTACACAGGAGTATCGCAGGTGGTACTGATGTTACTGACCTTTTATATTCGGTGCTCGCAGGCATTAATCAATCGCGTGTAGAGACCACTAAACAAATAAATGATGTACGAGAAGCGTTTAATTTTGGTTTAAAAAGTTTTGAAGAACAACATGGCAATAGTCATGTCGTGCCGCATACGCGTGATATAGTGCGATACTTCATTGTGTGACTTTGAGTGCATTCATTGTGGGATACATAGTGCTGCGATTGACTTAAATTACTTATTTTTATTTTTTGAAAATAATTCCCGAGGATATTTTGTAATATTTTGAATATTCTTTGTATTTTAATTGGCATTTTGACCTTAAAAATATCGCCGTAACGTTGAACAGTTTGCTTTCATGAAAATAAAAAGGTCGGAAGATAAATTTAAAAATAATTAATGTTAATGTTTTCTTTAATGCATTTGTTCAGCCGGTGCTCGATCAAATTAAAGTCATTTGAGAATTATAACAAATTTTTACATGATGTGCTAAACGAATAATTAAACATTGGTTTTGATAAAGACTACAAATAAATAATAAATAATGACAGTAATAATGATGCAGTATTAGGCTGAAAAGACAGCGTGTATAGCGTATAGTGAAACAACGAAGCGAAATCGCTAAAGCGCCGTTCATCGCCATCACCGCCGAATTGTCGCCCATACCGAGGACGCCAACTGCATTATCCAGGTCTGCGCCGAAGAGTCCCTGTACTGCGGGATGCATACCGATCACCGAGTCCCTCATAAGGATTATGTGTAGTGCGCGAAATTGTCATAACCCTTATTCAATGGATTATTAAAGAGATAAGTAACAATTTTTAAATTATTTTGAGCTCAAATAATTTATGTCTATGCCCATGTATGTTATTGTACTTTTCAGGATCTTTTAGTTGTAAGAACTAGGTTATATGATTGATCAGTATGTTTATGCGACGCAAGTATACGGCAGAAAGAATCTGCAACCCTGAGAATAAAGAGTAAACATTGTGTTGTCACTAAATTCATGTTAACTAGTATTTGTCGTATTTTTCAATTGTTTACGTTTTCAAATGTAGCGATAAAATTTGATGGCGCCCACAAGAATAATGTAATACTTGGTGTTTGTTTTACGTTAAATAAATTCTCATTAATTTTGATTTTGCGTATGATTCTTGTTAATGTAACACCTAATTCCATTGGTGATAGTTGGTCAGATAAATTTTGGGGTCTTACTTGTGTTCATTTTATGTTTAGGGACAACACAGTTCAAATCTCATTTAAGATTTTGTCTTTCAAAATTGTGAAGTGTCTTACCTTCCTTTTATGCTTTATTTTAGTGAACCCCGTTTTTTATGGCGTTGTTGGACAGCGTGGGATAAATCTACAAATTTTGTAAATTTGACAGTTTCTTGGAAAATTTTAGTTTCTAGAAAGTTTTTCTTTTGTTTGTTTGTTTTTTTTCGACCGTTACAAAGTGGCGCCCAACGTGGGGCAAAGTGGCAATCTCGCTCAGCCCACGTTGAAAAGCGACCGTTACAAAGTTTTTTATTTTTATATTTTTTTTTTTTTTTTTTTTTGTTTATTTTGCCCACGTTGAGAAAACCGGGGCGTTACAATATATATATGAGATCGTTAAGACAGTTAATGAAATTGTCTTTTATTGAAAGGGGGTAAAATAATTTCCCGTCCTGAAAATAAGACCCATTTAATGTCTTATCATATTATTTATTACACCTTACTACTTACGAGGGTCGTTTAAAAAGTACGCGCAAAAATAAAAACTACTAAATTGTTTGGGGTAAACCTTTTTCATTTTTCGAAATAGTCTCCTTTTAGGCTTATACACTTCGTCCAACACTGCTCTAGTTTGTTGATCCCTTCCGAATAATAGGATTTGTCCAAGTCTGAAAAATAGCCATTCGTTCCTGCAATCACCTCCTCGTTTGAATAAAATCTTTTTCCCGCTAGCCATTTCTTCAAATTGGGAAACAAATAGTAGTCAGAGGGAGCCAAGTCTGGAGAATAGGGGGGATGTGAAACGAGTTGGAACCCTATTTCCATTAATTTTGCGACCACAACTGCTGATGCGTGAGCTGGTGCGTTGTCGTGATGGAAAAGGACTTTTTTGTGGGGCAATCGTGGGCGTTTTTTTTTGCAGCTCGGTTTTCAAATGGTCTAATAACGATGAATAATATGCACCTGTAATAGTTTTACCCTTTTCCAGATAATCGATGAAGATTATTCTTTGTGAATCCCAAAATACAGTCGCCATAATCTTTCCGGCCGAAGGAACTGTCTTCGCCTTTTTTGGCGCAGATTCCCCCTTCATAACCCATTGTTTAGATTGTTCTTTGGTCTCAGGAGTGTGGTTATGTATCCATGTTTCATCCACAGTGACGAAACAACGCCTACAGACCTGCAAATTCTTCTGGAACAGCAGCAAACCGTCCTTGCAACACTTCATACGAAATTCTTTTCATCCATTTTTTGAAAATCACGCGACTTCCTCGATTAAAACGAATGTCAAACACAAAGAAATAGACCGATCTGGATGAAACTACATATGTGTTTTTCCAACAGATGCTACTAACTAAACATATGCTCGATATGCGCCAGTAGTGCCATATATCTGACTTTGTACGAACTTTTCAAACGACCCTCGTACATTCTCTTTACGACAAAGTGATTAATAGATTGCAATGCCCAAAACAATTATTCTTTTATTTACCTACAGGTTGGAAAAACAGAAAAATCTTATAACTGTCTAAATTTTCTTTTAATAGCCACATAAAATGATAAAATTAATTGAATTATAACTAAAATAATTTTATGACATTACTTTTTCATCAACATAATGATACAAAAGGTAGTTATTACTTCTAAGAATCATTAAAAACAATCAGCCGTAAAGATTTCGTAAAATATAAATTACAGCTACAAAAAAAAGGTCACCGGTGTAAATAAAAAAACACGTCAAATAACCTACTTCATAAAATTTGAAGACAGTCTGTTTACACCAATTTCATTTCATTGATTTATTAACCGATTCATAAAAGTTAAACCTACTAGTGGATAGTGATTGGACCTAAAGTGGTGGGGATGTTAGTACCTATTTTTTTTACATAATTCCACGAGCTAAAATAACCAAAGGGCAAAAAGCACACTTATGAACAAATATTCTTGACAGAATAAAGTGGAATAATTTTGATAATAAGACAACCATCGTGACCTAGTGGTTAGAGCGCTAGACTGTGCTGCAAACTGCATAGCGAAAGGTTCCGGGTTCGATACCCCAGCTAGGGTCCGAAATTATTACACGATAAAATCCACCTATTATGTTCCGTAACGCTTGATAGTTGTTTACAACCGAATCAAACGCGACTTTTAATAAAACTAAAAAGTGTTAACATTTTATTAAAAACAATAATTATTTTGAATTTACTCTTAAAATACCTAATTAACTTGAGGCGTTCATTCATAGTTTTCTCTTGAAAAAAAGAGTAAGTTAAGAATGTACTTACTAGCTTTGTGGCGCCATGGCGCCTACAAAGCGAAAGGTCCCGGGTGCAATTTCCGGCTAGAATCTAAAAATCAAAACACCGTTCTATGATCCAAAATAAGTAGTCTCTTAAAGATTAAGCTGCTGATGCGACAAATTAAATTAAAAATCCTTTCTAAAGACTCAGTTGTTTAGGTAATCAACCAAAAGGCTGGTTTGAACCTCTAGAGTCTAGAGCCTTTACTAAGTAAAACGAAGATTAAGGTGATTTATTATTTTTATTATACGGATTTATAATTATTATTTATTATACGGAAGTGAAACATGGGTGATAGGGGCTGCAGAAAAGAAGAGGATAGAAGCTTTTGAAATGTGGTGTTATAGGAAAATGTCAAAGATTAGGTGGGTGAACAAAATAAGTAATTTAGAGGTTCTTAGGCGAGTGAATGAAAAAAGAAGTATACGGAAGCATCTTACCAAAAGAAGGGATAGGCTAGTAGGGCATATCCTAAGACATCCAGGTATTAGGCTATTAATAATGGAGGGTAATATTGAGGGAGTAAATTGTAGAGGGAGGCAAAGATTAAAATATATAAAGCAAATTACAAAAGATGTAGGGTGTTACAGGTATGTAGATATGAAACGACTTGCGCAAGATATAACAGGTTGGAGAACTGCATCAAACCAGTCGAGAGACTGATGACAAAAAAAGGTGATTTATCATATCCTTCCTCACTGAATAAAAAATTATGCTTATCAGCCTGCCAGGACGTCATAACCTTCCACCCTGCAAATGACATCTTCACTGCGTTCACCGCAGGGTCTGGCTTTATAATGAAATTCATTACTCTCAGAGGAGCTAACTCTTGACTACTGTCTTTTACACCTTAACCTCTTCTGTTCTGAGATTATTCAGTCATTTAATTGGCTGAACGTTTGATAAGAGACAGAACTATTTTTTGTAACCCTGGAACTAACAGACTAAGAAAAGAACTCTGAAAGATTGAGAAAAAAAACACTTTGTAAGAAGAAATTGCATAATAATCTCGAATACTTATTGTATTTATTATGTACCCAACATTGATAAAGCTGGAATAAACTGGTTCATAAAACTTGTACATCCGAACAACTAAACTGAAACAGTTTCTTGAAAAAGTGCATTATCTTCGAGAACATTTATTTCAATAATATGCAACAAAACCACGAATGTGCATTCAAGCTCAACAGCAACAATAAATGGCCATGACTGAAAACAGAAAAATATCAAAACGGTAAACGGGATACTAAAAAAACGTACTTGAGAACGATTTCTATTTATTTAAAAAAAACACGTTTTAGTACAAAAATAACAGTGATTTTAACACGATGTTAAAATCGACAAGGAGACTAGGAGGTAAACATAACGCTTCAGTAACTTTTGATCAAATATTGTACAGAGGCACACAGAAAAAAATATACTCAAGCTTTTGCACAAAGAAAAATCGATGAAGACGCGAATGAACTCTCTTTATTTAAAGAAAGAATATCAAATTTATATTCTGCAATGTTTACTTTTTACTTTCTCTTGCCCTATACGAATATATAGGGATGAAATATTTTATTTTCATACCGATTTTTTGAAATAAGAGTTTTAATCGAAAGGAAACTTTTTCAGGCTCCTGAAATCAAAAAAACATGTTTTTAGCGATTGATTTGTGTGTGTGTGTGTGTGTGTGTTTGTGTGTGTGTCTATGCGCGCGCGCGCGTGTGTGTGTGTGTGCGCGCGCGCGTGTGTGTGAATAAAATATTTCAGGAACGGAATAGCGTACGAAGTTTAAACTTGGAAATTAAAATACGTACCAACAGGGGACGACCCAACACGAACATTTTCTTCAAAATTGGTCCACCGAAAGTAGTAGTTTATTCGTGAAATTTTTCACTTTTTTGCGATTTTCTTAAAAACGGCTGCAACGATTTTTTTTATATTTACGAAATTTCTTAATTCTACAAAATAGGGTAAGCGCCAGTTAAAAATCGCCTCTTTACTAAATTAATTATGGTCTCTAATATAGGGTAAGCGCCATGTCTGCTGAAATCCTTAGGGGACCCGTGCTCTTGAGGTAAAAAATGTTTTTTTTAAGCTTGCGGCCTTAATATGGATTTTAGGGGAAAAGTATACATGTCAATTAGCGATTTTCCCTGTTTTTAAGTTATTTTTTAAGGAATGGTCGGCCTGACTCTGTACAAGACTACACCTCATTTACATGTCATCCTTATCTCATTGGGTCATGGGGTTGCTTATTGTTCTGAATTGAACAGATTGCAACGTACAAAAAAAAATTTAAGTCTGTTGATTTTTATTTTGCGTCATTCACTCATGATTAAGATTACGTTGTGTTTTTCATTCTGCATTATTTACTCATGATTAAACGTAGGTTACATTTTTCATTATTTACACTCCCAAGAGAAAGTCGTGTGAGTGTTTCACACCAGATTTTTAAAAAAACGGTCACGAGATATTTTAAATGGACAATATTAATCTTCTGTAGATTAAATAATATTCCATTAAATGTAAACGAACATTAAAAATATACGCTAACACATTCTTACGATAATACTGGACAGTATAACAGGAAAACTACCATTCAATCAATTTTTAAATAGCACACAAACCTCTTAAATCTGTATATATGGCAGTAAACAATCTATAAATAAATCAGATGAATATTAAAACGCAGTTAACAGCAGCAAAGACATGAAATTAAAGCACATGCGCCCTACATTCCACAAGGTATCTTTTTTAAGTTAAACCAAAACAAATTCAAAAAAGAATTAGACTGATAAAACACTTGAATCATGCAATGTTTTTTTTACGTTAACAAGAAACAACTGATAACCGGATAAATAAATAAATTACTTTCAAGGAACATCGAATTTATTCATTACATCAGAATAAAATACAATAGCTAGAGTCTCGATTACCTGACACAAACCGGTAGATGGTCGGATAAGCAAAAGTCGGATAATCCGGTACAACAAGATAATTTAAATAAATACTATATAGTAGGTACCTGCCCATAACAGACAGGTAGAGTGTCAAATTATTTACACTCAATCTGTTCGTTGCAGGGCTAAAATAAATAGTTCTGTTTCTTATCACATGGTCAGCCAAATAATTGACTGAATCATTTAACAAAAGAACAATTGAACAAATCAACTATTGAACCATTGAAGAATCATTGAACAGAAGAGGTAGAGGTGTAAAAGACACTAATCAGAGTTATCTCCTCTGAAAGTGATGAATTTCATTATACAGTCAGACCCTGTGGTGAATGAAGTGAAGGTGTCATTTGCAGAGTGGAAAATATGTGGTTTTCAGAGGGCCCGGTATGCTGATAAGCGTACTTTTCCATCCAGTGAGGAAGGCGATGGTAAACCACCTCACTCCTCGTTTTACTTAGTAAAACCTCTACAGGTGCGAACCAGCTTTCAGCTGATGACCTGAACAACAACATAGTAGGTACAGTACTTGTTGAATTTTAAAAATAAATCTAATGAAACAAAATATGTTTTGCAAAAATGACGATAAATAATTTTAACTTGTACTGAACTAGATGAAAATAACAAGGTAAAAGTACCTAATTACTAACAACGATTTAAAAAAAACGGCGAAATAAGTAAAACACAAAGAATATTTAACTCATTTATCATAATAGCATAGAATTATAAAAATGTTCGGCAGTACATTCTAAATTCTAAATTCATCTAAATTCTACATCTAAATTCTAAATGTTCGACCTACGAAAAGAATTTATACAAATTACTTTCAAAAAATCTCTGTTATAGACGATTGCCTATGTGACGTTTACGTTAAAGATATGTGCTCTTTTCTTTGTGTTAATATCAAGCCAGTGTCACATCACCATTATGTCCGATGGGGTTATTTCTTGTTGTTTTTCAACGTACGCTAAACATTCACTTCATTCGCCACATAATCTGGCTGTATAATGAAATTCATTACCTTCAGAGGAGATAATAGCTGGCCATTTACACAGATACTTACTGGCGGGTTTGGAACGCCGCGTACTTACTGTGTGTTGCCCACTAACTTAAGTTGAATTTACACGTGCTAGACTCGCGCTCCAGGAACGGCAAATACTTGCGCGTTCGTTTATGGGTGAGATACATCGAATTTTGTACGTTCCAAGTACGCGAGTAAGTATTTCATCCGGTTAGAAATACTAAACGTTTGGAGTGTGATAAATCTGTTTCAGTTCACGCTGTTTTAATATTTTATTATTATGGTTATACTTTATAGTAGACTTAGTTATTAAATTTTTTTTTTTTTTTGTTATATACGTACTTAGTTTAAGTTATTTGTTTAACATTTATTAAAATTGTGAAATATGAGTTTAACAAGCCTTGAAAAGAAAAAAGCTTTGGCTTTACCCATTACATTTCTTTACACTGATGACAAGCCTAAGAAACGGAAAAACGTTGATTACAAAAACGGGAGTATACACACGTTAACCTTTTAAACGAATTACGGGAAGATAATCCTGAGGCTCCAATTCGTTTGACTGCTCTTTTTTTTAAATTCCTTTCGGAAACAGTCACATATCGCTTGAATTTTTTATCACAACAAACTTCTTATCAGCCTTATTGTAGATTCTTTTTACACAGCTCTATCATTTCTTCATAAGCTTTTTATTTTAAATAGCGGTTCGTATACTCACTACTTCTAAAACTTTCCATGAACTTGGATGACACCTATACAATTCTATAAATTCCATCTTGAACTCCTTACTCCAATATCGTGTATCTATTTTCAATACGAAACAAAAAAAAACTAAAGAATACTAAAAATTTAAAAAATAAAAACTAAAAATCTAGGAGAAAAAATAAGTGGTAAAGGTTAAACAACAAAAGTTAACGAACGGTTTAGATGCAATTTCACAACTGGATGAAATAAGAACGGCACGTTCTAGACCTCAAATTAGTGGGATTGTCACACGCTAAACCCGCGCGCCAAGTGTCTCAATCCAAGTATCTGATGCGTCTCTCCCCTTAACACACACTCTTGTACGCGTTCTTGGTACGTGGCGTTCCAAACCCGCCAGTAAGTATCTGTGTAAATGGCCGGCTATTGACTAGTGTATTTTACACCTCTACCTCTTCGGTTCTTAAAAGCTTCAGTCATAAAATTGGCTGACCATTTGATAAGAAACAGAACTATTTTTTTATCCTTGGAACTAGTAGATCGAGTGCAAACAATTTTAACACTCCTCCTATTCGTGTTGGGCAGTTTCCAAGGTATTAAGACCAAAACCATTAATAAACAACGACCAAAACTGTAATAATGAAACACCCACACATAATTGTACTGAAACTAAACGATAATTTTTTTTTTTTGCACCCTGGATACTCCAGGAGGAGTATAGGACATGTCGTCAGATATAACACCTGAAATACATATAAGAATCACACAATGTATCACTACTATCAAGAAAGAAATTCTTGTACGCTATAAAAAGTTTCACTGATCAAGTAATTTTTCAGATTTTTTTTAAAGGAATTCAAATCCTCACAATACTTTAAAGATTGGGGTAGTTTATTCATGAATTTTCTCCCTGCATAAGTAGGTTTTTGTTCAAACAATTTTGTGGAGTGATTAGCCACAAAATAATTATTCCTGTTTCTCGTGTTATGATTGTGAACATTGAAATTCTGCATAAAATTATTTTGCCTAACATACATAATCACCTCAAAAATGTAGAGACAGGGAACTGTAAGCAATTTAAGCTCCTTAAATAGTGGCCTGCATGAGGTTAGCTGGTTAGCTCCCACTATACACCTAATAGCTTTCTTTTGAATTTTAAAAACCCTATTTATATTACCCATGCTAGAATTACCCCATACTAAAATACCATAACGGATATGAGACAGAATGAGGCCATGATAAGCTGCCATTAGTAATGTTTTATCATTTAATCTGGTAATTTGTTTTAGTGCAAATACCCCAGATGATATTTTACTAAAAACTAGATTGATATAGAAGTCCCAAGACAAAGATCTATCTAGAGATACGCCCAGGAACTTCACTGTTTCTACATGCTCTAAACTATTATTATGAATAAATACATCCACTTCTCTACTTTCTTTAACGTTATGTTTATTTTTAAACTGCAAGTACTGACACTTTTTCCCATTAACTGCTAATAACATTTGATTCAAGAACTGTACTACGGACTCTATGTTAACATGTGTATTTACTTCAAGAGCATCTACCAGTAAACTGTTACTGATTACTGAAGTATCATCAGCAAACAACAAAGCTCTGCCATTAGGTATGACTTCTGGTAACCTATTAATGTACAATAAAAACAGAATTGGACCTAAAACTGGCGTAAAGTAAATTAAAAGGCAAATGAAAAATGGAATTATTTAACGTAGCCTTTCGACAGATGAGTTCGAAAACTCTACACGGAATTCCAAGTAGCTTACACGAGTTTTTGGGAGTCCATCGTATAACTGAGAGAATTTTAACAGAACTGATTTTTTTATTTTTAAATATAATGAATAAAATCACCTTCAAAGCCCTGGAAAAGCCATTAAGAAAAGAGAATGAAAAATTTAACATTTCCAGTCGTTGCCTTTCATTTAGTATTCAATAATATTGTGACGATATCGTAAGGGAATGTTCGTAAGGGGATTGTTCGAGAGGGTTCTGGATCAAGAGATTCATAAAGTGTTGAATAGTAGATAATAGAAGGACAAAGTAACAATAGGGTTAGTTATAAAAGGATATTTAAAAAGGGCCGTGTATAATAAGGTAGGGTCTTTTTTGTAAAACTTTTTGTGAAAGAGTCGGTTGGTTACCTGTAACACCTTTTATTTAATTATAACTTGTTTACATAAGTTAAGATTTCTCCAGAAAGGATTTTTGTATCGAATCTCCGTTTTTCTAGAATATCTCTTTGATCTACCTATATAAAGGGAACCCAAGTGCGGTCAGTGAGTTAGTAGTCGTTTGATCTTTGACGAGTGTTTATTGAGTGTGCTATCAGTACGTAGAACAGGTCAACGTATCCGGGCATTGTAGTGGTCAACTATTGTTATACTATCTTATTGTGTAAGTACATTATATTCAGTTTTTGTGTTATGCTGCATTGTGTATAATTATTTGTAAGTAGTACTAAGTAAATGCCATTTTGATTTTCTAGGAATGTCATTTGAGGATTTTCTAGGAATGTCATTGTAAAGAGAGGAGTAAGACAGGGTTGTGTTTTGTCGCCACTACTGTTCAACATGTATAGTGAAGCCATATTTCAAGAAGCCATAACAGAACTGAGTGATGGAATCTCTGTGGGTGGAAGGATAGTAAATAACATAAGATTCGCTGATGACACCGTTGTGATGGCAGACACCCTGGAATCGCTGCAAGAGTTGGTGAATAGAATTAACGATCATTGCATTGGATATGGACTTAGAATAAATGAGAAAAAGACTAAATTTATGATTGTCTCGAAAGCAGAACATGGAAATGAAACATTAACAATAGAGCAAACCCAAATAGAAAAAGTAGAGACATACAAATATCTGGGAACCTGGGTTGATGGCAAGAATGACCAAAGTAAAGAAATTAAAGTACGAATTGAAACTGCAAGGCAAGCATTCATAAAATTGAAGACAATGCTAACAAACAAAGACCTTCAGTTGCCTCTCAGATTGAGGGCTCTAAGATGTTATGTATTTTCTATCGTACTATATGGAATGGAAGCTTGGACATTGAAGAAACAACACATAAAGAAGATAGAAGCGTTCGAAATGTGGTGTTACATGAGAATATTGAAAATTCAGTGGGTCCAAAAGGTTACCAATGTTGAGGTGCTCCGACGTTTAAATAAGGAGTTAGAAGTTATGAAAAGTATAAAAACAGGAAAACTAGAATATTTGGGTCACATAACCAGAGGAGAAAAATATGAGTTGCTGAGAATTATTATGCAGGGAAGGATCCGAGGAAGAAGAGGCGTAGGAAGAAGACGCATCTCCTGGCTGCGGAATCTTAGAGAATGGTTCAACTGTAGTTCATTGCAACTATTCAGAGCGGCAGCCAGCAAAGTGACCATAGCCATTATGATATCCAACCTCCGATAGGAGATGGAACTTTAAGAAGAAGAAGAGTACTAAGTAAATTATTTAAGTTATTTATTGTATTACTCCATTATAATTTATTTATTATTTATTTTGTAAATCTTTTAGTTGTAATAAATACTTGTAATTTGAAACTTTAGTGTATTAATTATTTAATCACCTAGATCCCGAAACGGACCTTAGCGAAAAGTATCACAATATTTTAAAAATTTTAAAAGGATAATACACCACTTACACGAATGGCCCAATCACACAAATTGAATCATTAAAAAACAATACGTGCATATTGTAATACAGTTGCAAATAAAAACTGAAATTAAATTTAAATAAACATCGTACTGAATACAAACATCATTAATTTAAACTATCACAATTAATTTACTTCCCGTTTAACAAAGGTCGAGCGTAAAAATGTATCTTACTGGTCAATTCCTTTCAACAATGCGTTTGCTGAATTGGCAAATTAATGCAATTTAGGAGCTCCGTTTTTAATATGCAAAATATTTATGTGCAAAAATTGAAGGACAACGATCAGACAGTATTAGGATATATCCAGTTCACGCTACAACGGAACTAGATTTCGCTTAAATTTTATAAAAATACTAAAATATTTTACATTATATTGACGCAATCCGTCACTTTTATAAGAATACAGCTTTGTGTTTTCACGTACTCATTAGGCCCCTACTGGCGTATACATAAGAACAATAAACCATTAAAACAATCGCTCTAAAACGCACCTTAACACCGAAAAAAAATTCGAAAAAAATCGTATGAAATCATGAGAACGTAATCATGAATCACGTTAATTTTTCCATGGACAACATTTTTGCCAAATAAATTAGACCATTGCCCATAAAACAGGCAGATGGAGTGTTAAATTATTGCACTCGATCTGCTGATTCCAGGGCTACAAAAATAGTTCTGTTTCTTATCACATGATCAGCCAATTATATAACTGATGCATTTAAGAACAGAAGAGGTAGAGGTGTAAAAGACACTAGTCAGAGTTACCTACTCTGAAAGTAATGAATTTCATTATACAGCCAGACCATGTGGTGAATGAAGTGAAGGTGTCATTTTTGCAGAGTGGAAAATATGTGCTTTTCAGAGAGCCCGGAATGCAGATAAGCGTACTTTTTCATTCAGTGAGGAAGGTAAGGGTAAACCACCTTACTCCTCGTTTTACTTCGTAAAACCTCTACAGGTTCAAACCAGCTTTTCGGCTGATTACCTAAACAATAACGTTGTACAGTATATACATTTTTTTATATTAGCAGTAAAATTACTTTAATTTTCGAGATGGGTAGCTGGAAAAAAAACCTGGTGTTTTTTTTTTTATTATTTATTTATTTAACGTCGCATCAACTGCTATGGTCATTAGCGACGACGTTGGGGTGTAACAACTATGTGAAATGAGGATGAAACGAATTTTTGTAACGTATGAAAATATGCCGTGCCTGAGTGGGATTCGAACCCAGGACCGCATGATGAGAGGCGAGCACGTTACCAACTGCGCCAATGCGGCCGGAACCTGTGGTGTTAAAAGTAGTTTTTGTTGTAGGAAAAGCAATTTAAGGGAGTCGGCAGAAGAAAATACTAACCCACAAAAATTCCAGCATGATTTATCTTAAATATTCTGTAAAAATAAAATTTACGGCACATTTTAAACAGGATGCTATATTTACGATCTTAATAACTTAGATTAACAGAAAATAACAAATGTTTAACAAAAATTCAAAGGCATGATTTTTAAATTTCAGTGAACTTGTAAAATTACATTGCGTAAATTTAAGTTCAATTAAAAAAAAATCAGCCGGACGGACATTCTTAAAAAAAAATTAATATGTAAATAAATAAATAATTTTTGACTTAAGGTATTATTGTACGAGAAGTTCAGTCGAAATCAGGGAATCCAAAAAGTTTGATCGCAAAACTGTCTCCTTCATTGCAACAAAACAAAAATTGAAGATAAACTGAGAACGAATAAATCTATTCGCTTTAAAATCAGTAACTGAAATTAACTTTTGAAAAGATTAAGAGCAGAAGTAAGTAGTGCAGTTGTTATTTATAGTATCAGTTAAGTAACTATGAATACCAATCAATCTACCAACACAGACCACAGTAATGATCCAACATGAAAAAGGATTAAAAAAAACCAACGGCACAAACCGCTTCAGTGACGATGAACTGGTGAAAAGGGAATACACCTAACTTTGCTCGCTGACAACTGATTTGACATTGATTGTTATTAAACGTAACAATCAATAAGGATACCTCACTCGGAAGCTCCGCCCTCACAAACTTATTAATCACCTTGGTATCATTTACACTAAAAAAAAAAAATCAATTGTACTACCAACAGTAGCCTAGTAACGATATTCTTTTTGTAAAATACGTTACGTTGAATTTACGTACAACATATTATAATTACAATAAAAATCAAAGGTATGACGACCTTTCTCGCGAATATTTAAGCAATACAATAATTTACTCCTTTTGCCGATTTTAATTCTGTTATGTACAAAAAAGTACACATATGCCTATTACCACGATACATCCAGCCAAAATGCTACATGACATATATACGAAGAAAATCAATGGTACGTTGACCCTCTTAACTTGTTTGCCAATCTTCTACAGCCATCAAATCTGACCAATTTTGGTACTGTATCCAGAAACAATCTGGCGTAAAACACTCGCACGACTTTCTCTTGTGTATTTAAATAATGAAAAATATCTAATTGCCGCTATACTTAAGTAGGCTATACAGTGGAAAAAACGCTTAAAAAAAGGTGTACTTTTAAATTTTTATAACGATTTTCACTAACTTCGATTATATACTGCACTTTTCCCCAAAGATACGTATTAAAGCTGAAATATATTTATATTTTTAAATTGTTTTACCACATCGCCACGAATTTATTAGACATGCCGCTTATTTCATCATGTAAAGCACAAAAATTTAGTAAATGAGTAATTTCAAACAAAATCACAGGAGCCGTTTGTAAGGAAATCGAAAAAACGTGAAAAATCGTAAGAATACTACTTCCGGTTTACCAATTTTGATAAAAAGGTTCCCTCAAGGTACCTAACTTGAGTTCCACGTTTCAACTTCGTACGATTTTCCGTTTTTTGAGATATTCATCCTTTTCAAGATATTAATGCAATTAGTGTAGAGGTCAGAGCAACGATTTCTACACCAGAGGTCCCGGGTTCGATTCTCGATCACGTTGTGGCATTTTTTCATAAATCACCCTTCTCATCGCCTGCATTAGCAATAATTGCGATAGAATCTGATTTAAAACAAAAAAAAAAAGGTTACATAAAAATGAAATCCTAATCAAGAGAGAGATGTACACACATGTACTTCGTACGGGCAAACCAGTGTTTTTCTAACCACCTCAATTACAGAATGTTTTAAAGGACTTACCTTTAAAACCTACAAAGATACCTCACAAATATAAAGCACGTGTTTTAACGCGTGCATTTCTACCCCAATATGAGTCTTATGTTGTTAATTCGATTCAGTTTTTAACAGTGCCCGCAAACATCGAACTAAGCCGTACTAAAAATCAAAACTTTATTAATTTTTTTAAATTTTATTAAACTTTGGCTATAAATAAAATTTTAATCCTCAAATTTAAAAAAAATTCTACATGGTTTTATCAAGAAAAGAACTGTAAATTTTTGCTACTAAACTGAGCGTCAGATCAAACCATTGTAAACACTTTTAGACAGATTTCACTTTAAAAGCATGTTGTTGTTGTTTCGGTCAACAGCCGAAAGGCTGGTTTGAACCTCTAGAGGTTTTACTAAGTAAAACGAGGAGTGAGGTGGTTTACCAGTGCCTTCCTCACTGAGTGGAAAAGTACGCTTATCAGCATGCCGGGCCCTCTGAAAAGCACATATTTTCCACTCTGTAAATAACACCTTCACTTCATTCACCACAGGGTCTGGCTGTATAATGAAATTCATTACTTTCAGAGAAGATAACTCTGATTAGTGTCTTTTACACCTCTACCTCTTCTGAAATGATTCAGTCATTTAATTAGCTGACCATGTGATAAGAAATAGAACTATTTATTTTAGCCCTGCAACGAACAAATTGAGTGTAAATAATTTGACACTCCACCTGTCTGTTATGGGCAGACAGGTGGATAGATGCTTATGGACAGATGCTTTAGAAGCATTATAAATAATATAAAATCAACATATTTTTATACGTTACAAAAAAAATCATTTCATCCTCATTCCGCACAGTTACACCCCAACGTCGTCGCTAATGACCTTGCAGTTGATGCGACGTTAAATAAATAAATTGATAAAAAAATTAACATATTTAGGAGACGACACCAACTGAATGAATTCTTTCACAAAACATCTTTTAAATTTTTAAAACTACGAAAAATATAATTTTCTGAAGTATAGTAGTTTGTTTTTTGGTTTTACGTTTGACTGTTCTACAGTTTCTGCTAATGCAGACGGTGGATAATGATTATAATGAAAATGAGTGATGACAAAATGCCAGACCTGACCGGGAATCGAACCCGGGACCCCGTCGTATAAGCCAGTTGCGCTAACCACTACGCCAACGGGCCGGCGTAAAAGTATAAAATTACATAAGTATACAGCAGTTGAAAATGGAAATGTGAGCGTGTTTAACTATGACAGCATAAATGCTGGTCAGTAATTGTAGTAGGACATAATGATAATTAAATTCCATTTTAAAATGTCAAGCGAAATTCTGCCAAGTTACAATAAAAAAAGAAAGAAGTGTTTCAACTCTGCAAAGCTAGAACGAACGATGCCCTCGACATTCAAGGCCGTTGTGTTCCCCGAACTACACCGATTGGTTCCTGGAATTTATTTTCAGAATAATTTTATCTTTTATCCTCCACCGTCTATCACATATAATTATCTTTATACTGAAAGAAGCACTACAGCGAATTTACTTAATGATTCATTGATTTTAAATATATTTTAGTTGGGTAATTAACGAGTTGAGAGTAAAAGCTTATACTAAAATGATTATATTTGGTTATAAATAAACCTTAACATACTGTTTAGAAATTTAAAATTTATTTAAAATACAGATCCAAATTTAGTCCTTCAGTCAGACTAAACTGTGGAAAAATGAAGTAAAACAGCATTCTGTAAGCAAGTTTCAGTTAACTATTGTTTTAAATAACTTCAAAAATTCACCGCGTATACACGTTTCTTACAATAAATTCAACAAAACTCTACAATCTATACTAATATAATAAAGAAGAAACGTCTGTTTGTTTGTTTGTATGAGGTAATATCAGAAACTACAGAACTGATTTTTAAAAATCTTTCATTGTTGCATAGCTTAGAGCTTCATGAACAATATAGGCCATTTTGCAACTTTAAGTAACTTTAATTAAGTGAGTTAAGCAACTTAAACTGTGACGATGTCGCATGTTTAAGTCCATCCGGTGCAAAGCACATTTATTTTTTCTAAGTCCTCTTGATGGTGTATTTTATGGGCAAGAAACACGATTCAACTTTTATATTTCATAGAAAAACGTGAAGAATAACATTCGATTCCAAAAACATTAAAATTCGGAAATATTCAAATTTTTTTTGTACTGTATTACATAAATATTTGTTTTCATTCGACAGGTAGCGAAGAGTCATATATTTCCAATTACTCTGCATACCGCACCCACGAGTTACTGTCTTATCTCAGCCATATAGTATCAACAGTCTCTTTCGTTTCCATCGGTATTATTCTATGCAAATTCTTTAATTATGTTTAATCGCAAGGACAAACATTTAAAACTGTGGGCATCGATTTGAGACAAGAGTGCTTCTTTCACTCATGGACAACTTTATGTCGGACTTTCTAGAGCTGGAAGTGCAGAAAAACAATTTATTTTGCTGCCACAGGGCAACAAAACCACAAATATTGTATATAGAGGTTTTTAAAATAATATAATGAGGCCTACATTAGCTGCTGTGAAGCGAAGCGCGCAGGGGTTGCTAGTAATATATATACGAATAAGGGGGTTTTTTGTCGAGTTTGGTCTCCTTGGACTGATTCCCGTAAACCTTTCTTTAAAAATATAACTCTCCACGTGCAGATTTGTCACCACTTACTGTTATTGTTTCCTAATTTCCCATTAATGCAGAACATAACTGCCCATAACAGGTAGGTGAAGCGTTAAATTATTTCCACTCGATCTGCTAGTTCCAGGGCTACAAAAAATAGTTCTGATTTTCTCACGTGGTCAGCCAATTATATGACTAAAGCGTTTAAGAACAGAAGAAATAAACGTGTAAAAGACATTAGTGAATTATCTTCTTCTCTGACGGTAATGAATTTTATTATACAGGTAGACCCTGTGGTGAATAAAGCGAAGGTTTCATTTGCAGGGTGGAAAGTACTCTCCGTCTATAACTGATGGCCTCCCTTGAGAGAGGAGCAGAATCGGCCCGCTACTAGCCTTCTCAATAACACTTCATTATGTACTACGTCCAGTGTACTAGTTAGCAGAAGTGCATAATGAAATGTTATTGAGAAAGCTAGTAGAGTTCCGATTCTGCTCCTCTCTCAAGGGAGGCCATCAATTTATAGACAGACAGTAGGTGCTTTTCGGAGGGCCTGGGATGCTGATTAGCATATATGTACTTTTCCATTTAGTGCAGAAGGCATGGTAAACCACCTCACTCCTCGTTTTACTTAGTAAAGCCTCTAAAGGTTGAAACCCGACTTCCGGCTGATCACCTAAATAACAACATTTTACGTTAAGGACTCGATAGGGACATTCTTGTTTTCTACGTCTAAAGTCTAAAAATCTATAAAAACCCCAAATCTCCAAATTCGTCAGCTGGTCGCTGACAATTTTCGAAACGGTATAATAATTTCATATGAAAAAAGATACATTCGGTAAATTTACATCATTGTTGTTTAGGTCATCAGCCGAAAGGCTGGTTTGAGCCTTTAGAGGTTTTACTGAGTAAAACGAAGAGTGAGGTGGTTTACCATTGCCTTCCTCACTGAGTGGAAAAGTGCGCTTATCAGTAGGCCGGACCCTCTGAAAAGCACATATTTTCCACTCTGCAAATGACACCTTCACTTTATTTACCACAAGGTTTGGCTGTATAATGAAATTCATTACTTTCAGAGGAGATAACTCTGATTAGTGTCTACTACACCTCTACCTCTTCTGTTCTTAAATGATTCAGTCATTAAATTGGCTGACCATATGATAAGAAACAGAACTATTTATTTTAGCACTGCAACGAACAGATTGAGTGTAAATAATTTAAACACTCCACCTGTCTGTATGGGCAGAAATTTACACCACTAGGTTTTCATAGAGGCAAAAAATTGATTAAGTACGGCATCGAGGCGATCAATTTTCAAATTTTTACAAATGAAAAATATGAGATGCCATCTTGTCAAGAGGTCTAATAATTCATGGTAGACTATAATAGTTGTATCAAGTCGATGACAAATGATTAGAACCGCCCTAACCTTAACAAACGAAAGAAATTGAATTATTTCACAACATAAAAGACACGACGATCAGAGAAGTAACAAAATCGGATGGGATAACTCAGGTAGAAACAATTTTAGACCGCAAATTATAGGTTAGTGGATACAACATTTTTCAGCGAACACACACACTCAGTATATGATATTACTCTATCACCACTACCTGTCCAACATTGAGATAAAAAAATTATGAAAAAATAAGTGAAAACTAAGGGGTTTGTATAAGAATAATGAAGGTCAATCGGCGTCACATTCAAATGAAAGTAGCTTCCAAGTTCTGTAAATAATTCGTGGATGTTGCCAACTCGCTTGTGAGAGAAGTTACATCGCTAAAGAAAGAAAGAAAGAACGAAAAGGACACTTATTTTAATAATTTCAATTATTAGTTTAACAAGCAATGATTTTCCCAATTAAAAAATTAAAATTATATAATTTTACATAAAAATCGAAAACGTTTTTAATACAACCAAAAAATTATCAATTTTTTTCAGCAGGTTTCATAAAAACTATATGAATTATCCCATAATTAAATATTCCTGTTACAAAATACCTATTTTAAATAAAAAATGCGTAAATCTAACAATATTTTAAACTTTTAACGCACATGAATCGTCAACATGTAATATGACAAGTTCGTAAAAATTAAAAACACAAAAGAAAAATCTAAAAATAATCCGCTCAGAATTTTAGTTCAAAGAACTGGGTCAAGGAAAATAATCACTTGAATATTTTTAAATTTCGTCCAAATTAAAATCTTGATTTTCTTGCAAAACACATTTAACGAGATGTTCTTCTTTTTTTTTGTTTTATGTCTGACTGTTTCGCCATTTCTGCTAATGCAAACGGTGAGAAGGATGATACATGAAAATCGGTGATGAAAAAATTCCAGACCTGACCGGGAATCAAACCCGGGACTCCGGCGTAGAAAGCCAGTTCCGCGCTAACCATTACGCCAACGTATTTTCTAATAATTTAAAAAGAATTTATTTAGATTTAACACTAAAAACTCGGAAGTTTTACACTATGAGGTTATTTAAATAAAATTACAAATAATGAAAATGTATTTATGCTTAATACTTAAAAGAAATTATTATTGTAGTAGAATATTGACACAACATTTAAAAAAATACAACAGACCATAGTAGACAATTATTTTAAGTATTGTTAAAAACAAAATTACAAAACCACTTGACATAGATAATCAAATTTTCCATCCGGTAACTTAATTGCTCTTAAATTAACGTACTTGATTACTTAAAAGTTAAACTGTTAGTAACAATCAGTATGATAAAATGACTGCATTGTAAATCACAGTTACAATATCAGAATTTATAATTAAAGAAATTGTTTTTGGTTACTTAATTCACTTAATTATAGTGCAAATGTGCAAAGAAAGGATTCGAAATCGTCTTTCAAATATGGATAATCCTTTCAGTTTAGTACAACAGTTACAACGGATGTAGAAAAAAGTAACTGCAGTATCTTGGAACCACTTCAAACGCAAATACCAGATCGCTGATCAATTCTACTGCTGTCTTGGTTTTTTTTACTACTACACACCGAGATGTGCAATAAATCGTTTTATGAAGTCCCGGACCGCTTTTAATTTATTATAATAAATTCCGGCTAGTTTCTGTTTTCATTCATAACCAACGTTAATGGGGATAAGAAAATAAATATAAAATTATTTCATCCATATGTTTTCATATAATATTGAATGCAATAGTTTCTTACTTAAACCTGTTGGTAATAAAAACAAATACTTAAGTAAATTCCCCTTTAATAAAAATTATCAAGAATTAACAATAATAACACGTTTCGTCCTTAAAGAAGTCAGCCTTAACCCACCGGGTTGGTCTAGAGGTGAAAAGTCGTCCCCAAAATCAGCTGTTTAACAGCTGATTTTTGGAGACGAAGGTTCCTGGTTCAAATCCTAGTAAACTTTTATACGGATTTGAATGCTAGACAGTGGCTACCGGTGTACTTTGGTGGTTGGGGTTCAATTACCCATACTCTCTCAGGAATGGTCGACCCGAGTCTGTACAAGACTACGCCTCATTTACACGTCATGCACATCATCCTCATCTCATTCGGTCATGGGGTTGCTTATTGTTCTGAATTGAACAGATTGCAACGTACACACATTAGGGATTACAAAAAAAAGAGAATAGACAACAGTAGTTAAGAGGGCCTTACCGCTTTAGAGGCAAAATCCATCCACTCGTCATTTAGGTGCTTTTAAACCATCGTGGTTAATACTCCCTTTTTTCCGCACAGGGCTATTGCACGAGTTACACCCTACTTCCGCCGGCCTTGATCAGAAAAACTTCTAAAATTAACAATTATTCTGTAAGAGATCAATTTTCATGGGTTTTCCTATAAAAATCTGTACGAGTATTAGTCAAAAAAAATTGTGAAAAATCGACGTCTCGCTGGTGTTTTTTCTTTATCTTTTTATTTAACGATCGACAGTATTGGCTAATGACGCCTACAAAACCTGGGATTGTGAGTAAGTAATGATATAAGATGATATATGGAAGAAACAATTCCAGACCTGACCAGTAATCGAATCCGTAACATGGCGTAGAAGCCAGTTGCGCTAACCATTACGCCAACGGGCAGACCGAATGAGTTTAATACCATAGGTCGACATAACCGGTATTCGTAGACCTAAATCGGATCACTGTAATTCGAAATTTTATAGCAGTCCCTTCAAATTCCAATTACGAAGGTTTTGTTGAAGACGTTGTTGTTTAGATCATCAGCCGAAAGGGTGGTTTGAACCTATAGAGCATTTGTTTCCAAACTGGCAGGAGGGGGGAGGCACAGGACCACGAGATAACTTTACCTTTCGTACGTCCAGAGCTGTTGCGATTCACGAGTCGAGTTTAAGCGTCTAATACAAAGTGTACCCCCACTATATCACAGCAAGCGCTGCGATGGTACTTAACTTTTTCAAGAACCTATTTGTGCGAAAAAGTATTTTCAGTAGCCTACTTTGTTGCAATAGAAACAAAGTATCGAGACAAACTTGACGTTGCTAATGATTTACGTTGTGCGCTTTCTAGTAATCAACCAAGAATATCTTGTAAAAAATGCAAGGTCATCCATCTCACCGATTTATTTTGTTTCTTACGTGTTTAATTTAAATTGAAACTGGTAATGTCAAAAGAAACAATAAAAAATAAATGTATGGTATTTCAACGTAGGTCAACTCTTTCTTTTTTTTTGTCATCACATAAAATTGGGTAAGGGGCGTGGGAAGTTTCAATCTATACAGAAGCGGGCGTGGTAAAAAAAAAGTTTGGGAATCACTAATCCAGAGGCTTTACTAAGTAAAACGAGGAGTTCGGTGGTTAACCACGTCTTCCCCACTGAGTGGAAAAGTATGCTTATCAGCATCGCAGGCCCTGTGAAAAGCATCTACTCTGCACACTGCATAATTATGATAACTTCACTTCGTTCACCACAGGGTCTGGCTATATAATGAAATTTATTACACTCAAGAGGAGATAACTCTTGACTAATGTATTTTACACATATACCTCTTCTGTTCTAAATACTTCTGTCATACTATTGGGGGAGGGGCACGCCCCAGACCACACAGAGCGTGCCCATAAAACTGCGGTTTAGCTACACTACACTCGCCTGCTTTCGAAGTAACGGGCGCTGGCCGTAGCACCTCCGTGTGCTAACCGTAGTAAAGGTATCACGCGAACTAATGTCCCAAAGCCGAGCGAGATAGTGGGAGATATGTGGCATAACTACGCATGCGCTCAAAGGTCTTTACCGTTATAATCCAAATCTGAAAACATACTACAGTCGTTATCTTGCTTGTTAGTTTACTGCATGTATAAACGCTTGCTCACAACAATGAGTAAAATTAAAGACAATGTTATTGGAACGGCGCGTATGGCTTGTGCGAGTGAGAGCGTTGTGCATTCTCTCACTCCCAAAGGCTAGGGAACATTAGTTCATCTGAATACTGTATATGGTTTGCGCAGTACATCCACGTGTGGTAGAGCCACGTGCAAAGTATTAGCTGCGTAACGAGCTCGACGGCTACTCGTCTAACGTTTACACGAGTACTGAGGGGAGTGGGGCGCCCTGCTGTTGTGACCGCACCCACTCATTTGGGTTGGCCTCTCAGAGGTTGTGGGTTCGCCTGCTAGGTAGCGCTCTGAAGCCACTAAGCTGCTTAAATTCCTCCGGAATGGGCGTGGTGGGCAGAGGAGTGAACAGATAAATACGCGTCATACTATTGGCTGACCATTTGAGAAGAAACAGAACTATTTTTGTAGCCCTGGATTTAGGAGATCAAGTGAAAATTATTTAACACTCCACCTGCCTGTTATGGACAGATTACTGTAGTTACGAAATAGATTACTAATATGAAATAGTTGAGACTGGTAAAAAATAACTTTCATTGTTAGTGTAAAAACGATAATCAACAAGTTACTAATACAAATTATCAGCTCAATAGGTGAACATTAAAATTAAATACAAAAAAATTCAAGTAATTATACAAGTTAGTAATACACAAGTATCTAAAAAAATCAAGTACATAATTCAACTATACTATTTACTAACTAATTACAAAAATATAATGAATATAAAATTACTTTTGACAGAGTAATTTATTAGAAAGATTTACAAATCGTCTTTATAGAGATGGCGGTTATTATCTCAAGGTAACTAACTATATACCTATATTTAAGAGATCATTGTATTATTCAGATTTTGTTTACACAGGTACTAAATAATTTGTCAAATGCTAATTATTGTGTTCTGCTTTAGTTAATACGGTAATCGTAGAGAATAAATTAAATGAGAGGTGTCATTTACGTATTGAACTAAAAAAATCTGGTGTGAAACACTCACACAACTTTATCTTGCCAATGCAAATAATGAACAATATAACCTAACATTAGTAAAAAAAACATTAGAAATAAACAAAAAACTAACCTCAATAAATATAACCTTATTTTAATCATGAGTGAAAGACGCAAAATTAAAATCGACCTCAGTTTGGCTTAAACTACGGAAAATCACTCTTTCACGCTAAACTAGGCTCTGTAAAGCAAAATGATCTAAATAAAATTTGTAGATCTTTTAATTTCCTATAAATTTTATTATATACACTTTTATCGTAAAATGCATACTACGGCCGAAATCTTAGAAAAATCGATTTTTCACTAGTTTTCGTGAGAGAAAAACAGAAAATAGTTAATTACCGCTAAACTAAGCGTTATACAAAAAAACAATTGAAATAAAAGTTGTAGGATTTTAAATTCTCTACAACTTTTATAATGTAAAATTTTGCGCTAAAATGCATATTAAACCCGGAACCTTAAAAAAACAAGTATTTTACGTGAAAACAGCCTCACCAAGAATTTCAGCAAACATGGCGCCTACCCCATCTTGCAAAGCATAAAAAATTTAGTAAACCAGGTGATTTTAAAAAACCCCGTTTTTGAGAAAATCGCAAAAAAGTGAAAAATTACACGAATAAACTACTACTTTCGGTTGACCGATTTTGATGAAAATGTTCGTGTCGGTTCCGGTAGTGGTATCTAACTTAAGTTTCAAGTTCGTACAAAGTTTCGTTCTTGAGATATTCTGTTACACACACGCATGCACCCACACACAGAAAGACCAATCGCTAAAAACATGTTGGTTTCCGGGGGTCTGAAGACGTGTAGATCCGGTGAAAACTCGATTTCGAAAAATCGACATGAAAACAATACTTTCATTCCTATACATTCATATAGGCAAGAGAAAGTAAAAATGAAGTAAATAAGGCCATTCGAAAAGAATCGCAAGAATCTATTTACACTGTTTACTAATGATTAAACATGTTATATAATTTATTAATAAATTGGCAAGAGACAGTCGTATGAGTGTTTCAAACCAGATATTTTTTAAGCACAAAATTATATAATTTTAAACAAAAATATTTAAAAATTTAGTTATCTGCACGCAATGTGAAATAACCTCCACACACAGGCTTACGCGTGTGGGTAAAGACTTATCTCATCTTATCAAAATAGTGGTACAATTTGTCTTGCCTTTAATAATTAATCAACCCACTAAATTAAAAAAAGAAAACACAAAAATTTCACGCAACAAAAAAATACGTAACTTACTAAATTTATCATCACATCAAAGAGATTGTCGACTTAAAATAAATACAAAACTACAGTAATAATGTTACAAGGCGGAAAAGATAAGAAAAAAGTAGGCTGCAGTATCATACAAATATATTTTTTATCTAATTGTTTGTCAAACATAATATTAAATAATATAAACCTATTATTATTAACGTTGAAGACTGAAGTTTGTTTCAGATGATTTGTTTTATTAACGATGATAACATCCTTGGTAATTTAACAATATTATTTTATATTTAGAATAATTAGGTGTAGAAAATTAAAACAAACTTTCAGGCAAATCTATTACAAAGCAATAATTCAATTAATTATCCAAAACTGAAGAAACGTATCAACGAACAAGCTTGCTAATGCTGGTGTTAACTAAAGCAGAGAATATATTTTTACGACAAAGAATTTCTCAACAACCATTACGACCTCAGTAACGTTTTGTACGTGAACTAGAGCTGTCATATTCCACTGAGAAATACGACACGCAAAATTTGTAAACTGAATTATACATCCCTGGAGAATTAAAAAAATGAGTAGTTTTACTTCGTGCCTTTTTTATTTGCTAACTCTTTAGTTTACACGAATTGTTCGTTGTTTACAAAGGAAAAGCCATACAATTTAAAAAAAATAGATATTATTACAAATTTGGGCCGTTTACCACCACCCCAAACGTCATTCATTTCTATTGAACGCGAGTCAGCTGTTTAACAGCTGATTTTCGGAGATGGAGGTTTCTGGTGTTTAATGGTTCGTTAAGGTACTTTAATGGTTGAGGTTCAATTAACCATACCTCTGTCCACAACTGTCCACTCACTTCTGGATTGTTCTTGGTTCCTCCATCTAGCTAGAACCTATAGCCAGATCTTCTGTTACAACCACTCCTCTTCCTTTCTTCGCAGAAGACCTTAAGAGTTATTTCAATTAAAATATTTTTGTCAACTTTCTTTAAAATGTACTCATTCGATCAAGTATAGTCAACTGACAACTTCACCATAAGGTTATTTCCATAGCTGTTATTCTGCTTTTAAATCTTGATTTGAGAGTCCAAACAATCTTCATCTATTCCTTCTGCCTTACAACGTTAAGCAATCTTTAAAACTTGCAAATTCCCTTCAGTCCGATGCCAACATACTAAGCTTTATGCAGTCCTTAACCCCTTTTTTATCTCAACCCTCTCATGTCTATCTCTCTACTAGGGTTTCCCATACCTTTTAAGTCTCTCTGACCTAGCCTCAAATATTCGTTTCAATCTACTCTCCTCATTATGTGTTCAAACCATTCAATGCGTTCCTCTCAATCACATCCACTACTAAAATCAATCCTAATTCTTCTCTAATGTCCCCAATTTTCACTCGACGGAGACCATGTCTCCACTCCGTAAAAGAATGTTGGAAGATATATTGACTTAAATTACTTTATTTGTGTGTTTCTACTGACCTTTCTTTTCTTTATGAAGGTGTTAGTCAAACTATAGAAGATCCACTGCAATCTACAGTTTATTTATTCTTTAATATTCCCATTTATACAGCAGAGTGGTCCTTTTAGAGAGACATTTATAACTTAATACTTGAGAATTGAAACCTCTGAGCCATAAATGGAGTCGACAACAAAAGGGTAAAAGATTCTCTTCTTAAAGCAACAAGATAAACGGAATAGAAAATTACGATCTTCTGGATAATTGGATAACTCCACACAACAGGATGTAACATTCTAGTGATGGCCGACTTTTCCCAAAATTTCCTGGTCTATCATTTTATGCTAAAATAATGCCAAGCTATTTATACACATGCACTGATTCAATGGTTTGCATATTTTGTCATGACCCTCCAACGACCATTTATTGTCTCTATATTAATATCCAGTCCCAACTTGACATACTCTTGAAAGTTGTATATACACTTGTCACATATCACTTTATCACATACACTTGTCAACTCCCAAAACTCTATACATATGCTGTATCATGATTACCTTAAATCATCACCACTTGATCATAAGTAAACACAAATTCCAATTCAAAAACCCAATCTAGCTCATGATATATTCCATTCTTAATATGAGAAATATTGGTGCTACTAAAGTACGTCGCCTATTGCGTAATGTTTAGTGAAATTTGTATTTCTTGATCTGGTAGCACTGTCCGATAGCACTTTTGGCGGGTAAATATTTACATATTTTACAGGTTATGTGATATTAAGAAAAAAGGATAACTTACATACGATAATTGTAATAATATACTTTTTAAATTATTATGATAATATTGCATACAAAAATTTACAATAGCAAATAATACTATAATTAATAATACGATAAGAATTCACCCAGTTATTTTTAGTCAGTCTGCACACGGTACACACTATGAATGTCATTGAGAAAAGCACTAAACAAATCAGGTTTACTTTTCTCATAATTTTCCATGATATATGGTCGAGGTACGAATGAAATAATTCTTTCAGAATGCCTTTTTTTGTTTAAGAATGTTTACTATCGTGTCCAACCACGATCTCTCAATTGCTTGTGTATTGGCTCCTGTTTGTGGATTTACATAATTTCGCGGATGGTTAACCGTTCGTTGAATGCAGGTAACCAAATGTTCACATAACCTGTAAAATATGTAAATATTTTTAAAACCTAATGTTTACATAACCTGTAAAATACGTGAATATTTACGCGCCAAAAGGTCTAGGGAACAGTGCTACCACATCAAGAAATACAAATTTCACTAAACATAACGCGGTAGGCCACGTACTATAGTAGCATCGAAATATTACTACACAATGTTACTTACGAAGGCAAGCGTTAGGAATGCTCTGGCATGGTAACCACATATCACAGTAATGTTGTGCTACCGGCTCTCCGCCACAGACGCTCTCCTTCTCGTAAGTATACAACATTATATAATTAATGTCTAATAAATAAAAATAATTATGAAACCACATTTTCATGACAAACTTCAAACATTACTTTGTTTAACTCATTCTATAACCAATCTTGCTATTGGTTTCTTAACAGCTATATAATAATTGTTTAATTCTTATATTAAAAATTATTATTGCATCCCTACGTTAATGTGTAACCACAAATGCACAATAACTTAAATTATCTTTCAGTAATACAGTGGTACGGGGAAACAAATATAAAACTTAAAGAGATAAAACACAATATTGTGGTGAAACTGCAATAGTAAAACTATCAAATTGGAACGAATTCAAGAATTAATATAGATACAGTTTATTACTTTAATACGAAAGCAGACGTAAAAACATTGACCCTTACAGAATTCAGCCACTTAAGTTAACAGAGGGGTTCAAAAGTGTAGCACCTGAGGCCTGATTTAATATTAAAACTCATTAATGAGTCCTATTTAATGATATCTACTTGAATTAACCTTTATAGTTTTGTAAATTAAATTAATTATGACTCCAATACAACCTTTTAAACCTAATCTTGATATGTCCTATACTCCCATTGGAGTCTCCTGGATGCAAAAAAAAAAAATAATTAAAGAACACTACCCCATTTTAACATATTATCTATTTTAACATAACCCCATTTTAACATATTATATAGTTGAAAGGAAAAGAAAAACTAAATGAATAAATAAAATTAGCATTACCAAATAAAAATTATACAATAGTAAAAAGGTAAAAAAGTTGAATACATTTAAAAGTTTGTACTATCCATGATGCAGAAATACATTTCTGTACTGCAAACCAATAAATCCTAGGGTTTGGAAAACAATGGATTTTAAATTATTAGTAATTAATAAGACTAATTATATAGACAATAATTAACAAGACAGTGGCAGTTCCAGCCTTGACATATAGCAGTGAAGCATGGGTGATGAGAAAAGAAACATCCAAACTGCCGAAATGAAATTCTTAAGGTCTGTCAAGGGTTGCACAAGATTACACAGGATCAGAAATGAAGATACAAGGCGAGAAATGAGAATTTTTCCACTCAACGAAAAATTAAACAGTATTGTGCCCAGTGGGTCGATCATTTAAATAGAATGCCACAAAGCCGCTTGCCTAGTGCAGCGAGAGGATACAAACCAGTGGGAAGTAGAGATATTGACAGGCCAAAAAAAAGATGGGTGCCGGAACAGATAAGAAATGCCTGAAGAAAATCATGAAGAGAAGAAGAACACAAATTAAATGCACAGCTCTAGTTCACGACGATTATTCCTTATTTTCAATCGATTACACAAAAAGGTTTTGAATGAGTTGCATTATTTTCAGCACCAAACTCGTTCAGTAAAAACAGTTAATCGGTTTATATTGAAAAGTTTCTGAATGTAAATATGTAATTGTTCAGCCATGTTAGAACAAACATATAAACAGAGTAAGCCTCCATTTATCTGAAATCTGGTTTAACAAAATGATATTGTGGGAAACAACCCAAATGACATCATGGCCAGATCCAATAAACCAGAAAATTATATTACTAACATATAATCAGCAAGTACCAGACTACAAAACATAAAGCCCCAATTTTCAAACACTAATTACCAGACTGCAAAACCTAAGCCTATTTCCTGGCATCTGAAAAATGTTCCCTGCTAGACTAAGCCTATACACTCCACAAACCATCGCCATCTTTAATGGTTAATAAGTTACATAGGGTTAAAATAAATAGTTCTGTTTCTTATCACACGGTCAGCCAATTAAATGACTAAATCATTTAAGAACAGAAGAAGTAGAGGTGTAAAAGACACTAATCAGAGTTATCTCTTCTGAAAGTAATGAATTTCATTATACAGCCAGACCCTGTGGTGAATGAAGTGAAGGTGTCATTTGCAGAGTGGAAAATATGTACTTTTCAGAGGGCCCGGCATGCTGATAAGCGTACTTTTCCACTCAGTGAGGAAGGCAATGGTAAACCACCTCACTCCACGTTTTACTTAGTAAAACCTCTACAGGTTCAAACCAGCCTTTTGGCTGATGACCTAAACACAAGTTACATAGCTTAATAATAGAAATAAATTACCACAAATTTATAGATCAATTTGTCCGATATAACCACAAGAGTTAACATTTTGACTATTTTTTAAAATAAATAAATTACCAAAAATGTTATGACCCAAGGGTTTGGTCTAGAGGTAAAGTCATCACCGTGAATCAGTTGTTTAATAGCTGATTTTCGGAGACAAAGATTCCTGGTTCAAATCCTAGTAAAGGTAGTTACTTTCATACGAATTCAAAAACTAGACAGTGGTTACCAGTGTACTTTGATGGTTGGGGTTCAATTAACCATACTCTCTCAGGAATGGTCGGCCTGGGTCTGTATAAGACCCAGGCTGTATAATATACAGCCGTATATTATATACTATACAATTAAATAAATAAAATGTTATAATAATTCAGTACATTTTTTGTTATTTGAATCTGGCCCGCCTACACATTCTAAATTTAATATATGGCCCTCTTCAAAATTGAGTTTGACACCACTGGTCTAGAGGTGTAAAGTCATCGCCAAAATCAGCTGTTTAACAGCTGATTTTCGGAGACGAAGGTGTCTGGTTCAAATCCTAAAGGTAGTTACTTTTATACGGATTTGAATGCTAGACGGTGGCTACCGGTGTACTTTGGTGGTTGGGGTTCAATTAACCATACTCTCTCAGGAATGGTCGACCTGAGTCTGTACAAAACTACACCTCATTTACACGTCATACACATCATCCTCATCTCATTGGGTCATGGGGTTGCTTATAGTTCTGAATTGAACAGATTGCAACGTACACACGTTAGGGATAAAAAAAAGTATAGATCAAATTTGTCCAATATAACACAAGAGTTAACATTTTGACTATTTTGTAAAATAAATTACCAAAAATTTATAGATCAAACTAGTACAATCAGACACAAGAGTTACCATTTAGACTATATTGTAAATTTTATAATATCCACACCAAGTATTGTTGTTTGGACTACCAATGAAATTGCAAAGAAACTTTAAATTCAACAGGTAAGCAATTTTAAATGTTATTTCCTTATAAATTCATGGGTACTAATGCATTAAACGACCACTACCGCAGGTTACTGGAATAGTTTAAATTCAACAACACATTGAACTAAGAAGCAAAATAATATCCAACTGTTGGATGGGATACAAAACAGATGAGTTAAAAGATAGGGATTTTCAACAATTCACGGAGAAACATAAATAAAATATTATTGACCTTGAAACTGGAGCGAATACACAGCGAGTAGAAAGCATATGGGGATCAGCAAAATGGCGAAATAAGAAACACAGAGGTACAGCTTGCCATTTCTTGTATTCTTACCTCTGAGAATACATGTGGCAGTCAGCAGTGGTGGAAATCGCTACCTAACACTCCTCATTAAATGCTGCATTCTAGGAGTCACAGAAATGCAAATAATCGTCATAAATTCATGTAAATATTGTAAACAACATTATTAAACTGTTGTTTAATATAGTTTGTTTTATTTTTATTTTTAATACATAAGTAACCTGAGAGTGGTGGTTGTTTAATGCATACATACAAATTCATGATATACATTACAATTTCAAATTATGTAAAATCTTCAAGTCGACAAAATTTACTGATATACAAAAGATGTTCTTTTCCCAGTTAAATAGTAGCTATGTAGCTGATTTTAACGATTACTCTTAATTTAAGCTCTCAACACACCAAGAATTATTAAAAGAATATTCCGCACACAATATACTTATTAACATTTTACAAAACAGAAAATATATAACCCAAGAAGAAAAAAAATCGCTAACTGAAACTTCTTTTTATACTTTTATCTAAGATTAAAGAACACTGGGATGAGTTCAATGGTATTTACTAAACGCTAACTTTAAAAATTATTTACATAACCTGGACAACATAAAGTAATATAAACTAAATTTTGTTAAGTGGCTGAAGTTAGGTCAAGAAACGAGCAATACGCACAGCCCTAGAAATCTTTAAGCACTACCATATCAATTTTTTTGGGTACATTCAGTATTCCCTAACTTTCAATAAACTATATCAGACTCCGTTAGTCTCATTTCAGTGAATCCAGGTTTTGGTAACCTATCAACCAAATTCACCCCAAATAGATGAGATCAAATGAGGCAAATGTAATTAATAGATAATCTGTAATAAAACGTTTGATTTAAAATTTATTTTCGTGTAGTGCCTCTAAAACTAACAAGTATGTAAATATCACAAACTAAATTTTCTAAACTACAAAATTTCGGAAAATTGTTTCAACAATAAATACAGTATTAATATTATATAAAAATGAGTAATAAAACAAAAAAATTAAACTTAACACGTTTGAATAACTAATAATCAAAGCTAACATTTTTCTTAGGCTTACTGCCGAAAACCCCTATATTACAAACATTCAGTTAAACTAGGTTTACAAAACGTCATTCATATTGAAACCTTAAAGCTTTATTCACTTTCTAATACCTATACCAAAGTTTTTTTAACAATAAATCAAATTTACTAAATCAATACCGGTAATTATCAACATAATCGATTGCTAGTTAGGTTTGGTATTACAATAATCCGTCAAACCAACCAAAAAATCAATTACGAGCGTACGTAAATTTCAAACTAACAACCAATTCCTTTTTGATAAGACTACGAAAACGAAAAAGCAGTTTTCTGTTTCTTTTTTAAACGGGTTACCATAAAAATAGTATCACACAATCTGCATACAGTCAATAATAGCAACAGAGTTATTTTTAAATATTGGGTCATTCCTTACGAAATCTTAACTTAAATAAATTATAGTTATTCGATCAAATAAAATAAATTAAATGAAAGTACTCACTGTATACTTCTGGGAAGTATCGTAATCATGATTCTATCTAAAGATAGAACCGCAGCTAAGGATGCAAACGTCCTTTGTTTGGTGCCAAAACACGGCAGAAGTAAGCTGGAAGCCTAGTCACAGCTGTAACGTAAATGACCGTATCAGCTGATCAATTTCATTCAGGGCAGGCAACTGCATTTCGTTTAAAATAACATTTTTTTTAAAATGATTTATTCTTTGATGATTTAGTTAAATTATTTCCAATTTAACAGTTTAAAATTACAAAAATATTTTTTATGTATAAAAAATTTAATCTAAGATAACAAATCACTACTGAATTAATTTATACAATATTCTAGTTGTACTCATATTACTACGTGAGTTAAGTGATTCGCTTTTTCAAATATGCATGGTATATAGAAACAGGGAGGTAAATTCACAGTTCGTGCACAAAATGTTACAAAAATTTACTGTGTAATTAGACAGAGACTAAATATTTGTGCAAATACTGCCCATCTGAAAAAATGGACCTTTGCACCTACCATAATATTAAGTTCTCACTTGAAATAGGTGCATAAGAAACTGAAGGTGGTTTAAATATCACCTATTTTTAAGAATGGGGATAGCCTGTTATGTAGTTGAAATTATAGATTCATAAGCATTAAAAAACAATTGGTTAAGTTTTTGAACAAGTTTTGTTCATTAGGTTAATCAATTTTTGGCTGAAAATTTTATCAACATGATAAGCATGATTTTCAAAAAGGTAAATCAACTTTAACTGCAATAGTCTCACACTTTATTTTTTTTTTTTTTTTGTTTTAACGTCCGATTGTTGTGTAAATAGTTGATATATTGGATGTAGGAGAATTTAAGAATTTTATTTCTCTTTAAATAAAAAAAGCATTCTTCTTCTTCACCAGTGAAGGATTAGGACTCAAGACCTGTTCTGGCATCCACCAAGCCACAGCCTGTAACATCTGACCAGTCTAAGAATCCAGTGCGAAGACATTCTTTTAAGATGATCAGTTCATTTCCAGCAATTCCTACTTCATAATTGTCTCCTTAAAAAAACATCTAATTCTTACGGTGTATCCTCTTTTCTGAACCGATCCAGTCTAATACAGCCCTCCTTTAATGCATATCAAGAAGGCAATCTCTGCCGACTGAATGGACTTTTCATATTTTTTCTTCCACACCCAGATATCAGTGTTGAGACAGCCAGTGTTTTATAGAACTTCATTGTGCCAATTTGGGGCCCTTCCCTCCAAATTTCCATGTATTGTACCACAAATCCTATAAGGCCAACTCTTCAAACTTTTTGTGGTGCATGTTCATTGTCCTCTTCATATGACACATCACATCCCAAATAGACAAAGTGGCTGACCAGTTCTAGATTGGTACATAATTGTACCTAATATGCAGCAAAACTAACCGGTACATTCTATCATATAAAAGTTATCAGTTGAAACTGTACTTTATTTGGGTAGTGGTAGCAAAGAATAATAGGCAAATGCAACTAATTAAGAAGCTCCAAATGTAACCAATATTCTTGATGTCACTGCAATCATCACTGTTATTTAGTATTTGCTACGTGCATGGCCGGTGAGGGTAAAACGTTCAATTGATAAGGTATGAGATTAAGCCAGAGGCTGCAGTATGAACTGCTGTAGCAGCTGTGTTCCAAGAATTCTCTTGTATTACATCCAAAGAATCAGTTTTCTACGATTCACTTCACCACTACTTATGATTAAATCTTGCTGAATCAAATGCAGGAAGAAAAATATTTCTTTGCTCAGTTAGAATTTTTGTATTAGTATCACATAAAAAGTATCAGATACTTTGTTCCGGTTATTGTTCAGTATTTGTGCCGAGTTGTACTACAAACAAAAATAATCCTGCTGACAAAAGACCGTTTTTATATACTATCCAAAATCAATCACATGTTAACATTGAGTCATAGAAGAAACCAAATACATAACCGTTTTTTTCTGTTGCTGTTGAAGACATAATACGTTTGGAGGAAGGGTTTGGACCTGGTGCAAAAATAATTTGATACCTCTTCTTGTAATGAAGCTTTGCCTATTCCATAAATTCTGTAATTTTCATTCAAAAACTGGCAAAAATTTATGACTAAAGACAAGAATTTGTCAACAACAACAGTGTAAGTATAAAATTATAGTGAATTTATTTGTAGGTGCAATAAAATCAGCTTTTAACAATAAAATAAAAAAGAAAGTACGAGATATAAACAAATTTATTAACCCTATGGCAAACCCACCATAATAACTTATTAATATTACTCATGTGTGTAAATAAGTACAGTATTTAAAAAAGGATGCAACTCGTTTTTTGAAAATATAAATATAGTATATAAAAATTAAATTAATGAAATATTTATTACAATTTTAAGCAACACTGTTCAAATTACAATGAAACTTAGGTACCATTAATAACTTTAAAATAGGTGTTGAAAATGATTCCGTTACCCGAATGCAGGTTTATTCACATTTCGTAACATCTGTAGCCAGTTTTTGTAATGTTTGCTTATATATATGTTTGTAATGTTGCTAGAAATCTCACAATCAATGTTCGCCTTAAATTCATCAAGTGTAGGAGGATTGTTTTTAAAAGCGGCCCTTTTTTAAATACTCCAAAAAGAAAAAGTCTGCTGGTTTAAGATCTGGGGTTCTTGGAGGCTACAACTCTTTTAATATCAAATTAAATGATAGTCAAAAAAATTCTGTAACATGTCTAGCGTGTCACTGGCAGTATCAAAAGTTGCATTATCTTGCTCTAACAAACATTCTCACCCATTTAAATCTAATATTGCAATAAACTGATGGATTAAGTCACAATACGATTAAGACACGATCCACAGATTTGTCCAAAAATAAAGACCCTATCACATGACGCAGAGAGAAGTGCTTTTGTGATCTTTTACACTCCCGGTCTCACAAAATTTATTTAATGAACGCTAGGATTTTGACTTATTTAGAACAACAAAATAAGAATCAAGAATAAACACATGTCCGTCTTTGGAAAATTACATCTTTGACACAAAAGAGACAAATGGATACTGGAATAGCACAGGTGCACAGAATGAAATTTAAATTGTTTCAAGCAGTTAACTTTGAATACAGTGTTGCCAACGGACATACAGTTTACCTATACATAACTTCTACCATCTTAATGTTACGGTTGTGGCCTATTTGAAATTCATTATTTATTTAACTACTATAGGTATAAAGGTCTTAACTCAACCTAATACCTTTTGTACATCTAAAAAAAGACTGAGAAACTAAATCTAAAGGTATCATTTACAATTAAGACTTTTATACCGTTACGCAAAGAGAAAATTTTTATAAATACATTTAGACCAGTTACATAAGTCATTTTAGGAGATAGCTACACTTAAGCCCTTGTACCAATTGAAAGAGAAAATTTTTCTGAACTAGGTAGTGTATTTAACTTAAAACCGACAATTTTTGACTTAAGACCTTTATAGATCAGACACCAAATAAGCTTGCTGGTTTGCTGAAGTGCACAGAAGGTTTATTTTGGTAATGGCGCGCTTGGTTGTCTCGAATGATGGGTCAGTGCTGTACCAGCTGTGATTAGAGTCATTCTTGCAACGTTATATATCAGCTAACCTGAAAACATTAGTCTGTAATACGTTGTATATGGTAGGTGTTAATTGTTGTATACGATGTTTACAATTGAATGTTTTAACATCGCTAATCAATGATAGTTAAATAGAAATAGTTCTGTTTCTTATCACATGGTCAGCCAATTAAATTACTGAATCATTTAAGAACAGAAGAGGTAGAGGTGTACAATACACTAATCAGAGTTATCTCCTCTGAAAGTAATGAATTTCATTATACAGCCAGACCCTGTGGTGAATGAAGTGAAGGTGTCATTTACAGAGTGGAAAATATGTGTTTTTCAGAGGGCCCGGCATGCTGATAAGCGTACTTTTCCACTCAGTGAGGAAGGCAATGGTAAACCACCTCACTCCTCGTTTTACTTAGTAAAACCTCTACAGGTTCAAACCAGCCTTTCGGCTGATGACCTAAACAACAACAATCAATGATAATTTACATCATTCAGTGCAACCTCTAGAGGTTTTACTAAGTAAAACAAGGAGTGAGGTGGTTTACAATTGCCTTCCTCACTGAGTGAAAAAGTACGCTTATCAGCATGCCGGGCCCTCTGAAAAGCACATATTTTCCACTCTGTAAATGACAACTTCACTTCATTCACCACAGGGTCTGGCTGTATAATGAAATTCATTACTTTCAGAGAAGGTAACTCTGATTAGTGTCTTTTACACCTCTACCTCTTCTGTTCTTAAATGATTCAGTCATTTAATTGGCTGACCATGTGATAACAAACAGAACTATTTATTTTAGCCCTGCAACGAATAGATTGAGTGTAAATAATTTGACACTCCACCTGTCTGTTATGGGCAGAGTTTGGTATTAAGGTACAAAATCTACCGACTGAATCCGAACTGTTCATGCAGCTACACCGGCAAGCGTATTTGGCGTACGCTCTACCTATCGCCACAGAATTTTAAAGAAGAGATGGAGGAAGAACAATGATCTGGGTAGGAAAGAATAGAGGAAGATCAGAGATTGGTCAAAATGGAGAAGTTTAAGAACGAAGAAAATTAATACAAAGGAAGGGCAGAACAAACTATTTCTAACACCACTTTTGAATAATTTGCAAATTAATTTTATAATTTTATTTGTTCATCTCAGTATATAAAATGATATAAACAGCAAAGTACAAACACACTTTCTTGTGTACAAAACATATTCGTAACTATTTATTAGTATCAGTGCAAGTGTTTCTTAAGACTATATTAACAGCTAATTACTTTTAGAAAATTGCTCTCAAACATATATTGTAGTGTATTGGTAAACAAAATTAATTGAATTAATATAAATTGATAGGTACATCACATAAAATAAATTAAATTTTAACTGTTTTATAAACAAAATAACTAAGTTTTTTTTTCAGAAAAAAACTATAATGTAGTTACTGGAGTCACGAGTTTGCCTTTGGTTTTAACGAGGGGAAAAGCATCAGTGCGCATGCGCGACTGCTTTGGTATCAGTTCACCAACAAAACAACGTAAACTATACCCTGAGTATATACAGTATATCGCGGAACCTTTTGTAGGTTAACTATACGAACATAACTGTTTGTTACCGTAAACGGAAATGTTAGTGTCTTTAAAACGTGGTTGAACTGTTCACAGTGTTGAACGAAATCTAATATGCAATGTTTAAAAATGCTGTGAAGTTGAAACTAAACAAAAATACTTTTCCGTGCCTCTGCAAAAGCCACGAGTGTCCGGCTAACTACTGTGACGTTTCTCTTTCCACAGTTCAAAACATAAAGAAGGAAGTTAAAGATGGTGACAAAGATAACAGTTCATTGACACCTGGAAAAAGGAAACTGTTAAATCAATAAGAAAGTGATACAGACATGTGAAACGCTATTACTGGTTTTGAAACAAAGGCTAAATTTTAGTTGGAAACGTTGTACGTTAAAATTTTAAAGGAAATGGGATTTAAGTGGAAAAAGTAGTCAGTCATAATGAAGTATATTAATTGAAAGGCAACATGTGGTTAACTAATGGTGCAATTGCACAGTAGTAAAATATAGTGCCTCGCTGTTGACGTTGGCAGCACTGTTAGATTTCTCTCCCTTCCTCACAGCCCATCCATATGCAAGACATTCCTTGTGACTCACTATTGATACTTCTGTTATTTCTAGTACAGATGCTAACTTAAATATTTATAGATAAAATGACTGTTTCAATCTCTTCTATCTTCACCAGTTTTAAGATAATGTGTTCATAATTAAAACACCTGATTGTGTATTTTAATTACATATTTTCATAAATTGTTTTTTTTTTTTACCCTAATGTGTGTACGTTGCAATCTGTTCAATTCAGAACAATAAGCAATCTCATGAATCAATGAGATGAGAATGATGTGTATGACATGTAAATGAGGTGTAGTCTTGTACAGACCCAGGCCGACCATTCCTGAGAGAGTATGGTTAATTGAACCCCAACCATCAAAGTACACCAGTAACCTTTGTCTACAATAAACATCCGTATAAAATTTAATATAATTACTAGTTTTTGAACCAGGAACCTTCATCTATAAATTGATTTTAACACTCAAAAGTTTCACTTTTTTTAAATTTTAATTTAAGCTCTAGATATAGATAAAGAACCTTCAACGATTTTAGTTATCATAAAATAATATTAAAATTTTAGTTATTAATATAAAAACTTGATTAATACTTTCCAAATCTAATATTCAGTTCAACTTAGCTTACAAATTATTGAAATAATAATAGTTCATAAATAAACTTTCCAAAAAACATAAACATTTGTGTAATTTACTAATAAATCGTGTACAATTAATATAAATGTAAAAATATATTCGTTTTTTTACTAACCTTATTTATTACATTTTTAATCTTTCTTTTTAACATTATTCCATACATCATTCCATACATCATTCAATACATTTGCATGTATTACTTTATCCATCATCATCAGAGTATTTTATTCTAAACACAAATATTGAAACTAATTATTAAAACTTTTTTAGATGACGCTATATCTTCAGTCACTTGTATAGAACTTCCTTATAAAGTATAGAATAATGAAAATAGATATTTTTAAACAAAAATCTTTTAAACAATTGACTGAAGATATAACAACATATCTGTAAAAGTTTCAATTTTTTTGTGTTTCTTTTCTTTATATATTATATTCTGGTGGTTCCAAAAAGACTTGTAATATGTAGTATATATAAAAGGATAACCAGTTAGAAATTGGAGATTCTAACTGGTGAACTGAATTGAGTCAAAGGTCAGTCATAACCTCATCATTCACACGACATCCTTCACCATCACCTTTCTGGATCACATCTGGAATTGTATCTCCAATTGGATTCGTCCAATTACACGGTTGACAACCCGACAGTCAAACATGGCAGTTCTTTTGAGTATAAATAATCCACCGCCTGGACGCGTTCAGGGTAGACGGCACTCGGATACGGTGGGCCGTCGCTTAACGAAGAAAACAACAGTGTGGTGCCACAACTAACTCCTCAAGGAACGCATGTCCATGAGTGACTTGAGTGCTCCAATTGGGGCATAAATTAAAAAAAAAAAAAAAAAAAAAAAATGGAAAAGCCCTCAATGAGTGACTCGCTCATTACTAATTCTACTACTTCTTGCACAGTAGATAGAAAGCTGAAATTTAGATAGAATATTCTCTATAATGTAAATAGAAAATTTAAACATAAATGATTTTGACATTCCACCATTAACAAGTAGAAAAGGTGTTCAACCCTTAGACTGATATTTTCTGTTTACTAATTTTTTTTTTTTTGGTTTAACGTCCGACTGTTTTGCAAATTGCTGCTAATGCAGATGGTGAAGGATGAAATGAATTTTTTAACGTATGAAAAAATGCCATGCCCAAGTGGGATTCGAACCCAAGACCGCGTGATGAGAGGCGAGCACGTTACCAACATCGTCATCTGTCATCAACATCGCCGTCTGTTTACTAAGTTCCAGACAAGCTATATGGCTGAAACTTGGTATTACTTAAAGTTCGATACTGAAGTAAAAATGGTGTTCAATCCTTAAACCAATATTTAATGTTCACTAAGTTCGAGGTGAATTAGTTAAAATTTTGATGATGTTATTTACAGTGTAAGTAAAAAAATTAGCCCTTAATAATTTCCAAAATGTACCTCTAAAACGTTGAAAAGGGTTTTCAACCTGTAAATCAATATTTATTTTTACTAAGTTCTGAACGAGTTACATGGCTGAAACTCAGTATGTTACTTATAGTGCACCAAAACAATTTACCTCTTAACAATTACAAAAATGTACCCATAAGGGGTTGAAAATTATATTCAGCCCTTCAACCAATATTTTTGTTTACTAACTCCAGATGAGGTAAATGGCTGAAACTCAATGGAGGTGTCCAAACATTTATATACATCAAATTTTTCAAAATCATAAAATGTTATTATTTATTTATAACTCTAATTTAAAAATTATTGAAATAAAACAAAATTATACCCAGGTGATGCCAGTATGGGCAGCTATTAATACATAAAAGGAAGATTAAAGAAGGTTAGTAAAAAAATGATAGTATTTTGACATTTGTCTACGCAATGGAATTTAAAAAGATCTGAAAATCGAATAGTTAACAAGATAAATCCATAACAATAATTTCCTCAGATTATTAAAGTAGCTTTTATACATGTGATTCAAGTCATGAATTAAGAAATTGTTCCAAGAAAAAGTAGTGATAAAAATGTATTTTTGCTACTTTGACAAGGATTTAGTGATTCCAGCAGAGGGTTTGGAGGAAAAGGGCATTATCTTTGAAAAAGTAGTGCCAATATCTAGAGTGACTGTGGTCAATCCAATACTACATGCTTTGTATAGAAAGGTCCACAACATTGCATGTGACTACTTAAAAGTATACAACACATCCTAATCACATGAATTTTGATGCCAATGCAAATTTTAACACCAATGATAGTGCATAAATAGACTCCCTTGCAGCCACGGCTATTGAGATGAAGTAGTTGAAGAGCTTCTTCGCCGAATTTTTGGATCATATTAACATTTATTTCTATTGTAATTATTTTTTTTGGCAAATGTGCACACCTAGCTCTCCTCACCCGTCCTTGAATGAAGAAGAGATTGCGGCACGTTGACCAGCCAATTGCATCTGCATGTTCTACGTACATGTACGTTAGTTGTTTTGTATTTGTGGTGTTACACAGTTGTTTTGTATGTGCATACAGGGTTTGTATAAAAAGTAACCGGACTGAGCTTGTGACGCCCAGGTAAAACGTTGTAAACCGGTTGTTGGTGCTCTAGTGGTGGTGGGGGATCAAGGGAAGGGGAGCGGGCCTGAGTCAGTTCCTTCTAGACGCTTGGAGGGTTAGCATCGTGCGAGAGCGCAGTGCAAGTTCAGTGATCTCGTCGGAGTGAAAATGGAGCGTACCATCGAGCAACGTGTTAACATCAAATTTTGTGTCAAACTCAAAAAAACGCCTACGGAAACTCTTAAAATGATCAATGAGGTTTACGGTGAGGAAGCTATATCCAGAACTCAAGTCTTCCAGTGGCACAAGAATTTCCGAGAGGGCCGCGATGACGTCCACGACGAACAGCGCGCCTGACGTCCATCAACCAGTCACACGGACCCAAATGTGCAAAAAGTGCGTGATGTGTTGAACACTGACCATCGTCTGAGCATCCGAGCAATCGCAGAAAAGGTCGGGATCGATAAGACTGACCGCCTGGGTTCGCTGAGTCCGTCCGGAGATTGCCTATTCCTGGATCCTCCACCACGACAATGCGCCATCGCACACCTGTCTGCTTGTTACCGAGGAATTGGCCAAACACTCGAGGGCGACGTTGCCACAGCCTCCCTACAGTCCGGATACGGCACCACCGGACTTCTTCCTATTCCCCAAGATCAAGAGAGTACTAAAGGGGACGCGGTTCGGGACTCTAGACGCTGTTCAACTCGCTACGACGAGGGCTCTAGAAGCTTTACGGGTTGCCGACTTCCAGGGGGCGTTCAGGGACTGGAAAATCCGATACCAAAGGGTTATCGACTTCAATGGGGACTACTTTGAAGATTTCTAGAAAAAAAGTGTAGAAATTTTGCCAATAAATATGTTTTCTAAGTTCAGTCCGGTTACTTTTTATACAAACCCTGTATATGTGTATTTTACATTTTTTTACTCTCGGGAGTCTCACGGATACTTATTAGTATACAAGTTTCTCTCGGATTTTTGCAACTCTTCACCAACTTTGGAAGGCACAAGCTGCCACTGCTCCCTTGTTCTATTTTATTAACAAAATTCACTACTTTGAATTGCATAAAATGCACCACAATAGGTCATCTTATGAGAAAAGATCACTTGAATGCACATGGATATAAGAGAAAAAAATCCAACTGCATACCCTGATAATTAATGTGAAGTACTTTCAGGTTTGAAAAAACTAACTTACACAGCCATTGCTCAGAATGTGACAACAGCCTTCAAAAAAAATATCAAATTAACAATACATCAAACATACAATAAAATTTCCAATAATCTCGATTAGCAAAGCTGCTCTTTCATGCAACATAGCGGAAATACTACAAGGGTGTGCTTGTCTTGCAGCTCAACTGGGTCAATCCATGCAACTAAGTTACTAAAGCAAAATTAAAACCTGCCATCTCTGCTTGTCTGCTCAGGACAATAGTATTGCAATCAAATATTGCATTAGTACACATTTTTTAAATAAATCTCAGTAATTGATACAGAATACTGTCACCTACAATTGGAATCACAGAAAAATATATTAAAGAATGCTTAAAAATATTCACAAATATACCAATAACTCAGCACCACAGAAAAATATGTCATTGAACAATGTATGATAACAAACATGACCCAGAATTCTGTTATAGTAACATGAGAAACCATTTTCCGCAGTGACATAACAGTAACATGTGGATTGGCACACCCTTGTAGTCTTTCCACAATGGTTATGGACATGATAAAAAAGGTAATTTCATTATATATTATTTACAATGAAACTGAACACATTTAGCATTTATTTTACAACATTATCTATTATCTTGTATCATTTCTTGATATAATGAAAATCACAAAAAAATTATGGTAACTTAGGTTATGTTATTTTCTAGTGAAGTCATCAATATTTTATATTGGTATATTTAAAAATAAGGCATCTATATGTATCAGATGAATTAATGTCCCATAGCCGAGCGAATGAGAGGGAGAAATGTGGCATAACTACACAAGCGCTCAAAGGTCTTTACCGTTATAATCCAAATCTGAAAACATACTAGTCGTTATCTTACTAGTTAGTTTACTGCGTGCATAAATGCTTGCTTACAACAATGAGTAAAATTATACTGGTAGCGCCGATGCAAGCGTGGTGTGGTGCGTTTGTCCCCGAGCGGAGACAAAAACGAAATCAAAGGAAGGATGCCGCGGGACCCTCCTCCAGAGCAGTGGACTGTATGCGTGGCACGTTCATAAAGCGTGGTGGCGCACTACCATAAAAGCTGCGGACCGACTCTCTCCGGCGCGTAATGGCGAGCGAGTCACTGATCAGCAATTACCACACAAACGACAGCGGCACCCTCAACCCTACAACTATAAATTTAAATATGGCGTAACCATATACGACAATGTTATTGGAACGGCACGTATGGCTTGTGCGAGTGAGAGCGTTATGCATTCTCTCACTCCCACGGCTAGGAGACTTTAGTTCATCTGAATACTATTCAGAAAGTAAGTATAATTTATTTAGACGCCACCACAACACTTCTGTCATTGCTCAGTGCATTAGTTTCGCTGGTTCATTTGGCATATTACTGACATCATGCAATTGATTTGTCTTGTATTCTCTGTTTCTTGTGATCGTTTATACAATGTTTCAAACAATTGATGAATGTACTGACTATAAGATTCAATCAGGTTTTGAACCTAAGGAACATTAAGCCAATTGAAATCAATTTTCAGATAATAGAGATTTAGAGTGAAAATCCTATAAGTGATGGAATGGTGCGAAAGTGGGTTAGCCAGTTTAATGAAGGATGGACAAATGCCCACGACGAAGCATGGAGTGAATGGCCTTCGGTTGTGAATAGTGACTTAGTTAAGAAAATGAATAAGAAAATTTGTGAAAATCCACCACAGTTCATAACATCAGTGTATTCAAATGAATTTCCATAAGTTTTAAGAACGGTTTTACATGAGACTGTTACTGATCGCTTGGGTTATCACAAGTTGTGTACCCATTAGGTTCCAAAAATGTAGCTAGATGTCTACAAAACCAAGCGACTTAGCAGTGCTTTAACACTTTTACCCAGGACTGTGATGATGAATTTTTAAAGCAAAAAGCATGACTGGTGATGAAACTTGGCTTTAACACGTTACTCTAAAATCAAAACAGCATTAAATGGACTGGAGACAGAAAAACTTAAAAAGACGAGGTCAGCACAAAGAAATCATGCACGCTGTGTTCTTGAACTAAGAAATTCATTTTGATTACTGAATTTTTTCCCAGAAGTGAAACTATCAATGTGGCACGATACAGTGAGACTTTGGCGTGTAATTCAAAACTAAGGAATGCTCAGTCAAGACACTATGTTGCTCCATGATAATGCTCAGTCCTGTGCTGGTGGTGGCATACAAAGGTTAATTGGGAGCAGTGTGAAAACCTGCTGTACTGCCCAGATCTGGAGCAGTGAGAACACCATCTGACTTCCACTTGTTCCTGCACATAAAGCATTATCTTGGTGATAAGCACATTATAAGTGGCGACAACACGAAAACCGCTGTGGAGTTACGACTGTCATAAGTAGCTGGATGTTTCTTTAAGGAATGGTTTGATAAAATGGTCACCCACTATAAGTGTCTGAACATTGATTGAAACTTTGTTGAAAAAACAGTTTAAAGTATGCTTTTTCACGTGAGAGTAAAATTGGATTGAAAAAGTTTTAGTACTTTTTTCTCAAAACAATACTTACTTTCTGGACATGACCGTCATCATATTTTTAATCAATATTTAAATATAAAAATAAATGATAAATATAATATAAATATTTAAAGCCACTTCCATGGCATAGTGGTTAGTGTGCTAACTAAATTTAAAAATGATAAAAAAAATTAAAATTAATTTAATATTTAATTAATTATTGACTGTAATTAACAGTCTGTAGTACAATTTTTAATTTAAAACATTTAATTTTTTGTTATATACTATCATTTTATTACCTTTAGTATTTAAATAATAATGTGTTTTTAATAAATTAATACAGATTTCAAAAAACCATGATAAAATATTAAATATTCAATAAAAAAAATATTTTAGAAAATAATTTGTCTTTGAAATCAAAACTGCTAAGAGCATAATCATTTATTTAAAATCCAGACACTGAAAATACATTCATTATTTACATAATCAGTGACACATCATCAATAATAACAACTTAAAAAACAATATTACAATAACTCTTTATCAATTTTTTAGGAAACCCATTTTCTTTATCATATACGAAGGCCTACATTAATCAAGCAGCGACCTGTAATCAATTAACAAAACAAATTTCAGAACTACAAAATCACGCATCATATACAAACATAAAAAATAAATAATAAAAAATGGTTACAAATAATCACACAGCATAAAAGAATAAATAATAAATAAAATACAAAATTTAAAATAGAACTCTCCTTAACCAACTGTTTTCTTTGTAACAATTACAATATTAATGTAACAGCTACATAAATGCTTTTCCATTGTTGTTGTTTAAGTCAACAGTGAAAAGCTTGTTGAACACCTCAACATGTTTTACTAAGGTAATTCATAGCTACGGTGGTTTACACCTTCATGGTTTGGAAAGTATTTGCATTTGTTTGAATTCGTATGGTTACTTTCAACCCTGAAAATGGCATCTTATACACTCATTACAATGTCTAATTGTCTGTATTGTACCGGGTGTTTATAAATGAATAGCGGGGTTTTAACGCTCTATAATATTTAATACATTATATTTACAGATATAAATGATACATCAAACAAAAGAGCAACTCAAACAGTTTTACATAAATGCCTACAAGTGTTAAATGTGTGCACCATTCGTCACACAACACACGTCAAGACGATATGCGAGTTCTTCCCAAATGTTGTTAAGTGTCTCTCGAGTAATTGTTACAACAGCTGCTTCAATCCTGATTCTTAATTCAGGAAGGTCAGCTGGTAAAGGAGGCACATACACACGACCTTTATGAACCCCCAAAGATAGAAATCACACGGCATCAGATCGGGTGACCGTAGAGGCCATGGAAAACGAGCCTTGTCATTGTACCTCTTGCAGCCAATCCAGCGGTCGGGTAAAGTGACATTCAGCTAATTGCATACAGGCCCATAAACTTTCCGCCAGGACATGGCACAACAAACATTCAATTTAGGGAAGTCTCGTTGCATTTGTACCATCGCGTGACGATTTTCTATGCCCCAGATTAGCACATTATGAGTGTTCAGAGTGTTCACTTGTCCACTAAGGTGAAAGGTCGACTCATCATTGAAGACGACATGATGTACAAAATCTTCATGCAACAACAATTCGTTAGCAAAGTTGGCACGTAAACCATAGTCTGCAGGATTTGGAGCCTCTAGCTTACTATACTATTAACCATGAAATTGCGAGCTTCCTAGTAAACCAAGCAGTCGTGTACCTCTACCTGTCCTGCCATACAGTGTTGCCACTTCATCCGCCCTGCCCGCGGCATTGGAATTGCTTCACTCAGTCAGTTCAATGCATGTGTGACATATACAACGTTTGTGGGCTGTTTTTTTTAAATCAATTTCATTTTGAAAATTTGTTTATTATATAGCCTAACCATTTAATTGTTTAATACTGTCTATCGTTAAAACATTTTAAAATTTTATTTGTTATTTTTCAGGGCATTAAATGTATTTTTAGTTGTAAATATGAATGAATTCAGTGATTTTGACGAACAACCCAGTAAAGCGACTGTCATTATCGAAAGAAAGACCATAGAAAACAAAGTAAAGAAATAATCAGTAATGTTCATAAGTTTATTTCAAATTTTGGCTAACAAGCAAGAACAAAATTATTTTTTTAATTTTTATGATAATACGATGATAATAATAATAGATAAAACTTGGAGGAGCTGCCCTGACCAGATCATGACTCTCAAATTAATAATGGATTACCATAGAAGAAGAAACAAAAATATGGTGATAACTAGTCCTCGGATCGATATGCACTTTTTTGACCCAAAATATGCATGCAAATATGCCAAATAATAGAGAAAATATGCACCAAAAAAGTTGAAATATGCAAAATTAATGCAAAAATAAGAACAAGTTATTTTTTAATAATTTTGTTTAATTAATTTAACTTTTAAATACATTATATTTATAAAATGTTTTAAATAATGAATAAGCTAATCTAATCATAATTTAATCACTTTAACCGTAATCATCACATTTAAAAAAATTGAAGTTTTAAATAAATAAGTTATGTTAATTGCATAAAATAATCAAAGATTTTTTCCAAATTTTCCACTTTGCAGCTCCGTCTTTTGTCAGACAGGACGTTGTTCATTGCTGAAAAGGAGCGTTGAACATCACATGAAACAAATTGGTAGGAATTTCAGAGCTGAAATTGCTAGGGGTCACTCATTTGCATTTCCATTTCATCCGCAAGCTGTCCCTTCAAAATTCTTGAAACATCCTGAGCTGCCTTCCATCCTGAATCTCATAGGTTCGACTGAATCACATAGGTTCATTCCTTTTGATTCTAATGCTGTAATTTAATCGGGAATGAATCCAAAATTGGAATGAACATAAGCAAGTTGTTGAACCACTGAAGACCTAGTTAGTGCAGCATTAGCTTGAGCTATTGCTTGGTCCTCTGACTCATCAAAACTTCCAATTATTTCCTTCATTTTTTCATAGTGTTCAGCAAAGTAATTGGCTGCAGATATCCAAGTACCCCATCTTGTGATTATAGGTTGAAGTGGGAGAGGAACGTTAGAATAAGCATTCTTGAATGCCCTTATTCTGCTCGGTGCCTTCATAAATACTTTTGTTTTTTACAAGTTTTCTGGAAATTTTTCTAAAATATGCTTAAAATATGCAAAAATACCACAAATATGCAAAAGGATCCGAAATATGCACAAATATACAAAATAAAATTGGGGTTTTTTGGTCGCAAATCATTCAAAAACACTCAAAATGAATTATAAACTTATTTTAGAACTTAAAAAAAAGATATGCAAAATCCGAGCACTAGTGATAACATTTGTAGACTTCAAAAAAGCATACGATTGCATTCACAAGGATTCGCTACTAAGAACCTTAAGACACCTTGGACTACACCCTAAACTAATAAACATGATTAAACTGACACTCACAAACACTAAATCAAAAGTAAAATTCAGAGGCGAACTCTCAGAACCATTTGAGATCAGGACAGGTCTGCGCCAGGGGGATGGACTTTCACCCCTACTATTCAACTGTGCACTAGAAATAGTAATGAGCGAATGGCTCAAAAAATGCCCCCAAAAATAAAAATAGCAAACAGTTCACCTGCATAACCAAGCAAAAGTTAAAGTTAAAGTACAAAAAACGTAGTTAAAACTGTATGAAGATATTTAGAATCACTCACAGTTGGTTAAGAGAGTGTCTATTGCATTTACAGAACTTAAAATTATAAAATAATAAATTTATTGTTTTACTTTATTTTGTATAGGTAAGAACAATTTAAATTCTGCAGGTAATTCGTCTTCTGAGTAAAGTCGATCCGAGAAATAAACTCTTCGTATTCTACAATTAGCATGTATCTGCACTCTTAATGTTTCGATGTAATTCGTCCCATAAGCACGTCTAGTGAAATCTGCCAAATTGAACTGTATCTGATTCCATCCATCATCCAGCCTCATAGGCATTGTACAAATAAACGGTTTTACTCGAGTTGTTGATTGATAATTACTCGCTCTGAATCTTCTACGAACATTCTTGTCATCCAGGACCTAAAAAAAATTCACCGATTTTTTTCACAATACAAACAAATATTTAAATATATTAACTAACAAACCCCACTTTCTTCTCATTCATTCATAAATAAAAAAGCTGGTGTGAAACACTCACACAACTTTATCTTGCCAATGCAAATAATGAACAATATAACCTAACATTTTTTTTTTTTTTTTTAGCTTTTATTTGTTATCGGGAACTGTACATTGTTGACAACTACCCAATTTGATTGCTGCTTTTTGCTGTATTTTTGACGTGGATTAGACTTGAGTTTGAACAGGGACCCCCAGTAGAGTTTGTTCATGGATGGCTGTCAGCTGGTCACCATACAAAGTTGCTTGCCCAACTGGTGTTACTTAACAAATAATAGCGACTTACTACCAGCTGACTGACTGGGCTGGCCCGGAGGCCCAACCTAACATTAGTAATAAAACATTAGAAATAAACAAAAAACTAACCTCAATAAACATAACCTTATTTTAATCATGAGTGAAAGATGCAAAATGAAAATCGACCTCAGTTTGGCTTAAACTACAAAAAAATCACTCTTTCGACCTAAACTAGGCTCTGTAGAGCAAAATTATCTCAATAAAAATTGTAGATCTTTTAATTTCCTATAAATTTGATTATATACACTTTTGTCGTAAAATGCAAACTAAGGCCTTGACATCTTAAAAAAATAGATTTTTCACACGTTTTCGAGAGAACAAAACTGAAAATTGCTAATTACTACTAAACTAAGCATTATACAAAAAAGCTTTGAAATAAAAGTTGTAGAATTTTAAATTCTTTAGAACTTTAATTATATACATTTTTGCGGTAAAATGCATAATAAAGCAGCAATCTTAAAAAACAATTTTTTTACGTGAAAACAGCCTCACCAAGAATTTCAGCAAACATGGCGCCTACCCTTTCTTGTAGAACATAAAAAATTAAGTAAATGAGGCGATTTAAAAAAAAATTGTAGAGTTTTTGAGAAAATCGCAAAAAAGTGAAAAATTACACGAATAAACTATCACTTCCGGTTGACAGATTTTGATGAAAATGTTCGTGTCAGGTCCGGTAGTGGTATGTAACATAAGTTTCAAGTTTCAAATTTGTACGATGTTCCGTTCTTGAGATATTTTGTACACACGCACGCACGCACGCGCACACGCACATACACACACACACACACACACGCACGTACACGCGCACACACACACGCACGCGCACGCGCACACACACACACACACACACACACACACACACACACACACACACACGCACACACAGACCAATCGCTAAAAACATGTTTTTGGGTTCAGGGAGTCTGAAAACGTGTAAATCCGGTGAAAACTCGATTTCAAAAAATTGACATGAAAACAATACTTTCCTTCCTATATATTCATATAGGCAAAGGAAAGTAAAAATTGAAATATATATATTTCTAATCACCAGAATACGGTAACATAAAACACTTACCAATGTTTATAGCGCTTTCGCGTATCTTGTGCACATCTTCAGTAAATTAAAATTCATTAAAATTGTTCTACATCAAAATTTAAAACTTCCTACTCCTACCATAGTAGATAAGGAATAGTTGATTCTTCATTCCTTATCTGCCATGGTAGGAGTAGGAAGTTTTAAATTTTAATGTAGAAAAATTATAATGAATTTTAATTTACTGAAGATCACTAAAGATTACTGTACAAGATACACGAAAGCGCTATAAACATTGGTAAGTGATTTCTGTTACCATATTCTGGTCGTTAGAAATATATATTACACTTTTAAATAATACGGCTGTTTAAAAATCCTGTATAGGATGTTTGGTAAAATAAAAATTTGTATATTTCTCATCCTACAATACTGTCTCTAAAAATATTTTTCACAAGCTTAATGTTTTTATTAATACAAAACTGTACAATCTTCAGCAGGCAACTAAAATTATACTTGCAAACTTCTTAAAACACCAAAACCGTCATTCTATATTAATATGTCCAATGAATAAACCAATTTTGACGCAGTTTTTGGTGAAAAAGACAAATATCTGACTAAATAAATATATTTTGTTATTCATGACAAAAGATAATTCAAGTTTATATAGGCTTGTGTGTACCAAGCCAAGTAACATTTTAATATAAACATCTTTGACAATATTTTACAGTTTATTGATTTGGGTATAATTTTATTTAACAATTCTCGGTAATTTGTTTTAATATTAATTACAGCATTTAGCTAATCAGATTAACAAAATTATGGCAAAGTTTCAAGATAATGTAGCCTACATAAAGGTTCATAGTGAGTAAACAATAAGAAGATAATTACTGACTTTCTTTGCTGTGCATTGCAGTGTCTGAATCTACCAGTAAATTACACACATTAAATTCATAACTTTGTAACTTTTTAAACTGCTAGCTTTTGTCTGATTTATAAAACATGAAAATTTAATGACTTAAATAATTATTTGAAAAATATTAGTAATATTAAAATGCACAACTGCAATAATACAATGGTACTTTTCTTTTATTTGAAATCATTTATTAGTAAACTAAACAGATTATCAAAAATAGAACTACTTTCAATATTTATGATAATTTTTATATGTTTATATAAATTACAATAATGTGTGAATTTCTTTAAGTTTTTACAAGTAGTATCAATCTACAAGAGAATGAGAGTACCTATCATAATTTAAGAACCATAGTTTGCAACTTTATGACAGGGAAGTTAATGAAAAGAACTAATCCGCTACTTTCAAGTTAAGTTTTATATAGATTACAATAAGAAACATGTATTATTTTATCGTAATATATTGTAGTTATAAAACATTGGTCAGCTTAGTAAATGGTAAGCTATAAACATAAAAAACTAAATTTTAACACAACTATCCCCACTTGAGAGTAGTATTTATAATGCAATTAATTCATATTTATTATTCCATCTCATAACAAACAGAAAACACTAGGTACAAACTTCTCACATTTTAATTACAAGAAATAAATACTGATCCATAACCTAGTCAAATGTTACCACTAACATTCAATAAAAGAATTCATTAGTACAGCTTACATACCTGAACTTCAAACGTAAAATACTTCTTTAAATTTTTTATTATCATAACCAGGAAAGGCAATTTAATACCGAGCGTTTTCTTTGGATCTGCCGGGCATGTTATAAAAGTTGTACTAACGTTCGTACCAACAATTTCCAACACCAAAGATTGAATATCGTTATCAGTAATTCGTTTTATGTGACCATTTCTAACTTTTTTATCCCAAATTTGTAACGGTTTGCTACCTATACTATATAAAATAGAAAGAAACCCACTTTGGAATGTATTTTTAAACATTTTTTCATACAAAAATTTGTAAACAAACATATATATACCTTTAATATAACAAACAGCTGACTATTAACCACAACACAATGCCTGCCAACTTAGCGATTGAACAAAATTTCGCCGGTAACGCGAAATACATTAATTAGTATTTGAATCAATAAAATTTATGAAAGAGCTTTTGTCCAGGACACCCAATTGTTGGGAAATCAAAAAAACTATTTCACATAAATTATATTGGAAAAAAAATAATAAAAAAATACATGAATAATGATTGTAATGAAGCGATTTTGCGAGAATTTTTTGATATTTTTTTTAAATTTGTATATATTGTAACAGCTGTTAAAAGTGGCTGGACAAAAGCCCTTTCATAAAATAAACATGATTTAAAATTTAATAAATTATTTTAATATAGTACAAAATGGGCTTACCAACAAAATAAATTAGGTATTTATTGAGGTAATTTAATAATAAGTTCATTAGATTGAATTATTTTTAACTATTATTAAAAAAATACTCATATGACGTTATAATAAAATATCTCTTCTAAAGGTGTTATTTTAACAGCTGATTTTCGGAGACGAAGGTTCCTGGTTCAAATCCTAGTAAAGGTAGTTACTTTTATACGGATTTGAATGCTAGACAGTGGTTACAAATGTACTTTGATGGTTGGGGTTCAATTAACCATACTTTCTCAGGAATGGTCGCCCTGGGTCTGTACAAGACCACACCTCATTTACACGTCATACACATCATCCTCATCTCATTGGGTCATGGGGTTGCTTATTGTTCTGATTTGAACAGATTGCAACATACACACATTAGGGATAAAAAAAGATGTTATTGTTACTTTACAATAACTTTTCCCCGCCTCAATCATTTTTCTTTTTACTCCCTGTTCTAGTTGGTCCATTCACTATAGTTTTGAAAAATTCTTGAGCCTCATCAGGAATGTAAGTCATCATCTTTCTGATATATTTCACTTTAGCAGCATGTATCAGGTGCGGACCAGTATAAGCACTTTCATGAGGAAAAGACACATTACTAGCTTCTTCAATACCGAGATTGAAAGTTCTTTGCTGACTCAGACCAACCACATACCTCAAAGCTAGTTGTCCCTTTTTACTGGAATCGAAATTTAATTCATGAAATTTTGAAATAGAGAAACCTTCCCTGCTACTTTTCTTCATGTGCATAGTTTCAAGTGTCACTGAATTTTTTTTATAAAACCCTGACCACCATGAAAAAAAATTCCTTTACACTTTCTGTTGGCACTAATCTTACAGTCAACCATCCCAGACTCAAATGAGCAATCATCTCAGTTAACTCATTCATAGTGTAGTACCAATCATTCATCTTTAATTTCCTTTTTATTAAAGCGAAGTCCCTGTCGCGCGGAAGGTATGAATGTCCTCTCATTGGTAGCTTGTAAATTATTTTGTTAAATCTACCACTGTCAGTAAGCGCCAGCAAAAATCTAACCATAACATGATTTTTGTTCTGCTCTGGGCAGTTATCACTAAAAAGGTACAACTCAGTGATAATAGGCGAGATATTATCGTTTATGTTCTGGTGCAGGAAGGAACACACCTCAGAAGGTCCTTTTATCTGCTAACAATACAATGGCTGACATAACCTCAAACGGTATGCCAGTGAAGTCTGGAAGTCAGCTGTTTTATTTATGAAAGGATGAATGTCCAGGACAACAGCCCTTTCATAAATAATCAAAATTTTCTAGTGGCTATTATTCTGCAATAGGTAATGGGACAAAGGTCCTTTCACAACTAAATGGTGGAACTATGTATACGGATGTGAAAAATGCGTATAACTCAATTTACCATTTTTTTGGACAAAAGCCCTTTCATAAATTATCGATTCATTTATATATTTTAATACTATGTATTAAATAAATAAGTCTTACTTATTACTTAAATTCTGAGGCAAGTTTATTCGAAACTCTCTTTGTTTGTTTAAATTTATGAACGTTGAAAATTAATTTAAAATCTACACAAAACTTAAGGCTAGTAACGTAAACTATACCTTATTGTTTTGTAATTTCTGTGACATCGATAGGAGTTTCTTGATGTCATTATACAATGTTTTTGTAATCATTCTAAAAAATTGTAACCCCATTCATTTTTTCACAACTTCAAGGCCTATTCTCACGATGCTAGTTCACTAGCAGGACCGACTAATGCGTGAGTGACCGTTCTAGTTTACTAGCTGCTAGTACTAGCAACGTTTCCTAACATTCACATCGAGCTAGTTACTAGCGTTAGTCAATACGTGACCATTTCTCTCCTACTAGCGATAGTAAGCAACCTTCACACCGACCTAGTTCACTAGCGCTAGTCATTCACGTGACCTTTTCTTCCCTACTAGTGCTAGTACAATCAAAAACATGTTCGAAATCACTTGCACGCTAGTTAAAACTAGCACTTTAACTGTGTGATCTAGCTGTGTAAACTAGCTGCAAGTTGTTCGTTCCCAGGACGCTAGTACTAGTTAGTAAACTAGTTCTCCTTCACAATACTTTAATTCGATCACCTCTTCGACCAAACCTATCCGCGCAGGTGTCCCTCAAGGTTCTGTCCTTGGCCGTATCCTGTACCTCATTTATGCCAACAATTTCCTCTCCTTCCTTCCATCCGTGTAGGCATTTATGCAGATGACATCAACCTGTTCCGACACAGCCGAGCCTTACATCTGAATAGAACCCGCCTCCAAGATCAATTGACCCTGACGCCGCATCGTGTACCTTGTGGAAACTTGCCCTCAATCCCCAAAAATGCGAGGCAATCAATTTTACAAGGAAACTTAAACTAGCAGCACCACTCACCATCGACGACCACCAGCTCAATTAGGCATACACGGTAAAGCACCTTGCAGTCACGTTGGATAAGAGGCTTACCTTCGCCGACCACGCCAATGACAAAATCCGTAAGGACAGGATCCTACTGTACAAACTTACCGTCATTCTCTGCTCCAAATCTATCACCACTTTAGTAAAACTCCTCATATATTCTGCCATTATCCGTTCCATCCTTCTATACGGGTCGCCAGTCTGGTGGCCACTCCCAGCTAAAACACATAAAAAGTCCTTTCATGCCTTTGAAAATCGCATTCTAAGCCTCATTGCAAATTTTCACTATCTTATTCCTAACTCCATTATCTATGATCACCTTTTCTTTCCCTCCATCCAGGACTACATCCAAAACACCTCAAGGATTCTCCATTACGCCGGAATGACTTCAGAAATTGAAGCCATCCAGGGCATCTATACCAGATATACCATGATATTTCATACTTTCGTCCCCAGGTTTCAATAACCGATTTCAAAACTGAATTATTACTTCATGGACTATCTGAACCTATACGTACAGTCTTTGAGTAAGTTACTGAATTAATTCATTTAAATCATCCATGCAATTTTTTGTTGTTTATGCCATCAGCCGAAAGGCTGGTTTGAACCCCTAGAGGCTTAACTGAGTAAAACAAGGAGTGAGGTGGTTTATCATTGCCTGCTTCACTGAGTGTAAATGTAAACCTATCGGCATGCCTCTCATCATTATTACTCTCAGAGGAGATAACTGTGACTAGTGTATTTTACACCTCTACCTCTTTTGTTTTAAATGCTTCAGTCATATAATTGGCTGACCATGTGATAAGAAACGGAACTATTTTTTGTAGCCCTGGAACTAGCGGATCAAGTGCAAATAATGCAATACTCCACCTGCTTGTCAAGGGCAACCACTTAACTTTTATAAATGAATTCCGATTTTAAATTTTTACTTGATATTGATAATATATTCACAGTTTTTTAAACGCTAAATTATAAAAAAAAGTTAATTTGATTAATATCAACCCAATGGTCCCAATGCAAAATCGTGTTAGTTATAAATTACAAACAAGGTGGTGAGTATAAGTTCAATTAAGGAATTTATTTTTTAACAGTGTGTGGTTTTAGAGTGCTTCCAGATGTGTGAACTTGGTACTACAAAATTGGAAGATAAAAAGCTGAAAATGTTTAACCACCAGTTATGTAGGTATCACCTAACTGAAAGATAGGTACCTCAACCACATCTCGAATGTTAAGTATCTAATTCCCATGAATGCTACTCTGTTTGGAGCTGTAAGGAGTTCTTAAGTACCGAATCACATGTCAAACATTTTAATGATTTCTATTTCAAATTGTGGGCGCCACGAATATAAATTTTCTCAACTAAAGTGATCTACAAAAATCTTATCTTTGCAGATACAAAAACATTGTATCTAATTTTTACAAGTTTTTTGGCAACCGAGTCATTTGGTTAAGTGTTCTGTTTGGTGTGTGTGACAGTAGGGGGGGGGGGGAGAGCAGAGAAAATTAATTCCAAGAGGACCCCTGTTGGTGGCCCTTAAAGTTGCTTCTTTGGGTTTTATACTCTGAAAGTGATTATGGTAAATTTCATTCTAAACAATGTCAGCAGTGTTAGTCATCATGATTTATTATCACACAGGTAATTAACATTTTTATTTTTTTACAATTACTGAAAGAATGGATTTTGATGGTGTTTGTTGCAAAAGAGACACAAATTTATCAAAGCATCATGACTGATTATTCTGATTTAAACTGTAGCTGTTGCCATCTTCAATTTAATCCATACACTGCATTGACAAGCAAGACTCTAGTGCATGACCATTACAAATATCTACAAAACACACTTCAAGTGGATCTTGCAATTACTATCAAAAATTCTGTGGGTTAGTTACAGTTCAACCTTTTTACAGTTAGGCCTGTAGGTTATGACAATTTTTGTAATTCACACTTGTGACATGGTGCATGATCTTTTGTTATAAAATTGACATTATACAAACCTTTGCCCATAACAGACAGGTAGAGTGTCAAATTATTTACACTCAATCTGTTCATTGCAGGGCAAAAATAAATAGTTCTGTTTCTTATCACATGGTCAGCCAATTAAATGACTGAATCATTTAAGAACAGAAGAGGTAGAGGTGTAAAAGACACTAAACAGAGTTATCTCCTCTGAAAGCAATGAATTTTATTATACAGCCAGACCCTGTAGTGAATGAAGTAAAGGTGTCATTTGTAGAGTGGAAAATATGAGCTTTGCAGAGGGCCCGGCATGCTGATAAGCGTACTTTTCCACTCAGTGAGGAAGGCAATGGTAAACCACCTCACTCCTCGTTTTACTTAGTAAAACCTCTACAGGTTCAAACCAGCCTTTTGGCTGATGACCTAAACAACAACATTATACAAACCAGTGGCCTATACGTAAATCTTTTGACATCAGGGAGAAGTTAGAGGAACAATAGTGTGTGTGTGTGTGTGTTTTTATGTAGAATATCCACTATTAATACAATCAAAATCTGTAAGTATTCCATTTCCATTGAAGTAAATTGACCCGTTGAGTAATAAACCTAAAATTAATCTTCATACAAAGAAAAATATTCATATGAAAAATTAGTAACACAATTCACTAGCTCAGGGTAGATGCTAGATTGCAAAACTGAAGGTCCCAGGTTTAATTTGGTGGTAAATGTTTGATTTACTGTAATTACCAGCTATCTTATTCCATTGGAACAAATTTTCTATGAATAAATCACCTTCTTTACTATCGCTGTCACCGGTGTCTTCACTATCAGTTTCACTAGTATCTACCTAACTGTTTACTTTTATTACCAGGTGTCAGCAAAATTGTTGAAGAATACCTTCTTCATGTCTTTAATTTCCTTCTTTATTTTTAGAATCGTGGTAAGAGAAACATCACAGTAGTTAGCCACTCACTTACTGCTTTTGTTAAGAGGCAGGGAAAGGCATTTTTGTTTAGCTTCAACTTCACAGCATTATTACACTGCATGTTAGATTTCTTTTAGCATTGTGAATAGTCTGCCCTCGTTTTCGAAAAACTACATTACTGTTTATGGTAACAAGTTATATTCATACAGTTAACCTACAAAAGGTTCCATGATATACTGTATATGCTCTGGGTATGGTATAAGTTCCTGTGTTTGTTATACTGAAATTTAAGCATTCGCGCATGTGCACTGATGCTTTTCCCCCTTTACCCCTCGTGGAAAACTCATGTCTCAAATAACTATAATTATGATTTTTTTCTATTATGGTTGTTTTCCTTTCTTTTTTAGCTTGCACCCATATTTCTCTCATTAGTTTTGATCTCTTAGCTCTTTCTTTTCCTGGGAACCTGACTGGTCTTAGTTCTTGTGTAGGTTTAATCTTTATGTTGGAAACTTTCATTTTGAATTCACTTCACTGTAAACAGTCTTCCTTCCTCAGTCCTAATGTCACTTTTTTTTGCTTCTTCAGAATTCCTGTCATACTTTTTATGTTGTCTATTTGATTGAAGACCTTTTTGTTTAATCTATAGTCATTCATTCATTATAGATGAATATTACCTGCAGTATGGTGTATGTGTGTTCAGTGCTATTGGTGTGTGATGTGTTTAGGGCTAGAAATTGCAAAGGGTTGATTCCTAGTGATGTTACTACGTAATTGACCATCTAAATTACTGTAAGGGAGAGAACAGAGCAAAAGAGTTGGTAAAAGTCATAGTGGTACATGCCACATTTATTTAGTTTGAGAAAAAGAAGGTTAAAGCAGAAATTTTATCGCAATTAACATAAGCATATTTCTGTCTACTGCCATTTGTTCAAACAAATAATAAATTCAACTCACAGCAGTACCAGTTAATCAATTTTTTTTTATTTTGAACCTAGAGAGGGCTTAAAAAAACATGTACCACTTTGTTTTTTGCTGTATCTATTAAACCTCTCATGTACAAATTAGGAAACATTAACTTATACCAATATTACTTTAATAAAAACATTTTTATTTATTTATGAAAAGTAGATAAAAGTAATATTACTGAATGATTATGTTTTGATAGAAATATAAGTTTAATAGGCTATAGCACACAAATTAATGACATTTGTTTGATACTAATTCGCAAGAAACTCGTATTCTTTCAGGTCTTCCAAAGCGAGTACCCTCACAAGTCTTGAAGAAGCAACAAACTCAAGTATTTTGACTTGATTGTAATTAACAAAATCAAGTGAATTTGCTTGAAAAAATCAAAATAAAACAAAGTGCTAAAAAGAAAATCTTTCAGATCTTCCAAAGTGAGCACCCTTACAAGTCGTGAAGAACCCCTAACTCAAGTATTTTGACTTTATTTTAATTTTAAAAAAATCAAGTGAATTTACTTGAAAAAATCAACATAAAACAAAGTTCAGAAAAAAAAATCTTTCAGCTCTTCCAAAGCGAGTACTCTCACAAGTCTTGAAGAAACCCTGCACTCAAGTATTTTGACGTAATTTTAATTTACAAAATCAAGTTTTGTATGTTTTGTAAGTTTTGAAGTTTACAAAATTAAGTTAATTTACTTGAATAAAATCAAAATCATTGTGATCATTACAAGGCAGAACACCACAACCTTCTAAATCTGTTATTATTTTGTCTTTTATCACTTTTCCACATCGGTGAACGAGTTTATAAAGAGTTTTTGTACATAAAAACCTGCAAATTTCAAATATGTGACTTACATCTATGACTTTCATTGGCTCAAATGTGAGTGTGAGCTAAGGGTCGGGTTGACTTCACTCGTTTTTTAACTCACTTTTTCTCTCCCTCTTTAGACTCTCCATCAACATCCAGCGCAATCTCTGAGAAATAAATGAATATTGTAGATCATCATCCCATATAAACATGGGTATTTTGCCCAATGTATTTTCATTTTCTTTAAACGGGGCAGTAATTCAGATAAGCCGGGGTTAGATTAAACCAGGGTCAGATAGACGAGGGGTTACCATTGTAATACAGAAGGACCTCCATTAATTAAAAACAGTCATGGAAATACAATAAATAATTCAATTTGTACAAAATATATTTTAGTTAAACGTTTTCCTGTGTGTTTAGAATTATACAGGGTTTATCCACAAAGCAATGAGGCTGGCTGCCGCGCAGTGCTCCAGTCGCCAGCAGCGCACTCCTTGGCGGCAGGATTTGTGAAGGCGTTTCTAAGCTAACAAACGCACTGGGTGGCAGTCAGGTACAAGCTCTAACACAGTGAGGATCACATGTGGCGCAAAAGCTGTTTTTGAGTTTTTATCATGGCAGAAAATGTCAAAAATGGAGCACTCACTGCCCATAACAGATAGGTGGAGTGTCAAATTATTTACACTCAATCTGTTCATTGCAGGGCTAAAACAAATAGTTCTGTTTCTTATCACATGGTCAGCCAATTTAATGACTGAATCATTTAAGAACAGAAGTGGTAGAGGTGTAAAAGACACTAATCAGAGTTATCTCCTCTGAAAGTAATGAATTCCATTATACAGCCAGACCCTGTGGTGAATGAAGTGAAGGTGTCATTTACAGAGTGGAAAATATGTGCTTTTCAGAGGGCCCGGCATGCTGATAAGCGTACTTTTCCATTCAGTGAGGAAGGCATTGGTAAACTACTTCACTCCTCGGTTTACTTAGTAAAACCTCTACAGGTTCAAACCAGCTTTTCGGCTGATGACCTAAACAACAAAAAATTTTTATTGTACTACATGTGAAAGAAATCTTAGTTGTACTTGTGCCATAGAACATTGAAAAACAATTTATAAAAAAATAATTTAATAACAAAATTTTATTTTATTAGAAATTTACTTACTGTCAGCTGACTGGGAAATATTTGAATAGGATGTGTTAATGAGTACATAGTGCTGAGAATGTGTTAAACGAAATTAAAAATACAAACACGTTATTTATACTAATAATTTATTTATACTAATAAAAAAAAAAACAATTTTCAATAACGTTTTTCGAAAAAAGTACTATTAACAACATAATTAAAAATAAAAATTTAAGTCTCAACTATATTTGAATACACTAAAACTGTAATAATATTATTGACAGTAATAATAATAATAATTACATTTCATTTCACTGATATCATAATAATAATAATAATAATAATATAATAATAGAATCTTACATCACATATTTAGGTACTGTATATAAATATTATTAAATCTAGCACTAATAAGCTATAAACACCACAAATGGTATTTGAATCAACAGGAATTATGTTAATACGTTGAAAGCACACACAAAGCTTTCCGGTGTGCGCCAATTAATATTGACTTCTATATAGGTAAATCAATTTTCATTATCAGACCTGAAAAAAATGAAATAATATATTAGTAACAGAGCAAAAAAGTAAATTAGATCTACAGAACAAACATATAAAAAATGCACTACTGGTCTAGAGGTAAAGTCGTCACCATGAGTCAGCTGTTTAACAGCTGATTTTGGAGACGAAGGTTTCTGGTTCAAATCCTAGTAAAGGTAGTTACTTTTATACGGATTTGAATACTAGACAGTGGTTACCGGTGTACTTTGATGGTTGGGGTTTCAATTAACCATACTTTCTCAGGAATGGTTGGCCTGGGTCTGTACAAAATTACATCTCATTTACACATCATACACATCATTCTCATCTCATTGGGTCATGGGGTTGCTTATTGTTCTCAATTGAACAGATTGCAACGTACACACATTGGGGATTACAAACAAAAAAGTAACAAGAATTTCTAGGTTAAATACTGACTTTTTTAAAATTTAATGTGTATATGTTGCAATCTGTTCAATCTAAGAACAATACCCAATGATATGAGGATGACAAGTAAATGAGGTGTACGAGGGGGTACCCAAAAGTATCCGGAATAGCTCTGCTGTGGGCGGAGCTTGTGCAGTACAAATTCCCGCCACTAGGCTGCTTGTAGCGCTACTCATTGCCAGTTCAATGCCATTTTGTTCGTTGATCTAGCTTGTTCTGTTCTCGTGCAGTGATTGTTCTCGCTAGTGCTGTTTTGTGCTCGTGTCGTTTTTCATGATGGCAAGTTTTAATGAACAACGTGCAGCTGTGAAATTTTGCTTCTTGCTCGGTAAAAACGCCGCGGAAACAGTTGTAATGTTGAACACAGCTTACAAAGACGACGCTATTGGAAAAACCCAAGGGTACGAGTGGTTTTTGCGCTTTAAAAATGGCGACATGTCGATTGAGAACAAACCTCGTTCTGGACGACCGTCGACTTCCCGAACAGACGAAAATGTTGTGAAAGTGAAAGAAATTGTACGAACAGACCGACGACAGACCATTGACCAAATATCACAGGTTAGTGGGTTATCTTGGAGCTCAGTCCAACGCATTTTAACAGAAGACTTGACAATGAAAAGAGTCGCTGCCAAGTTTGTGCCTCGGGTTCTGATAGACACTCAAAAGGAACGTCGAATTGAAACGTGTAGTGATTTGAAACAACAGCTTGAAACTGATCCAGATTTCATGTCAAAGATCATTACGGGTGACGAGTCTTGGTACTATGGGTACGACCCAGAAACCAAACAACAATCCAGTCAATGGAAGACTTCATTATCACCCCGACCAAAAAAAAGTCGTCAAGTCAGATCGAACATCAAAACAATGCTGATTTGTTTTTTTAATGTGAGGGGAATTGTCCATTCAGAGTTCGTTCCACCAGGCCAGACGGTAAATCAAGCTTTTTATCTTGAAGTGTTAAGAAGACTACGAAACAGCATTCGTCGTAAAAGACCTAATTTGTGGCAGACAGGGGACTAGTTTTTCCACCACGACAACGCGCCTGCACACACGGCAATCTCGGTTACCCAGTTTTTGGCAAAAAACGGCATGGTTTTGCTACCACACGCACCGTACTCACCCGATCTGGCTCCGTGTGATTTTTTCTTGTTCCCACGCATGAAAAGGGGCATGAAAGGTCTCCGATTTAGCAACGTTGATGATGTCAAGAAAAAAACGATGGATGAGCTGGCAGCCATCACTGAAGAGGAGTACAAAAAATGTTTTGAACAGTGGGACAAATGTATTAGTTGTAATGGAGAGTATTTTGAAGGGGATAAGGTTCTTTTGTAAAAAAATTAAAAATAAATAGTTTTAAAAAATAATTCCGGTTTCTTTTGGGTACCCCCTCGTATAGTTTGTTTTTTCTTAGTTGAGTCCTAGCGTAAACAAGCCATCGGGTGACCGGAACGAACAGAACTTAATAATTATCCTAAATAATAAACATTCATTCTAAATAAGCCATAATACTAGGCCTAAGCCATATTTAGTATCCTTTATGATCATCAGCAGTAAACTGAATTACTGCACTCTGACATTTGTAGTGATAGACTAGTTAGTCAGTGAGTTCCGTTGATGCAAGCTTATTATCATGAGTAATACTAGTTTTACGGTAATTTCAAAATGTTATTGTATTTTTAGGGTTTTCATATTTCATTATTTTCAGTAAAGTTATGTTAAATTGGAATTGAATTTTAAACGATTCACTTTCTTTAAATAATTACATTACTCTTTACTTATTTAGTGTGACGGGTCATGAACTAAATTTAATTACTTAAGCGTTTGTGGTGGTTACATTTTGAGTTACACACGTGATACATGTCTTATGCTTTCGGGTTGGCCGATGTAAGTAGGACAGATAGTATACTGTCCTCCACATTATAGGCGCAATCGTCAACTTATAGTGCGTTACCAATACAACCTCTGACCACACCAGTAATTACCTGGTGAACTGGTGAGCATCAAAAACTGACGATGATATTAATTAAAATTACAAATTTTAAGTAAAAAAAATATTTTACCTATAATAATAGTAATACACATCTTCATTACCCATTGTATGTCACTGAGCAGCTTTAGCATAAAAATTACTATTTGAATCACAGTAAGCAGTTAGCACATATACAGTAGCTTCATAAGTTGCCATCATTATGGCAGTATTAGGTATCTGGCGTATCAACTGAGTGGTTAAACCACGGTATACGCCACGATATCCTTCCTCTTGGAATACAACACCCAGTGTCTGCCAGAAGCCACGGTATTTGTTACCTTCTTCTCGCAGTCTTGTTCTAGCCACCTCTGCAATAAAATATACATAAATAATTATTATCGCTGACTATATTTACACAAAAAAAAAATTTTTTTTTTTAAAAACAATGAAATAAAAGGTATATTTACTAAATAAATTGTTAACAACAAAATTGAGCAAAGTCGTAAAGTAAAATTATTTAAAATTTAACAAATTTACTATTCGAAGAATCTTTGAATTAAGATTAGTTACCAGATTAATTACCCAAAATAAAGAAAACTAAACTTCAACAACAGAGTAGCTAAAGCCACACAAACTCAAATCCATTTAGATGAATCTCACTGCATGTATAATGTCAAAATTTAATACAGTAATCCCTTGGTGTCCGCGGGTTTAGCATCTGCGGTTTCGGTTATACGCGGACTTTGACCATGGGGATAAAACCTTAAAATACGTACGTAACCACCTTGTGTACACCGTACTTGGTGGGAGGTGGGGAAGTCAAACAATTCCGAAAACATGTGTTACCCTACGTATTTAAATAAATGTTTCGGCGTTCGTATCATGTTGAGTTACACACTAGTATGGTGATGGCCACCATGAGCCAAGCTAGATTTCCACGTACTGAATGTAGTGAGCGTGTCACTGGGTACCGGGTCCCGCCAGTACAACCCTCACTGCGAACCACAATACGTACGCCCAGGCGCCATCATGTAATTTTTTCGTACGTTTTCCTCCGTGTCAGTCTTAACTTTTTTGTACGTACGTACAGTTCTTTGTTTGTTTGACGATCCTGAAATGATGCCAAGCATTTTTTTTACAAACCATCAACAAGATCCTCAGCATGGCAACGCAGCTCGCTTATCACGTGTTTGAGACGGATCCAGTCATGGAAAGGGCCCTTCAATTCAAAAGAGGGCTCGAGGACCTGATGATACTATACGAAGAAGTCCATAAGGAGTTTGAAAAGAAGAATCCAACAGCCACAACTATTTCAAAGCATCTTAATTTTTTTTATGCGTACAGCACTGTATTTATTAAATATTCATAGATTATATTAATTGGAAAATGTTCCTAAAACTATTAAACACTTAAAGCAACTACAGGACTTTTCCTTCAGAACCTAACCCCCATCTTTTCGTTCAAATAAGGTATCATTATCCACGGTTTTATGAACTGCGCTAACCCTCTTGACGTAACCCCTGCGGATACCGAGGGATTTCTGTATTGTCAGATCTTTCAAAGAATCCTAAGTCGTAAATCATATCAAAAATTCATATTTTACATCATATATCAGAAGTCATTCAGTGTTGTACAATTCAGAACCACCATGTTCCTGAAAGATTTTGGTTCAAGTCCTCATCAAATAAACAAATATTTTAATGCTAAAATAATTATTTATAAAACATTCTATAAATGTATGTTAACACAATCTAGTTTATATATTAGTTCTAGACTGAACAATATAGACGCTAATTTTTGCAATAAAAAAAATCAACGATAGTTTAATCAAAACAGTAATGTAAGCTTTTCCAGGCATTTTAGTAACTGTTTCTTCAACAAAATACCTACCATACTATACTACCCTGAATTGAATGTGATGATTTATTCTTTGAAATGCTGTCAAAATTTGACAGTTGCATTAAGTTTAAGTTCAAATGTTCATTACTTAAACGACTTTATACAAATATATTGGTGTTTTATTAAACATAAAGTAGATTTTCTGCATGTGTGTAGTGTATTGTTAAAGAACTGAGCTGTTTCTAACCAAAAATATGAATCCTCAAACAGAAATTAGTACTGAGTGCGACAAAACGAATGGTCTAATGGTAACAAGAGTCGAAAGCGAAAGGAAATGGTCGGCGAAGTGTTAAATAAAGGTATATATCTAAGTTATATGCATTTTTTTAAATTGTGATAGATACAGAAGTGAAAAATAAACACTCATTCGGCTGTTTTGAAATAAAAGAGTCGTTATGGGACTGGTTCTGAATTGTGTGAATAATCCATGGCGTATGAGTCATAGCAAATGGGCTGTGAAGAGCCATTGTTTTGATTTTTAAGAGGCAGTATCTTATATAAAGTCAGTTTAGTTTAAACTTTTGTAATTAATTTAATTGAAGTAATCTAATTGTAATTTGCTGGTAATCTATGACCCCTTTTATACAGTCAGTTGAGTTCTCATATCAGTTTCAGTTGAGATATCAATTAAAACTGATGTGTAAATATCAAAACCGAAGGTTTCAACTGAAACTGAAACCAGGCTCGATGGGAAACCATCGAACCACTTGTCAGTTGCACGTTATCAATTCAGTTTTCAGTTCAAACGGCCGTGTGTACAGAAGCTTCAGTTCATTTCTGATTTCTGTCATAACCATGTCAGTACCTGATGTCGTCAAATAATGAATTTATGATTGTTTTTATTAAATTACATCGCAATTTTCAATGAATTAGAATAGAATAAGAAGGACTAAAGTTACCATAATACATTCAAACGAGAAGATGCATTTAATAATTTATTTAGATACTTATAAAAAAATACAATCCATCAGCTACGAATAAAATGGTGCTAGCAAAAATTAAAGAAGGATTGTCTTTTTTGTAATCATCTTTCACTCCAATTTGATCTTTAATGCTAATGATAGCTCAATTGTACTAAATAGATTGTCATCCATTACTCAAACAAAAACTGAACTGAAAAGAGTAGAAGCGTATTTTTGTTAACTGAATTGAAACGGAAACTAATATAAGAACTGAACTGACCATGTAAAAGGCCCCTAAGCTTAATAATTAATTGTGTCAATAATTATTTGTTACAAGTTTAGTATTTATTACACCCACATTCCAAACGGACCAAGGCTTAGGTGATCAAGAATGTTATTACAAGTTAATTTTACAAATTTAGAATAAAAATAAAATTATAACAAATAAATGATACAATATTGAATTGTAGTAATTAAACAATTATTTACCAAGACGATGAAACTAAAAATTAAAAAGTAATGTAAGATTGATCCTATAATTAATTGGCAGTTAAGACACCAAAAATTTAAATCTAAATTACCATCAATATAGTTTTTTTAGGGGGTTATTGTTGTTTGTACACCAGTGTCATAAAAAATATTTAATTTAAAATCGTTTAAAATGTTTTATCAATTTGGATAAAAATAAATTGTAGGCTATCTCATAAAAGTCAAATATATATATTGCTTTAACTACTAAATACACTATGAATTAAAAAATAATAATAAATAAAAATAAACTCAAGTACCATTCTTACATTTAGTTTATAATATTTAGAAGATAAATAAATAAATAAATAAACAAACAAACAAAATACTTGTGCAGGCTGCACAGTATCTCCATGACCTTCTTTACACAGATACTATATTGTAATGATGTTTTACAGCTACAATATATTACAAAGATAAAAATACTAAAAATGTCTTTCGTTAACACCTGAATTATTTATTAAAAACATAATAAAAACTGTTCTGCAAAGTCTTTACTTAAAAATGGTTCAGTTACTGTAACTTAAATCATGAATGAAATCTCTGTTAAGTATACAACCTCAATGCTGATTGAAACCTTTGAAGTTTTCACTAAATTAAACAAGAAGTACAGTTTGTTTAATTTAACCTAGTGCAATGTACGTGTAGTAGCACATCTCATGGATTTGGTAGGGGAGTCATCGATGTAGTGGAAGTAGCGCATGAAAAATAATTGTGCAGCCCAAGTCAGTCATGTACCAACCTTTGGTCTGTTAAAATTAGTTGAATGATGTACGTTACGCTTACTGGTGTCATTGCGATCAGTTTTTTTCAATTCTACTACAATAAACAATATTTTTAACTCTCTCAACGAGTACTTTTGTCAAATGTTTCAGCACAGATCAGTACGCCAACTAGATCAAGAAATTTCTTTAAAGTCAGACTAAATACGTGATAATGAATATTTAAAACATCTCTTCTGAACTCCTAAAATGCATATCCAGAAATTAAGGATTGTATTGGTAGTCTCTGCGGAATATTGGTTCTTTCTTTAACAAAAGTTTAACTGAACCAAAGAAAACTGAGAAAAATGAAACTTTCAGTACACTAGGAAAGCATTACAATTGAATCTAAAAAAAAGTGAATAACTTAAAAAACATTCACTTAAGTTAGAAATATAGACTGCAAAGATCCTGTGAAATAGTTTAGCAGTGACCTTTATTAGTTGATGATGAAATAATACTGTAAAATAAATAATAGGTACTTTATTTCCTCAAATAAAAAAAGCGGCAACCGTAAGTGGAATCCACTACTCGCAGAATAGACAACTGAACTAATTTTATTAGATGGCTATTAATTTTTTTCCACGAAACTATACACTTAATTTAAGTTATGGAACAATCAGAAATTTTTAAATGAAAATCTAGTCTACTGTTTTTGGATCATATCCATACGACATTTTATTTTTACTGAAATGAATTATGAAATAAAATACACAATTTTATGAAGCAGAAAAATTTAACAATTTCATTACAACTATAAATAAATAAAAAATTTAAAGCTGATCAAAATAACTTAGAATTTATGTGACATATTATAACAGTGGGAGATGCAGATGACTTCCTTAAAATAACAATAATTCAGATTCCAAGAAAAAAAAGGTGCAGTGGACTGTCACTAATTAAAACAAAATTACAATTACTTTAATTTCTCATGTGGTAAAGATTAAGTTTTGAATTTTGTGTATAAAATGGAACAAATGACTGCAGACAAGACATTCGGATTCAGGAAGGCATAAAGATGTTATTGGTTTGACAAAGATCACACTTTGCTAAGGTGTTTTATTTCAACAAAAAGGTGTTGTTTTCTTGATTTCAGAAAAAACAAATAATGATTAACCTACAATCCACAATACATTAACAGCAAGCTTTCTTTTTGTATTATAGCAAACAGAAAATGTGGACAATAATTGTTTAAAGAAAAAGACTACTATCTTTAAGATATAAATTTTTTTTAAAAATTTGTGGTTGAAAATTTCTTAAGCTGTCCATAAAAGTTAAAATATCACCAATGAACAGATTCCTAGATATGGAACAATCAGAAATTTGTTGTATTTATTATAATTTCTTGGGTAAAAATGATATTTTCTGATCTCTTTATTTTTTAAATAAAATAATTTTGTCTACTTTGTTGTAATTAGCTGAAGAACATATCAAAGAAGCTACTAAAACAAACATAAATTAAACTGAAGTATTAACAATACAAGAGCAAATCCACTGCTTTTATTACACAAGTATATATAGTATATCAAAGAAAGATATGCATGAGACGCAGTTATAATTTAAATCAAATATTTACAAATAATAAATTCATGAAATATGATACATTCTTGTAATAAGATCCCTATAATTATACCTAAAACTAAATATTTAGATATATTTTTTCTTAAATTAAAAAAAAATAACTAACACAAAATTTGAATAAATGAACAAACTAATGTTCAAAAATTTGAATTAAAAAGAATTAACAGAACCTTTCTTACATTTTTTTAGTACTTGCCTATTACTGAATCAACCATTTTTTGTTGTATTTATTAAACCTACAATCATTCCAGTCTATCCGCCATTAGAGTAATCAACATTCTGATTTATTTGACAACTCTTCCGGGACGGATTTTCACTTTCTTTCGAGTAAAAACTAACGATGACAAACAAACCTGCAAAATATTACCCTAAAACTAAAAAAAAATTTAAACAGGTTCATTCCAGAGTTGGAGGTTATTAAATATCAGTTCATTAGGTTTCCTTAGCCTTTCCAATTTTCAAAACTGTTAAATTTTTGAGTAACTGTCAAAGGTAATTGTAAGAGCTTAAGCATTAATAAATTGTTTACTGCTTGTACTAAACCAAAAAACTAAATTTTAAGCAACTAATAACACTATATTTACTTATATCAATAAAATATCCAAAGATTATTATCAACTCTTTGGTAATTACATTATCAAATAGCAAAAAAAAAAAATAGTAAAAACCTGAAAAAGTTGCATACCTAAATGCGATTTTACATTCTCAGATAATGAGTATTAACGTAAAATTATTAATGCCAAAGTTAACCATATTATTATTTACATTTTTCTAGAATGACTCTAGCAAAAATACACTTACAATACCTATATAACATTATTGGCGATTGTAAAAAAAAAGAAAAATAGGTAAGAAAACCTAATTAAACTGAAATCAAAGAGAAAATGTTATAGAATATTATACATTTTGCTCAAAAATTTCAATGTCAATACATTGGAATACATTACAAAACATCTAAAAAAACCCAATGGGTATGCTATTAAAAATGTCAGTTCAAATGGAGTCTGAAAAAATCAAAAGTTTCTATTTAAAGGGCACTATTTACATTGGACAGTTATCTGAAAATTTTTCCCGAAGAGTTTAGTTAATACAATATGAAGCTTGGCTTTTAAACATTCATCACCAAAATTCATAAAAACCCAATATAAAATAATTTCAAACTTTAACAATAGAGATTAAAAAAATCTTAGAATATCCTCTTCAACTGTTCCACTGAAAATATAATGCCTCTGGAGACTGTTAACGATTAAAATTATGTAAAAACAGAACTTTTACTAAACGCTGTGAATACAATATTTATATCAGTAATTAAAAGTTTTGGGTGTTAAAAACCAGGCTTCATGATAATATATTTAATTAAAAGGACAACAGTAATTTACAACTAACAAAAATACTTGTCAAGTAGTCTTATTTTATTTAAAATAAATCTGTCTACAAAAGTTTTGATGACTGATATCATTGCACTAAGGGTCCGATTAAAAAAAATTCTTTGTATTGCTGGAATCTTTCAACATTTTATTTTTAATTTATTTGAAGTCGTACTAATCATTAGCAACTGCAGTGGTCTAGACCCTAGCCAGGAAACGAAAATGGGATTTACTACTTTGTATAGGTAACGCAATATAAGTTGACGATTGTCAGCGAGAGTAAGACTGGTCTATGCGTGGGTTGGAAGTGCTACTACGAGTATATAAGCTTTTCAAAATACATCATAGCAACAGCTCTAACCATGACATCTTATGCTTTTGGGTTGGCCGATGTAAGTTGGATAGATAGTATACTGTCCTCCGCATGATAGGCGCAATCATCAACTTATAGCGTGTTACCTATACACCAGCATGTACTCACTATGCATCAGAAGTGGCTATCAAAATTTTGAAATACATTACAGACAAAATTTTAACAAGCAATAAACACGATTTTTGTATAGTCAAATATACAGATTGTTTAAATACAATTTTTGTATTGCTACTCACTACATCTCAAAATTTTAAACAAATTGCTTGTTAAGACCTAATGCATGGGGAAAATGGTACAATGGCTGAAAAGCCACCGAGTAGAGAATGGCCAAAAAGCTTATATATTATGTAACCATATTTTTACATATATAAATTCAAAAGCCTTTACTGCCTGTCTCACTGAAGTATTTATTGATTCTCTTACTTCCTAAAACAGAGTTCCTCTGGTAATGAATTAGGAAAACACGCATTTGACCAATTGTGCCCATGGTATAAAACAGTTGTAAATAACCTAAAGTAATAAATAAATATCAATTCTATTATCTCTTTAAGGATACGAGTATTTTGTGAACTAATATACCCTCCCAAGTGAAACCACGCTTCATCTGTATAAAACGTTACGTCAAGGATGTCTTCGGAATTTTGGTTGATGAAACGTTGAAACCAATGACAATAATTTAGTCTCTTGTCATTATCTGAAGGTTTCAGCTCTTGAACACACCTCACTTTGTATGGGAATAGTTTAAGTTCTTGTCTGACAGCTTTATGTGCGGTAGCAAGTCCGATATTATGCTGTTGTGCTAACTTACGCATTGATTTTTTTGGACTTTGTGCCATAGAATCAGAAATATCCAGCAGCTTTTGTTCGTCTAGCTTAGGGGGCCTACCACTACGTTCAGCGTCCTCAACACAGCCAGTTGCCCGAAATTTTTCTATCAGTGTTCGTACTGCATTACGGTGAGGAATAATTGAATCTGGAAACTTTTCAGAAAATTTGCGCTTCACTAAATCACTGTACTTGTCACCTTCGCGAAATACGTATTCAACGAGGAAAATGCGCTCCTCTACTGAAAGAACCATCGCGTCCAACAACAAAAAACGTGCAACAGAACTGCAATAAATGAAACATATACAACTTCAACTCAATGACTGACAGGCCTCGACGTGTTCGGCAACAATTGAACAGCACAGAGCTACCAACCTAGCCATGAAATTATTCCCTGTCATGTCACTTGGTGCACAGCGACTTTCAGAACGCATGGTAATATACTAACATATCTAGTAATATTCAATAACATCTTGAAAATTTAGGAAAAAAAGGTTTTTCTTTATGTACCAAAAATACGTTTAATTAATACATATATAAAAGACGAAATGATGGTAGTTGAGAAAAACTGCAGAATGAGTAATGTAAACATCCATGATCAATGCCATGGTGTGCACATACATAATCCAGTATGCGATCTGTGATGTGCTTTCACTATGCGAGTATGCTATGCCAGTATGCAGCGCTGTACACGTACACTAAGAGTTCTCAAAATCAGCATATACATTCTCCAAGTAAGTTTTGAGTTTTAACAATTTACTTTTACAGGGTAAAACTGGCATTAACTAATTTTAAATAATAAATATTAATTTTATACTTTCCCGACGACAGATTCTGAAAATCAGAATGCTCGTTTGAAAAATAAACATAGAAAAACTAAAGCACTAAATAGAACTGGGAAACCAAGAAATATTCATAAACCAGTTTATTTTGCGACCATCAATAATCTCTCACACACGGCATGAACTAGCTGCTTAACAAAAATAAAACTACTCGACAAGAATTTTTGTTACGGTTATATTTACAATAATTAGCAAGAATGAGATCTCTACTTCAACCGTACTTTACCCACGACGATGATATTATGAAAACCACCTGTAAATTTCAATGTTATTGTAACCGAATAAATATTTTATTTACAGAATCGGTAATTAATGAATGAAAAATCAACCTGTTTAAATAAATAACAACCACAGGTAATGGTATGACAAATAAGGGCTGTCCTTACATTATATAACCTCCATCACCAACAGGTAAACTATCACCATTCCTCAAATTATTCAAATATCAATGAAAGTATCACCAAAATAATTTTAAAATGTTTATTACAGTGAAGTGTTACTTTTCATGATGAAGGTATTAACATCTAAAACATTTTGATTCAGTAATACAATACTGTTACCTAAGAAAAACGCATGTTAAAATTTAGGTTTTAAAATTGAAACATAATATTTTTAATGTACCAGGTGATGTATATGTCACTTTCCTCATGCAGTGGGACAATTTTTTCAAAAAGTTCACAGAAACACATAAAAAATTCCATTTTTACTATATCAGTACTAGTTTGTTGTTAATATCCATATAGTAGTGTTTTGTAATGACAAATATTAAAAAAGAACAAGTTTACATACTGCAGTAGGGGTGGAAGCATTATATAGAACATTGAAGTTCATAATAAATTTTGTCCTTGGTTTCTAGGTGTGCCTTTACTGACTCGGCAACATTTACAAAACTTAAAAAAAATTTGAAACCATAAGAAGCACTGCTACAAATGAACAATAGTCTTGTTGGCCATAATCATCGATTTATAATGAAAAAATCTTACTAGAAAAGGTTGCTGAAGCTTTTGTAGCCAGCAGAGCTAAATCAATTTGGAAGACTAATTTTGAAGTAAGCATAATACAAAGAAGAGTACAATCAATTCAACAAGATTTGAAGTTCAACGTGTACTGTCCATATTTACTGGTAACGCAATATAAGTAGACGATTGTCAGCGAGAGTAAGAATGGACTATGCAGGGGGTGGAAGTGCTACTATATGTGCTTTTCTAAATACATCATAGCGACAGCTCTAACCATAACATCATGTTGTTGTTTAACTCTTACATTGATTATGTTTACAACTACTTCGTTTTATAAACAACCCATTGTATTATTTATTGATTCTCAATAATTATCCTAAATAATAAACATTCATTCTAAATAAGCCATAATACTAGGCCAAAGCTATATTTAGTATCCTTTTTGGTCATCAGCAGTAAACTGAATTACTGCACTCTGACATTTGTAGTGATAGACAAGTTAGTCCGTGAGTTCCATCGATGTGAGCTTATTATAGTGAGTAATACTAGTTTTACGGTAATTTCAAAATGTTATTATATTTTAAGCGTTTTCATATTTCATTATTTTCAGTATAGTTATGTTAAATTGCAATTGAATGTTCAACAATTCACTTTCTTTAAATAATTACATTACTCTTTACTTATTTAGTGTGACGGGTTATGAACTGAATTTTATTACAGAAGTGTTTGTGGTGGTTACATTTTTTTTGAGTTACACGCTTGATACATGTCTTATGCTTTCGGGTAAGCCGATGTAAGTAGGATAGATAGTATACTGTCCTCTGCATGATAGGTGCAATCGTCAACTTATAGCGCGTTACCAGTACTCCCCAGTTTTCTCACATGGCCCCAACCCACTTTGGAATAGAAGTTCAAAATTTTTTAACTTGTACATTTATTGCATAGATTGATCGCCATGGCAAAAAACTATGAAACAGTGTTTTCTTTTTAAAAAAAATTAAAAAAACATGAATGAACGAAATATGTCAATTGAAAAATGCATTGATTTTCATAAATGAAATAAACAGTTATTGTCAAATACTTGCAAATTAGTTTTAAGTCTTTGCATGAAGGGTATAAAGAATAAATGTGGATTTTTAACAATTTCAATAAAGTTACAGTATATGTAATTACAATAATTGCCACAATAAATATTTTTCCTTGCTTGTAAATTTTTCATTTGGTTTACATTCACAATTTTCATTTTTGAACGGAAAAGTGATATTTATGCCTCACCCTGTAAAAAACTTGTATTTTTTAAAGAACCCTGAATAATTAACTGTTGGGCAAGATCCTTCCTTTACCTCCACAATTGTTATATAATGTAAGGACACCTCATAACTCATCATATTTCCTTAAATCAAATATATTTCATGATGATAAATATATCTTACGGCAATTCAAAATTCTCAATTTTTATATTAACTATATCCCTAAAATTTCAAATTCAAAATAGTTAAGTTTATTTCTAAAATTCCAGCAAAACATGTTTTTGTAACAAAAAAAATTCAATATAATTTTCTTATTACAAAACATGACGTTAAGTTTACCTGAGCTTGTATTACTGCTTCAAATGAACAGATCAATCTAAAAAATTTAGTTATATTAAATACTGAATTGTAAAAAAATTGATAATTAGTTACTGTAAAGGGGAGACTGTACTTTATATCCCACCGATGTTAAATGTGCAATTTTTAGGTACATTTTTCATCGATTGGTAAAATATAGGGAAAAGAAATTTTATACACCTATAGATGTCAGGTTTCTAAAACGACTGATATTTTTTCAATTTAATCTGTTGAACCATAAAATTAAAAAAAAAACGAGTAACGTCAAAAGTTTACAAATTTTTTCAATGTTTTTGCATTACTATTTTTGGAGCACCAGAGGAAGTAATAAAAGTCAATATGTGCATATACAAGAAGAATAACTGGTGGGTTTAATGGTTTCTGAAATAAACGTACCTAAGTGTTAAAAATATAATTTTACGGGAAAAAGCAAAAATCAAAAACAAAATATACACTGACAAGTAATGTCATATATCAACAGTTGGTTAGAAAGTTGAACAAACAGCTGATAATATTAAAAACAGTTATGCAAATACATAAAAAATTAAAATTTTCTTTTAATCTTTAAAAAATTATGAACATTTTAATCATTAAAATTATTTAATTCATATAATTTAATGGTTTTCCGGTAAATCTAGGTCTACACTATTCAAGAACATAAAAAACCGAAAATCGAAATGTTCAGTTAAAACCATTATACAGTCTTCCCTTTAGTCCATTAACTTCATACACAATAAAACTGAGCTGGCCGCATTGGCGCAGTTGGTAACATGCTCGCCTCTCATCATGTGGTCCTGGGTTCGAATCCCACTGAGGCACGACATATTTTCATACGTTACAAAAATTCATTTCATCCTAAATTGTACACAGCTCCACCCCAACGTCGTCGCTAATGACCATTGCAGTTGATGCGACGTTAGATTAAAAAAAAAAAAAAAATGAAATAGTAAAAAAAAACTGATAAGGCAATGTAATAAAAAAAAAGTTTATCTGCCAGAATTTTAGAAACTTACTTTGACGAAAATAAATATTTAAAAATAATAAACACAAGTCATTATTTACTTATATATTTAAATTCTAATTGTAATACATAATGAGAAAATAATTTTTTTTAAATCATTAAAATTTGAAGCATAACATGTTTTTGGTTAACTTATATTTTGTTTATAAATATTATCACACATTGCTTTTGGCTCTTTGCCTTGTATACAATATGGTGATAATATTAAACAATTATTTACTTGGCCACAAATTTTGGCATTGGTCCTACCAGTTTCTGTTTATCATAGCACGAGTCAATTAAAGGTTTTGCCATCCATAAACAAATACTTTATGAACCAATTAGTTTGGCTTAAGAGCCTGTTGTAAGAAGATTAATAAATTCCGAATAATAAAAATTTTTTACGACAAATTCTACATTTAGCTCAACGGTTTTTTATTTCAACAATTATCACTGAACGTATTTTGGTTTTTATTTTAGATTATCGAAGTTGACATGACAGGAATGTTTTGACATACAAATTTATTTATTTATTTATAGTAAACAAAAGAAAACCTAACAGTTGAATAGGCATGTAGAATTCGGTTGGCATGGGTAGTCTTCGGTAAGATCAATTTTATACCGAGATATAAATACTCCTACAAGTTAAAAACCTTAAGTAGTATATGACAATGTGTACTTCCAGTATTTACCTAAGGATAAAATCTGTGGCCAAGGAAAAGAACACAGAGCATGATACATACAATGAAGACCTCGTACAACCAACAGAAATTGGAACACGCAGATGTGGTGGGCGAATGTCAGCAGGACGGCTGAGGCAGTGTAGACAAGAACAACTCAATGGCAAGGAAATGGGGAAGAAATTAGAAGAAGCCTATATCTAGCATTAGATACAGAAAAACTGAGAAAAAGAATAAGAAACAACAACAGGTGATCGTATACCCAGGAAAATATCAAATAAAATTTTTTTAGGGGCTTTCTATCCAATTTTTTTAGTAAAATACCCACAAATATACAACTTATACAAAAATCAATCAAGAATCTGACTTCCTCTAGATGATTATGGTGAAAATATTATAGAAGATCCAGCAAAAGATATATTAATGCACAATCTGAAATTGGATTGATCTACTTCATTTAGAAAACTGAAAGAATAGAAAATTTTGTGCAAAAAGCTTCATCGTAATTGAGATACTACGATTTTAAGTCCTTAAGTGATTCACTAAAACACTTGCATCTCTAAATGCTTTTGGCAAGTGATCTCGCATTATGCAGCTTCCAATTTACACAGCCATAAAACAAATGATTAAAAGTTAAGGTAATCTTTTTGTTTTGATATCAATATTTTCATTCTCTTTGTATAATAATATGATTGTTATTAGTAATTTTCATTCACTTATTTGTTTTCGTAACACCATGGGGAGTATGGATGTGTTTACTAATTTGGATACTGATAATTTTCTTGGTAACAAAGAATTTACTGATTTTGATGACGATTCTGATAAAGCTCGTAATTATATTTCACGTGAAAGTGAAATTGATGAAGACAAAGTAAATGTGCAATATAACTACAATATCATTGGTCGAATATTTAACCTTGCGATATAATTCAAAGAATGAAAAATAATAACAAACCATTAATATACAAAACGTTATCAATTTATCATAATGATTAAATTACCACAGTACTGTATTCATTTAAATTTGGCGTCATTCAATTAATTAAATAAATTGAGGTATCATTATCATATTTATTTAATTAAACAATCTAAAGTTACACATCTATGAATAACTTGTTGATAGTTAATGACCAATGACCTGTAAACTGATAAATATTGTAAACAAAGATATGATTGCAGCAATCGTAGATTTATAATAGCAATTTTGCTTGCATTTTTATATTTAGATGACTAACATTAATAGTTTTAAATATCCCTTTCAAGAGATGACGCGTCTCACGGCTGGTGGGAATTCCTAAAAAAGCTTACCTTTGACTTATGGCAAAAATCATTAGTGATTTTTGTGTCTTCCCTTTAAGAAGAATCAAATGACACTTTTTGTTTCCAAATTCTGACTTTTGATTTCTTGACTTCCAGTTTTGGGCTAGTTCCGGTCGAAACTGGAACTTCAAACCCAATGATTTCTGTATCTACTACTTAAGAGGAATCAAATGACATTTCTTTTGTTTCCAAATTCCGACTTAGATTTCTTGACTTCCAGTTTCGGGGTCACTTCTGGTCAAAACCGGAACTTGAAACCAAATTTAGGCCCACTAACTTTTTATGTAGATTAGAACCCAAAACCACTTGTTGCTATCTCTTGCAGTTCCTCACATCTGAGAGTGATGGGCAGATGGACAGACAAAGGAAATGATAGATCGACATTTTTTAAAAATTGCCACCAAAAATAATTTTAATTACAACAGTAATTAAAATTGTCATAGATAGTTATATTAAAATCTTTTTAAATTACTACACTTACACTCCTAATATACAATTTATCAAAAAATCTGAATAAGAAAACCTTCCAGACTATGTTTGAATAAAATACAGGTGAGTTAGTGTGATATTTATAAGAAGACACCCAAATGGGGGAATGTCAATGTAAAATTGTCCCACATGCATTTCCTTCTATCATAAATAATTGTCATCTTAACTATAATCTAGTTTATTTTATTGCTAAATTGCAGATCGCGTTTGGTTGTTTAAGGTCCTAATATCTATTCCAATGCCAAAATCAGAAATTTTTTAAAAAAACGGCACAATATATGAGGTGTGGCTATTAAACAACGAGACTGACGTAAAACATTTAATTTTAATTTCATACATAATTACTTGTCACCTTCAATATACACTCCTTTATCCCTACAATGCTCCATGCAAATTTTCCATTGTTGGAAGCAGTGCTGGAAGTCATCTTCTGTTAGCTCCTTCAGGACAAGTGCCGCTTTCTCTTTTACACCTTCCACAGACTCAAATCTTGTCCCTTTTAACGCAGATTTCACCTTAGGGAACAGGTAGAAGTCACATGGAGTAAGATCTGGTAAATAAGGAGGATGTTCTAACACTGAGATGGTGTACTTGGCTAGGAACCTCTTGACGCGGAATGAGCTGACGCATTGTCTTGGCGGAGAACCCATGATTTGTCCTTCCACATTTCAGGGTGTTTTATCCTTACTCTTTGACGTAGTTTAGAAAGTACCTCAAGGTAGTAATATTGATTAATTGTTTGGCCTTCAGGAACCCAGTGAAGGTAAACAATCCCATGGATATAAAAAAAAACAATCATCATTGCTTTAAATTTTGACTTGCTCATTTGAGCTTTTTTGGCTCTCGGTGAAGTTTGGCTCTTCCAGTGCATGGATTGGCGCTTTGTTTCCAGATCATAAGTAAAAAACCACGTTTAATCACATGTTATTATCTTCTACCTGTTCCCTAAGGTGAAATCTGCATTAAAAGGGACAAGATTTGCGTCTGTGGAAGCTGTAAAAGAGAAAGCGGCACGTGTCGAGAAGGAGCTGACAGAAGATGACTTCCAGCACTGTTTCCAACAATGGAAAATTTGCATGGAGCGTTGTAGGGATAGTGAAGGAGTGTATATTGAAGGTGACAATAAGTGATTATGTATAAAATAAAAATACAATTTTTTACGTCAGTCTCATTATTTAATAGCCACACCTCGTGCATTATAAATAAAAGAGGTTTCTCAAGTAGAATTTTACAGTTTTAGATAAAATATAACAAGAACTAATTAATTTGTCAGTTACACAAAAAATACAAAACTTGATTATGAAAGCCATAAGAACCATATCAAAATTCAGTACATTAAGACGCCACAACATGCTTTGTTCTTCATTAGTAAAAGAAAAATATGTTAAAAATATTAAATTATTGGAGTCAGTCATAAAAGCTCCAGCACCGAAAATGAAACCAGGCACTGAAAAGATACTGAAATATTATGGAGAAAAGAAACAACCCCTGGAAAGATTGCAAACATAAAAATCAGCACAACAAAAGACAAAAATGTACGACTGATTACAAGTTAGTATCGTCAGCTAAAGATACCTGCAAACATACTATAAAAAAAATAAATAAATAAAAACAAAAAAAAACAAGCCACACAATAATTTCTAAATAATATTTAAAAAAAATGAAAAACAGCCTTACCATGAGGGTAAGCAATGCACGAAGCAACAGTCTTAGATACAGCACCAGCCATCATAAATTCTAAAAAATCACGAGACGTTTTCTCATCGTGATCACGATGTGAACTATGTGAACGTGATTTTCTCGTTAATAAATGTGCTTTAATTGCTTCATATATCACAAAATGTACAACTGTCTCTGATATGCCCCAGTACGATGCTGTGATGCCTTTATAAAATCCTCTTAGACCCTGCAATCACAAAATAATAAAGCATTAATTAACCTCATTACTGCAGTCACATATTGTTGTTTAGGTCATCAGCAGGAAGGCTGGTTTGAACCTCCAAAGGTGGCTTTACGAAAAGAAACAAGAAGTTAAGTGGTTTACACTGCCTTCCTCACCGTGTTAAAAAGTATTATTACAGGATGCCAGACCCTCTAAAAAGCATCTAATTTCCACCCTGCAAATGACACCTTCAATTCATTCACCACAGTATCTGGCTGTATAATGAAATTCATTACTCTCAGAGGACATAATGAATCTCTCTGAATGGTGTATTTTACACCTCTACATCTTCTGTTCTAAAATGATTCAGTCATTTAATTGACTGACCATAAGATAAGAAACAGAACTATTTTTTGTAGCCTTGGAACTAATAGATTGAGTGCAAATAATTTAACACTCCACCTGTCTGTTACGGGCACGAGTCATATATTTTGAAACAAAAATTATTGCGTCTAAGTATTTTATTGGAATACCTTTAAAACATTAATCATCTGTGTTGTGACTAAGATAACCCCCTCGCTTCATCCCTCATCCATTCTGTATAGTCGTTTCACTCTGTCAATTTGTTTTAAACCTACACTATGAAACTGTTGTCATCTGTACAGTTATTTTTGTTTTTTTAATATCCACAAGATTGTTTGTCTCTACGTCATTAAATTTTTTGTGCATTATCTCACCAACCATTATTTAATTTAATTTATTTGCAACAAAACAACATTTGATCTCATAATTGTTATTAGTAAACAAAATTACTCAATTGTTTGGAGTGTATGACATATTACGATTATGGTTATATAATTTAGTCTGTTTCCTGGTCATTACAGTATAAAATGATAAAATTGATACTGTCGAAATGACATCACCCCCATTAATAATTTGACTGTAAATATATAAATACTTTTCAAACACAATCATTATAAATAATAAAATATTATACATTAATGGAATCTGGATGTGATAAAATTGAAGAAATAACACTTTAAACAAATTTACAGTAAGATAATTTTTTTACGTTAAGTCCACTTTGGAACACATTAATACAGATTTTTTGGATCTTGATTGTTGTTGTTTTCGATTCTCTCAGTATTTCTTTATCCTTTCGAACTGTAGTTTCATTTCTTCTTCTGTTCTACTTCTTGACCTGCGTGGTCTTGATTCTCATACCTGGAAATTAACGAAGTTGTTGATTTTATTGTTAAATGTCCTTCTGTCTGTGATTCTGCTGTTTCTTCAAATCACCCTGGATTTATTTTCTTGTTTAGGAAGTGATTCATTAGTAGTTTCGGCATTCTTATGTACTCCATTCTGAAGATATGACCAAAAAACATTCTTTTTCTGATCGTTTCTGACATTCTTTCTTGACTTTTGCATATTTGTTTATTTAATTTTAAGCAATATCTGTGTTTTTAGTTTTATTAGGTCCTAATATTTTTCTTAGAATTTTCCGTTTTATTTTTTCTATTACTTCTGGTATAATTACTGGGTTATTGTGTATTTGGTGGTTAATTTCAATATTATATAACTAAAACAGTTATAGAAAATGTAATAACAGAATAAATTTTATCTTTCAGCTTTTTCAGCCATGACATACTGTATGCTGGAGAATTTGAATTATTAAGTAAGCTTGACGGAATTCCACTTCTATTAAAAGAGCTAACAAATAAAATAAGATTGGAAACTGTATTAAAATTTTAGAAGCTTTTGTTGATATCTAACTGCCTGTATGGCAGTGACATGAGCCTGCGCACACAGAATACTGAGATAAAAATGTTGTAAAGATGGTGGTGGCTGCAACAGATTGTATAAATTTTTTTTTTTGACATTATAGAGGAGAACTGAATCTTCAACGTCTAAAAAATCAGTAGCAAAGTATAGAGAGAGAGATGATGGTATCATCATAATATACATTAAACGGATAACCAAAGAATACCCCATCTGGTTACTGAATACAAACAAGTTCAAATAAGTTTGGGATAGCTGACGAAACGCCAGAAGAATCAGTCGTTACCAAGAAGGGATGATGTAATAGGGGTTGCCTAATACTCATGGGGAGAAAGAAAGAGGGAAACTCTATCTCAACTGTTTTCCAATACTTTAGTCATCTTATTTCATTAATCACATGAGACAGAACAGCATTTTTGTAACTAGTACGTCAGAAGCAATTAATAAAAAAAACTCTTATTTGCCAGTGACAGGCAAACATCTGGCTGAAAATACATTAATTAGGTATAGGCCTATCATGAGACAATAAAATATTATGGTGGACTGAAATAATAAAATCAAATCTGATAAATGGTGACCAATATAAGATACTTAAAAGACCAGAAAATTAAACAGACATATTTTCTTTATAAGTCACAACAAGGTGACATGGTATTTTAAGTATGATAATTTCAAAACCTCAGCAACGAATCAAACGGATCTTCCATTTAGCAGTGAGGAATTTAATGCTCTAATCACTGGGCCACGGAGGCCCAATCAGCTACCTTCTTTTTTCTTCAATTCATGGATTGATTAGGTCTGTTCAGGAAATCATTTTTACTTTCTCTTGCCTATATGAATATATTATATATGAATATATAGGAAGGAAAGTATTGTTTTCATGTCAATTTTTCGAAATCGAGTTTTCACCGGATCTATACGTTTTCAGACCCCCTGAACCCAAAAAACTTGTTTTTAACGATTGGTCTGTGTGTGAACAGAATATCTCAAGAATGGAACATCGTACGAACTTGAAACTTAAGTTACATACCACTACTGGATCTGACACGAACATTTTCATCAAAATCGGTCAACCGGAAGTAATAGTTTATTCGTATAATTTTTCACTTTTTTGCGATTTTCTCAAAAACTGGTCCTACGACTTTTTTAAAAATCGCCTGATTTTCTCAATTTTTTTATTCTCTACAAAATAGGCTAGGCGTCATGTTTGCTGAAATTCTTGGCGAGGGTGTTTTCACGTAAAAAAAATATATTTTTTTTAAGATTGCGGCTTTAATTTGCATTTAAGTGCAAAAATTTATACAATAAAAGTTGTAGAGAATTTAAAATCCTACAACTTTTATTTCAAATATTTTTTTGTATAAAGCTTAGTTTAGCAGTAATTAGCAATTTTCTGTTTTATCACGAAAACGTTTGAAAAATCAATTTTTTTAAGATTTCGGCCTTAGAATGCATTTTACGACAAAAAGGTATATAATTAATTTTATAGGAAATTAAAAGATCTACAACTTTTATTTGGAGCATTTTTCTCTATAGAGCCTAGTTTAGCGTGAAAGAGTGTTTTTCCGTGTTTTTAAGCCAAACTGAGGTTGATTTTAATTTTGCGTCTTTCATTCATGATTGAAATTAGGTTATGTTTATTGAAGTTAGTTTTTTTGTTTATTTCTAATGTTTTATTACTAATATTAAGATTCTTGTTTATTTTTTGCATTGGCAAGAGAAAGTTGTGTGAGTGTTTTACACCAGATTTTTTTTTCATGTGTCCCATATTCCTCTAACCCATGGGTTTGTACGCTTGGGCTAAACGGGGCAAATGGCTCTACCCTGTCTGTTCTTAATGGCTGCACCAGTTCCTCTCATGAATTTTCATTCTCTTATCTATGTTAATAATCAATGGACAATCTTCAATGCACAGTCTTCAATGCTCTAAGAATCCTCATTTCTGACCTAAGCGACCAACTTGTTCCCATTTGGAGAGTGCCCACATATCACTTGCATGTAACACGACAGGGTATCAGCATAGTTTTATAAAATTTAAAACGTTTATATTTCCGAGTCTTGTGCTTCAATGTTGTACGTATCATCCTGCAAATATCCTTACACTTATTTAATTTATTCGTCAAGTTCTTCTTGTTTGTAAAGGCACATCAAAATCCCAAATATTTAAAATTGGATACCTACTCCAAAAAATTGCCATTAATTTGTCTTTTTTATACAATTATTTAAGTATAAAAACAATTGAATGTGTATGAACAGGAAGATATGACTGTTAAAGATGTCCGATAAACAAAGTTACAAATAATCATTTAAACTGTTTATACCATGTCATAAAAATAAATTAAAATATGTAATGTTACTGAAATAGAAATTAAAAATACAATTGTAAATTATGTCGAAAGTGAACACAAAACTAGGTGAAACGTATTATACATGAGGAAATAAACAAAGTACAAAAGCAGGAGGTATAAGATGAAGTAACACCATTGATTTTAATTCACTAACACAATGAATGAACTCTATAATTTTTAAATTTGAATATAAATTGACATACGTCCAGATTTGTTTATTAGTAATACCCATGAAAGATACAGACAATATATTCTAAACCAATGATGTTGAATGTGAATATTCAAATTGCTTCAGAGACAATCATTTTAAATTTAATGCAAATGCAAAATATACACTAATTAAATATTGAATTCGTTTACGACTAAATTCTTGGTGCTTGTAGATCCCGCACCGACTTTTAAAATTTGGTGTAAAACACACACGACTTTAACTTGACAATGTAAATAATGAACCATATAACCTTTTATTTCAAACATTATTTTTATACAATGCTTATTTAACTGTCAATTAGTATTAATGTTTTGCTCATCAAAATCGGTAAAAAAACGTGATTTTCTTAATATTGCGGCCTTAGAATGTATTTTATGACAGAAGTGTACAATAGTAAAAGTTATAGGAACTTTTATTTCAAGTAATTTCTTCTATAGAGCCTAGTTTAGCGTCAATTAGTGATTTCCCATAATTCTAAGCCAAACAGAGGTTGATTTTCATTTTAAACCATTAACTTATAATTAAACATAGGTAATAAGTTTTACTGGCAAGAGAAAGTTGTGTGGGTGTTTCAAATCAATGTTTTTTTTAAATTGTCATAAAATAATTTTTCACCTATTTTGTTTAATTTGTAAATTAAAGTGCAAACTTCTAAATGAACAACTATTAAGTTGGATTGTGAATATGGACACAGCACACTTACTAACAATCAATTTGTAGTAGATTGTTCTGGTCAAGGTTTTCGCACAGTTTTCCGTGGCCACTCCTAGTAAATGGCTGGTCAGTCACTTTTTTGTATCCTGTGCAATAATAGTATATCGTCCCCATTTGCTATCTCCAACATTTTTAACTTGTCATAATACTGTATATATTATTTTATATGACAAAGAAGTTTATTTATTAACCCTTCGCGATCGGTAGGGTCTTTTAAGAAAGTTCCTCCCAGCTCGAGTGGCCAGCGCCATTTCTGCTGTAACTCGGGAGTGGTATTACACGCATTGTCCTCTTAGATCGTATGGCCAGAACTGCTGGCCCCCAATGTTTCCCGTCTGAACTCGGTTGGCCAGCACTGCTGGCCATTGTATAGCCTTTATTTCGATTTGCTATAAATCGAAATATTATTTCTGTATAGTGCTGAAACCTTGTGGATGAATACCGAACTATATCATGTTTGTATGTATTAGGTTGGTACCAATGTTTAACGTCTGGATTCGCGGTAAAATATTGTTAGTTTTTAGTCGTCAATGGTGGACTGTGTGTATGCGAGTCTTTTCAAGTTTCTACGTTTTTCTCATGTTCTTTTGTGCTAGCTGTCTGCTTTTGTTTTTTTAATTGTACATTCTAAGATTTGTTATAATGGATAATATATTCCCATTTCTTGAAAATTCAGATGAAATAAGGGACGAATTAGAAAATGAACTTAGTTTTTCTGACCATGATTCTGATAATATTGTATGTAATTACATAAGAAAAAATATACATCATTTTCATAATTTTATATTTAATCTGAATAATATAAATGCAATACTGTCATTTAAATTGATTTTTGGCTTTAATTCTTAAAACCTTAGACCTCTGCAAATTTTCAGCTGGTAAACTAAAACATGACACAAGCTGACGTAGCGGAGAGGGAAATATGGTGGCCAAGCTAGCCGTGATATAGCCACGGCCGCTGGCCATACGATCTCAGAGCACTTCGGGATTAGTGACGCTTACGATCTGACCGATAGCAAGGTACAGCCAGCAGTGCTAGCCACCCGACCGCAAAGATTCAATATTCCAGCTTTGACACAGCCCCTAACTACATAAATTTGATGTTATTGCTTTAATTTAAAGTTCTTAAAATTGCAGTGGATTGAAATACTATAAATATTTGCCGTTTCAATATTGGATTGAATGAAAGACAAACTGAAATTTGAATTCTCATTACATTACAATGTTTACAAGATTACCAACATGAGTTTGTAAATGCAGAACTTTAGTAAACACTTGAAATAATGCATTACATGATAAACTAATGACTTTATAATACAGTTTGTTTTTTTCATCAGGCACTTGAATTTTTTATTAGATGTTTTTTTTAATTTAACTTTTTTTATTATGTACTGGTTTTTTTGGTTTCATACACATCAAATAACAAACTGGCACTTTTTTAAAAATAAACAGCTTTTTTCCCGCCTCTCTCTAACAAATTAATTACACCCACAGACAAACAAATTTGCTTACTCACTCATGCACTCACAGCCCGCATGAGCTAGATGAAGATTGAAATTCCAAATTTTTATAAATTACTCTGGTCAAGTTTAACACCATAAGCTAATTTAGATCTAACACACTAAAAATTTACAAAGAACTTTTACTAGGATTTGAACCAGGATGTATATTCAGTTTACTTAAAAAAAAAATACCATAATAAAAAATTCCAATTCTCCCTGAATAATATTTCAGGAGAAACTTATAAAACAATGCTACAAACATGTATTTAATTTTTATGTAGACATAACAAAATAAGATAATTTTTTTTAATTCCTATCTGTGTATGTTGCAATCTGTACAATTGAGAACAATTAGCGGAAACCCCATGACCCAATGAGATGAGGGTGATGTGTATGATGTGTAAATGAAGTGTAGTCATGTACAGACTCAGGCCAACCATTCATGAGAGAGTATGGTAAATTAAACCCCAACCATCAAAGTACACCAGTAACCACTGTCTGGTATTCAAATCCATATAAAAGTAACTACCTTTACTAGGATTTGAACCAGGAACCTTCGTCTCCGAAAATCAGCTGTTAAACAGCTGACTCGTGACGACGACTTTACCACTATACCAACCCAGTGGGTCAATTAGATAATTGTCTAAAATTAATGCATTTCATCAAAACACCACTACAATTCTGAATTAAGTTAAAAGTCGTAATTTTAAAAATGGTATTAAATTTAAGTGAATCCTTGTTAACTATGATATCAACCATCCTACTTGCATAAATTTTTCATGGTGTATCATATGAGAACCTGATAAAAAAGTAAACACACATAAGAAAAGAAACATTAAGTATGTTTCTTTAAGAAAGATAATGTAGCAATTACCATTTGTCTATATATCCTCCTAATGCATTGTGTAGCTGTCAGTCTTTGTCCCTTACTATTGTAGTCAAGTTGCAGTCTGGTCTTTACAAACCAAATTGGATTAGTTGCAGAACAGGCTACAAATCCTGTAATCAAACAGAAAGTTATTTATATTAATTATAAAAGTCAATTTCTTTCTTAATAAAATATTATTTTTAAAAGTTAACTCTTGAAATAACCACAAAAAACATGCTTGGCAATTCCTTGATCATTTTTCATAATAAACAAATATAGGCTACAGTTTCAATTAAGAATAAATACTGCCCAATTCTCCCTGCAATTACTGCTAATGCAGACGGGTGATGACTTTTTTGTAACATATGAAAATATGCCATGCCTGAATGGGATTCGAACCCAAGACCGCATGATGAGAGGCGAGGACGTTACTACTTTTAGTTAGATTTACTTTCAAGGACCTATAACCTACTTTCAAGGAACTTGCAAAAACATGAAAAGATAGAAACAGTAGAGAAGTCATAAGCTAAGAAAATTTTAGTTAATTTCTGTTATCTTTCTATTCATTTGAAGGAATGTATAAAAGAAAAATTATCGGTTAATTATTAATCATAAATATGCTAAATTACAATGTTAATTCAAAAATTATGATCACCGAAAAATTAAGAAAAGAAGACTAAATTTTATAAACACCTGTGTAGAATGGATGACAACTGGTTAACAAAACAAATTTTTAAGAGACTAAACAAGACCTACGGTGTTTGGATAAATGGTTTGAAGAAGTCAGAAAGGATATAGAGAAAATCGGAATAAACAGAAAACCTTCATGAACCGAACCAAATTCAGACAACTAATTACCGACTTTACAGGCTTCCATGAAGAGCAGAAACAGAATACTAGGTGGACAAAATAAATTAGAAATGGTGAAAAGTGAACGAATGCTGGGAATGAGGGCTGCAAAAACAACATCCAGAAATGTGTAGTCACCTCATGCATGAGGTTTAAAATTAGCCCTAACGGAAAAAAAATTTCAGACTCGGAAGTGCAGGCTTACATATTACTAACCTCTCAGGGATACATTAAATAAACTGGTTTATTGTTTTCCTAGTTTCACTCCATATAATGTTTTATTTTAAGTAGTACGCCAATTTTAAAAATTTCAGCCGTTTTGGAAAGTAATTAAATAATAGTTATTGCTTTGAAGTAGTTATACTTCTGAAGATTTGAGGAGCAAATGATCGAAATTTAAATGGTTTAATTTTCCCAAGTATCACAAACATTCAACAAAAAAAAAAGTTTATACCTACAATCTAATTGGCAGATAGTGTTTATCAAATAAAAAATAAAGTGTTCGCCTCTCATCATGCGGTCTTGGGTTCGAATCCCATTCAGGCACAGCATATTTTCATACGTTGCAAAAAATCATTTCATCCTTAACTGTCTGCATTAGTAGGAATTGCAGAATATTCGAACATTAAACAAAAAGAAAAAAATTATCAAATAAATTAAAGCTATATAATTACTTTCTGAAACTGATCTCTAGACATAATGTTTTCTCATTTATGGGTCAGCTAAACCACGTAATATAGCTTAAATCAAGTCGTACTGGTCCAAAGCACTTAAAATTATAACAGACTCCTCTTGTTAAGTATGAAACGAGACTACAGACTTACAAATTCGACACAATCAAACAATACTATCAATGTTTCCATAGAAAATTATCAAGAGATAAAAACAAATTAAATACAACAATTAGCACAGACAATAGTCCAGGACAGCTAAAGGGAACTTAGAACAGAGATTTGTAGCTCCATTGAAAATTCAAAGGAACAAAATAAGACCATATAAACTATAATTCAAAATTAAGTTATAAAAAATAGAACAGAAGCTACATCAATGGGTGGTCTGGTGACCTGCTTCCTCATGTCACCCGCACGTTATCATTTTGTCATCCATCATCACTTCAGAATATGTGTTATTGTAAAAAATATATCAATCACAAAAATCTATAATTTATAACTTAATAAATAATAGTATTATTTAGGATACGAAAGATGTAAGCCGATTTTTACTTTCTCTTGCCTATATGAATATATAGGCAAAAAATAAAAAAAAATTAAAAAAGGCAAAATATATAAAAAAAAAAAAATATAGGAAGGAAAATATTGTTTTCAAGTCGATTTATCGAAATTGAGTTTTCACCGGATCTACACGTTTTCAGACCCCTTGAATTCAAAAACATGTTTTTAGTGATTGATCTGTGTGTGTGTGTGTGTAAACAGAATATCTCAAGAACGGAACATCGTACGAACTTGAAACTTAAGTTAGACACCACAACCGGACCCGAGACGAACATTTCATCAAAATCGGTCAACCGGAAGTAGTAGTTTCTTCGTATAATTTTTCACTTATTTGTGATTTTCTCAAAAACGGGTACTACGATTTTTTTAAAAATTGCCTGGTTACTAAATTTTTTATGCTCTACAAGATAGGGTATAGGCGCCATGTTTGCTGAAATTCTAGGTGAGGCTGTTTTCACGTAAAAACATTGTTTTTTTATTGAAGATTGTGGCTTTAATTTGCATTTTAGCGCAAAAATTTATACAATAAAAGTAGTAAAAAAATTAAAATCCTACAACTTTTATTTCAAACATTTTTTTGTAAAACGGTAATTTTGTTTAGCGGTAATTAGCGATTTTGTTTTTTTTTTTAATGAAAACGCGTGAAAAGTTGATATTTTAAAGATTTCGGCCTTATTATGCATTTTACGACAAAAGTGTATATAATCAAATTTATAGAAAATTAAAAGATCTACAACTTTTATTTAGAGCATTTTTCTCTACAGAGCCTAGTTTAGCGTGAAAGTATTTTTAGTGTGTTTCCATATTTTTAAGGCAAACTGAGATCGATTTTCATTTTGCGTCTTTCACTCATGATGAAAATTACGTGATGTTTATTAAGGTTAGTTTTTTGTTTACTTCTAATGTTTTATTACTAATGTTAGCTTTATTGTTAATTATTTGCACTGGCAAGAGATAGTTGTGTTAGTGTTTCACACCAGATTTTTGGAGTTGTAAGGAAAGGTATTGGAATAATATTTATTGCTCAGGAGGAAAACACCAATTTTTTTAACCCTTAGGCGCAAATTGTTAAAAACCAAAAGCAGTTATCACCCATTTGAATCCTAAAGAATTGCATAAAGCTGAATTTTAACTCCCTTGGTTATATGAAAATTAGAAAATTAATGATGAGTCATTTATTCAATGAGAAATTTTGCATTATTATAAACATAACACAAATTTATTATGCGAGTCTGAAACCATATCAATGTATTTTATATAGGACAACATTGCCCATAACAGACAGGTGGAGTGTCAAATTATTTACACTCAATCTGTTAGTTGCAGGGCTAAAATAAATAGTTCTGTTTCTTATCACATGGTCAGCCAATTAAATGACTGAATCATTTAACAACAGAAGAGGTAGAGGTGTAAAAGACACTAATCAGAGTTATCTTGTCTGAAAGTAATGGATTTCATTATACAGCCAGACCCTGTGGTGAATGAAGTGAAGGTGTCATTTGCAGGGTGGAAAGTGAGTGCTTTTCGGAGGGCCTGGCATGCTGATAAGCATACTCTTTCAACTCAGTGAGGAAGGCAATGGTAAACCACCTTACTCCTCGTTTTTACATAGTAAAACCTCTAGAGGTTCAAACCAGCCTTTTGGCTGATGACCTAAACAACAACAAAGGACAACTATTTTTTTATTCAACAAAGCAACTCTATATTTAGTTATAATACAATTACATTCAATTTTCCGACAATGTAATTACATGATAAAAACACAAGGACAAAAAATAACAAACGTAAAGAAATTTCCTACGAGTTAAATAAACGAACAAACAAATAAAATACGTAAGGTAATTGTAATTGAATTATTTACAGACGATGAAAATGTTTTATTTTAGTTTTGACACATGCAACCGAAATAAATGGACGAATTATAGTGAAATTACATTTAGCCACGTCAAGGTCAAATATTATACTGTACAGTAATCGATAATGTATAAGGATTCTACTGTAAATGCGTATAATGTAGGAAAATATAGAAAGCAACTGAACATGAATGGATATCATGATACATTAATTAAAACTACAATAATATTATCTAGGTAATACAAAGTCAAAGAAACTATTTCACTAAGATACGCAATAAATTGCATAATAACATAACTATCTACCCACGTAAACAATATTATTATAATAATATACCTATTACATAATTCTATAACATGTTACAAATCCGCTTGCTCACTATTTATAGTATGTTATTTCACTTAATGTAGTAAAAACGGAAGTGTTTTCTGCAATTTTTTTTGTAAATGGTTGAATATACTGCGTCAACATTGAGATCTCCATGTCTGATATTGTTTCGTACGTAGTAGGGACTACATGTGATTGAACGTAAAAAATTGTTTTGAAACGTTTGTATAAGAAAGAAACTATTAAATAAGTCTTTATATCCACATCGGACGAATTAGATAACAATTTATTTTTTGTTTGATAAGTAACTGCGATCTACGGTGGAGTTGAGAATATAATATCTTAAACCTGTGATTCAACCCAATACGTTTTTGTCAAGTATGGTGGTTTCATGTCAGTTTCATGTCTCGTGTGTGTTTAGGTCATCAGCCGAAATGCTGGTTTGAACCTGTAGACTGTAGAGGTTTTACGAAGGAAAAACGAGGAGTGAGTTGGTTTACACTTGCCTTTCTCACTGAATGGAAAAGTACGCTTATCAGGATACCGAGCCCTCTGAAAAGCACATATTTTCCACTCTGCAAATGACACCTTCACTTCATTCACCACAGGGTCTGGCTGTATAATGAAATTTATTACTTTCAGAGGAGATAACTCTGATTAGTGTCTTTTACACCTCTACCTCTTCTGTTCTTAAATGATTCAGTCATTTAATTGGCTGACCATGTGATAGGAAACTGAACTATTAATCTTAGCCCTGCAACGAACTGATTGAGTAACAATAATTTGACACTCCACCTGTCTGTTTTGGGCAGAATGTCTCGTGTAGGCCTAAATAATTAACAGTTTCTGTCTGAGGTATTGGGCGATTGTAATAGTATACTGGTGGATAAGTTTCCCGAGAAAGTGTAAACGTAATGCGGTGTGATTTTTGTTCATTCAATTTAGTTTTCCATAATTACACATTAAAATGACACCAGTGAGAAATAAAATACTTATAAATAATGCTGCAAAGTTAACTTTAACGATAAACTACCACTTTTATGTGATCGATTTTGATAAAAATGTTCGCGCGGGGTTTGTAATTGTACCTAACTTAAGTTCAAAGTTTCAACTTCGTACTATATTCCGTTCTTGAGATACTTTGTTTACACACGCGCGCGCGCGTACGCACACACACACAAACTGACTAATAGCTAAAAACATGTTTTCGGTTCAGGGAGTCTGAAAACGTGTATATCAGGTGAAAAATCGACAAGAGAACAATACTTTCCTTCTCTAAATATTCATTCAGGGCAAGATAAAGTAAATAGGGGTTGATAGGTATCAGTCCAGTGAGAGCAGAGACCGAACTGGGCAATTGCAGTGAGTTAGAAATTTTTTTTTGTATACTTTTAGGCTATTAAAGAATTATGAAACCTAGTAAGGAACTGAACCTAGAATATTCCGCTTTTCAGTCTAGCGGAATCACCTATTGGCCTACGGAAGTAAATTCAACCGAAATACAATTATTAAACACAAAAATAAAAACACTACAGCTTTAAAATAATCGGAAACAAATGAAATACTTAAACAGAATGATGTAAGGATAAAATTAAAACAGTTAAAAGTTCAGTCGGCACTTTATGGCAATAATAATAAAAAAAGTAGAAAGCTGATAAATACGTAATGGTTATTTTCCTTTAGGTAGCCTAATTACTAATTGATGATCCGAACATAGGCAATTATCTATACCTAGTTGGGAGTTTTAAAAATAATTTCATAACGAAATTAGAAATGAGTAATGACACAAGAGAAGCGATGTCATTACCATATAGGTCGATAGATAGACTATCAGCAAATTCAGAGGTTAATGAATTGTAAAATTTAACGAAGTTACAATTTTCCAAAACAGTATTCAGGCGTTAAGGATCTTCACGTTAAAAACCGGTTTCGAAAGAACCCACCAATAAATGAATGAATTTTAGAAAACAATTTGAGAAATACTTACACTACTTCCTCTTGTTGTTGTTTAGGTCAACAGCCGAAAGGCTGGTTTGAACATCTAGAGGTTTTACTAAGTAAAAACGAGGAGTAAGGTGGTTTACAATTGCCTTCCTCACTGAGTTGAACGAGTATGCTTATCAGCATGCCAAGCCCTCCGAAAAGCACTTACTTTCCACCCTGCAAATGACACCTTCACTTCATTCACCACAGGGTCTGGCTGCATAGTGAAATTCATTACTCTCAGAGGAGATAAGTCTGACTAGTGTCTTTTAAACCTCTACCTCTTCTGTTCTTAAATAGTTCAGTCATATAAGTGGCTGACTATGTGATAAGAAACAGAACTATTTTTTTTAGCCCTGGACCAAACAGATAGAGTGCAATTAAAATAACACTCCACCTGCCCGTTTTGGGCATTCTTCCTCTTGTTAATGTAAATAATTCAAAACATAACCTAATTTTAATTATGAGTGAATTATGCTAAATAAAATCGACCTCTGTTGGACGTTGATGTATTGATGATCCCATAACAGGCAGATGGCGTGTTAAAATTATTTGCACTCGATCTGCTAGTTCCAGGGCTACAAAAATAGTTCTACTTCTTATCACATGGACAGCCAATTTATATGACTGAAGCATTTAAGAACAGAAGGAGGTAGAAGTGTAAAATACACTACGAGTTATCTCCTCTGAGAGTAATGAATTTCATTATACAGCCAGATCCTGTGGTGAATGAAGTGAAGGTGTCATTTCCAAGGTAGATGCTTTTCAGAGGGCCTGGCATGCTGATAAGCATACTTTACCACTCAGTGAGGAAAGTAAGGGTCAACCACCACAATCCTCGTTTTACATAGTAAATAAAGCCTCTAGAGGTTCAAATCAGCCTTTCTGCTGATGATATAAACAACAACAACAAACACACACACACACACACACATACATACACACACACACACACACACACACACACACACGGAACACACGGTAAAAACATGTTCTTTGGGGTTTCGGGGGCCTCCTTCCTATTTTTCATACAGAGCAATCAAAAATAAAAATGAATACACTTTTTAAATTCAATTCTAAACGACGACGAAAAGTATCAGCTGTTACAATTAAAAAAAAACTGCAAAATTTAAATTTCTTATCTTTTTATGTTTACAGCCAATTTAATTTACAAGCACAATGCAAATATAGGTAGGCCTTTCATAATATACAACGAGATAGAGATAATGCAAGTGTTTTTTCATCTTCTTTTATTAAAGAATAAAAAACATTTTACCTTAACATCTGACAAAAGCTTATAACATTCAACCTGTTGAATAACTGCGCAGTAGTAAAAATACTATAGTAAATTCAAGTAGTATTTCAAAAATAACAAACAAAATAAAAACCTATAAATAGTTGTCATTAAGAAAACAAAAAAAAAGTTAATACAACCAAATCCGTAAAAAATTCTTTTATCAATCATTGCTACATTAAAATCTACTTATCTTAAACTTTTATGTTTTAAAATAACGTAACAAATTCTATAATAATATTGTGTTGTTTAGGTGATCAGCCGAAAGGCTGGTTGAACCTCTAGTTTTTTTTTTTGGTTTAACGTCCGACTGTTCTGAAATGACTGCTAATGCAGACGGTGAAGGATGAAATTTTTTTTTGTAACGTATGAAAATATGCCGTGCCTGAATGGGATTCGAACCCAAGACCGCATGATGAGAGGCGAGCACGTTACCAACTACGCCAATGTGACCGGCCTCTAGAGGCATTACTAAGTAAAGTGAGTATTTAAAAAATTTTTTTTTAATTCCTAATTTGTGTATGTTGCAATCTGTTCAATTTAGAACAATAAGCAACCCCATGACCCAATGAGATGAGGATGATGTGTATGACGTGTAAATGAGGTGTAGTCTTGTACAGACCTATGCCGACCATTCCTGAGAGAGTATAGTTAATTAAACCCCAACCATCAAAGTACACCGGTAACCACTGTCTAGTATTCAAATCCGTATAAAAGTAACTACCTTTACTTCGATTTGAACCAGGAACTTTCGTCTCCGAAAATCTCCTGTTAAACAACTGACTCGCGGCGACCACTTCACCATTAGATCGGCCCAAATCGAGAACCCACTGTAGTTGTTTTTTAAGAAAACATTGTCTATATTATCCTAATACTACTGTATTAATAAATGCAAGTGTAAAATTTGTTGTTCTGTAAAATAATTTTACCTGCGTGTCAGGTGTTCTGTTTGTACATTATCTCTAATAAGGCTAGTTTGAATTCCTCTTATACAGGTTATCTAATAATACTGCAGTTTATGCAGTTTTTATTACTATATTCACCGCTGTTGCTGGAGTTTAGGTCATCAACCGAGAGGCTGGTTTGAACCTGAAGAGGTTTTACTAAGTAAAAACGAGAAGTGAGTTGGTTTACTAAATCTTCCTCACTGAATGGAAAAGTACGCTTATCAGCATGCCAGACCCTCTGAAAAGCACATATTTTCCACTCTGCAAATGACACCTTCACTTCATTCACCACAGGGTCTGGCTGTATAACGAAATTCATTACTTTCAGAGGACATTACGCTGGCCGCATTGGCGTAGTTGGTAACGTGCTCTCATCATGCGGTCTTGGGTTCGAATTCCATTCAGGCACGGCATATTTTCATACGATACAAAAATCATTTCATCCTTCATCGTCTGCATTAGCAGTAACTGCTGAACAGTCGGACGTTAAACCAAAAACAAAACAAAAATTTCAGAGGAGATAACGCTGACTAGTATCTTTTACACCTCTACCTCTTCTGTTCTTAAATGATTCAGTCATTTAATTGGCTGACCAATTTAATTGGTTGGAATACATGTGATAAGAAACAGAACTATTTATTTTAGCCCTGCAACGAACAGATTGAGTGTAAATAATTTGACACTCCACCTGTCTGTTGTGGACAGTAAAATTTGTATTTAATCATAAATATCGGGTGCGCCTTTTCCTGCATTCTATTTAAATCGTATTCCAAAATTGTTTTTCTTTTTGCATCCTGAATCTTATTACTAGAACTCTCATGATCTCTTTGTCAGAACAGAATTTAAAAATTTTATTGTTTCGTCGTAAATAATTTTTTCCGGTTGTTAAAATGTCGTTAAATGTTTTCTCTTTAGAAAAACTTTTAACTGCTTTCATTTGTTACGCTTTAAACGATCGTAAATTTTAAATGCTCAATAATTTTTCTGTGGTCAAGTAATGTTTTTTTTTGTGGAATTACAGTCACTACTATTTTGATATCATATTCTGACCTTTCAGTTAGTCAATTTTGTACTTGAGTTGTTATTTCTGTTCTGTTAAAAAAAATTGAAATAACTATTCAAAAACTAATCTTTTTCTAATAGTGTGTATTGAAAAATGACTTATTACTAGTATAGTGGACCCGTGCGAATAAATTCGCACAATGTTCTTGGGTTTGAAACCCTTATCATTAAATAAATGATTTAAGTTAACAACAAACTTAACCGTTCTTGGAAGAACGATTAGTAACGACTAAAACACAGTAGTACGATAATTTCGTCCTGAAAAGAACAGTTTTGAACTAAAACTTTAAATAAAACAACGTTAACACAATGGCTAACCGACTGAGTGTGTTGTGAGATGAAAAGAGAGATGACACACATTCTTTATGCTTATGGAATATGGTTATGGAAGGGGTAAATGTGGGAAACCGCATTAAATTATGCAGTATTACCGCTACGTTGTAAACGAAATTTACTCTTTTACATTTCGTAAAATTAAGTGTGAATCAAAAGTAGGAGGAAAATACGATTTGAGAATAACTGAATACAGTGGGGCGGCTCGTGCTTTCAAAAATAGGTGGAAGAGTTGTAAAAACATATACAGTATATACACACGTACAAGAAAACTGTGTAACACCGGAAATACAAAATAACTAACGTACATGTACATAGAACATGCAGGTGCAGTAGGCTGGTCGAAAACGAAAACTTTTCAATTATTATGACGCTGATAATTGTATTACTATAAATTGCTGAATGAGGAGGAAAGATAAATATAGAAAACAGTCATCATGAACATGTTCGATTGGATTCATCTGCCGACCGGCATTTTGTCTGTCTTGGCAATCAATAGAGGAACTTTAAACAGCAACGGCTCCAACAGTTTTCAAAAATAAAAAGGAAATATATAAAAGCACGGCATACCGTGTACAATTACAAAACGGTGCCAGGTACAACAAAAGCTTGTATAGTAGCATGTCATGTAAAAATAAATAAAAGATTACGGCGCAATTTATTTAAGCTTGACATCACAATTTAATATTTAAAAAAAAAGTTTATTATACTATTTCAATATATTATTTTAAACAATCATGAGACCAGGTGACACACAAGTAAATCATTGCACCACTGATAATAATAATAATAATAATAATAATAATAATAATAATCACGTGCAGGTTTTTGTGTAGATCCAAATTCTGCTCCACGGAATCTGCAATGAATGTTCTTAATTGTTTTCTGCAATGTAAAGTTCTCATTTTTTGGGGAAAATAATTTTGTTTACGATTCTTTTTTTCCTAATGTATGTAGGCCTACGTTGCAATCTGTTCAATTTAGAACAATAAGCAACCCCATGACCCAATGAGATGAGGATGATATGTATGACGTGTAAATGAGGTGTAGTCTTGTACAGACTCACGCCGAACATTCCTGAGTGAATATGGTTAATTGAAGCTCAACCATCAAAAGTGCACCGGTAACCACTATACTAGACAGTTTTGTATTCAAATCCAAATTACTAGGATTTGAACCAGGAACCATCGTCTCCGAAAATCAGCTGTTAAACAGCTGACTAGCGGCGGCGACGTTACCCATAGACCAAACCGGTGGGTCACGACTCTAGTACTAAAAAAATAAAACAATTTTTAAAAAACGTTACTTATTTCTTCGAAGATCATAAACACTTTCAAAAGCCTACCGTAATCTTTTGAACTCTTCAAAAATTTCCAAAACGGAAAAATAAATTCTACATTTTTAGATAATGTGTTAATTAGAACTAATATTTTTAACCCCGACGAAAACAGAGGGATGTTATAAGTTTAACGTGAGTATGTGTGTAACTATTTGTGGCATAATAGCTTCCAAACGGGTGAACCGATTTTGATTAAGTTTTCTTTGTTTGAAAGGTGACTTGATCAAGAATGAGTTTTCTTAGCTATAATAAGACATGATGGGGTAAAAAATGTCTACTACTAATATATGAAATTTAAAAAGGATGAAAAAAATTAAATTTGGCCGGATCCGTGGTTAGCGTGCTACGCTTCAAAGCGGAAATCCCGGGTTCGATTCCCGGCCAGGGTGTGGAAAATTATTACAAGTTCAAACCACCGTTTTTTCTGAGAATTTTCAGTTTTATATACATAAATCTCTAAACGCCTTGGTTGCGGAAATGGTAACGTACTCGACATCAAAACTGAAGATATTGAGAAAACCGAAATTAACCAAGAAAACTTAATGATCCGTACCAAATTCAGACACCTAATTACGAACTTTAAGGGCTTCCATGTGGAGCAAAGACAGAACACCGGGAGGACAAATAAAAGGAGAAAAGCTTACAGTGAACGGAATGTTGAGAATGTGGGCTCCAAAAAGAGCTTCCAGAAATGTCTAAAGTTACTTTACATGGTCTAAAATTGGCCCTATACATGAAAAAAGAGAAAAAATTCAAATCGGATTTAAGCAAACCGTCCAATAAACTTAAGTCAGAATTGAGTAAACTTAGAAATAAAAAAACTAATTTATTATCTCAACGCAAAACAAAATAATTTAAATTTTCAACAATTTACGTTTAAAAAGAAATTAAATTAAAAATAGGATGCGGTTATATGCAAGTCAGTTAGGCCCATTTAATAATAAGCTTTTTCTTCTGATAACACAAGACAAAATCATATGACAGAAATTATGAGTGTAGGTAATAATAAGGTAAAAATAAATTATAATGAGTTAATCGTACAAATTACAAGAGAAAATAATTTTTAGAAAAGTTATCAATGTTTGCATAAATGTACGTAAATTAGTAACATTATTAGTTAAAGCACGAGTAACATGTTAATTGTTATGTAAATGTTGAGTTTTTAAAAAAATAAACTAATATAGTAAATTTCTTCTATTTGTAATGTAAGCGTAAACAACTATTATATGAAATGTATGTATACATGTATCGAAGAAAATATAAACGAAATAAATCAGTCAAAACTAAAAGAAAATTCATAAATTAATGAAAAATACCGAACGTATTATTAAAAACTTCAAAATGTTCTAAAAAGAAAAACGAATACATAAACTCTACAATATAATGATCGATAGGCCTATGTAACTAAAAAAAAAAAAAATCTGGTGCGAAACACTCACGCGATTTTCTCTTGCCAATGCAAATATTGACCAATATAACCTAATATTAGCAATAAAACTTTAGAAATAAACGAAAAACTAACCTCAATAAACATAACCTAATTTTAATCATGAGTGAAAGACGCAAAATGAAAATCAACCTCAGTTTCGCTTAAAAATACGGAAAATCACTCTTTCACGCTTAACTAGGCTCTGTAGAGAAAAACACTTGAAAAAATGTTGTAGATCTTTTAATCCTACAAATTTGATTATACTTACTGACGTAAAATGCATAATAAGGCTGAAATCTTTAAAAAATCGATTTTTTAAACGTTTTCGTGAGAAAAAAACAGAAAAATGCTAATTACCGCTAAACAAAGCATTATACAAAAAAATGTTTAAATTAAAGTTGTAGGATTTTAAATTCTCTACATTTTTTATCACATAGTCTACATTTTTGCGCTGAAATGCATATTTAAGCCGCAATCTTAAAAAATCAAATTTTTTACGTGAAAACAGCCTCACCAAGAATTTCAGCAAACACGGCGCCTACCCTATCTTGTAGAGCATACACAATTTAGTAAATCAGGCGATTTAAAATAAAATCGCAGGAATAGTTTTTGAGAAAATCGCAAAAAAGTGAAAAATTACACGAATAACTACTACTTCCGGTTCACCGATTTTGATGAAAATGTTCGTGTCGGGTCCGGTAGTGGTATGTAACTTAAGTTTCAAGTTTGTAGACCTTACACGATGTTCCGTTCTCGTTCTTGAGATATGCTGTTCACTCACACACACACACACACACACACACACACACACACACACACACGCACACACACACAGACCAATCGCTAAAAACATGTTTTTTGCATTCAGGGGGTCTGGAAACTTGTAGATCCGGTGAAAACTCAATTTCGAAAAATCGACATGAAAACAATACTTTCCTTCCTATAAATTCATATAGGCAAGAGTAAGTAAAAACGACGCAATATTATTTCAAGACATTAATTTAGCGCAGGGCCGGCCTTAAGAAGAGGCTAACGCGGCAACCCCCCTCCCGGCCACGTGCGAAAAAAAATTAAAGATTACAAATAATATAACAATAGAAAACATCAAAAAAGCAGAAATCAAAGTTATGTATATTGACAAAATGTTTATCTTTTTTCTTTTACCAATTGTAATTTTACTGATACTTGAATAATGTTAATTATTCCTAATCGTCGCGCGCAACTTCGGGCAGGAGTGGGCGTCTGGGAGGGAGATTGTCACACCCAAGCTCATGAAAAGAAAAACTGAAAATTTGTAAACTAAAACGTCCTTGAATACATTAAAAAATATATTTTTAAATGAACATTTTATATAATTTTGGAATTTGTTTAAAATATTCGTGATTCTGTGATAAAAGTATTTATGCTCATAACAGGAAATATTAACAGGATTAATTTTAAAATTCATTAACAGGAAAAATTTCTTAAAATATTATGTTTTGAGTGTAGTATTATACGGGAGTGAAACGTGGGTGATAGGGGCTGTAGAAAAGAACTTTTGAAATGTGGTGTTATAGGAAAATGTTAAAGATTAGGTGGTGGACAAAATAAGTACTTAATTTAGAGGTTCTTAGGCGAGTGGATGGAAAAAGAAGTATATGGAAGCATCTTACCAGATGAAGGAATAGGCTAGTGGGGCATATCTTAAGACATCCAGGTATTGGGCTATCAATAATGGTGGGTAATATTGAGGGAGTAAATTATAGTGGGCAAAGATTAGAATATATAAAGCAAATTACAAAAGATGTAGGGTGTTACACGTATGTAGATATGAAACGACTTGCGCAAGATAGAACAGCTTGGAGAATTGCATCAAACCAGTCGACAGACTGATGGCAAAAAATGCTCATAACAGGCAGGTGGAGTGTTAAATTATTTGGACTCGATCTGCTAGTTCCAAAGCTACAAAAAAATAGTTTTGTTTCTTACCACATGGTCAGCCAATTATCTGACTGAATAATTTAAGAACAGAAGAGGTAGAGGTGTAAAATACACTAGTCAAGTTAATTTCCTCCGAGAGTAATGAATTGTGACTATTCACTGGCCCTAAAAAGAAAAGAAAGAAAAGAAAAGCGCTTCAAGAAACGCCTGAAGTCACCTCAGTGGTATAAAATTGGTCCTAAACGAGGAAAAATTCTGTAAAATATTTCTTAGTAGTCCGCTTTAATCAAAGTTAATCAATTGATATCATACTTAATTTTGTATTAACGATTTTAGAATTTCATTAATGCATTGTCTTAGTTCTTTCTTGTAATCGGTTTTAATAACTGTTTCAAAGTTCGTATCTAACCAATATTAATGCAGTGTACTTTTCTTAGAATTCAAATATTTTTGTTTATCAACTTGTATGTTTGCTTTTAAAGTTAACTCTTCATACAAAAGAGACTACTGCCTCTGGTCTTTTCATCCACTCTCGTGTAAGAAAAATTCCTTTCTAAATTACATCTTGGTCACAAAAATTCAATATTGTATGTTATATAATAAAATTTCCTTCAACTGTGCTGAACCCTAAATATCACAAATATTTTAACAAATTCCAAAGTTATTTAAAATTTTATCCATAAACTTATTTTTTAATGTATTCAAGGACTTTTCAGTTAACCAATTCTCAGTTTGTCTGTGATAAAGGTAGGTATGTTATATTCATAATAGGCAGTTGGAGTTTTAAATTGTTTGCTCTCAATCTGTTAGATCCAGGGCTACAAAAAAAAATAGTTCTGTTTCTTATCACATGGTAAGCCACTTGTACGACTGAATCATTTAGGAACAGAAGAGGTAGAGGTGTAAAACACACTAGTCATCTACTCTGAGTGTAACGAATTTCATTATACAGCCAGACCCTGTGGTGAATGAAGCGAAGGTGTTATTTGCAGAGTGGAATGTAGATGCTTTTCAGAGGGCCTGGCATGCTGAAACGCATACTTTTATACTTAGTGAGGAAGGTAATTCTAAACCACCTCACTCCTCGTTTTACTTAGAATAACCTCTAGAGGTTCAAACCAGCCTTTCAGCTGCAACAACAACAACAAAAGGTATTTTTATATTTTACAAAAAGTTTTTATTTTTTACAGCTAAGTTTTCACCATTTTTGTTTACCGTGTTATAAGGAAATATCTAAACAAATATTACTGGTATTAATACTTGATCCAGATTTTTTGACGGTTTTACGTCTGATTGTGCTGCCCATTAAAGTTAATGTAGATGATGAAGGTTGATGAAATTATGCCACCTGACATTGACGGGAATCGAACTCGGGACCAATGGCGTTAAAACCAGTTGTACTATCAACTACCAACTATATCAGGGGCCCGCCAGTTAGATTAGATGGCAAAAGCGAATCACTTATTCACTTCATCATTCCGGTATACCTTGGACGATTCAAATTGGCACAAGCAGCTTCGGTGTTTATCTACTCCACTCTTCGCCACTCGACATGCAACGACGGTACAGTCACAGAAATTGTATACCATCGCTATTGTAATGTGCGACTCACGCACGGTCACTACGCTTTGTTTTCACTGTTGTTATTAATAATCTGTCAGATATAATGATGTGACTAATTTGTTTTCATACATGAATCATTCATTTTATATCGTTCATTTTATAATCAGACCAATTTTTTTTAGTTAGTTGCGTGCGCTGTAGAGTAAAGTTTAGTGAGTTTTTTGCAGTTTAGTTCTTGTAATTTATAATTTAAATTTTTACTGGGGCAAATAAAATACATATTTTAAAATGAAATAATTTTTTGTATGTTTGTACATTGAAATAAGGTTGTAGGCATTTGAGTACATTAAAATTTGTAGACCTTGTTGAAAGAATAGGTTATGGATATAGGTACTTTATGCGGAACTGTCCATACACATATAGAGCAAGGGTTGTGCCAGTTCGAATTGTCCGCAGTACATAATTTAAATAGTAGGGCCTAATATTCATCTAAACGAATTCATACAATTACTTTTGCCTACTTCTGTTATTTCTACAGTGAAATTTATTAAATACTTACGATCCAATTAAAATTTAATAACCGGGCATGTGTGTACTAAAGGCGCCAACACAAGGCTTCAATAAGACAATAAAAATATTTATAGATAAATACTGACGTTTAAAAACCAACAAATTTTATTTAATTATTTACTTTCGACTGATGAAATAGTTGTTAACTATGTGCAATCGATCCTGTATGATACCAGCGGTAACAGCGCTTGCATATCCGTAATGCCACCGCTGAACAAAACAACGAAAGTTTGGATGTTTTTATTTCTGGATTGATGCCTACTAGGTAAGGTACACTCACTCAATTGCGTCAGTCGACCACAGTAACAAATCGCCCAAATTATTTAATTGGATTATCTACGTCAACGAAACCTTGAGTCACTATATTTTAAGATATAACACTATAAAAAATGACATACACGTAAAAGTAACATAATTTGAGAGTTATCCGTTTAAATAAGAAATAAAAGCTAACACATTTCAATGTCTATGGAAGTAAAAATAAAAAATCTGGTGTGAAACACTTACACAACTTTCTTTTGCCAATGAAAATAATGACCACTATAACCTAACATTAGTAATAAAACATTAGAAATAAACTAACTAACCTCAAAAAACATAACCTTATTTTAATCATGAGTGAAAGACGCAAAATGAAAATTGACCTCAGTTTGATTTAGAAATACGGAAAATCGCTCTTTCACGCTAAACTAGGCTCTGTAGAGAAAAATGATTTAAATCAAAGTTGTAGATCTTTTAATTTCCTATAAATTTGATTATATACACTTTTGTCGTAAAATGCATACTAAGGCTGAAATCGTAAAAAGATCGATTTCTTTACGCGTTTTCGTGAGAAAAAACAGAAAATCGCTAATTACCGCTAAACTAAGCGTTATACAAAAAAATGTTTGAAATAAAAGTTGTAGGACTTTAAATTGTCTACATTTTTTATTAAATACATTTTTGCGCTAAAATGCATAATAAAGCCGCAATCTTAAAAAAACAATTTTTTTACATGAAAACTGCCTATCCAAGAATTTCAGCAGACATGACGCCTACCTTATTTTGTGGAGCATAAAAAATTTAGTAAACGAAGTGATTTTTAAAAAAAAAATCGTAGGACCCGTTTTTGAGAAAATCGCAAAAAAGTGAAAAATAAACTACTACGTACTTCTGGTTGACCGATTTTCATGAAAATGTTCGTGTCGGGTTCGGCAGTGGTATGTAACTTAAGGTTCAAGTTTCAAGTTCGTACAAGGTTCCGTTCTTGAGATATTCAGTTTACACACACACACACACACAGACCAATCGCTAAAAACATGTTTTTTGGGTTCAGGGGTCTGAAAACGTGTCAAAGGGAAGAGGACGTCTCCGCTGAACGACGACACGCCGTCCGCACAGCTCCTCGACCGCCAAGACGACTACAACCGACGGTTCCCATCAAGACGACCACCGCTTAAACGGCCCTTTTCAGGGCCACCAAAATGTGAAGGTTTTTACTTACCACTTAATGTCGCCATCCGGTTACACAAGCAATATTACGCCACCGCTGAGACCCTCACAAAGATAATAACTGTTCTGAAGATATTAGTCGGAGAATATGAGTTATTACGAGGTCAAGAAGAACTGCACAAGGAAAATAAACCACTAGAAAAAAGAAGACTAAAATTTTACGGACACCTGAATAGAATAAATGACAACTGGTTGATAAAACAAATTTTTACGACAATAAACCTATGACTCCTTACACACACACACACACCAGCATGCCGGCTGTGCAGTCGAACATTGGCGTCAATGTTGCTTTACAAACTGAACCGGCCCGGTTTGTAGCCGGGACTGTTGACTAGACGATCCGATTGTCGTCCGACAGTTTGAACAGTATGGTTGACTACGGCCAGCAAACCGGCCCGGCTTGCCGGTGTGTGTAAAGAGTCTTAAGTGTCGGATAAATGGTCGATTTAAAAAATCGAAATGAAAACAATACCGGTACCTTCGTTCCCTAACATAGTCATATATTGTTTCAAATTATACAGATGGTAACTTTTTCCCTTAAGGGATATTTTAGATTTTTTTAAATGATTCCCCTCTGAAATAAAATTCTCTCAACAACTCTTTTAATTGTCTTTATTACAAGTTTTAATTTATTTTTATTTTTGAAATTTATAGTAGGGGCTGTAGAAAGGAAAAGGATAGAAGCTTTTGAAATGTGGTGTTATAGGAAATGTTAAAGATTAGGTGGGTGGACAAAATAAGTAATTTAGAGGTTCTCAGGCAAGTGAATGAAAAATAAAGTGTATGGAAGCATCTAACCAGAAGAAGGGATAGGCTAGTGGGGTACTATACCTTAATACATCCAAGTATTGGTCTATCAATAATAGATGGTAATATTGAGGGAGTGAATTGTAGGGAGAGGCAAAGGTTAGAATATATAAAGCAAATTACAAAAAATGTAGGGTGTTACAAGTATGTAGATATGAAACGAACTGCTCAAGATAGAACATCTTGGAGAATTGCATCAAACCAGTTGAGAGACTGATGACAAAAAAATTATAGTAAAATGTTACATAAAATTATGTTAATAAAAAGTTTATCTCGCGTAAAGTATTTTACATTATTATTATTTATTAAAGAATAAAGTTTTTAGAACGACTTAAACCATATTTTATAGCGTTTTATTGTAATACGCGGTATAAATAAATCGATTACTACTTTAAACAGTTGATATGGTAATTTACAAAATTATGAAAAAATTTAAGCGATAACGAATGCATTATAATAAAATGTCGTAGGAAAAAAATTCCCTCTTTAACCACTTCATAACGTTCCATGCGTAAACAATACTGTCTTAATAAATTGAACCTACTGTATTAATATATAATACAGAAAATATAATACAGAAATACAGAAAAAAATCTATAATCAAGTAACTGCTTTTAAAATTGTTTAACGTAAAAAATAACATTTAAAAAAAAGCTCCTGTAAAACGATAAGAGTACGAAATCATTTTAAGACTTGTACTTGGATAAAAATAAAACAGTATTTCAAACACGTCTGGTCAATTTCAAACTTTGCAACAGTTAAAAAAAGTAAAATAATTTTCAACCGATTTTAAGCGCATTTATATTAGAATTTAAGGAAGCTTGTTCATTTTTACTTTCTCTTGCCTATATGAATATATAGGAGGGAAAGTATTGTTTTCATGTCGATTTTTCGAAATCGAGTTTTCACCGGATCTATACGTTTTCAGACCCCCTGAACCCAAAAAACATGTTTTTAGCGATTGGTCTGTGTGTGTGTGTGTCTGTGTGTGAACAGAATATCTCAAGAACGGAACATCGTACGAACTTGAAACTTGAAACTTAAGTTACATACCACTACCGGACGCGACACGAACATTTTCATCAAAATCGGTCAACCGGAAGTAGTAGTTTATTCGTATAATTTTTCAGTTTTTTGCGATTTTCTCAAAAACTGGTCCTACGATTTTTTTTTAAAATCGCCTATTTTACTCAATTTTTTATTCTCTACAAGATAGGGTAGGCGCCATGTTTGCTGAAATTCTCGGTGAGGCTGTTTTCACGTAAAAACGTTGTTTTTTTAAGATTACGGCTTTAATATAAATTTTAGCGCAAAAACTTATATAGTAAAAGTTGTAGAGAATTTAAAAACCTACAACTTCTGTTTCCAACATTTTTTTGTATAACGCTTAGTTTAGCGGTAATTTGCGATTTTCTGTTTTTTTTCTCACGAAAACGTGAGAAAAATCGATTTTTTTAACATTTCGGTCTTAGTATGCATTTTACGACAAAAGTGTATATAATTAAATTTATAGAAAATTAAAAGATCTACAACTTTTGTTTAGAGCATTTTTCTCTACAGAGCCTAGTTTAGCGTGAAAGCGTGATTTTCCGTATTTTTAAGCCAAACTGAGTTCGATTGTCATTTTGCGTCATTCACTCATGATTAAAATAAGGTTATGTTTTTGAGGTTAGTTTTTGTTCATTTCTAATGTTTTAATACTAATGTTAGGTTTATTGTTAATTATTTGCATTGGCAAGAGAAAGTTGTGTGAGTGTTTCACACCAGATTTTTATAAATAGAACAGCGGTTCAATATTAATTACACAATATTGAAGAGAAGTAGAAGAGAAATGTAAGTAATAGGAGGATATCGGGAATGAATGACACAACGCAAGTATGCAAAAATTGAGATAAATTAAAATCTGCTGTTATATAAATATGTAGCCTGCAATACATAAATCTGCGTCAGAGAGGGGTCATAAGGCACGAGAGAAGCCGCGGTCATTGCAGTATCACATTTTGGTTCTTGGCCAAGAATAAACAACACTTCACAAGACAACAACATTTGTAAAGAGTATTAATCATTTGAATGTAGCTTGTGTATCTAATAAAATAAAAACAACTGGTCACAAATAGTAAAATTACAATTAAACTTTTCATCCTGATCTTATTTATAGATCAATAACCCAAGTTATAAACGGCCAGTGTGGAAAATATAACACAACTATCTCACGATACGAGATTACAGACTAAATTAAATGTACTCTATTTAGTACAACGGTAAGTAAGAATCAAGAGTTGTATAACTGTTATTACATAATCCAATTAAAACATTTCAATAAATTTATTCTTATTCCGAAAATAGCTACTAAATTTTACAGATCCCGTGGAGTTCCTAGTATTACATAATCTGACGCAATTAAATAACTAACTATACAATTTATCAGAAATTCGTTCATCCGAAACTCCGATTTGTTTTAAAACAAGTTTTGAAAAAAAATTTCGGTTAAAAAATGTTTGGATGTGTCAGCAGGATTTCACAACTTGTATGTATTCTATTAAGGCAACCCACCCGGCTGTGACGAAAAAGTTTTTTTTTATTAGCTCATATTATTATTCCTTCCCTTATCTTAAAGAAAATATAAAATTTATTGGTATTTATTGCTCTAAAATATTTTTTATGATTTTTTAAAAATTATTGTGCACCCCAAAAAGTTATTTATTCATCCATTACACATTCAAAATAAAATTCAGATATTCTTAAATTTGAATAGACATAAAAAGGTAATTTTTGGTTTGACTAAGTAAAATTTACGCTGAATCTTGTGGTCAACCTGGTTTAATTATTCTAAAACACGTGCTTAATGAGGTTGTGTTGACTGTTTACAGTTTCATAAACAGTTTTTGTACTTTGTATCTGTGCTACTTTTATGCGTTTTTCCGAAAATTGTCTATTTTAGAACATAATGTACCTTTTCTAAGCTTCTTAAGCTACTTAAGATTTAACTTCAAATTTTAAACACATGCTTATTGGGTCCTGTTGCACACTTTAATATTATTTTAAACAGAATTTATTCAACAATAAAACTAAAAATATTGAAGACTTAAGAATACGTTAAGAAAAAAAAATGGTTTTCTTTGCTCTAATCAAAATTTTGCGAAAACCTCATGTTACAGTTGTGGCTTAGAAAAGATACAAAATGTTAACTGTAATTGTACAGATCGGCCGGGTTACTTAAAGGGAGCGTTACTAAAAGTGTGCTCCGTAAGCTCTCTTCGAGGGCTACACCAAATAATATCAACTTAAAGAACAAAGCAAACACTTTGAAAAATAAATGATAACGACTAAAATTATATTTTTTAAGAAGGTTGAAATTATAATTTACAAAATTTATTATTTTATTGTTAATACTTTTAAAGATCTGCCCATAACAGACAGGCGGAGTGTCAAATTATTTACACTCAATCTGTTCGTTGCAGGGCTAAAATAAATATTTCTGTTTCTTATCATATGGTCAGCCAATTAAATTACTGAATCATTTAAGAACAGAAGAGGTAGAGGTGTAAAAGACACTCAGAGTCAGAGTTATCTCCTCTGAAAGTAATGGATTTCATTATACAGCTAGACCATGTGGTGAATGAAGTGAAGGTGTCATTTGCAGAGTGGAAAATATGTGCTTTTCAGAGGGCTCGGCATGCTGATAAGCATACTTTTCCACTAAGTGAGGAAGGCAATGGTAAACCACCTCACTCCTCGTTTTACTAAGTAAAACCTCTACGGGTTCAAACCAGCCTTTTGGCTGATGACCTAAACAACACTTTTAAAGATATTTCACTGCATTAAAAAAAATGTTACTTCGGTAAACTGTTATTCCTACTTTTTCTTTGAAAACGGCTCTTTTTCAACATTTAGTTGTTCCTGAAGTCGTCGCTGCAGGCTTAACCTTTTTTCAACCCACTACGTTTGCGTAAATGAACCTGCATTAATTATTTAGATTTTACACTGACTGAAGTACGTAGCCGAACTAATTTCCATTAAATGTTTTGTTTGCTTAAGAAATACTCTTTCTGTTCAACTAACATAAATGCAAATAACACTTAATTATTTTATCTTATCTATATTTTTCCTGTTCTCGATTATAGGAATCCTAAATAATAGCCGTGTTATCTATAAGGCTCGCCGCTACGTCTACAGATTAGATAATGACTCTTTTTCATCAGTTCACCCGGTTTTTTTTTTTGGTTTAACGTCCGACTTTTTTGCAATTATTGCTCATGCAGACGGTGAAGGATGAAATGATTTTTTATAAGGTGGTATGAAAATATGCCGTGTCTGAGTGGGATTGGAACCTAAGACCGCATGATGAGAGGCGACCACGTTACCAACTACGCCAATGTGGCCGGCGAGTTCACCCGGTTGGAATAACATAACTGCATAAATAAGATCACATGTTTTTTTTGTACACAATTTATTTTCTTTTTGAAGTAACTATTGAAAAATAAAGGTTTTTAATTTAAAACAAATAAAAATCAGCCTAATTTTTAGTCGATTTCGGCAAGGATCAGAAATGAGTAGAAAATGTTTGCAACATACCAAGTTTGTACGTTTCACAACCCAGGAATCTCCAAACTTTAAAATATAAAGAATGCAGTACAAAAAAAAAATAAAAAAATCTGGTGAGAAATACTGACACGGTTTTCTTTTCCAAAATCGTGAGTAAAAAACGTAAAATGAAAAACATAACATTATTTTTAAATGAAGGAAAATGAAAATCAATCTCTGTAAGACGTAAAAATTCGAAAATCACTAATTAACGCTTAACTAGGTTCCGTAGAAAGAAATCATAGAATAAAAATTGCACGTTTTTAATTGTCTATAACTGTAGTTACCTATATACATACTTTTGTCGTAAAAGAACACAAGGGCTGCAATCTTAAAAATCCCGATTTTCACCGAATTTAATGAGCAAAATACATAAAAATCTTCAATCTACATAAATTTTATTACTGAACAAAAATAATGGGATTATTATAATATTATTATTAAATCACTAATTAACGCTAAAGATTGTAGAAAATTTTTTTTTATACAAAAGTTGTAGGATTTTTAATTATATCAATTCCCCACTTTGTACCACTTTTGCCCTAAAATGTATATTAAAGCCGCAATTTTTACAATACATAATTTTTTATTATGAGAGTACAGCCCTCAAGAATTTTAGTAGACCCCGTCTTGTAGAGCATTAAAAAAAAAGTAAATGAGACAGTTTTTAAAAAAAACGTAGGAGCCGTTTTTAAGAAAATTGCACGAATAAATAACTACTTCCGGTTGACCAATTCTGACGAAAATGTTCGAGTCGGGTCCCATAGTGGCACCTAACTTAAGTTCCACGTTTCAACTTCGTGCGCTACTCCATTCTAGAAATGTTTTCTTCACACGCACACGCGCTCCAATAACTAAAAATATGTATTTTTGGGTTCAGGGGACATGAAAACGAGTATCTGCGGCGAAACTCAATTTCAAAAAAATCAACAAGAGAACCATACTTCATTTCACTTTACATTTAGGCCTATTTATGGCAATAGTAAGTAAAACATTGTACGTATGAAAAGAGTTGCCTACTACTTGTATGATGGCGTACTTGGTAATACTTTTTTTATTTCTAATGTGTGTAGTCTACGTTGCAACCTGTTCAATTTAGAACAGTAAGCAACCCCATGACCCAATGAGATGAGGATGATATGTATGACATGTAAATGAGATGTAGTCTTGTACAGACTCAGGCCGACCATTCCTGAGAAAGTATCGTTAATTGAAACCCTTCCATGAAAGTACACCAGTAACCACTGTCTAGTATTCAAATCCGTATAAAAGTACCTTTACTAGGATTTGAACCAGGAACCTTCGTCTCCGAAAATTAGCTGTTAAACAGCTGACTAGCGGCGATGACGTTACCCCTAGACCAACCTGACGGGTTAATATTGAATAATACTTAGTAATACTGAATAAAAAAACATACTAAGTACTGTACTGCACAATGACCAAACGCATAAGAAAAGTGATTCCAAACATTTCGATTTAATGAAATTTACACTAGGAAGTTTTTGTATAAAAATACAAACATAATAGAATAGTCAATTTTTTTGGAACATTGCCTGATATCTATTTTGGCAAGAACATAAATATAAAATTGAAATGCTTTAACAAACAAGTGGTAAACAAACAGCGGTGTATGAAAAGTAACAAAATGTTTTGTAGAAAAAAACTACAGCCGGCCAAACAAACATCTCTCGGCAAATACCAATGACCTAAATACATAACTATGATACACAAAGTATTATCTACTTAACTATTTCTGAAATTCAAAATAAATTACTGAACCAACTTGTATTCAAATATCAAGTAAACCTTTAACATAATTCCCTGTATTTTTCAAGAAACAAATACCCGTACAACTAAAAACTATTAATTACTTTTTATTTTTCAAAAATTCACTGACAAAAAACTAAAGAGTTAAGCTTAAGTTACACAATTTTTTATTAAATGAAATATCTTGAGTAAAGGTAGCTACTTTTATACGGATTTGCATAATAGACAGTAGTTACCTGTGTACTACTATGGTTGGGGTTCAATTAATGGTATTCTCAGGAATAGTCGGCCTGAGCCTGTACAATATTACACGTCTACATATCATTTTCATCTCATTGGGTCATGCTTTTTGTTCCCAACTGAATTGTAATGAACACATTATGGATTAAAAAAATTAAATTAAGGAGTTTTGTTACCTTGCTGGTATTGTTAAAATTTTTACTTATAAGTTAATAGTTCATTGTTAAATTTATACTTAAAAGGTAGAGTTATAATATATCTATTAAGCTATTCGGCACTAGTTTTTTTTTATTGTTATTCACTTTTATTTCTTTTGTATTTCTTATCTAGATTCACCACGTATTACATTTTAAAATCTATTTCCAGTTAATTCTACAGTGCCTTTGTTTGTTTATTTATTTGAACCTATCTTTGAAATGCTAAAGTAGATTAAAACAGACCAGGCAGTTAATTAGTTTTCGGACAACATGAATTAGTTAAAACGAGTTTACTAACTCAACGCGGTGCGAGAGTGGTATTCAGAAGTTTAATTTGAAACATTTTGTAAAATTAAGTAATTATTAATTGTATAGATGGTAATATTTTATTTTTAAATAATTGTCATAAATTTAAAAAAAAAAATTTTATCATTTAGTAACAACCAGATCTTGAAAGAACCTGAAAGAAATGTTACAGTGCATTGTAAAAAATAACCTCTAAAATGAAACCAACGAATAAACTGCAAGGATTGTATAGATTAATTATTTACATTGATAAAATATATTTTACTAATGAAACCAAATAAGAAAACCAATAAGTGAAAGAAAATTTCTTTTTATCCCACGCTGATTATAGACATCAATGAGTACACTGCATAGGCCTGTTGTAACTGTATTAAATACAGTTCACCTGTTGGAAAGCTAAAGCAACTTCCCATAAATAATTCCATTTTATATTAATTGATACAATTAATCGTAAAGTATACAACTTAAAAGGAATTAAATCAAGAAGATCCAATGAACTCCGATGCAACCGGTCTGGATATTATATGCCTATTCGCTGACACCAACGCGTTTAAATAAAACACCAATACGAAGAGAAATACACACATAAACGTCCTTGAGATATTTTATTCACACACATACACATAAACAAACAGACCAAACGCTAAAACAATGTTTTTTTTGGGGGGGGGGTTTAAGGGGCCTGAAAACGTATATTTCTGATGAAAATTCGACATGAAAACAATACTTCCTTCCCTAAATACTCATACAGGCATTGGTTCTCAAAGTGGTTACGAAGAGAAATACACACATAAACGTCCTTGAGATATTTTATTCACACAACAGACACATATACAAACAGACCAATCGCTAAAACAATGTTTTTTGGGGGGTTTAGAGGGCCTGAAAACGTATAATTCTGATGAAAATTCGAAATGAAAACAATACTTCCTTCCCTAAATATTCATATAGGCATCGGTTCTCAAAGTGGTTGGCGCTGAAGGGTTTGGGGTGGAAGCGCAAAGCTCAGTTCGAAAAAATAAATTACGTTTTTTGCAGACCAAATAAAAGAAGTTAAATTTATTCTTTATTTTTCTAGCATTGAAACACGTTTTTAATTTGGAATCGGTCGTCATAAAGGAAGTTATAAAATTGCATTTGTAGTCTTAATTGTTGTTCTGAGTTATATTAAGCAATATGTAGGACTACTTATTAAAAATATAAGTCTTGATGTATTTGTAATTATGTTTATAATTATTTTAACGTTAAACCAATAGTCCCAATAGAAATAGGCTTTGAACATGTTATAGTATGTTGTGGTAGGCGCTGAAATATGAATTATAGCCACTTGAGTCCACGAGTTTGCCCTCGTTTGCAACGAGGGGTAAAGGTGGAAAAGCATCAGTGCGCATGCGCGGCTGCTTTCATTTCAGTATGACAAACATAACAACTTATAATATACCCAGAGCATATACAGTATATAGCGGAACCTTTTGTAGTTAACTGTACTAATATTACTGTTTGTTACCGTAAACACAAATGTCGATTTCTCGAAAACGTGCTCGAACTATTCTCAGTGCTGAACGCAATGTAACAAAATGCTGTAAAGTTGAAGCTAAACAAAAATGGCTATCCGTGCCTCTTAACAAAAGCCGTGAGCGAGCGGCTACTACTGTCATGTTTCTCTTTGCACAATTCGAAAAGTAAAGAAGGAAATTAAGGATGTGAAGAAGCTATTCTTCAAGAATTTTGTTGACACCTGGTAAAAAAAGAAAACGGTTAGGTAGACACTAGAGAGACTGATAATGAAAACGCCGATGACAGCAATAGTAAAGAAGGCAATTCATTCGTAATAACAGTAAATCAAACATCTCTAGTCATGTAATTAAGTTATAGGCAATATTACAGGTCACATATTTTATTTCTTATAAGGTTTATGAAGAAAACATTTTCTCGGAATAAACCAAAGCCCACAAAATGTATCTAGAAACTGCACGGTAGTGAAATGTACGAATAGTGTCTCACTGTTGAGGTTGGCAGAACTGCAAATATTTCACTGCCCTTCCTCACAGGCAATACATACGCAAAAGGCAATCTCGTGACTTCAGTATCTATACCAGTGAAAGTGTTATTAAAAAATGCTCACTTATACATAAGAAGGGCATGACTTACAGTTAAACACTGTGGAAGGGGGCTAAAAAAAAAGAGAACCGCGGCATACAGGGCAAGAGAAAATAAAAACAGGACAACTTATTTGAAAACTATTTTCAGTTTCCATCCCAATTTGAGCACAATGGATCGAAGTACAGACACAACATACTAAAATTGTTCCACCTTTTACGAACAAATCTTTAAAATTACAGTACATTCACAGTACGTTGACACAAAACTATTTTAACAAAAATTAGTTCTATAATTCTAAAAATAAACTAAAGAACAAAGCACGATTAATCTGAAGAATTCGACCTATGCCATAACACATTAAACTATTTATCCGCGAATGTACATAGCAACAATTCTGACCTTTCACTGATTTAATTTTTATAATAGAAAATATTATAACACAGTAAAAATATACGAAAGAACTGATATATAAATGACATAAAAGATGAGCTAATAAGCTAACACAGATAGAATTTTGATCACGTTATTTTAACTTAATCAAAAACCATCAGAATGTCAAACTTACTGGCGTCCAAAATGTCTTCGAAAATGCTTTCTTACTTTCATTACTTCACTTCGTTATGTTGTTTTTCCTAACCTTTTGTTTTGAAGACCCTAATGTACTTTGATTGTTATTGAGGATTTATTTTTATCTCTATTTATCTTTTATGTCATTAGGTATTTTTATATTTTCTTTGAACTACCTTGGTTTGTTTTTATATCCTTTTAGCTTTAAAAATGCTTGTAACAGGCAGAATTGTTAAATTAATTGCACTCGATCTACTGGTTCCAGGGCTACAAAAAATAGTTCTGTTTCTTAACATAAGTTCAGCCAATTATAATATGACTGAAGCATTTAAAATCAAAAGAATAAGAATTGTAAAATACACTAGTCAGAGTTATCTTCTCCGAGAGTAATGAATTTCACAATACAACCAGACCCTGTGGTGAATGAAGTGAAGATGTTATTTGCAGGGTGGGAAGTATGCGCTTGTTTGGAGGGCCTGGCATGCTGATAAACATACTCTTTCAAATCACTGAGAAAGGCAATGGTAAACCACCTCACTTCTCATTTTACTTCACTAGAGATTCAAACCACCCTTTCGGCTGTTGACCTAAACAACAGCTTTTTAAAAACATGTGTTTTATAAGTCGTCCTCGGTTCATCTTTATCAGAAACCCCACGACTCTTTTTCTTCTCTTTCTTATTCATTTCCGTCGTAGTTGTCCATCATGAATTAAGTTTTAATAGAGTCTGTTCTGGCGTTCATCTCTTTCTCAGTTTCCCTACTCCTCTTGTACCCTTGGTTCATAAAGCCACGCATTCAAGGCAGTCGGTCCAGTGACATTCTAAATGAATGATCTTTTCATTGTCCTTTATATTTCGTGATTATATCTTTCAGTGGTCGAGTCCCTCATTCCTTTCTTATCATCTCATTCCTGATGTGGTCGTTTCTTACATCCTATAACATGTCTAAGGAACCTCATTTCTACTGCTCTGATCATAGACGTTTCTTCTTAAGCACCTAAGCTTCACTTCCATGCATCAAAATCGGTGTGGCTATCACCTTGTGTAACTTCATTAGAAATATTAAGTCTATCTTCTACCCATAACAGACAGGTGGAGTGTAAAATTATTTACACTCAATCTGTTCGTTGCAGGGCTAAAATAAATAGTTCTGTTTCTTATCACATGGTCAGCCAATTAAATGACTGAATCATTTAAGAACAACACAGGTAAAGGTGTAAAAAACACTAATCAGAGTTATCTCCTCTGAAAGTTATGAATTTTGTTATACAGCCAAACCCTGTGGTGAATGAAGTGAAGGTGTCATTTGCAGAGTGGAAAATCTGTACTTTTCAGAGGGCCCGGCATGCTGATACTTTTCCATTCAGTGAGGAAGGCACTGGCAAAACACCTCACTTCAGGTTTCACTTAGTAAAACCTCTACAGGTTCAAACCAGCCTTTCGGCTGATAACCTGAACAAGTCTCTTTCTTATTTCACCCGATAAATTTTGTATTTGTTTAAGTATATCTTTATTGAAGCAGTTCCTGGCCCAACATTTTTCATTGTTACCGGTATTTAAAGTTTTAATTGGAAACTAGTTTTAATAACTGAACCATATTTAATAAGTGGATCCATTGTTCTCCTTTGTTGTTTAGGTCATCAGCCGAAAGACTGGTTTAAACCTTTTGAGCTTTCATTGCACTTTCTATTAGTTTATTCTTTCTATCGCGTATATTTTTTCTGGTAATGCAAATGTTTTGAAATGTCTGATTTTTGTATCCCATTAGGTACAATAATATATTTCGTATTACCTACTAAGTTTAAACCTTACATAGTTTATAGATTACTAAAAAAAAAAACGATGGGTCAGTTAAGTGCTAAGCTGACCAGCTGACAAACATATCTTACAAGAAAAGAAACTATTGGGTGTCTATTTTCATACTCACAAAGGAAAAAAACAGAAATCAAATTACGAAGTTATTTTAAAATAAAATTTCCAATCACAAGACAAAACTCATGTTATTAAGTGTTATATAATTACTACAGTGTAGGCCTACATTAGTACACTGTAAAAATGTAACACGACCGTTTATACAATTTTTTCAACTTACACCAATTGTTTGATTGATCACTTAATTTAATTAGTTTAAAATAAATCCTATTGTCATTATTATTAATACACGTTACTAAAATATGAATAGTCTACCTATTATCATTAGGTAGGGTATTACAATAATTTAATAATAGACTACTAATAATAATAATAATAATAATACAAACAAATTTAATCACACGTCTGTATGGTTAATATACGTTGCATATTTCTGCATTGATTTAAGAATAAAAGTCAATTGCGTGCTTCAATAATTTTTGTCTTTGTGGTATACTTATTTATCGCCACCAAAGAGATGCCAATTTTGTGGTGTTTTATTTTAATAAATATTATTCATATTAAATCATTACAACTTTTATTCAATTAATACATTTTAAATGAATGGTTTTTGTTGTTGTTTACATATGTCCGCCATTAAATATTATTCACGTTAAATTATTCAACTTTTATAGAGTCCATCAATTTGTGTCCCTCTTCATAACATGAAGAGTATCTATATTATCGTTTGTTCATACTTACTATTTATTTTAAAAAGAGCGAATGAGGGACGCCTACGTTTTTTAAGCTCTAGCCCCTCACTCAAATATATTTCTTTACAAAATTTTATTTTATTCTTTTCTAGTCGCCTAGCAACTGAAATAAATAACTTTTATTAAAATAATTTTGTCAATATGAAATAATTTTAAATAATTCTTAAATAGTAATCAGCTGGAGTTTGTTTATACTTTAATAGACTCAAAAAATAAACAACTCCAGGTGCCCAGTAAATTCGGTACGTTACAAATATCCCCGCAATTCAATTTTGAAAACAAAAAGAAATTTTTATGATAATCTAAATTTTGAATTTGTTTGATAAATTTAATTCCAAAATGTTTTAAAAATTGTTACTAAGCGACCTTACAATTCTACTAACCAAATAAACTATAAACTGTAAACAAACTATAACCAATTATCAACAAACTATAACCAACTATAAACAAACTATAACCCTATAACACCTAAACTAACCCATAAACAAACTATAACCAACTATAAACAAACTAATAAATAGGAACTGTGGACTACCAAATATACATATACATAAAATAAATAAAAGTTCAAATAAACATTGTACACACACAACAAACCTCATACATACATAACAAACCTCCACCTTCATCACGACCGTCACTTTTTATATTACAAAGCACATTTTTTAATATAATTTCATATTCTATTTCCTCTATTAGTCCAGGTATCTGTTTAACTTTTACGGTACTTCTTTTTTCCTTGTTTTGTACATCACTCCTGGCTGAATGGATGTTTCCCTTCCCCGTCACATCAGAATCATAATTTGAACCGCTGCTGGTACCATCCTGTGCTGATTTTTCTTCATCATCCTCTGCTTCATCCAAAGTTGACACCCTTCGATTTACACCACTTCTTTCTCCTTCCGGCAATCTTAAAACATTCTGACTGGCACTGGCACAACTACCCGTTTCTACTACAACATTATCTTCATCTGGTTTAATATTTTCAGTTAATATTTTATCATCTTTACTACTTACTGATCCACTTTTTAATATACTTTTCTTTGTTTTTACTACATTATTATCTTCATCTGGTTTAATATTTTCATTTAGCATTTCATTATTTTTAAAAACTTGTCCTATTCTATCTATTCTATTACTTAAATCCCTACCGAGTTTACTCATTATATCTTCAAATCTCCTAGTTTGCTCCTCAGATCTCCTAGCTTGCTCTTGCAACAGGTTCAAAATAAGCTGCATGTTATCATCTGACTTTAGCCTAACACTTCCTGTATCAATATCTTGACTAAAACTAATATCACCTGGTTTCTGCACCAAACCTTTCCTCTGTATTGGCCTTTCTACCTCGTCCTCGCCCTCGTCAGCTCCATCTTCACCTTCATCCTCCGAGTAGTCACTTCCTTTAACCTCATCAGCTCCTCTTCCTCCTGTATTCGCAGTCATCTCCTCTTCTGTTGTGGGCGCAGCCATCTCAAATGTGTATGAATCAGGATCGTGGCCTTCCTCCTGTAGAGCCTTTTGCAATCGTTCCATTAGTACAGCTTTCACACCTTTACTTTGTCTGTTACGTTTTTCGAGTTCCAATCTCAAATCCACTACGCGAAGATCTATCAATTTCCTGAGATTACCTTCAGACATATTTGTGTCCCTCTTCATAACATGAAGAGTATCTATATTATCGTTTGTTCATACTTACTATTTATTTTAAAAAGAGCGAATGAGGGACGCCTACGTTTTTTAAGCTCTAGCCCCTCACTCAAATATATTTCTTTACAAAATTTTATTTTATTCTTTTCTAGTCGCCTAGCAACTGAAATAAATAACTTTTATTAAAATAATTTTGTCAATATGAAATAATTTTAAATAATTCTTAAATAGTAATCAGCTGGAGTTTGTTTATACTTTAATAGACTCAAAAAATAAACAACTCCAGGTGCCCAGTAAATTCGGTACGTTACATCTTAATAACTTGATCTTTAATTGATTGCAATGAGATATCAATGGTAATTCTATTTTTAAGCTAATATTTAAACTGTCTAAAAAATTAATTTTTTAAAATGACATGATTAACTTTTTTATACGTACAGTTGCACCGAAATTTCAGTACTTGAATCAGACAACAATTTTCCTTAAAGTAAAAACATGGTGTACAAGTCATGCTTTACTCCATGAAAAATTAAAAACGTAACATCTTTTAAATTCATTTATCTAGAGTTGAGAGGAATGCCACGGCGTTAAAACGGGAGTATCGGTTCACAGGTGGTTTGCATCACATGTTTACTTTCTTGACACCCTTGCTCTCTCCACCGTTGGTAATATGCATCCTGTAAGGAATTTATGAATTGCGTACGCATTTTGCATGGGAAGGCCGTGGGGTTATTACGTTAGTCATACTACTGCAGCTAAAAACATCCTTCATCACTGTCACTGGTAGTATAATAATTTGTGTGCCACACAAAGTAGTTCATTATTTGAATACAAATTGTTGTAAATTAATTGTCACCGTCGCCCCCTTTGATTAAGTACTGTGCAGCCGGCTATCAAAGCTTCCGACGTAGCGACAAAGGGAGCCGCCAATAGTTCCGATAGGGGTGGTAGGCTTGTGGCGGCGTACCAACAGAAACCTTTGTCATCAAGGCCGGGCCAGTAACTGCCCTTTACCGCAGCGCTCTCAAGGACTATATTAAGAGCGCTACACTTAACAGGGAGATTCAATTCTGATCCAGACAGCAACAAAGAGACAGCTACCAAACTCCAGCGAAGACTAATCGACGGTCCCGCAAGAGAGAAGATGATGCTTCCGCTCGCCGACCCGTCACCGTAAGCCGTCGACCGGACCGTCATCGCAAGCGATGTCCACAGCGGTCCCTCAACCGAGCCTTATGCCCACCGGACCCGATGAAGCAGCCATCGACGCACTACTCCGAGGGAAGACGATGATGTCTCCGCAGGACGACGACACTCCGTGTCACACAGCTCCTCGACCGCCACGACGACTACGACCAACGCTTCCCATCAAGACGACCACCGCTTAAACGGCCCTTTTCAGGGCCACCAAAATGTAAAGGTTTCAACTCGCCGCTTAACGTCGCCATCCGGAGACAATAGTAATAGTAAAAATAAAATAGAAGCGAGGTTCCCGGTTCGATTTTCAATCAGGGTCTGTAAAATTATTATTACACGTACAAACAGTTTCTTAACTCAAAGTAATCGCTAATGACCAAGATGTTGATGCTACTTCAAAAAAATTAGAAATTTTTAATAATAATTCGTTAAGCTTACATTAGTTCACAATAATCAATATCAATCCTAACTAATTAAGCTGTTTTATTATTCCTAATGTACGTTACAGTCTGTTTAATTGAAGAATAATCAACCAACCTCATCTGACCAAATGAGATGAGGATGATATGTATGGTATGTAAATGAATATATTTTTGTTCAGACACAGGTCGAGCATTCCTAAGAAAGTAAGGCTAATTAAACCCCAACCATCAAAGTACACCAGTAACTACTGTTTATAATTCAAATACTTATAAAAGTATCTTTATTACGATTTGAACCTCAGTTTAACATAACACTGATTTAATTTAATTTACAATTTCATCATTAAATACATAAAAGAAACTAGAAATAAGTTGTTGTTGTTTAGGTCAACAGCCGAAAGGCTGGTTTGAACCTCTAGAGGTTTTACTAAGTAAAACGAGGAGTGAAGTGGTTTACCATTGCCTTCCTCACTGAGTGAAAAAGTACGCTTATCAGCATGCCGGGCCCTCTGAAAAGCACATATTTTCCACTCTGTAAATGACAACTTCACTTCATTCACCACAGGGTCTGGCTGTATAGTGAAATTCATTACTTTCAGAGAAGATAACTCTGACTAGTGTCTTTTACACCTCTACCTCTTCTGTTCTTAAACGATTCAGTCATTTAATTGGCTGACCATGTGATAAGAAACAGAACTATTTATTTTAGCCCTGCAACGAACAGATTGAGTGGAAATAATTTGACACTCCACCTGTCTGTTATGGGCAGTAGAAATAAGTAATGTTTAAAAAATACTAAGACTACTGTCGATTTCTTTATTGTAGATACCCGAGTTTGGAGCCTTCTTTCTTCAAAACCGCATGTTCAATTTTAACGTATTATACGCCAAAATTTAGCTAATTTCAATCTGCGTTGATACATGTAAGTTTCATATTTTTAGCGTTTAATAATATTCCCATATCAGGATGAGAAGAAAAAAATCCGGTTTTTTTGTTGCTGCAACACATTGGATGCATTTATAGGCTTGTAACTCAAAAACAGCTTGACCGATTTACTTGAGGTTTTGTCAGAATTCAAAATTGTATGTTGTTATTTTACGTACGAAATTTCAGATTTGTAGCATATTTATTTTTTAGTTATTAGTGAAATTCTGAACCCCTGTTAACTTCGTAACCGCTCATTAATCCGGCAATTTCAAAAAATCATTGTATTCAGTATAAAAAAATTAATACAAGTTAATGTTATGGAACAGCGATTGACTAGTCATTCGGTAGAATTTTGTAGCTATTTAAATAATGGTAGATACTGCCGGGGTGGAAGAAGCTTAACTTTGTTGCCGCGTTGTAACTCGGTAGGGCTACTACCTAATTTTATTAGCACAACTGGGACCTGTACTTCCAGCATACTAATAACAAACAAGACAATGCAATGTTAATACCCATTCATAATTTACTTACAATAGTCAACTACTACTTGTTGTATGTTACGTCGGAAGGCGACTTTAGCAGGAAGAGAAAAGAACACAACCGATTAAAAGACGTGGCAACATGGTAAAGCTTCTTCCACCCCCGCAGTATCTACCATTATTTAAATATCTAAAAAAATTCTACTGAATAACTGGTCAATCGCTGTTCCATAACATTAATGAATTTATATTAATTTTTTTATACTGAATACAATGATTTTTTGAAATTGCCGAATTAATGAGCGGTTACGAAGTTAACAGGGGTTCAGAATTTCACTAATAACTCAAAATATAAATATGCTACAAATCTGAATTTCATGCGTAAAATAACAACATATAAGTTTATATTCGGGCGAAATCTCAAATAAATCGGTCGAGGGGTTTTTGAGTTACAAGCCTCTAAATGCTTCCAATGTGTTGCAGCAACAAAAAACTGGCTTTTTTTCTTCTCATCCTGATATGGGAATATCAAAAAACGCTAAAAATATGAAACTTACATGTATCAACGCAGATTGAAATTAGCTAAATTTTGGTGTATAGTACGTTAAAATTGAACAAACGGTTTGGAGAAACAAGGCTTCAAACTCGGGTATCTATAATAAAGAAATTGACAGTAGGTTTTTCGATTTCGGGAACCATACACAATTGCTGTTAAATGTAACATTACAATATCCGTTTAACAATTCAACATACGTGATTGTCTTGATAGGATAAAATACTCATGGCTAGAATTAAATCTTAGCAATTCATTAAGTTAATTCCCTGCCCATAACAGACAGGTGGAGTGTCAAATTATTTACACTCAATCTGTTCGTTGCAGGTATAAAATAAATAGTTATGTTTCTTATCACATGGTCAGTCAATTAAATGGCTGAATCATTTAAGAACAGAAGAGGTAGAGGTGTAAAAGACACTAATCAGAGTTATCTTCTCTGAAAGTAATGAATTTCATTGTACAGCCAGACCCTGTGGTGAATGAAGTGAAGTTGTCATTTACAGAGTGGAAATATGTGCTTTTCAGAGGGCCCGGCATGCTGATAAGCGTACTTTTCCACTCAGTGAGGAAGGCAATGGTAAACCACCTCACTCCTCGTTTTACTTAGTAAAACCTCCAGAGGTTCAAACCAGCCTATCGGCTGTTGACCTAAACAACAACACAAGTTGATTCCAAAAAATTATTCATAGAAAAGCTCGTTTGTTAAACACATGTTCTCTCTTTACCGTCTCTTTACATAAATAATATGAAATTTTAAAATTCGCAAAAAGGAATACAGGGTTATTTACTATAAATAAGTAGAACCAATAAAACTCGCCCAATGATGACAGTTGAAAAATAGAATCTTTTCCGTTTTCTGTATGCCACTATCTAATCCGAATTCCCTGAAGGGTTACACAATTCTCCCACTCGTGCGTCTAGCACGCCAATCTGACTAGCAATATTCCTGCGTTGTGCCAATTCCATTCCCATTTTACAGTTAGTTACTACACAGTCTGCTATGAATTTTGTACAGTTACTTAATGAATATTCGGACGGAGGAAGATGCTGCAGAGTTCCTTCGGGAAAAGAGGTTATTACATAATCCCAGAAGATGTGACAACTAAAAATGTATGTGTGAAACAGTCACACGACTTTCTCTTACCAATGTAAATACTTGAAAAATATAACGTAATAGTAATGTGTTATTGTTTAGGTCATCAGCCGAAAGGCTGGTTTGAACCTCTAGAGGTTTTACTAAGTAAAACAAGGAGTGAGGTGGTTTACCATGCCTTCCTCACAGAGTGAAAAATTACGCTTATCAGCATGCCAGGCCCTCTGAAAAGCATAGATTTTCCACTCTGCAAATGACACCTTCACTTCATTCACCACAGGGTCTGGCTGTATAATGAAATTCATTACTTTCAGAGAAAACAACTCTGATTAGTGTCTTTTGCACCTCTACCTCTTCTGTTCTTAAATGATTCAGTCATTTAATTGGCTGACCATGTGATAAGAAACAGAACTATTTATTTTAGCCCTGCAACGGACAGATTGAGTGTAAATAAATTGACACTTCACCTGTCTGTTAAGGGCAGAATAGTAATAAAGTTATAGCAAAATAAAACAATCAAAATATGAAACAAAACAACAGAACGTGTAATATAGTACTATATACTGAGACTGGGAAGGACGTGTGTACGCGTGCGTGAGTGTGTTTGTCTCAGTAAGAGTATTCAGTAAAACAGGGAGTGGGAGAATTGAACAAGTGTGCAACCTTCAGGGAATGCGGATTTGATAGTGGCATACAGAAAACGGAAAAGACCCGAAAAATACAGAACTTCGAAGTTTTTACAAGGAATTCGCAACAATCATATTCGTGAAATAAAATGTTTGAAAACATGCATTCTATTCTGAACCGTTAGCAATATTTTACCTTACAGTAAATTCTCTTAAAATGTAATTTGTATGAAAAATTTAGAACTGAGCGTCTTCGTACATTTTAAGTCACAAACTTAGAATAATCTACGATAAACGACTTTGGTAAGAGAATGAGAATGTAGTCTGTGTGTTGTTTAGATTGAATATATTAAATTGCAAATAAAAAATTTATTATTATAATTTAAATTGTACCTATTAAATAATGTATTTAATATTCATATTATACGTAATAAATAAATGTAACGACGTCTGTACCTGTAACTGGGTCGTTGACAAATAAACATTTATTTATTTATATTTAATTCAGAAATCATATTAAGTTTTGGTTTATAATTTTGGGTGAGTGACGTTTTATTTTTTAATAGGTAAAAGTGGTTACTCACAAAAGTCATAAATAAATTTAAACTGAATCATTAAAGAGAATTTAAGAAATTTTCTTGTAGGCGTTAACAGTCTCACTGAATAGGAGTAATTTATTTTTCACGGAAATAACAATAAAGTACCTGATACTTTTTCAAATATAATTATCCACTCATGATTGCGATGGCGTATCTTTTAATTCATTATAAATAATTGATTTATTTTTAACATTCCACACACAATTTAATAATATTTTTCTAGTTATTATAAATCTACCAACGAAAGTCTTTTGTTATAAAATCTAAAGGTAGTATTTAAATAATTCAATTATTTTACGTCGTATTTACTTTTATGATTAGGCCTTTCATTTTTTTACTGATATGTATACTCATTTTATTTACAATTTGTAAACATGTAAACAATTTGCAAGGTCATGAGATCGTAACTAAACAAAGGTTTTGCATATAAATCTTTAGATAATGCAAATCACTAATTATTTTTAACTTCAATTTTAGTCTAGTACAATACTGTTTTGAAAAAGATTGCAGGGTTAAAAATTCCATTGTATTTTACTGATAAGCTGGTTCGATAAGATGGCGTGGGTGCATGAGAATTATAACAAATTCTTTAAACTTAGTAAAGGCCACTTGTTCAATTTCCTTTTATATCGGATATTCAAATTTGTTTGAACAGCCGATCATATCAACAGGTCAAATATGTTGACCTGTCCATCAAATGTATAAACTGTAACGACCCGATGACTAGAAAAGGTTACTAGAGTGTGCGTCATATCATTGTGAGCTTCAATATCTAGCATTAATAACAGCTCCACCTCGCCGGTCCCCTTACAGTGTTGCCGCTAAAAATATAAGTAACGTAAGGTGTAAGGAGTTTCAAAATCTTTGAAACCCCTTAGAATTCTTGGACCTTTCCTGTTATTTCACATCACACCATGTATAACCTTAAAGTCGCCTCGTGTAAACGCATCTTTATTGTTTTGCATGATGACTCCCACTCACTATAATTAATTGTAGATATTGTTTGCATGTTTATTATTACACATGTTATTAATATACCTACATGGCTCAGTTCATGCCTCCGCAATAGTCATTATTTATTAGTAATTTAATAACTCTGTGTTTTTTGAAATGTAAATGTTTTGTTCTTGTTTGTAATTTATGTGTTTTTTAAATAGAATTGTATTATTCTGAATTTTTAAATTTTAATGTTTGGTAATTTTTCTGTATTTTTAAAAAAATAAGTTTGTGTTTTTTCTGTGTTTTTAAATTTTAATGTTTTGTAATTTTTCTGTATTTTTTAATAAATTGTGTCTTTTTCTTTATTTATACATTTTAATGTTTTGTAATTTGGAAAATAAAGCTTGTAAATAATTTTTGAAACTTGTGAAAGAATGAACGAAAAAACAACCAAAAATATAATGAAAATGCAAACAACCAAAAATGAAAGAATCAAGCTAATCGAACAGTACAGAGCACCGAATAGCAATAAGGGAAAACGTCCGAATTCTTAGAAACAAAATACCTGACACGCAGGTAAAATTATTCCTGTTTTCCATAATTCAATGCCTACTGAATTTTATCATACATTTTATAATATTTCCGTATTTTTACTGCAGACTTCTACGAAAATTTACGTGCAAATTGTCTGCAATGACACTTATGCTATTTTTAGTTTACTTAGAAACCAAAATGAAAATTGAAAAAACAACGCACGGGGCAGAATTATGTTTCAGTGGTGAGTAACTTGTTTTTGTATCCGCTTTTTGGCAATTGTAGAAAAATAAAACCGAATAATTTTGTAACTCTGCCACATTTTACCGATATTTCATAATCGTCATTTGGCAAATTAAACACATTCAAAACAAACAGAAACATTTAAATAAATAGTCTAATAGCACACGTGGACCATTACGAACTGTGTCGAGAAAGTGCGTTAACCCACATATCGATCCGGCCTCCTACTACAACCCGATCCCTACCCTACCATCTCGGTCACCACACACCACACACACCAACAACCAACATTTTCAGTCGGTATCCTGCCAGCGAATGAGGAGCCTTTGCTCCACGTCCACTGCTCCTAGGAGTGTGTCTACGTGCTTCAAGTCTCGTAATCGCAAAACGACCCACCCCACTTATCACCACCATGCTACAAGAGCAAGGACAACAACCTTGCGTCACGCTATTTTCATATTCATTTACCAACAAAAAAAAATATTTTGATACGCCTTAAGGGGGTAGTCAACTCAAGAAGATGATTTTTTTTAATTTCGATTGTTTTTTTGCATTTAATTGAAGTTTAAAATTTTCTAAAGCGCAACATATGTTTACTTTGTTTGTACGTTGACAAAAAGTTATAAAAACATCTGTTTAAAATAAAGATCACTAGCAAGGCGAGTGAAATTATTCCTTCAACTTTAAGTTTTCCGGAAATGTGGTTTTTGCATGATTGTACATTGTTAGAAATTAAATATTTTGGTTAGTATTGGAGATATTTGGATGATGTTTTTTTCAAATGTTCATAATTTCTTGCTCTATTATCTGTAGAATGATTATTACAAAAACCTAGGGATTTAGTTAAAAAATAATTTGTGAATACATAAAATAAATATTTTAAAAAATATGGTTTTTCTTAAATAAATTTCTTGTAAGAAAAACTACATACAAGCGCATACAACAGATAATAGACAGCAGTTTTCTGTATTTTGAAGCATAAGAATCATGTTGATATCTTTCTTGGTTCCTGAGATATTTGTTCCCCCGTAAAAGCCAGCTTTTCCAACCTCACCCTTATATTAGGGGCTGTAATTAATTTTTTGGTTTGGTTCAAATGGTAGATCATTACTAGTAAATTACTCTTTCATTCAAAAAAAATAGCGATAAATTATAGCCAGAATTTTTGAATTTCAATTTTCAATTACGATACCGTAGAAAATTTTCATATGCAACAGAAATTGTTATTTAGATCATCAGCCAAAAAGCTGGTTTGAACCTGTAGAGGTTTTACTAAGTAAAACAAGGAGTGAGGTGGTTTACCATTGCCTTCCTCATTGAGTAGAAAAGTTCGCTTACAGCATGCCGGGCCCTCTGAAAAGCACATATTTTCCACTCTGCAAATGACACCTTCACTTCATTCACCATAGGGTCTGGCTGTATAATGATATTCATTATTTTCAGAGGAGATATCTCTGATTAGTGTCTTTAACACCTCTACCTCTTCTGTTCTTTAATGATTCAGTCATTTAATTGGCTGACCATGTGGTAAGAAACAGAACTATTTATTTTAGCCCTGCAACGAACAGATTGAGTGTAAATAATTTGAAACTCCACCTGTCTGTTATGGGCGTGCAACAGAAATAGGCTACTTATTAATAAGACGACAAAAATGCGAATAATTTTATATTAAAAACAAAAACTAATTTATTGCAATATTATTGAAAATAATATTCCAAGTTTTCTTCTTTTTTTAATCGGCGTTATATTTTCAAAAGGGCCAGTCAGTCAGCTGGTAGAAACTCGCTATTATTTGTTAAGCAACACTGATTGAAAAAGTGATTGTATTGTGAACAGCTGAAAGCCATTCCTGTACTAACTCCACTGGGGGTTCCTGTTCAAAAATTAATGCCAATTACGTAAAATAACATATACAGCGAAAAGCAGAGATTAAATAATGGGTGGTTGTCAATAACGTACAGTTCCCGATAACAAAAGCTTAAAAAAATCACTGAGCAGATGGTTTGGTCGAATTTTAACTGGGGCTTAGTTTTTGTTTTGTTAATGAACACCTAGTTGTTTTGCTGTCACCTGGTCACCAAACAAGGTCGGTCGCCCAAGCGCGATGTTACTTAATAATATCCAAGATAAACATGACTGAGGTAGCCTCGAGGGCGAACATATTTTCAACCGAAAATTTAGTTTACGATATGTATAATATAGACATATCACAATCCTCAAAAACTTTATGAATTAAATAGATGCACACCATTTTATGATATACGAGGTGTGGCTATTAAATAACAAGACTGACGTTGTAAAAAATTTAATTTTAATTTTATATATAATCACTTATTGTCACCTTCAATATACACTCCTTCTCTATCCCTACAACGCTCCATGCGAATTTTCCATAGTTGAAAACAGTGCTGGAAGACATCTTCTGTCAGCACCTTCACGACACGTGCCGCTTTCTCTTTTACAGCTTCCACAGACTCAAATCTTGTCCCTTTTAATGCAGATTTCGCCTTAGGGAACAGGTAGAAGATAATAACATGTGATGAAACGTGGTTTTTTACTTATGATCCGGAAACGAAGCGCCAATCCACGCACTGGACGAGCCGAACTTCACCGAGAGCCAAAAAAGCTCTAATAGGCAAGTCAAAATTTAAAGCAATGATGATTGTTTTTTTTTTATATCCATGGGATTGTGTACCTTCACTGGGTTCCTGAAGGTCAAACAATTAATCAATAATACTACCTTGAGGTACTTTCTAAACTACGTCAAAGAGTAACGAAAAAACGTCCCGAAATGTGGAAGGACAAATCATGGGTTCTCTAAAGACAATGCGCCAGCTCATTCCGCGTTATCTATTAAGAGGTTCCTAGCCGAGTACAGTATCTCAGTGTTAGAACATCCACCTTATTCACCAGATCTTGCACCATATGACTTCTACCTGTTCCCTAAGGTGAAATCTGCATTAAAAGGGACAAGATTTGAGTCTGTGGAACTGTAAAAGAGAAAGCGGCACGTGACCTGAAGGAGCTGACAGAAGATGACTTCCAGCACTGTTTCCAACAATAGAAAATTCGCATGGAGCGTTGTAGGGATAGAGAAGGAGTGTATATTGAAGGTGATAAGTGATTATGTATAAAATAAAAATTAATTTTTTACCAACGTCAGTCTCGTTATTTAATAGCCACACCTCGTATACCTACAAACGAGATAAACGTAATATGTTTTTTGATTTAATGTTAGGATAACCAAATTTTTTAAAAGTAACTGAAGACATTTACCCTACTTCGGAGATAGAGAATGTATGATACCTCATACATGTACTCGTATTGGAATTAACAATACAATTATTATTTAAAATACAGTAGTTGAAAAATACAGGACAAATGCTAATCCCGTATGTAATGGTAATGGTTTGCTGGCATTACTCCCACCACCTCTTCTCCAATTGGTCGCCAGAAGGCATAGACCTGGAGGCCGTTCCTAAGAACTCTTATGAAACAATGTGACGGCGACAGTCACCTTATTTAAAAATTAAAAACTAAGTTATAAAATAAAATTTTCGTATGTAAGTCAAAATAAAATCCCGTATGTAGGTCAAAATACGAACTGCCCGGGGTAAAACCAGACGGCCAAGAAATAGTAACGATGCGACTAAATTATTGAAGGTCAACACAGTGAGCAGATTAAGAAATTTTAAGTATTTAGGAAGTTAAATTACGGGACATAAATAGAGCCAACAGTAGAAGTAAGAGTTCGCATTAAAATGGGTAGGCTGAAATTTCTTGATATAAAGCATCTGCTTGTTAACAAAACCAAGTTCACTTCTTCTAATATAAGTTTGTAAATTCATCTACTCTGTCCTACTATACGGTGTAGAAACATGGAATTTGAATATTCAGTCCATGCACCGTTCAGAAGCTATAGAGATGTGGGTTTTTAGGAGAGTACTCTTAATCTGGTGGACCAATCATGATTCCAACGTCGACGTTTGAGACGTACGGGTGTGAACTGTGAGTTTATGGGCATTATCAAAATAAGAAAGACTGACTACACTGGTCATTTATATATTTTATACAGGGATGATAAGTATGAGTTTCTCAGACTCCTTCTCGAAGGTAAAGTTGAGGGGGAACCAAACGCCTGGGGGAACGAAACGCTCATGGTTCAAGAACATTACAGATTGGATAAACTTGATTACGCACTCTCTTTTGAGGGTGGTTCGTGACAGAGAGGAATTGGCAAGCGTTGTGGCCAATCATCAGTAATAAAGTCGGCACTGAAAGAAGACAGTAACGATCCCTTCTAATTCCATTCGCCAGATAGAACCAGCAGAATAATGATATGTTAAAACAATGCTTAGCAAGTGATACTCTAGAAATGGTTGGGGGAATAGATTGTTTATTGTCAAAAATTGTGTAGGTATTGTATGGGGAGAAGAGTATTGAACAAGGATAATGAATTGGGATGAATGAAATATTTTGAATAGGAATTGCCGGAAATTGAATCTAGTAGAAACGTTTATATCGTTTATCTTGATTCTTTCTACTGTGTTCCAGTAAACCGGAGAAAGTGTTATAAGGGTCTCGATTGTTTGAAGAAAATATCAGAACACAGGTATAAAAACAGTTAGCACCTTTATAGTAAGTTAATACATGAACTGTGAATGGAAAGTGGTTGTTGGGTCATTCAAAATAGTTACGGGACCGGTTCAGCATTACGTTAATAGTGCATAGCGTACAGATGTTAGCACGTAGTTGTGGACAGGTAAATCAAAATTGTTTTGATTGTTAAGTGACATTGTGTTAATGATAGTCTGTTCGCCAATTTTTATACCTAGATCCCGAAAGAACCTAGTACAAGTTGTTACAATGTTGTAACAATAAGAACTGAAACATGGTATACGTAGGCTAACAATATTTAAACGTTTACGTTTGCAAATAACAGAATTAACGATAATTGGTAATAACAATTAACACAGAGATTAAAGTAATCACTATCTAATTTACATGAATATTAAAAATAATAATTATAATGTACACAATAAATAATTAACCCATTAAATTTAACGACACGATGAGAATTAAAAATAAAAGCCATTTCAAACGGTGAACATTAATACAATGATGAACGACCGGAATAATTCTTTTTTAAAAAAACTGTAAAACTGCCAGAACGTAAATATTATTTTTAAACGCGGCGGTGATAAAAAGAAAAATTATTTATTTACGCTCATGTAGAGAGTAATAATAATTACAAGATCGAATAGTATAGTATAGAGAAGTAGGAACAGAACAACGCTGCAGCATTGTGCGAAAGTTGTTTACACTTTAGACAACATTTGTTGTTTTGCTGAAGAGCTAAAAATAGAAATTGGTTAAATGAATAAGTAGTAGTGATATGGAGGGGGGAACATAGTATGGCATATTAAACCGCGGGCACGCCTCATCCTTACAATTTAATAGTGTAAAAAACACATTGTATACTGCCGATACCATCACGCTGCTGCTGGTGACTGGTGTTGGTCGACCGCCGCGTCGTTCTGCAGTAGCACTGCTCAAACCACAACACGACGCCAAGGTCAACATCTATGATCGATCGACCTTGACCTTAATGTTATCAAAGCGCGACCGTAATCTATCTCAATTATCATCAAAAATCCTAAATTACGAGCAAACAACGCGTGCCAATTTTACTTCCATAATACCGGGTGATTTTTTAGTCCTGTTACCCAATTGTTAATGTCTGGTAAATTTTTCTAAGAAAGGGATATTTTGTTTTGTGACACAAAGTTGGTAGCCCTACTCAACCGGTATAGATACGACAGTTTGAGTTGATTCTCCTTGAGTTGCGTAAAATTTTGTGCTGTTTCCAGTTGTGTTACGAACAGAATGTCTTTTACCCTAGAACAACGGGTTTTCATTCTTGAACAATATTTTGCTACAAAATCGTATGCGAGTGTAAAAGAATCATTTCAAATTAAATTTTTTGTTGTTCCTCTACTCTATTCTAGTCAATTTCTAGGCTAACTAACTGATTTTTAGAGGCAGGTATTGTTACCTTCTACAACCTCTACCTCCGTTCTTAAATGTTCTTCAGTCATATAATTGGCTGACCATGTGATAATAAGAAACACAACTATTTTTGTAGACCTGGAACTTGCAGATCATGCAAATAATTTAACACTCCAATTGTCTGTTATGGGCAAAGAAAAATCTAGTCGCATCATTTTATTGGTCAGGCAAAATTACAGCAATAAACATCTTATGGTAAACATTTTTTACCACAATAGCACAGCATTTCTCACGAATTTCAGCAGGCATGGTGGTTCCCCTATCTGGTAGAGAATAAAAAATGTAAGAGGCAATTTAAAAAAAAAATTATTAACCCATTTTTGAGAAAATAGCAAATAAGTAAAATATAACACGAATAAACTACTACTTCCGGTTGACAGATTTTTATGAAAATATTTTTGTGTACGATTCCCTTCCGATACTTAAGTTCCAAGTTTCAGGTTTGAACGTTATTCCATTCTTGAGATATTCTGTTCTCACAGACTAATCACTAAAAACACATCTTTTGGGTTCAGGGGACCTGAAAAAATGTATTTCCGGTGAAAACTCTATTTTGGAAAAACGTAAAATACTTTCCTTCCATAAACATACATATATGTATATAGCAAGAGAAAGTAAAAAGTTGTTAAATAGTTATTTAGTGTTACAATGATTGATTGTTCTGTTTCAGCGCCAACAGATGCCGGGTTGTAAACATAACAATCTAAACAAGAGATAACATTCCGCAGATTCCCAAGTAAAAGTAAATTCGCATAAACACAAACCACATTTTAGCATTACCACGTACCATGATTTATTTATAAAACTAAATGTTATTCACGATTTAACAGAACTTTCATAAAAATTAAAAAAACTGGTTATGATAAACAATGTTTAGGAATAGAAAGGCATCTTCTACAAGAATTTAATCACTGTTTTGAATCGTATAAAACAATTTAATGGAGAATAATCAATCTTAACATGAACACATACAGTTTCATTACTAATTTTTGGGGAACTAAAGCAACTAGTAATTTTTTTCTTTGTTTATTTAACGTTGCATCAACTACTGTGGTCATTAGCGACAACGTTGGGTTGTAAGTGTGAAAGATGAAATGATTTTTTTTTGTAAAGTATGAAAATGCCATGCCTGAATGGGATTTGAACCCAAGACCGCATGATGAGAGGTGAGCACGCTACCAACTGCACCAATGTGGCCGGCACTAGTAATTTTTGTCTTGCTCCAAAACAACTTGTCTGCTAGTGCCAAAATTATAATTATTTTTAATCCAGGATTTTGTGATGATAATAAATAAAAAAATATTTTAGAATAAACACAATAAACAAACAAGAAATGACAATACAATGTTCTTTGAATCCAGTAATTTTTAATCATATGTTTTTTAAATAATTCATAGGGTTGGTCAAGTGGTACAGTCTATGAGTCAGTCAGCTGTTTAATATTTGATGAACGGAGACAAAGGTTCCATGGTTCAAATCCTAGTGAAAGTTACTTATATACATGGATTTTAATACTAAACAGTGGTTACCAGTGTACTTTGATGGTTGTGACAATTAACCATACTCTCTCACGAAGTGATAATGTACGTAAAGAAAAATACCTTTTTACAGAATTTAGATGTTCACAACCACTACACAAGAAACAGAATCGATTATTATGTTGCTATTCACAACACTAAATTGTTTGAACAAAAACCAACTTATGCAGGTACAAAATACATCAATAAATTGCCACAAGGTTAAAAAAGTTGTTACAATTTAAGTCATTTTAAAAAAAAGCTAAAACAATATTTGATTGATGAAACATTTTACAGTGTGCACAAATTCCTTTCTAAATAGTTTTGATTGAAAAGTATTTAACTTCTAATTAAACAAATATTGTGTACTATTTGATACAAAGGGGTTCATGACAAGCCTACTGAGTTAAGCAGTAGCAGGAAAAAATTATTGGTAAGTGATGAATTCATTGTGTTTGATTTTTTGATTTTTAATTTTGTGTGATATTTGATTCAATGGGGTTCATGACAAGCCTACTAAAGTAAGCAGTAGCAAAAACAATTTTTTGGTGGTAAGTGATGAAATTATCATTGGTGATAAACTTTCAGTTCATCAGTTTTATCTTGACATGTTCTATACTCCCTTTGGAGTCTCCTGGATGAAAAACAAATGGTTGACCTGAGTCTGTACAAGACTACACCTCATTTACTCATCATACATATCATCCTCATCTCATTGGGTCATAGGGTTGGTTATTGTTCCAAATTGAACAGATTACAACGCACACACATTACAGTTTAAAAAAAACGTTTATTATTAAGACCGTGCGTGAAGCTTTTAGTTATCTCATTTTGTACCTGCCATAACTCAATTCTTGCAATACTTAAGAGTTTTTAAACTTAGTACAAAGCTAGTAAAAATAACTTGTGACGTAAGTTTAAGTATCAGCTACTCTACAAAGAAAGTTATTATATCTCAAAAATTGCAATAACATTTTAGATACCTAATTTAAAAATCGTAGCCTATAATAAAAGTTGGGAACCAATGCAAGGACTGAAATTTCTTATTAAGTCTATCAATTGTATCAATAAAATTTTTTCTACAAAAAATTTTTTTTTTGGTTTAACCTCCGACTGTTCTGCAATTATTGCTAATGCGGACTGTGAAGGACAAAATGATTTTTTGTAACGTATGAAATATCCCGTGCCTGAATGGGATTCGAACCCAAGACCGCATGATAAGAGGTGAGCACGTTACCAACTACGCCAATGCGGCCGGCGCATTACCACATTAAACTCTTTATGAAGAAGAGTTTTTGCATATAAGTATAGTTAGTTAGTTAAAAATATTGTTTACAGCTTAACTTAGTAGGTAGTAAATTAAAATATCTTTAACTGAATGAAATAAGTAGATAAAAAATAAAAATAAATGGTCAGATGAACTGCCTCCATAGTGTAGTGGTTAGCACGCTGGCCTACCACGCAGAGGTCCCGGGTTCGATTCCCAGCAAGGGTCTGGAAATTATAACAAGTTACAACCAAATATTCTATAATCCACTGATGCTAATGACCAAGCCGTTGATGGGACTTAAATTAAACAAAAAGAAAATAAATGGAATATTTTAAAATCGTTAAATAAAACATCATGAATAATTGTAAAATGTATTTTATATTATTTCGATTTACAAAATATTAGAAACTTATGAATGTGAGCAAAGGTTGTTATTTAATAAACACTTATAAATGTAAAAAACCACTCATTCATTCATCACGATTCAAGACACAATAAACCTATTGATTTAAAATTGAGCAGTTTGATTTATGGACGTAGAAGTATTGTTACACTTATGTATAATAGTAAAATGACTTACCTGCACAAGAAGCGGATAATATATGTACAATGGCTGTATCCGGTGAGAGAACATTATTTAGAGAACTTTTCGCCTGAGAATAAGCACAGAAATAAATAGCGCGAGACGGAGCAACGCCTACCAAATTAGGACCCAATCCTTTGAAGAGAGCACGAGGTCCTTCATGCTCAACAATATGCCTGCAAAAAAATTAAAACAAAAAAATTTTGATTCTACGGTACAATTTTTTTCATGGATTGATTACATTTTATGTTCTGTTACAAAACAAATCTATAAAAAAAAATAAATTTGTAGAAACAGTGTAAATTTATTTACATATTAATTAAATTCTACAATGTAATAATCATTATTTTTAAACAGACATCGCGTTATGCTAACCTAGGGTGACTGATACATCCCCGCTTCCAGTGCAGACTTTAGCAGGTACGCAAAAGATGTGTTTCCTTACCTAAACTTTTGTAAAAAAATATTAATAATATAATGAACAAATTTATCTTAATTTTTTTTTAATTTTCTAGTTTTATTGTTTGCCCATAACAGGTAGGTGGAGTGTTAATGTGATGCCAAGATGTTAAGTGCATTTGTAATCAGTAACGTAAAACCGATATAGAATGTGCTGGGAAGTTTCGCTGTGCATTCAGTACCTGTTCCTAGTACACGCTTGTACCTGATCCAAAATTTTAAGTCTCCTATGATTCATCACATTACTAGTACAATCCTGTTCTATAGACCTGAATAGGTGTAAAAAACTACACAAGAATTAATTAACTAAGCACATCAAATTAATAATCTTCATAAATATTTTGTGATAATTTAAACGGATGTTTTTTGTAAATTTTAATCTTGAACTGTTTGTGATTAAAAATGAAGGAAAAAACTAAGACTAATGATTATAATCTATGTAATTAATTGCCTAGCCTGTATTAAATAATATATGTATAAATTAAAAGTGTTGTTTTTTTTTCAATATCGGGTTGAAAGAAATACTTAAATTGTTATAACAATTTTATGTAATTCAACTGAAAAAACCAGAATTACCTGAACCTAACAAAACCAGAAGTTTTGGTTTTTCTTAATAAGTAATGTAACGTATTAAAATTTGAAAACAACATATTATCTAATGTATTTCTTTTATTATATTATTACAAAATAACATCAGTTCTAGAATTTTACTTACTCTACTGTATCTTTTTTATATTTTTGTAAGTTCAGGTTCAACAAGTACAAATAAGATCATCACAGCTACTTGAAGACTTAAGTATTAACTTACAATTTAGGAGTAAACTTTAAATGTTTTTATTCTTCTTCTTCTTATTGTGCCCTCTCCGATCGGAGATTGGCAATAATGACAGCTATTCACACTCTGAATACCACAGCTCTGAACAGCTCCGCTGAGATACAACGAAAACAGTCACGAAAATTCATTAACCAAGAAATTCTTCTCCTCACATCTCTCTTCCCCTGAATCTTATCTTGTATCAAGCGAAGTATTTCGTATCTTGGTCCATGCATAATGTGACCCAGATATTCAATTTTCCTTTTTGGATGATGTAAACAACCTTGAATACCACAGCTCTGAACAGCTCCGCTGAAGTACAACGAAAACAGTCACGAAAATTCATCAACCAAGAAATTTTTCTCCTTCTCACATCTCTCTTCCCCTGAATCTTATCTTGTATCAAGCGAAGTATTTCGTATCTTGGTCCATGCATAATGTGACACAGATATTCAATTTTCCTTTTTGGATGATGTAAACAACCTTGAATACCACAGCTCTGAACAGCTACGCTGAGGTACAACGAAAACAGTCACGAAAATTCATCAACCAAGAAATTCTTCTCCTTCTCACATCTCTCTTCCCCTGAATCTTATCTTGTATCAAGCGAAGTATTTCGTATCTTGGTCCATGCATAATGTGACACAGATATTCAATTTTCCTTTTTGGATGATGTAAACAACCTTGAATACCACAAGTCTGAATACCTCCGCTGAGGTACATCGAAAACAGTCACGAAAATTCATCAACCAAGAAATTCTTCTCCTTCTCACATCTCTTTCCCTGAATCTCGTCTTGCATCAAGTGAAGTATTTCATATCTTGGTCCACGCATAATGTGACCCAGATATTTAATTTTCCTTTTTTGATAATGTAAACAAGTTCCTTTTTTGTTCCCATTCTCCACGAGACTCGTCTCGTTAATTACTTTACCCATCCAGGGTATTTTCAACATGTGCCTGTACAACCATAGCTCAAACGCATCTATTCTCCTGATAGTTATTTCCTTCAGCGTCTCAGCTTCTGCGTCATATAACACTATCGAGAAGATGTAACAACGAACCATCCTCACTCTTCAGGTCCAGAATTTATCTATTAAAAGGTTGCATCTATTACACCCTGCAGCTTATAATCAATGTAAATGACAACACACTACTAAAATTGAAATTATAGGAATGTGAGTTTTATATTGCAATGCTGCCACATTTGTCACTTTACCCGATTTATTAAATTAGTCACAATCGTTTACCAAGGATGAATTGCAACACTGGTCAATCCCAGTTTTCACTTCCTTAATTTATCAATTGCTTATAGAAAAATTGTACTTTTATAAACCCCCCTTTCACTGATACTTTTCCACCCTTAGTAAAACTACAACTAACTTTTTCTTCTCATTGTTATTGTACATTTTAATTACCTACGTTTAGCAAAAATAAGTAAATAAAGATGATACTATAAGGCTTGAAAATTTAATACATTTCATGAAAAATTAGACTGACATAAAATTCAGGAAAACTGTTTTAGTAATTATGATTACTATATTTTTGTAAATTAATACATGGTACTTTTCTAAGAAACCAAATACATGCTATACTTATTTACAGAAAGATAAGATAAATTTTATTTATTCTTAAACTACATACATTTTTATCTACTTGAAACTTATTTGTTTATATATATTATTCCACTATTATTAAATGGAATCTTTAGTAACAAACAACTTAAAAAAAAATACTTCAATAAATTCATATTATTTTTTGAATAGCTATATGTATAATTATAAAACTTAATAAAAAAATAATAATTTCTTTTATCTGCATCTAACATATATATTTTTTAATTCATTCTTTTTACATATTATATTCTCCTACCTTGGAAACAAAAATAATTTTCACATTAGGATTTTTTTTGTTGTTGTTTAATGTTCGACTGTTCTGCAATTACTGCTAATGCAGATGGTGAAGGATGAAATGATTTTTTGTAACATATGAAAATATGCCGTGCCTGGGAAATGTGCATATGAACATATGGGAAATGTGCCGTGCGTGTCTTGGGATTCGAACCCAAGACTGCATGATAAGATATCATTAGGATAGTCCAAGCATGTAGAATGAAGGGCAATAGAGAAGTCAGGTGGATTTACAGAAGTCTTGGGTCGAAACCGGATTTTTCTGTTCCTAATAAAACTTGGAATGAGTACTGAACAGACAGTTGATACAAAGTACGTGATATTTTTAGTAATTAGAACTGATAATGAGCAAAATGCAGAAAGATTACTATTCTCACAGTACTCAGTTCTAACACAACTAGTAATAAAGCGAATTTAAGCAGATGATTGTTTTAAAACTGATGATATGAATAATGTGTTCGGTCATCAGCTGAAAGGCTGGTTTGAACCTGTAGAGGTTTTACTAAGTAAAACGAGGAGTGAGGTGGTTTACCATGCCTTCCTCACAATATGAATAATATGAACTGTTAAATCTACAGCAGTTTCAAATGTAGTCTTTGGCCTACTATTATGGATGGTCAACTGGACTGTGAATGGTGTCAACGGATGGCGACATTAAGTGGCAAATCTTATCTGTTTGGTGGCCCTGAAAAGGGCCGTTTATGTGTGTGTCCGCCGGAGTGGACAGAGGTGTTTGATGGCCCTGAAAAGGGCCGGTGTAAACCTTAATTAGTTGGTCCTGAGAAGGGCCGGTTAAAACCATAATAAATTGATCCTGAGAAGGACCGTTGTGCTGGTCTCGAGGGAGACCAGCGTATGCAGCGCATGGCTGCGGCTGCAAGTCCCAGAGCATCTTCCTATATATCTCGTGGATGTAGTTGGTCGATCTTCGTCGGGGATGTAGAGTGTAATGACAAGCGGCTCAGCGCACTGCGCTTGTATAGCTACTGAGAGCGCTGTGGTAGGGGGTGGTAACTCACTCGGTCTTGGCAACAAAGCCCTCTGTCGGAACGCAGCCGAAAGGTTTGTCGGTGAGCTGCTAAAGGGTTTGTTGGAACGCCGCCAAAGGGCCTACTGCGCCGACAAAGGCCGGAAGAATTACTGAAGGCCGGCAACACAGTAAATGATTAATTAGAAGGGATGGCGGTGACAATGGAAATAAAATTGTTGTCGGGTCATTTAAAAATACTGTCTTTACAGGACCGGTTCTGAATAATATACATAGTGTGTGTATATATGGGCGGTTATGGATAGGTAAATCGTGGTTTTGATTGTTAGCTGACAATATCTTTTTTATAGTCAAGATTAGTTAAAGCTTTAACTTTTATAATTAATGTTACTGTAATTTGTACTAGTGTTGTAATTTAGGTCACCAACCAAAAGCCTGGTTTGAACCTCTACAGGCCTTACTAAGTAAAATGAGAAGTGAGGTGGTTTACAATAGCCTTCCTTATGAAGTGGAAAAGTTACTTATCAGCATGCCAGGCCCTCTGAATAGCATCTACTTTCCACCCTGCAAATGACACCTTCACTTCATTCACCATAGGGTCTAGCTGTACAATAAAATTAATTATTCTCCAATGAGATAACTCTGACTAGTATCTTTTACACCTCTACTTCTTCTGTTGCTAAATGCTTCAGTCATATAACTGGCTGATCATGTGATAAGAAACAGAACTATTTTTTGTAGCCCTGGAACAAGTAGATAGAATGCAAATAATCTAACACTCCACCTGCCTGTTATGGGCAAAATTTGTCAGTAGTTTAATGACAAATTGAAATTATTAATTGTGTCAATAAATAAATGTTATCAGTTTAAAGGAAAGACAGTTTCTTTATTATTTATTATACCCAGATCCCAAAAGGACCATAGTTTGAGTATTACAATATATTGTTAAATTATAAAATGTTAAAAAATATATAAGGCGTTGGTAATCACAAAGAAGAAATACTACACATTGTATTCGAGTGTATTACAATACACTGTAGTTCTATATAAAATAGCAAATCATCCTTCCACTTTGTTAGAAATACATAATTCTTTCAACAAAAAATGAAAATAAAACTAATAGATTCCCAGCAACAATTACACAGCTCTACGCCTTATTCCAAAAAAATTCTAATTTTAATAAAACAAATTTGAAAACACAGTAGTCTTCCTCTCAACCGACCATGACGAGACCGGGCTTTTTTTTGTCATCAGTCTCTCAACTGGTTTGATGCAGTTCTCCAAGCTGTTCTATCTTGTGCAAGTTGTTTCATATCAACATACCTGTAACACCCTACATCTTTTGTACTTTGCTATATATATTCTAATCTTTGCCTCCCTCTACAATTTACTCCCTCAATATTACCCTCCATAAGATCTGTCCCTCCATAATGAGACTGGGCATAGGTTGGATAACCTAAAAGTCGGTTACACCGAAAATCGTAAAAACAACTTCAGAAAGGTAAAAACCATTGCAGTTTCTAGTACTACTGCAATTCGTAATAGGCAGTAACAAAACACCAACACTTTTAAAAACTCTATAAAAACATATCTATTTATCACTCGCATAACAAATATATGCTAAAAATTGTGTGCAATAAAACTGTACACACAATGGATTTATAGCAGAGAGATGTGCAGTAACTTGTCTGTTTTTTTGACAGTCCCTCATTGCTACGGCAGAAGTCAAGTCTAATCATGTCTTCCTGAAAAGAGTCGGTTAATCTGGTGAGTGGTTGAAGAGGAGTCGGTAAAGAGAGAGACTATTTTATACTTATTTTGCTAGTGTTATGAATGAATCAAATATAAAAGTTAAATTAAAAATTTTACAAACCCCGACAACAAAAAACCAATAAAATGTAAAAAAAAATATGTATCAACCCTTTAGGTTTTATATAAGTAGTAATATTTTGATCCAAGCATCACGGGACCACTAAGTAACAGAATATAACTTAGTTTTACGACTTAGCAGTACCCCGACGCGACGATGCTTGATTAAAAATATTACTACTTATATTAAACCTGAAGAGCCAACACATATTTTTTTAGAGGGAATTTTTGGGTAAGTTTTTAAAAATGTTTAACTAAATTTTTATTTCATGCTTTTTAAACTTCAAATATTACTAGTAGAAGTTTTTTTTACTCCGCCCGAAACAACACGAGATAGCAAAAAAACATTTTGGATTCGTGATCTACAAAAAAGAAACAGTAGGTATGATTGGATTTAAAGTTTCAGTTTCGATTGGAAGTCAAGAAATCAAAGTCGGAATTAAGAAGCAAAAGTAGTGTCATTTGATTCCTTTTAAAGAGTAAATACAGAAATCATTGGGTTTGAAGTTCCTTTGATTGGAAGTGGTCCAGTACTGGAAGTTAAGAAATCAAATTTGGAATTTGGAAACAAAATACTTGTTATTCAATTCCTCTTAAAGAGTAGATACATTAATCATTAAAAGTTTTTACCATAGGTCAAAGGTAAGCCTTTTTAAAAACTGCCACCACCAGCCATGAGACACGTTGTCTTATGAAAGGTATTTTTAGTTTTGCTTTATTTTATTTACCATAATTCATGATTTAAATACAATTAATAAAAATAAACTCGATACATACCTTAGACATTGAACTAGTCCAATTGGTTGTTTACCAGGCATACTGCCATAATGTGATAAGGAAAGTATTTGGGAAGCTTGTCGAGGAGATATTGTATTAATCCTCCTCCTTTGTATTGTTTTGCAAGTAACATGACTATTATTTCCATCAGGACTAGCAATCTTTGGCAGGCACACATTGTGAATAAGAAACCCTGACTGTGATGACTGGAGTCTTGTTTTTACAACTTCCAGAGGGCATGTCACAACTGCACCTACAGTTCCGGCGACTCTGTAACATAGAAAGAACTTAAATTAGAGAAAAGTAATAAAAATAAAATATAAATTTTACATCAAAGGGGTTGCATTAAGTTTTGCATAGTGTAATTTTGGAGTTAAAAATATCAGATGGTTTAGACCATTGTAGTTAAACAAATTTCATGAATATGCCAACAGAAGGGCCAATTCACAAAAAAGGACTATTTCATGTAAAATATTAAAAGGTCATAAGTCAATAACCCAAATAGGCTGGGGGCTACGAACATATTACAAAATGAACATAAATAATATAGAAAATCAAATGCCGTGAAAAAAGAGATCCACAAAAATTAAATGTTAATAAAGGTTTGAAACGTAACTTAGAAAAAAGCAAATTAGACAAACATTAGAAAACGAGAAAATAATTTAATTTTGATCCATTAATTTTTGACGCCGATTCTGTAAAAGAGGTCGCCAAAACGATTAATAAGAGTACCCCCGAACTAATACAGCAGTTTGAAATTTTCGGGTCACATTTTCAACAGTAAAGACTCGAGGCACAGGTTCGGCAGTGACATTTTCTTTTCTACATCTCGAAACCTACAGAATCACAAAACCTCCAAAAGAATCGGCTACAAGCTGACGATTTTCAGAAATTCCAAAAGGACATAATTTCATTAAATTCTAAGAGAACATCCATAAGACTGTACCAATTATTTTTTTGAGAGGTTTTTAGGGCATACGGTACTTTGAAATTGATGAAATCAAATTATATTTCTTCTTAGTTGCCCATCTCACCAAGTATTTTGTTCAATCGGAGTAACTTAACTTTTAACAGAAACTTTCTACTGAATGACTTGATCCGGAGGTTCATAATACAATTACAACACTCTTTTAACCTCATAAAATGTCAAATGACTTCGTTCGACTAGAAATTCTACATGTATTCAAATTTACAATATATCTTCAACATGCAATATCTGAAATGTAGTGAAAATAAAACACATGAAAGTTTGTTATTAATTTTCACTTAATTATGTACAGTATTTACAATAAAAATTGATATTACAAAAATATTACACTAGTTTCTACATGCGATAAATTTTTAGCACGCTCTGAGTAGGCTAAAACACGAGTGCAGAGTGTAATTAAAATAACTAATTGCAGAGATGTCCTTTCTGACAGATTCAAAGAATCTTCAAATGCTATATAAGTAACAACACATTTAAAGCGGTTACAAAAAAAATTGTTTTAAGATTCATTTTCAGTCTAAAAATAAAACATTCATGTGCTAAGGTTAACCCACACAAGAGTACACATGTATGAACGATACAGAAATCTATAAAAATATCTACAAACGGTTATTTCAAACAACTAGGCTTGTACATGCAATGTCAATTGGTATTCATCAAAACTAATGAACCTTACATGAAAACTAAATCTGACAAGGATATTTGCAACTGTATAGATTAAGGCAGAGTAATTGAAAAATAAAATAACAGTCCAATAATTAATGATAATTAATTTTAATATCCAATTACGATATTAAATAACATCCTACTCAATACGGTATTCCCAAGAACTTTTTAAAATAATTGATTTAACGCCACTTCAATTTTTTTTTTAAATAAGATTTTAAAAAAACTCAGGTGTGATTTACTCATACGACTTTCTCTCGCCAATGTAAATAATAAACAATATAATATTTTTAATCACGAGTAAACAAAAGTAATATGAAAAACGTACCCTAATTTTTAATCATGAGTAAATGATGCAAAATGAAAATCAACCTCTCTTCAACTTCAAAATACGGAAAATCACTAACTGATGCTAAACTCTGCAAAAAAATTCTTAAAATAAACGTTCTAAGGTTTTTTATTTACTAAAACTTTAACTAGGCCCTACAATTTTGTTATAAATTCCATAAAGGCCCCTATCTTTAAAAAAAAACATTTTTACCGATTTTAACGAGCAAAATTCAGATAATCACTTATCGATTCTAAACTAAACTGTACAAAAAACGTTTGAAATAAAAGTTGAAAGTTTTTTAATTTTCAACAACTTTAATTATATAGGCATACACTTTTGGCCTAAAATGCATATTAACGCCACCATCTTAAAAAAAAAACAATTTTTTAACGAGCGCACAGCCTAACCATTTTTTAAAAACATCGTAGGAGCAGTTTTTGAGAAAATCGTACGAATAAACTAATGCTTCCGGTTGAACGATTTTCATAAAACTGTTCGTGTCGGGTCCCCTCATGGTATCTAACTGAAGTTTTAAGTTAAATAAACAAATCGGAACACAATTAATTTTCCACAATGGCTGGGTAAATTAATTTAATAACAGAAACAACGGAACAGAAAGCCTATATTCTCCGTAGTGCGTCGACTAAGATATAATGAACATTATTATCCTGAAAGAAAGAACACGTTAAAAGCAAATAGACGAGTTCGGCATTAAGAAAACTATTAATTGTACGGAACTTTAAAATATTCAGCGTGTAATAAATTGTTTCTATCTAGACAGAACTTGAAAAAGTACAGACTTTTAGGATCTAACTGTCGGGCTGCGCCACGCCAATAAATGTAAATATCATCCTCTACTTCCAAAATAAAGTGCTGTACATTCTAGATTTCGTATGTCAGAAACGCGGATTTCCATTGGGATTTAGGAATTGAGAAAATCGTGTAAGAGATCGGAAGATTTGAGAATAGATATGATGAAAGACTCCACCGTAATGAAAACTTACAGGTAACTCAACTTCAAGATGACAATAAACTGTACAGAAGACCCAAACGAAGGAAACCGCGGTTTTCTTCCTTTTTTTATTAGACCTCCCATTGTTTTGCATTTTAATATATAATGCTAATGCAGACGAAGAAAGGTGATGGATAAAACTCGAAAGACGAAAAATTCTAAACCTGATCCAATCGAACACGGGACTCCAGGAGTAGAAGTCAGTTGCGCTGACCACTAAACCACGGGCCAGTCCGGAAGCGGTGTAAACTAACTCAAGCATAAACAGTTAATGTGTGAAAGAATTAAATTTTATTGAACTGTTCCACAAGTAAGTTGGTATTAATTTAATATATTATAATAGTAAGTAATAAAATAAATTACTAATAAGAACACATAATTTAGTAGGTACATAAAATTTAACAATTTTAAACATTTAGCTACAGAAATCTCTATCGCTGTTTTTTAGGTCATCAGCCGAAAGGCTGGTTTGAACCTGTAGAGGTTTTACTAAGTAAAACGAGGAGTGACGTGGTTTACAATTGCCTTCCTCACTGAATAGAAAAGTATGCTTATCAGCATGCCGGGCCCTCTGAAAAGCACATATTTTCAACACTGCAAATGACGCCTTCACTTCATTCACTACAGGGTCTGGCTGTACAATGAAATTCATTGCTTTCAAAGGAGATAACTCTGATTAGTGTCGTTTACACCTCTGCATCTAGCCGGCCGCATTGGCGTAGTTGGTAACGAGCTCGCCTCTCATCATGCGGTCTTTGGTTCGAATTCCATTCAGGTACGGCATATTTTCATACGTTACAAAAAAACCATTTCATCCTTCACTGTCTGAATTGGAAGTAATTGCAGAACAGTCGGACGTTAAACCAAAGAAACCTCTGCCTCTTCTGTTCTTAAATGATTCAGTCATTTAATTGGCTGTCCATGTGATAAGAAACAGAACTATTTATTTTAGCCATGCAACTAACAGATTGAGTGCAAATAATTTGACACTCCACTTATCTGTAATGGGGAGAAATTCATTATCAAGCAACTGTCATAGTAGAAAATTACATAGAATTGCCAAAAAAGTGAAAATTAAAAGATCAAGCATACAGTGGCGACTCGTGCCTTCGAAAATAAGTGAAGAGTTTCAAAAAAACGTGAAAACGTAGAACACTAAAAAGAGTATCCACGAGATTCGTAGGAGTAAAACAACGTGAAATACACAATAAACAACTGTGCGACACTGCAAATACTAAACAACTAAGGTTCATCGTACATAGAATCTAGAACATGCAGGTGCAGTAGTTTGGTTGACCCGCCGCAATCTCTCACTATTCGGGGACGGTTGGAGAGAGCTAGGCGTGCATATTTTCTGCTAACATCTCCGCAGTCATGGCAAACTGTTATGCGCTGGAAGAGAAGCGGCGGCCACCCGTCTAACTCTTCATTTGGACATGTATTACGTAAATTACGGCCATACAAATGCTAGATTACAAATGTTAGATCCGAGTTGGGTGTATTTAGCTTGAATGAAAAAGTGGATGAGTACCGGAATCAATGGAGGCAACATTTGGAACGGATGCCAGAGGAGAGAATACCTCTAAAAGTGACGGAATATGTTCCAGTTCAAAGAAGGGAAGTGGGAAGACCTCGAAGAAGATGGCAGTAGTCGAGATGTATGGGTTGGAATGTCTCGTGTTTCTGTAGACGTACAGGATGGTTTGTGAGTTCGGAACAGGCTTATGCCTAATCCTCGATAGTAAGAAGAAGAAGACAATGCTATTTAAAACATTAGAAAGCGCTCTAAGCAGATAAAATAATGTACTTTTTTACACGACACTTCATTTATTGAAAAACAAAAAATAACAGAAATCATAACCGAAATTATACTTATTTTATGAAAGAAATAAATCTCGATAATATCCAGAAAATAACATGAACAGCCACCACTTCAAGCCAACGGGAAAAATTCTAAATTTTGTTACTCACAATTTTTTCAAAGTGTTTGTTCACTTGAATTGTTCACTTTGTTCACAAGAATAAATTTTAATATCCTAGTACTGAAATAAAATGTTTTATTCAATTACACTAGCTGATAAATAAATAAATCAACAATAACAAATATAATGAAAATAACAAGGTTTTTCACAGAGTAGCAAGTGAACAAAACGAAGCCAAAATAAGAGATCGAATTAAAAAGCTAAATGAATGAATACAAAACGATAAATACATTTTATTAATAGATACGTGGTAAACTGAAACTTTATAAATACAATACAACGAGAAGGAAAGTAGGTCAAGATGATAATATGCCTTTAAAAAACAACAGAGCGAGCGATACGTACTGAACAGACTGGAGTAAAATGCATGTGAGTACGTAAAAAGAAAATATGGTATAGGTGAGATAAAAATCACGATAATAACGTATTTCCAAAAAAACGTACGACAATCAAATTCCCTACCAACAGTATTACTCTGCAAAATAGAATCTTGTAAAATTCAATCATCATACTCGAATGAAAAATCTAATTAACAATAGTTAATTTATTGATTTAAGAATGAACGGAGAGGATGAGTCTAGGAGGTTGGTCTCCGAATGAAACCCAGGGCAGGCCCCACTAACTGGGTTTCCTGCAATCGGGCTACCTATTCAGTGCCCATAACAGACAGGTGGAGTGTCAAATTTTTTACACTCAATTTGTTCATTGCAGGGCTAAAATAAATAGTTCTGTTTCTTAACACACGGTCAGCCAATTAAATGACTGAATCATTTAAGAACAGAAGAGGTAGAGGTGTAAAAGACACTAATCAGAGTTATCTCCTCTGAAAGTAATGAATTTCATTATACAGCCAGACCCTGTGGTGAATGAAGTGAAGGTGTCATTTGCAGAGTGGAAAATATGTGCTTTTCAGAGGGCCCGGTATGCTGATCAGCGTACTTTTCCACTCGGTGAGGAAGGCATTGGTAAACCACCTCCTCACTCCTCGTTTTACTTAGTAAAACCTCTACAGGTTCAAACCAGCCTTTTGGCTGATGACCTAAACAACAACAACAACCTATTCAGGGAAATTTACGCACTTTCAATTCACTCAAAAATGAAAAATTGGACAGAAATTAAGGCAGATAATTGACCAATTAAAGGAATCTAGGTCAACTAAAGAAAAGGTGGAAAGACCAATTTTCATTGAGTGACGTAATAGGCTCTGGGCCTTAAACTTGCTACCACGGTTACTATACTCTAATAAAATAACCGTGCTTGCTACGAAGAAGTAGATTATTCGCAACAAAACTTGATAAGAGACAAAATATGAAAAAGTTAAATATGCCTGGCTCACAGGTCAGGATGGGATACGGTAGTGAATACAATTGCTAAAAAATCTGGTGTGAAACACACACAACTTTCTCTTGCCAATGCAAATAATTAACAATAATCCTAACATTATTAATAAAACATTAGAAATAAACAAAAAACTACCTTTAATAACATAACCTAATTTTTATCATGAGTGAAAGATGCAAAACGAAAATCAACCTCAGTTTAGCTTAAAAATACGGAAAATCACTCTTTCACGCTCAACTATGCTCTGTAGAGAAAAATGCTTGAAATAAAAGTTGTAGATCTTTTAATTTCCTATACATTTTATTATATACACTTTTGTCGTAAAATGCATTCTAAGGCCGAAATCTTAAAAAAATCGATTTTTCAACTGTTTTCGTGAGAAAAAAACAGAAAATCGCTAATTACTGCTAAACTAAGCGTTATACAAAAAAATGTTTGAAATAAAAGTTGTAGAATTTTAAATTCTCTACAACTTTTATTATATAAATTTTTGCGCTAAATTGCATATTAAAGCCGTAATCTTAAAAAAAACTATGTTTTTACGTGAAAACAGCCTCACCCAGAATTTCAGTAAACATGACGCCTACCCTATCGTGTAGAGAATAAAAACTTGAGTAATCCAAGCGATTTTTTAAAAAAATCGTAGGACCAGTTTTTGAGAAAATCGCAAAAAAGTGAAAAATTAGACGAATAAACTACTACTTCCGGTTGACCGATTTTGATGAAAATTTTCGTGTCGGATCCGGTAGTGGTATGTAACTTAAGTTTCAAGTTCGTACGATGTTCCATTCTTGAGATATTCTGTTCACACACACACACACACACACACACACACACACACACACACAGACCAATCGCTAAAAACACGTTTTTTGGGTTCAGGGGTCTGAAAACATATAAATCCTGTGAAAACTCGATTTCGAAAAATCGACATGAAAACAATACTTTCCTTCCTATATGTTCATATAGGCAAGAGAAAGTAAAAAGAGAGAAGGAGAGCAAACATCAACAGCTGATCTCCCTTTGCCAATCCAAATTATGTAACTTTACTAATTTCGTCAAGGAAGCTACTGTTTATTTACAGTGCTTCAGTTAACTTGCAAAATGTGTTGATTGCATACGCTCATGACAACTTACATAATCACAACCCATATACGTTAATGAAATTTATTCAACCAGAAATCGAGATAAACAAGAAGGGGGACAGAAACAAAATGAACATTTGTACTATATTTGGAAACCTTTCAAGCGAACAATAAACTGATAACTTGTAAATAACTTCAAAGTACAAATGACGAATAAGTTGCAATGAATTTTGTACATTAGGAATTGTATGCAGTACAACCTCGTTTATTCGGACTAACTGGGGGTATTTTCCGTTTTTTGTATGCCACTATCAAATCCAAATTCCCTGAAGGGTTACACAATTCTCCCACTCCTGCGTCTAGCGCGCTAACTGACTAGCAATATTTACAGTCTGCCATGAATTTTGTAGAGTTACTTAATAATATTCGGACGGAGGAAGATGCTGCAGAGTTACTTCAGGAAAAGGGGTTATTACATAATCCCAGAAGATGTGACAACTAAAAAGTATGTGTGAAACAGTCACACGACTCTCTCTTCCCAATATAAATAATTAAAAAGTATAATGTAGCCTAGTAATAGCAAAAAATTTAATTAAAAAATATAACTTAATAGTGATGTAGTAATGACAAAATAAAACAATCAAAATACGAAATAAAACAACAGAACCTGTAACACAGTACTATATACTGGAACTAGGAAGGACGTGTGCACGCGTGCGTAAAAGAAAACGTAAAACGGAAAAGACCCCTAACTGGAACCCAGGACAATCCGGAAAATCAAAAATCCGGGTAATAAGCAAAACAAATTCTAAATAAGCAGTCTTACTGTTTATTACAATGTTTTGTAACAAAATTACATAGAAACTGTTTAAAAGACATTAAAAAACAACTTTTTACATCATTTCTCAACAAAGAATTGGTAACATGTCTTGTTTTAAACATATTATGTGGCGTTGAATGAAGCATGGTCATGCAAACGCTTTATCAGTAATAGTTCAGCAAGAGTAATAAACTAGTAAAGCTTTCGAAACTCGACAAAAATAATTTTGTTGCCACTGTAGGAATTATACATTTAATCAGAATAAAAAGCGATTTTTTGGAATACAATATAGTTTTGTTTTTGCTATCAGTTAAAAATTATTACCTACGTGAACATTAAATAAAAAAATCTGGTGTGAAACACTCACACAACTTTCTCTTGCCAATGCAAATAATTAACAATATAATCTAATATTCGTAATAAAACATTAGAAATAAACAAAAAACTAACCTCAATAAACATAACCTAATTTTAATCATAAGTGAAAGACGCAAAATGAAAATTAACCTGTTTGGCTTAAAAATACGGAAAATTACTCTTTCACGCTAAACTAGGCTCTGTACACAAAAAGGCTCTAAATAAAAGTTGTAGATCTTTTAATTCCCTATCTTTTAAAAAATAGATTTTTATCTTTTGATCTTTTTAATCGTTTAATCTTTTTAATTTCCTATAAATTTGATTATATACACTTTTGTCGTAAAATGCATACTAAGGCCGAAATTAAAAAAAAACGATTTTTCAAACGTTTTCGTGAGGAAAGAAATAAAAAATCGCTAATTACCGCTAAACTAAGCGTTATGCAAAAAATGTTTGAAATAAAAGTTGTAGGATTTTAAATTGTCTACAACTTTTATTATATAAATGTTTGCGCTATATATATATATATAATAGGTGATAATACAAAGCTCGGAAGTGGATCTTCAAAAATCATTTCTGCTTCTTGATAAAATAGCCAAAGAATATAACATGAAGTTGTCGACAAGCAAAACTAAATTGATGGCATTCCTTGGGAAAGACCCAATACGATCAAAGATAGTTTTGAACGACAAGACTCTAGAGCAAGTTTCCGAATTCGTTTACTTGGGTTGCAGTATCACATACAAAGACGATAACGAGATATTGCGGAGGGTCAATAAATTTCAGTCGGTTTGTGGTTTCATCAACAGGACCTTCAGGAGGAAATCTCGAAGGGAAACACAATTGCGATTATACGATGTGATGGCGGTGCCGTTGGTGTTGTACGGCAGCGAGTCTTGGGTGCTACGATCAGCTCAGTTAAGAAAGGTAGAGGCTGCAGAAATGAGATTCATGAGGGCAGTGAAGGGATGTTCCTTGAGAGAGCAGATTCGTAGCAGTGAAATAAGGAGAGAATTGGGTAGAGAGGAATCGCTGATAGGAAAAGTGTCCAAGTACAGAGACAGATGGACGAACCACGTCGAGAGAATGCCGCCAGAGAGGATTACGGTGAGGGCGGTAAACTATCAACCGGAAGGAAGACGAGGCCTGGGAAGACCGAGAAAGAGATGGCATGAAGCTGGAACAGGCGTTACGCCTAATCCGTAATAGGTAGAAGAAGAAGATGTTTGCGCTAAAATGCATATTAAAGCCGCAATCTTAAAAGTTTTTTTTTACGTGAAAACGCCTCTCCAATAATTTCAGCAGATTTGGCGCCTACCCTATCTTGTAGAGTATAAAAAAAATTAGTAAACCAGACGATTTTTAGAACAAATCGTAGGACTCGTTTTTGAGAAATCGCAAAAAAGTGAAAAATTACACGAATAAACTACTACTTCCGGTTGACCGATTTTGATGAAAATGTTCGCTTAAGTTTCAAGTTCGTATGATGTTCTATTCTCGAGATATTCTGTTCACGCACGCACGCGCGCGTACACACACACACAGCAATCGCTAAAAACATGTTTTTTGGGTTCAGGGGTTCTGAGAACGTGTAGATCCGGTGAAAACTCCACTTCGAAAAATCGACATGAAAACAATACTTTCCTTCTTACATATTCATGTAGGCAAGAGACAGTAAAAAGGTCTACAATCTGATCCGGATTATCTTGAGATCCGGATAAACGAGGCTTTACTGTGGTTACTTTCTAAAATCTACACTTTTAATAAAAGATTCTATGACGTTCGACGTAAAATAGAATACTCATATAAGGAAAACTGTCTTCACATTAAAGGGAAACTGTAATTTTTCTTTTTAATCATAAATCATAAGGATAACTTAGTTGTTTATTAAAAACTGTTTATAAAAATTACGTTATAATCAACGTAAAATAATCATTTAAGAAAACGTTTTTTAATGTTAACAAATCATGAAAAAACCGTGTTAATAATAAATTAAATAGGACAACCGAGGCAATTATTTTTTTTATCAATTCATAAATAACAACAAAACAGAAAAATCAACTGCGCATGGAAATAATTGAAATTAATTTTCCTTGTTACGCCTATTTATTTACATGAACGGAAGTAACAGATTGATGAAAAACTACACCTAGAACTAGTATAATAATTTGTTATCTAATAACCGAGATCCATTTATTCAATACGTTCGTTACTTTTTGTCGTCCACCCGTTGTTTATTTTAGGTTAACAGCCAAAAGGCTGGTTTGAACCTCTAAAGGTTTTACTAAATAAAAACGAAAATAGAGGTGGTTTATTACCGCCTTTCTCACCGAGTTGAAAGAGTATGCTTATCAGCATGCCAGGCCCTCTTAAAAGCACCCACTTTTCACCCTGCAAATGACACCTTCACTTCATTTACCACAGGGTCTGGCTGCATAGTGAAATCCATTACTCTCAGAGAGTATGCTTATCAGCATGCCAAGCCCTCTTAAAAGCACCCACTTTCCACCCTGCAAATGACACCTTCACTTCATTTACCACAGGGTCTGGATGCATAGTGAAATCCATTACTCTCAGAGAGTATGCTTATCAGCATGCCAAGCCCCCTTAAAAGCACCCACTTTCCACCCTGCAAATGACACCTTCACTTCATTTACCACAGGGTCTGGCTGCATAGTGAAATCCATTACTCTCAGAGAGTATGCTTATCAGCATGCCAAGCCCTCTTAAAAGCACCCAGTTTCCACCCTGCAAACGACACCTTCACTTCATTTACCACAGGGTCTGGCTACATAGTGAAATTCATTACTCTCAGAGGAGATAACTCTGCCTAGTGTCTTTTTACACCTCTACCTCTTATGTTCAGTCATATAATTGGCTGACTATGTGATAAGAAACAGAACTATTTTTTGTAGCCCTGGAACCAACAGATTGAATGCAATGATTTAATATTCCACCTGCCCATTATGGGCAAGCCACCCACGCAAAACGCAGAAATAAACAAGCAATATACGACATAAAAGGAAACCTCTTTACAACACTGCAGAATTTATTCAGCGGCCATTTAATACACCTCAAGCACCAAGAAAGCTTATGGTCAAATAAAGAAGTCAACGGCGGTTATTCAGGTGAAGGGCCTTTTCACCTATTTTCTGGATAGTATAAAGATTTATTTCTCTCACAAAATAATTATAATAATATGAAGGTAAAATCTGCATTAAAAGGGGCAAGATTATTATTATGATTGTCTGTGGAAGCTGTAAAAGAGAAAGCGGCACGTGTCCTGAAAGAGCTGATAAAAGATGACTTCCAGCACTGTTTCCAAGAATGGAAAATCCGCATGGAGCGTTGTAGGGATAGAGAAGGAGTGTATATTGAAGGTGACAATAAGTGATTATGTATAAAATAAAAATAAATTTTTTTTACAAAGTCAGTCTTGTTATTTAATAGCCACACCTTGTATATGCAATATTAATAAAAAAATAGTTTTGTTTTGAACATAGAAAACATGTATTTACATGCCAGAATCGCTGTTAAGATAATAAATAAAACAAATATTAAGAGAATATGTCAAAGCTAATGCAAGTACAAGGTCATTTATTATCACCTGAAAACTAATTTAGTTTGCATACACATGTCTAATGGAAGCACTACACTATCAGTATTTTGGCAATATTCAGCTGTCAATGTTTGCACAATACTCCAATAACTACAATTTTAAATAACTTAAATGATAAACAAACAACAACAAAAATACTTGAAAATACTCGTTACCGTTGGGTAAACATAAAAAAAATTGCGACCACCTCATGGTATCTTGTTACTACTTTTTTTGCTACATTACATTTTGTTTTAAAATGATTCTAACAAACTAATTACTATTCTGCCATGACTTTGATGTTTCTGAAAAGAATACGTTTGCATTCTTTTCAGCTTTTTCAGAGCTAAGCGAAACCACTTACCCCCACAAGAACCAGAGCAATGGGATGTTCATGTTAAAACCATTCGGGTTTTCCTTTTGCTTTCCTTTAATCATCATTTTATTAAATAATAACTAAAGCAATGAGTCTCATTTAACACAAAAACGTAACACTGATTTTTTATAATTTTTGTCAGATACTATACAACCTTTGTTTTCCCGGAGTAGTTAAATTCCTCTAATAATTTAATAGCACTGAGTATTCGGTTTCTTTTCATATATATACTGATTTTTTTGTGAAATATTGTAAAAAAAATCCCCGTACACTCCATGGACGTCATTTACAGAAAATGATTTATCGTAACATATGTATGTCTTTACTATAAATAGTCTGCCCATGTATTTTTTCTCTTACTCGACATTTAAAAAGTAAATTAAACACACTATTTTCAACTAAAGTATAAAAATTTAAGCAGTTAGTGCCATTATTAATACTTAAAAACATTTGTTTTAAGGATACAAAAGAAAAAAAGCGCAACAAAAAATATATTAGCCTACAACCTGAAATTCACCAGCTGAAAGTGAAGTAATTGCAAAGTACAACAACTGTTCACAACGCTTTAACTAGGTTACGTCTAATACAAAAATGTGTCGAAAGATGAAAAAGGTTATTGTTATTTTAGAGCTCAAGGTTAATGAACTATACACCGTGAACAGTTGATGTGTTGTATATCAATAACACGTCACGAGTAAATGACTCAGGGTCAATTATGCTGATTTTAATAAATCAATGGAACAGTAACTCATTAATTTGGATTTTTCAGTTTGTGTTTATGTAACATGCTATTCTAAACGTAGCTTAACAGACCTGTATGTGACAGGCAGCAACTTAAGTTCTATTTATGTAGTGGAGAATTAAACTTTTAAATAGGAACATTAGCTGGGCAGCAGAGTAAGAGAAACCTGGACTAATGAATATTCAGTGAAAACAAATTGCTTAAACATTTACAGGGATAAAAAATTTAGCATGAATCTACAGTTGTTTAAGCAACTTTCAAAAATTTGCTTTGGAAATGCATTACAAAAAGTGCGTGGCAATAAAATTGCACAATCTATAATAATGTTTTGAAACCCCCTTTATAAGATGACAAACTTATTCTAAAGACACATGTTAGCACTAAGAATAACCTAAGAAACATTTTCATTATGCCAAGTCTTTGACCCGCCCGTAGGCTTAGTGGTTAGCGCAACTGGGTTCTACGCCGGGGTCCTGGGTTCAATTCTCGATCGGGCCTGGAATTTTATCATAACTCATTTTCATTTATCATCCTCGACCGTCTGCATTAGCAGAAATTGCAAAACAGTCACGACGTAAAACAAAACAAAAAAACCGTATTTTAAAATATAAAAAAAGATAAAGTACTAACTTCAGTAGTAATGGCACAACATTTACAAGCAATCAACACTTCTACTCCTTTTATTTTACGCTCAGATTTATTTGATTTGAAACTTAGCATGAATCAGCTCAGCCATTACTCAATGGTTTTATTTAATTAATGAAAGATGAATATTTCATACTTAAATACATTAGGAAAAGAATAAATGACAGACTTGCTGATAATTTAGCAATGTATGTTTGGTTGATATAATTTAATATGGTTCCAAATGTCTGGCATTTATATTCCTTGGTTGACTCAAACCTATTAGAAATCAACAATTAGTAATAAGATTTGGCATGATTGCCATACCTAAATTTTTACAATCAGTATGGTACACCTGAGTAAAAAGTTGACTGGATTGTGGCCATCTCGTCAAAATTTTAAACGCACTCCAATCAAATTTAGTTAATGACCACTGATATAAAATAAAGTTACTACCCCTCTATACATTTTTAATGAATCTCGCTGATTATATGCAACAGATAAATTTACTAATCAGCAGTGAACTCAAAAGTTATGTACACATATAGTGTGATGTTTTCAGTACGAAAAAATTCGATAATTCGGACGCTGAATAATTTAAACCAGAGAACCAACATTATTATATTCTACAAGTCAGCATATTGGCCTACTATACACAATTTGAAAAAAGCTACAATATCTATAATCTGACAGCGATAATAATAATCATCCGATAATAATTTGGCCAGCTCATTAATGTAGTAATCTGTATAAGGCTCCTGGCATCTTCTATACCAGGATACCAGGTTCGATTCCTAGTCAGGTCTGGCTTTCTTTTCATCTATAAACCATTATCTCATATCATTACCTACCACGGCAAAGAAACAATCAAATTGAAAAGAAATCACCATTTTATACATTTTTAAAATTATAACTTTGTTTCACTATGCCAGCTGCATTGCCATAGTTGTTAATGTGCTCGCCTCTCATCATGCGGTCTTGGGTTCGAAACCCATTCAAAGATGGCATATTTTCATACGTTACAAAAAAATCATTTCATCCTTCACCGTATGCATTAGCAGTAATTGCAGAAAAGTCGGATGTTGACACAAAAAAAAACACTTTGTTTCACTCAAGCACAAGAACAAATTAGAATTTCTATGTTCCATAATTTTATAGAAACAGGCTATAAAACAAAGCCTTTAAGTCATCACAAACACTCTTAATATTTATTCACAAAATTGTCTTAACAAATCTATCATGTCCAATGAAATAGTATCATTTGAAACTTTAAAAGCTACAGAAAATGAAATAGCATCTTCATTCATCTCTAGAAAACCTATAGTAACGGGTGTTTTATTAAGGACACAACCCTGATTATAAGAAGATAGAAGTAATACAGCGGTCAATTTTCTGTCTCCCAATCAGTATTTTGGCAACAGTGTACTCAAGGCCAACTACCTAAAAGACAGTTAAAATGTTCCAGTCAAGCATTAGTGTGGTGAAAGCAGTCGTTTCGTTATATTGTATCAGCAATGGTTTTTTCCAAGAAAGAACGTTCATAGCCATCTGATGGTCTGTAGCTTTCAGTTCATGAGTTATGCCAACGAGATAAGGATGCAAATGTAACTTTTTCGTAGCACTAAAAAGAGTAGTTAATGTTAGCCCAGCTTACGATGATAATCTTTTAAGCGATTTTTTAGATGATTGAGTCAAACAATTTTTCAAATCTTTGAGAACTTCCGCGGTTAACTTTGTTGGCTGGTGAGGTGGTTTCTCATCGAGTACAATCCCAGTTCTACGGAATTTATTTATCAAACACAATATTGACGATTTATTCGGAACGGCAGAACGGGGAAATTTTAACTGAAACTTATCTTGCACCCATTTGTAAGATTTACTCGCTATGTCTCTACAATAAACACACATTCTTCCTTGGAAAAAACAATTGCTGACACAATATAATGAAACGACTGCTGTCACCACACTAATGCGCTTGACTGGAACATTTTAACAGTCTTAGGTAAATGGCCGTGAGTACACTGTTGCCAACATACCAATTGGGGGACAGAAAATTTATGGATGTATTACTTCTATCTTCTTATAATCAGGGTTGCGTCCTTAATAAAACACCCATTATAATAATATTATACATATATTTTTTTTAATGATGTTATTTAAATTCCATATTATACATGTAAATTATATTTATTAACAATAATATCAACAGAAGTCAATATAAAATTTTCATTAGACCTATAAGTTAAATAAATATTTCTTTGCACTACCACTTGTTTTTAATTTGATATTCATCTTAAAAAATATACGATTACTATACTCTATTCATTGCTAAGAAAGATATGCTGAGTAAACAAATAATGATGTCACTGAGCATGCACATTACTTAAAAATGTGTACACACTAATTAAAAAGTAACAACAAAATACTTTTAAAAGTATTATTATAAATGAAACTGTTAGGCCTACATCATATCATGACTTATGTTTTAAGTACTGATCAATAAATTTATAAAAACATTAGGCCTATACAGTTCTTTTGTTGGAATGATAGCTATGACCTTCGACAGAGAGGATGCTCGCAGGGGACAATATTGTCCACCGGGTGTAGTCAAAACAATTAGTCACCGATTAATCTCTTGTTTACTGTGACATACATCCTGTTATGTAACTTCTTAATGTTTGCATTGAACTTGGTTCTGATAAATAATTAGTCTGTGTTTGAATTCGGTAAAGGAAGCATGCAAACCCTTATTTCACTTCCTGTTTTTTGCATTTATACGAAACGTTTTGAGTTGAAGCATTTCATTTTGTTTTCTGTTTTACAGTTTTTTTGTTGTTGTAAAAGTGAGTGCTGTAGTTGTAAAAAAATATGGAAACACAAGCTATTAGGTCCAAACTTGGTAAAAAACTACATGGTCAGGCAGGAGAAATTATTTCAACTGTAAATGTCTATATAAAAAAAGAATCGGAACATTACAAACAATCGGGTGAATTTGTTATGTCTGTTCATCAGTGAACAGAACAGCGGCAGTATCTGGAGTTTCTGTGGCTACTGTTAAAAACATCCGCAAAGAAATAAAGAAATAATTTCTGGTAAAGAAGAGGCATCATTTCGAATTCCAGTTAAGAAAAAGAGGAAATGCCCAGTGACTGAGATAGACAAATTTGATAAGTGTTTTGTTAGGCAGGTAGTACATAAATTTTACCAAAGTGAAAAAAAATGTTGCCTACTTTGGCTACAATTAGAGCAACATTAAAAATAGACATTGATTTTGAAATATCAAATTAATTGGATATAACTATTTTAGATTTGCACAATAAAAATATTAATCATAAAGTAAGGCGATTTATATGTAGGTAGTATAATAATATGATATAGGAAATGATAAATGTAGATGTACTGTATTGTCAAATGTAAGTACTGCTTGAGTCCCAGCTCAATGTAGTTGCGGGGTGAAGGGTACGGGTGAGGTATAATGAATGAGTGACGCATGCTGGGAGAACGATTGTTGTATTACTCTGATACAAAACATTCGTTTTCAAATATTTGTTTGTATTTATTACAATTATTTATTTACATGTTTTGAAATAAAATGGTAAGTTAAATATTATAAATCCGACCACAAGTTAATAACCCGGTAGGTATTTCTTAAATTAATGCGCCGGATGATAAGAATATATTTTTGGTCTAGTTAGTACACGCTACCACTACAAATGCAGCAGCTGTGAAACACTACTAATTCATTCTCCCAATACTATAACAACGCACTCCATTCCTCCCAACTACACGGAGCTGGGACTTGAGCAGTACAGTAACACTCTCTTAGTCACCCATTTGTTTCCAGGCCGTGCGCGCTCCAGCGCGCACAGCCATAGCTACCATTTCGCCAAATGTACTGTATTTTATTTCCATTCTTTTTCATAAATAAATGTGGTTACAAGTTGAATGTAATACCTTTGATCCGCATGATGAAACAAGAGAACTTTAAAAGTGAACAATTCAATTAATGATAGTCATCTAATATTAGTTTAGTCACTTGTTATTTAACAATTGAATTTGATGATGACTAATGCTACTAGTTCACTTTTGACATCGTTCTTACGTGCATTATTATTTATTATTTAGTGTTATAGTATATTTTGTTTTTTTCGTTATCAGTTATCATTGTGATGTTTACATTAAAAGTGTTGCATTTTTTCTGAGTCACCACTTTAACAGCCGATTCAGTAACCGCTGTTTGTGGTATAGTTAGGGCCTGGGAAGAGGAGGCTAAAACCTCCTATTGGGAACAGGTGCCAGGTTGTGAGCAGGCAAAGAAATTCATTGCCTATTCCAGCAGGAAGGCTGGGATATATAATAGACTAGGAAGACAGGACTTGAGGAGGGTAGTGGGCCTGATGACTGGTCATTGTAATCTTGGGTATCATTTATCCAAGATGGGAATTGCTGAAGACAGCCTGTGTAGATTCTGTCATGAGGCAGAAGAGAAGGCTGAGCACATTTTATGCAGCTGCAAAGTGGTTGGCTGCAAAAGAAGAGCGCTGATGGGTAAGGATGTGTTAACACCTTCTCAGGTAAGTGCACTAGATCCTAGGCAGATCCTGCGCTTTATTGAAAGTGTGGGTCTTGCTTAAATAAGAAATAGGGGCAATCACAAAAGATCTTTTAGGTCACGGTGAGGAGGGGCTGCAGAAGCCTGAACGCCCATATAGTAAAGTAAAGTAAACCGCTGTTTGTTTACTCAACATATCTTTCTTCTGATAAACCAAGTACTGATGGTTAGTCACGAAATTAACTTTGTTTGAGACGAAATGTAAGAGGGGAACAATCTACTATGCATGCCCAGTTTCTCTATTACAATCCTAAAAACATACTGACACTCATAGTTCATTGGAATACACAGTCCTTATTTTATTACGCGACGAATGATACAGAAAATTTTGTTTTGATTTGGCTATTCTGTTTTTACGTTTTAGGCTACATTTATACTAATAAAAGTATTTAATTCGTTAAAACTCATTCCGTTTCTTTTCATTTTAATTCTTCACATTTTATTCATTATTCTGTAGTGTTGTTATAAATTAGTTATCTATCCATGTATTATAAGTTTATCAGGTCGACTGTTCGAAAGCAGGGTAAAACAATTTGACGTGCGGAACGGAATGTTATTAAGTGGTGTAAAGACGAATCAACAAATAAACTATATACTACACAGTTGCATGTTTTTAGAAATATATGTACTACGCTAGCAGCAGCGCATTGCCCACACTAAGTCCCGGATTCATCTCATCATTACATATCAGTACAGTTGTCAAAATAGCTTTTTATTGGCTGATTCCAGAGCAGAGAAGTTATGACACCATAGCACAACATTTTAAGAAGAGGGTGATTATCAGAACAAGTGGCTGAGTAAGAGAGTTTTTGAAATGCCTGAGCCTCTATGTAATTGTTACATTAAACTGACATAAAATTTTTTATGGATGTGAAACAAGATTTAAAAGTCAATTTTTATATCAATACACATTTTAAATGTTATACAAGGGGGTACCCAAAAGTAACCGGGTTAGCATTGCCGTGGGCGGTGCTTTGTGTAACACGCATTTCTGCCGCAAAGTTGTGTATAACGCAACTCATTGCGAGTTCAGTGCAGCGATTGCAACTCACTGGGAGTTCAATATTCATCTGCAGTGATTGTTTTTGCTAGTGCTGTTTTGTTCTCGTTTCATTTTTTATGATGGTAAGTTTAAGTGAACTTAATGTAGCTGTAAATTTTGTTTTCTACTTGGTAAAAGTGCTGCTGAAACTGTTTTAATGTTGAAAACAGCTTACAAAGATGACGCTATGGGAAAATCTCAAGTATACAAGTGGTTTTCTCGGTTTAAAAATGGCGACATGTCGATTGATGATGAACCTCGTTCTGGATGGCCATCAACTGCCAGAATCTATGAAAATTTTTAAAAAATTCGAGAGCGTGTGCTCTCAGACCGTCGACTAACAATTTGGTAGTTTTAAGAAGATTGCGCAACAGTGTTCGTTAAAAACGATCCGATTTGTGGCAGACAAGAGACTAGTTCTTCCACCACGATAATGCACCTGCACACATAGCCATCTCTGTGAAAGATTTGACTAAAAATGGCATGGTTAAGCTGCCCACACACCTTACTCACCTGACCTGGCTCTGTGCGACTTTTTCTTATTTCCACGCATGAAAAGGGACATTAAAGAACACCAATTTGACAACATTGAAGCAGCCAAGGAAAAAAATGAGGGAGGAGCTGTCAGTCATTTCTAAAGAGACTATAAAAAATGTTTCGAACAGTGGAAGCACTGGTGGGATAAATATATTAGTTGTAATGGAGAGTGTTTTGAAGGCGATAAGGTTGTTTTGTAAAAAAAATTGAAAATAAATAGCTTTTGAAAAATAATTCAGATTTCTTATGGGTACCCCCTTGTAAATCTACATTAAAAATTTGAAACAACTGTAACTCTATTAGTTTCTGATTACTAGTGAAATACTATTAACAGAAAGTTCATAAAAAGTACAGAATCATTCACAAATGTGATTTGTTTTGGTATTAATAGACTGGTATACTATCCTATAGAGTGAATATTAGTATCTCACAAAAACAAGCTCACATCAAAACATACTGCACACTACTGTATATCACAAGTATACCACTAAGACAGCACTACCAGAATGTTAATTTTAGACTACAAACATACCTCTGAGTTTCATAAAATAAATATTTTTTGGGGCATTAGAAAATTTTGTAAAACTAAAAAAGGGTATAACTTATAAAAAGAATTTCTGGCCATTTATCTGTCATAATTAGTCCCATGAAATACAATTAAGGTAGGCCTATACTGAATAACTACTATAACTACTTTCCAAAGTTGTTCCAAGATCCAAACATGCACAAAATCAAATGTTTGTAGTGTGCACAAACAGGTGTGGTTTATTGAAATCACTCTACAAATTTGTTTCAGTAACATTACAGGTTAGTGTTACTAGCACAAGATATTGTTCTTAAAACTTCCAACATTAAGTTGAAATATGACATAGAAATTTATAAAAGTATTTAATCGATTTCTAACCAATCTCTAATTCAGAGATGTAACTGGCACGCTATGTGAATTTTACCAAATGCATACATCATTTATCAGCCATACATATGAGATTTGTTGGAAGTTGGATGAAGGAGAAAATTATTATCACACAGCAGGTTACTATTTACACGCCCATTAAAACTTGTCATAAAATTATCAAAATAGTAATAAAATAAAACTATTTAATAATCTAAAAATTGTATGAATTTGTATTACACACTCGTCAAAGAAATATCATTATAATGCTCGGAACTGACAAAAAAAAAATTCACGGTTACGTTTCAGCGATTGTAACTTGGATGGTTTGATTTTAATGTAGTCTTGTTTTAAAGGTTAGAATCGTAAGAGTAAAAATACTTCAACACATTTTACGTTTATAAACACCCCCACCCCAAACCACAAGTACTCACAGCGTCTCCCCTTTTCAGAACCGAGATTTTTCCGAAGGGATAAGTTATTAACCTTCTGAATTCACACAGGAGGTATATGGATTTGAAATGTGACCTATTAAAATTCAAGCAGCATTACTAGTAGAAGACTACGTGACAAACCGGTGCAAAACCAACTTTCATAATAGCGTCTGCAAGTAAAGAGGCCTAAGCCTACGTATGTATAAGCCCAACACACACAAAAATGATGATATACATTTTTTGAACGAGGAAAATTATCTTCGGCGAGTTGATTTCTCCATTTCAAGGAATGAGACGAAGTTAACATAATGTAACATCATTGCATTATTGATTTACCTAAGAATAGAGTTCTGATAATAATATATGATAACAAAATGAAGCAATTAACAAAAAAGTATACAAATATGGTCCTTTTCGTATAATAAAATTAATGTCACCGTAGATATATATATCAACAACTGTCAAACTCATATTGCGCAACTATTTTAAAACGCAATTAAACAAAAAAAAACAGACTACTTACCCGCCAGCAATTAAATGAATGATTGTGTCTCTAGGCGACTGAGCCATAACGTACGCAGTTCAGAAAGACATGCAAGCATCAAACAGTAAATTTTATTAACAGTAAATAAAACACAACACCGCACTCAACCGGTTATTTTAATAAAAAATTTAGAACAACCAGGATAATTTTTTTACATGATTCACACAATTCTTCTACCACATTTTAAACAGAAATGTTCAACAAAATAAAACTGGCAAAAACCATTTATCACGACACGAAACTGAGTTGTGTACAAACAAAACATTCGCCGAGCGCAGCCTACACGTTCTTACTACGACAACAACGTTGAACGACTGATTGAGACGAAATAGCAAAACATTTCAATGAAAATAGTACTTGATCAGGTCACCGCCTATCAGATATCGTCTGAGTAAATCCCATGCGACATGCAAGAAAATTACTGCATACAGAAAATTTTATAAAATAAAGCCTTGCACTGATTATGACGTTTAAATAAAAGAATAGCAAAGTAGCTGAAGATATAGCCATAAGAGGTCATAGCAGTAAGAAGCATTAAATCCACCGTCATTTAAGTTTTAATATTTTAAATATGTTAAAGATTTAGTAATTTTTCGGGTTATGAACAAAATTAGTAATGGTGCACTATGTAAATTATCCTAAAAAAACTTAACCTAGGGTTGTAACGTTTTATACGAATAAACATATTAAAACTGCGTTGTAAACATCGGGTGGACATTGTGGATGTTACAAATTATTCACCAAAGTACATACACATTTGTAAATTTAAAAAAATCAGCCTCTAAAAATGACGTAGATTTAGCATAAGGGCTTTAAAACTTTGTATAAAAACTTAGATTCAGGCCGATAATTCCTGAGAGAGTAAAGTTAATTGAACCCCAACCATCAAAATACACCGGTAACCACAGTCCAGTATTCAAATCTGTATTAGAGTAACCACATTCGCTAGGATTTGAACCACAGAACCTTCGCCCTCGAAAATCAGCTAAATTTATTTAATCACAATTATTCAGTAATACTTAAATTGTACTGTGAAAATACACACAGAGCGTCAAAAAACATCCTAATGCAATACGTAATACAGTGCTGTATCTTGTAATATTTTTCTAGAGCTATGTAAGTCTGTTGTCATTGGAAAATTATTGATTGATTTTAATAATGATAATTAAAACTAAAAAAAATAAACAAACATATTTGATTTAACACTTGTTTTAAATTAACTTATCAAACGTTTTTAATAACACATACTAGTGGTATTCGGCTCATATTCCGAGCAGTGTCATTTTGCTAATGTTGGTAGCTCTTCACGTAGGGCATGTAACAACATAGTTTAGAAGGCAGTGGAGAGCAGACGACAAGAAAAATAAACAAATCAAAATGTAACTACAAAAAAGAAAACTAATGGGCAAGGTAATATTTATGGCCTACTTCATAATACTTAATATATTTAATATGGTGTTTAGAAGAATCATACTTTGTCGTATAAGTTAACTGTAGAGAAATCAGTCGACATAAATTAACTTTATGGTAACTATAATCGACTTTTAATTCGATTTCTACCGTAGAAATGAATGAATTTACCATAATATCACAGTAGTGTTTACAAAAATAATTGTAGTTTTGTTCTAATTTAAGATTTGGTACGATTTTTACAAGTCAGAGATTTTACTGCTGAGGCTATTAAATTGTAAACAACTGTAAAATCATTTTTTCCAGGTTATGCGGTTTACTGATCCGTGACATTGCTACATGCGTTTCCGCTATGGACTAGCCAAAATGGTTAAGAAAATGCAAACAGATATCTTTACCTAATCCTTAACTTTGGTGTACATAATGGCGAGGTGGTTATTTTACATTATCAGCATTTACACTAACAATCAACTGTAAGTATAGGTTACATTTCTATAACAATATTTTGATCTTATCTCCAGGTTTTTAGTTACTTAGCATTTAAGCTAAATGGAAACTGTCTTAAATTAACAGAATTACTAAAATGAAACAATAATTCATTGTACAAATGCATCACACAATCCAGAGAATAAGGATAAATGCATATTTAGCCCCAACTTAAGAATTATTGTGGCAGTTACAATATTTGGTACCCAATATTTCCTTCACCATGCTTAAAATGTGATTGAATCCAATCATAGTCAAGAAAGGAATTATGTGTATCAGGTTATTTAGAAAGTGTTTAAATTCCAAAAAAGAGTTGCAGTAATTCTGACAGCACTTGCATCATGAAACTGTGACTCGTTTTCATTTGTGGAATATTAAAAATTTATTTATATGCTTGTACATCACTACCATTAATTAATGTTGTATAATTATTGAGGTAAATTTATACAAGACTTTATGAACTACTCATTACAGTGAATTCAACATGAAATGAGGAATATTAATGGAATGAAAAAATTGTACAGTAGCGTGCAAATTAATCTGAACACAGATGTTATGTAATGAAAAGTTACTATATTTTTTACAAAATATATATACATTTCATTTGTTATGTTTAATTACTAAAAAGGTCACCTTTATTGTTTATCAGTTCACGTATGCGATTTGGCATAGATTCAATTAGTGTACTGAACATTATTTTAATTTTTTCATCACGAAACCATACCGATATTATTGCTGCAATGAGGTTATTTTTTGTAGTAAAATCCATTTTTGAGAGTCGTTTTTTCACTATTGCCCAAAGATTTTCAATCGGGCTTATATCTGGGGAATTACCTGGCCATGTCAACACTTTAACATTTTCTTGTTCGAAAAATGCTTTCACTTTTTTGCCAGTATAGCATGGCGCTAAATCTTGTTGAAACACTCTATTGCCATGTGGAAATTTTGTCTGCAGTTGTGGCACAACCTTTGACTTAAGAATTTGGATATATTCATCGCTTTTTAACATACCATTTACTGGGACTAATGAACAAGGACCTTCAAATGTGAAACAACCTCAAAACATTTTTTCTGGGGATGTTTAACTGATTGCTGGATATGACCCGGTGATGTTTTTTTATCTGCTGATTTCCGAACGATTTAAGTCCACAGCACTTAATTTTGGATTCACTTTACTTGTTCTCACTAATAACCGATCCTGAGTCGCAGTGGTTTTTCTTTTACGGCCATATTTTCCTTTCCTTCGAGGCGAACGAGTTTCTTGAAATTGTTTTTATATAGCATTCACTGTCCCTAGTCCAACACCACACTCTGAAGCTATTTGTCGTTGTGTTATACCAGTATACTTGGAGAGGGAAACAGTTTTTGAATGTTTTCTTGGAGTTACATCCATTGTTACAATATATTACGTAAACAGACACAAAAACAATGTATGAATTTGTCATAAAAAAATGAAATGCACATGTATAAATCACTACTTATGTCACGAAATTGCTATAGAGACAAAGAACAACAACTTTGCACTGCCCAGACAGCTTACAGAATGTGTTTGGTTAGCAGTGTAGCCATAACATAGAAAAAAACGAAAAATTCCCTGTTTTGGATTAGCTTTGCACGCTACTGTACATGCTGCAGCAAATTAAGAATTTTTTATTCATACTATGTACTTCTAACATTCCTTACAATAGCATATATTTTTTTCTAATGAAACAAGGGCTTTATTGTCAGAATTTGTACAGAACTACTGAAACGTTTTATAAAATATAAAAAAAATTTGGCAATGTTTGATAGTTTGTTGAAATATCATAAAAAACAATTTATTTTTGTGTGTTAATTGACAGGTTGTGCTAATTGACTGTGATGGCGTATTATGCTGGAGGCGACATGTTTCCTACATTAATAATGAGACTGACGTCTCAGCATCGAGCTATGTACTGTTATCTTGTATTAAGTGTTTGGATATTTTTATTGCTCGGAGGTAAGTTGTAGCTGACTATAGTTATTGTGTCTGTCACTGTCAGGTGAAAAACTGACTCTTGATAAAATAAAAACCCCAAAATAAACTTTTAAATGATTGTGAGTAATTAGTCATGAGTGAATTCAGTGGAACTAAAAAAAACTTACAAAAGTGTTTTTCTTTGCTTAATAACATCACTAAACTGATGGACTCTGCAGTAAATTAAACATATCATCATAATTTGTTTTGGTTATGCTTTGCCCAAAAAATATTGGGATGCTCATTCCAGGTTCTTTCAGAATCTCGATTTCTAAATAAAAATAATCTTCTTTTAAATTTATAGCAAATATTTATTTAAAAATTAGCCTGATTAATTAAATTTAACTGTTACAGTTATAATAAATAAAAACAGTTGCTCTAACTAAAAAGAAGTATGATCATTTACATTCAATTTCTACTTACAGCCCAATAATAATAATATATTGTACTATCCATTGTGGAGAAACTGCTTCAATACATGACTTTCTACATACAATTGTTTTTTAACTCACTTCACCATTGTTCAACCAACACTGATACACTAAATAAAGAACGGCTTTTTTATTTTTTATATAATTGTCAAACAATTCAGAAAAATGATAAACAACAGAACATTCAATATAAAATTAAAAATAAATAAATGAGGTTATTTGTGAGTTTGCCAGTGAGTAGAATTCCCGTTGGCCAAGTTAAAAGCACTGTGCAAGGTAGGGTAGTGATAGGGCTGTAACTTTTGGGCTTCTAGACATGCCCTAGGGTTAGGGTAAGCACACAGTAAACACTGGTCGCAGATGCTGATTCACGCTGGCCAGTGCGCATAGTGGGAACATGTAATTACATGCTTAATCTTAATGCAGTTGTCATTAATCAACATGAGTTCCAGTAGCTGCAGTGACGATGAATCATATCTAATGGAAAACGTTTACACAAAATTATTATCATTTAAAGACTATACCGTTTGTAATATTAATAAGAACAGAAAATTGTACGACGAGTATCATCATCTTTTTTCGCGATTAAAAAAAGATAGACAGGTTTTTATATACATGATAATGACTCTGAAAACGTTTAATTTTATATTACCAAAAGTAAAACTTTGTTTACAAAAACAATGGTGAACTTGCACATGCAACCAATATTACCGGAAGAAAGACTTTTGATTACTTTAAAGTACCTTCATATTTTGAACATTTTGATTACCAGTATTCAATATTATAAAGCATTGTTTGGCCAGTAACTGATTAAGTAAAAAAGATTATTTAAAAGTAATAATCTTTTAAATTAAAAAAAGTAAAAAAAGATTTTTTAAAAGTAATAAATCTTTTAAATTTATTTTTATAAACTTATGTTATAATTAATTAACAAGTTGTTATTATTTATGAATACGTATGATGTGACGCCAAGTACACTTAGCAACCTGTTAGCAAGCAGCAGGCAGGTTTATACAAAAGAAACCCGTGGGCTGATATGCGTGCAGGTTTCCCACCAGTGTTTACTGTGAGATGTCCGATTAAAATATAATGGCATACACCTACTAGCAGGCTCCCGCTTGTAAGCAACCTGCGACCAGCATTTACTGTGCACTTACCCTTAGATTTGAGAACCCATCCACACTGTTCGGAACATCTTCCTCTTCCGCCATGAAGACCGTTGGGCTCTTCACCTCAGGTGACCATGGGTACTTATTTTGTTACATCTTATTTGTACCTTTACTGCATATATTCAGGACAACCCGTATTAGCCATTTGAATGTGCCGTGTTGGGGTTGAGACTACCCCTCTCAGTGTCTCACTCTAGGTTTACCTTAGCCTCTACTTAGTTCAGAGTCAAACCCCTGCATGAACTGACTGAGGACGGTCAAGATACATAACTTCTTGCTGAAAATAGTAAAATATAAAAAGTGAGTTCTGAACAGGCAGGGGCCTAATTTTTGTTAGCAAGAAGAAGAAAACGTGGCACCGGGAAGATCACTCACACAGCCAACTGCCACTCTATCAAAACACCATTGCCCAGCTGGTATTTTTCACAACATACAATAACTAGCAATTAGTAAGTTTTAGAAATACTTCTTGTCTATTTCAAGCAAAGTAAAAACTATAAGCTGAATTTTCATTAAGGATATAATCAAACAATTAATAATAAGTTGTGCTTTTGGCCAACGGAAAGTTGTTTTTCTCATATATAACTCACTGTTTAAATTAAATAACTCTGTCAATGAACAAATTGTTGAATGTAAAAAATTACTAGTTTTTGTTCACCAGATAATTGTGATAAAGTATATTAAAGAATTACATTTTTCAGGTATGTACAAGTATATTGGAACAGAAGATGTGTCTATTTCCGTATTAAAACATTCTAGTAATGATTTTACTACACGTAGTTTTTCCCAGAATATTAGACCAGATATCAAAGCAAGAAGAGTAATCAAAGTTTGCAATTCGCCGCAAATGATTATACCTGGTAGTGAAGGTATGATTTTAATTAATATATTTTCTCAATTTTTGTTAAGAGGTCTGTCATTATTTCTAACCCATCGACTATAATAAATAAAGGCCTCTATTGTACTAAGTATCAAATTAGTATTCAAATCAAAATATATATTATCTTTATATGTATTTTATTTAAACCACCAATAATATGGTTAACAGTAAACACTCACCAATTATAGCACTTTCGTGCATAAAATGCACATCTTCATTAATTTTTATTATTAAAATTTAAAAATGTCCATAACTGACAGGTGGAGTGTCAATTTATTTACTCTCAATCTGTTCGTTGCAGGGCTAAAATAAATAGTTCTGTTTCTTATCACATGGTCAGCCAATTAAATGACTTAATCATTTAAGAACAGAAGAGGTAGAGGTGCAAAAGACACTAATCAGAGTTGTTTCCTCTGAAAGTAATGAATTCCATTATACAGCCAGACCCTGTGGTGAATGAAGTGAAGGTGTCATTTGCAGAGTGGAAAATATGTGCTTTTCAGAGGGCCCGGCATGCTGATAAGCGTATTTTTTCACTCAGTGAGGAAGGCATTGGTAAACCATCTCACTCCTCGTTTTACTTAGTAAAACCTCTAGAGGTTCAAACCAGCCTTTCGGCTGATGACCTAAACAACAACACAAAATTTAAAACATCCAACTTCCACCATGGTAGATAAGGATTTATAATGCTTTTCCCAGTTGATGAGCTCTTCTGTTCCACGTGTTTAGATCAATCAGAATGTTTGCCAGTGTTGTCAGATTGTACAAATATTTCAGCCTGACAAACATTATACATGCATGCATATAAGAGCCGCAGTAGTTCACTCGTGTCTTGCATCTCGTACTAAATACCTCGGTTATAGAGCGTGTTAACATGTAATACTTTATAATATAATCAGCTGATTGTATGTTCATAGGTTATAATTGTTATTAAAAGACCAAAAGAATGGCTGATGAAATATATAACAGAGCTACGAGAGCAAGTGTTGGCAACATTGCTGGCAAGTCATTGGTTAGCTATGATGTGGGTATGGGGCAATGTGTATGTTCAGAGCTCATCAGCCCTGAAAAAAGTATAGTCGATTGTTAATCTATTCTTAAATCTATATTTAAAACAGTCTTGCCAACTGAATTAGATTGTTGCCATATTCAATTTGTGAGTTCATTAATTTCTGTTTATTTCCATTTTGTAAACATAATACTTTTCAAAATCTCAACGTCATTCTGTTTTTTTATTTATTTCAAATATTTCTAAATTATTCATTGTATCTGTTATTGTGTGTTGATTTCTGTGCATATGTTCAGTTGCATTTGAAAATTTATTATTTCCTCTTCTGTAGTTCAAAAAGTGAACTACAAAAGAGGTAGTTAACCTTGTTTTGAATGACCTGGTGGTTTTTCCTATGTATCTATATATTTAAAACGCAAAATCACTTCCAATGTATTTTAAATGGGAATTCTTTAAACTCTTAAATACAGAGTTCTACCGAACGAATTTTTATAATTTTTACATGGTTTTAAAGAGTATTCTTTTCTGATTCGGTAAAAAGTTGTAAACTTGAAATTCATGCTAAATTCGAGCTTCATTTTACGAAATTAAAAAGAACAAAATATATTGTTTACAACGTATAGCTCTGTAATACCGTACAGCGGGTCTCCCACATAATGAACACTAATGAATATATGAACACAATACAATATCATAAGGAAAGTCATGGTTAATTTCATTGAAATTCAATGGTAAGTGTTTCATATAAGGCCTTTGATAATAAAATATTTATGAAAATTTGTGTTGTTGTTTAGGTCACCAGCCGAAAGGCTGGTTGGAACCTATAGAGGTTTAACTAAGTAAAAACGAGGAGTGAGGAGGTTTACTATCGCCGTCTCCCTTATCTGCATCTTATTGTGTGAATTTATTCGCACGGGTCCACTATTATTTCATTAAATTTAATTTTGGTAGATTCCACATGAATGAAAATTTGTATTATGTATATAATAATAAACTTTATAGCTACATCAAAAAGTATACATTTTTCATGTATATCTTATCCATAAGGTTTTTGTTTCTATTTGATTGTAATTCTATATTATTTACATTTTGTAAGTGGAAATAAATTAATTTTTCACCTAATGGCAGCCATATCAAAATCACTAATTTGTCTATCATTTTCCCCTACTTTTTCTATTGTTTTTTGGAGTAACAATTTTCCTAATTGATTTAAATTCTTTCATAATATTAAGAACACTGCTTTTGCCAACTCCTGTGTTAGCTGCAGTCATATTTGCTAAATCCAACATAAAAATAGTCTCGTGTACTTTCTTTTAAAAAAACACATTCCCAACCATTTTGTCTTTTATAATTTTTCAAAAATTTCCCTTGCTTGTTGTTTTTTTTTCAACAGATTCCATTTTCATTACTGTTTAGCCTGAAAAAATACTAAAACTGTATCATATATTTTAAAAAAATATTGTAACACACACACATTAATTACAGCCTGAGATTACATAAATGACTTATTTCATAAAATTTAATTAACTACAAAACAGAACTTTGTCTGAGCAAGAATCTTACTGAACTACACCCAAGAAGCACCAAAGTATTAGGCCAGCCTCACGCAGAACGCAACGAAAGTGTGGGAGACAATTTATTTTGTTTTGGGCTGTCTCTGATCGTCACTGGTGACTCTTGCAACATTTCTCATTCTGAGGTAATATGGTGTGTGATGAAGATTTGGTGATTGTGTTCTATTATTATGTGGTATGTTTAGAGGAAGAAAGGTCAGTTCATGAGTTTTGCACACATCCAATTAACCAGAAAATATATCTCATAAACTTTTTGAATGAACTACAGAAGGATGAAAAAAAGTTCTTCAATTTTTACATGAATGAGTATAAATTGTTTTGACTATTTATTAGAGTGAACCTAACCTACAAGTTTGTCCACATTGAGATCTATATAGTCGTTGTGTATTTATTATTCAAACAATTAATTTAATTAAACTACACAATTTCAATTAAGCAATTTGCACAACTATGTAAATTCAGTAATATTACGTTGCAAATGCTGTATTTAGTAGCTGGATGTGTTTTGTCATATGCACAAAGCTGAATGATTGAGTTTCCTTGCGACAAGACGTAATTCCATACATTTTCACTATTTTGCCAAGCAGTCGGCAAAATGTCGTGCCCAGTGTACGGCTGATACATTACAACCTAAGTCTACTTAGTTGTAGAGTCGGTCTCTGACAAAAATGACTTGTCACTTTCTGTATACGACTGACATTAATGTGGCAGAAGCCGATATAAACATAAATATGTTGATATAACATATGACGTTAGTCTCAATCTTTCTATCTTAAGTTCATATGATTTGTTTATACCAGTTCCAAAGTTAAGTGAAATAAAGTATAGAAGAATCTTTATTAATATTTTTTCAAATCTCCATTTGCGATTTGAAAATTAAATTTTCTCTGAGTGAGAAAATTAAAATTCTTGCATTTAAAATACGTAAAATATTGTGAACTTAAATTTTTAAAGTAACCAATTTGTATGTATCCCTTAACAATTCCTTAAAAAGTGGTTTAATATTAACAATGATGTAAGGTAGTACAGAATCCCCTTAATAGTGCAACTTGAAAATGTTTTAAATTAGTTTTTTTTATGTTTCAGGTAATGTGCGTGGGAATTACTCCCTCGAGGGTGTTCTGGTACTAGTAAGACATGGAGATCGAGGTCCTTTAACTCATATTAGGAATATTTCCTCAACTAATTGTGCCGGATATGTAGATTCAGACTTTCCATCTTTTGAAACGTATTTGGAGAATATTACTGGTACACCATTCATTTATCAGTTTTTAGGTCCTTTTCATGGATTTCCTTTAATGCCGGGTATTGATTGTGCATTGGGTCAGTTGACTCGAGTCGGTATTTCGCAGTTACTTGCCACCGGTAGATTATTGAGATCTTTATACGTTGAGCGATTAGGTCTTTCAAATTTAACGACTCCCGGTGATGTCGTTGTTTATAGCACAAGATACAGGCGGACAATTCAGAGCGGAGTCGCTTTGTTATACTCTTTATTGACTCCAGATGGGCTTCATAATGTCGCTTTTAAAGAAAGCCAAAGCATGTCTTTCTGTTTTGATGATTGTGCATGCCCTGCGATAGATGCCTATCATAAGAAATTCACTCAAGAATTATCGAGTCATCTTAAATCTCATCCTGCTGTCATGAAACTTGTCAGATCGGCTGCTTCGGTTGTTTATGAAATATTAGATAAACATTTGTCAGCTGATCCGCATGCTTTAAAGGATGCACTTCTGACGTACGTTTGTCACGGTACCAGATTGCCTTGTTTAGAGACTTACACGCTTCCTGAAATCTGTGTCAGAACTGAACATGTTACTGGTTTGTTTGCTTATATTGAATGGGAAGCTCGGCAGTATCCTAAGAGTGTTAATTTACGTAGAGGTTGTTTATTAAGAGCATATGGACTTCTTAAGAATATTGTTATGTACATGTTGAAAATTATGTCTGAGAAACGGCCGAAAATTGTTTTGTATTCTGGACATGATAAAACTATACTATATTTGGCTACTGCTCTGGGAATCATAACTGATACGACTGCTTACCCGCAGTATGCGTCTAGATTCATTATAGAGGTAAGTTTAATTCATGATTCTATTTCATTAACTAAATAATAGATAACGTAGGAATATCCAAATTATTCTCCAATTGTGTTTGAGAGCAGGGCTGCTGCTGATGACCGTACATGAAGCTTACTATTAAATCGAAATACATTGAAGGGTTGGAATGTGTACTTAGGTGTCAGTACAAAATGGGTCTTTAGAAAGTACTTTTTTTAATTTAGTTGAGAACACGTTCAGCGCCATGGATGTATATGTGGCGCCAAGCAGTACCTCATCTGCTGTGCTGAGAGCGCCACGTGTGTGTCCCATACAGTATTATTTTTCTGGCGTTCTTACATCATCGGTTTTTCAGTTGTGCTCTTTATATTTTAGTGGCGTGTTAATTGAACTACAGTAAACGTGTATCGGTTCGTGGTTTCAGTTTTTTTTTGTTTTATTAAGTGTTTATAATGGTTATGATGACTATAACCAATCATTATTACATCAATTTTATTTTTTATGTAACATACTCCTTATTTTTGTAAACAGAAAATATTTATAGTGTACTACTACTCATTAAAATCAAATTTTTTCTTAATTTTTCTAATAAACACAAAACATTCTTTGTTTATTAGTCAAACCCCTTCTACCACTATACTAGGGTACGATTTTAATAGAACCAGCGGATTTTGTGCAGTAAAATGTTTACAATTTATGAATCATATCCAGTGCCGTTCCTGCTTACTGCTGTCAAAACAATCGTATTTATAGAATAATGTTTCACAAGATGTCGTGGTAAGGTAATAAATCCTCTTTGTCGGTTTTACCAAGAATCTTTTGTTATGCAACTTACATTTTTGTTGAATATTAGACTAATAATACAATACATTTTTGATTAATATGTAAACAATAAAGAAACTGAAAATGCATGCGTTAGTTGTGTATAAATACAAAAAACAAAGCGAACGCCACATGTGCATCCAGCAGCCCCTCAGTCGGATAATTCAATCGCAGGGCCACTGGCGCCTTGTATGGGTCTTTATTTTTTTTGCTGTAAAATTGCACAATATAATCCCTACTAAGGATAAATATCATTTTTATACATTATTTTTAACCTAATTATTTAAAAAAAGTATGTTGGGCTTACAAAGTCTTCTAGTCATTTCTAGGTGGCACTCAACGTGTTAAGGTATTGTTATATTTATATTTGATAAACTTACTCATAGAACTTAAATAGGGAATTAACAAATTAATTTTAGAATTGAATGGTTTCTGTGCTTACTATTGATGTTGTAAATGTAGAACAGATATTCAACATTCTAATTGTTTAAATATTTACAATGAATGTTCAATATTTAATGAGACAAATTGATATAGAGAAAAAGCCGTTAATCCGAGGACAACGAAACTTACACCACTTTTAAACATAGTCTAGCAGCACTTGTCCCACCATTCTGTAAGCTTTCTGATTCTGCAAGTCTTTATCTTGCTGTTTGAATGATTTGTGTACCACATTTTTTTAATCACTTCATTGTCATCGAACTTCTTGCTGTGTGAAAACTCAATGAGCGGGCTGAACAAATGAAAACTGGACAGGGTGACATCTGGTCTGTAAATAGGATGTGGCAACACCTTTCTATCCAACTTCTCAAGCATTTTTCTTGTTCTCTGATTGGTGTGAGGACGTGTGTGTGTTCATGCAAGTTAATCACACCTTTTTGTTTTCACCTTATCACAGTCTCACTTTCTGTTGAAGCATGTTTGAATCGTACTCACTGTTAATGGTACAGTGTTCTTCTAAATAAATCATATAAGATTTGGTCTTACAATTCTCAGAAGATCTTCAAAATTACTTTACCAGTTAATAAGTTTAGAACTTTTGCGATGGAAATTAGTGATATTTGTTCTGTCTGAATGAAACCTGTTCTATCCACTTATTGATGTCAGATGGTTTGGCCATTTCAGTAGGATTGAGGAGGAAAGATTGTGTGGATGATTTGGGAAAAAATGCGATGCCAAAAGAGCATTGGGGAAGAGATGGTTTAGTGATAAGAGAGAGGTGGAGAGGAGTTGTCTTGGGCCCAACCGAAGGAAACTTGGAAGAGATGAAGAAGATGATGATGATGATTATGATAACATTCAATCTTCCATGCATTTTTGAACATTTTTTTTATTGTTTACTAACATATATTTAAAATTTTTAGGTGTACAGAAATAATGAAGCAAATAATTTATTGGAATCCAGTCCGGGAAGTGAATTTTATTTCCGTGTCGTTTATAATGGGAAGGATTTAACAAACCGCATTCACTTTTGTAAAGCTCCAACAACTGTTACAACTACTTTAGGAGGCAATGAAGGAAGTTTTGCAAAAGAAGCAGGAGCATCTGGGAGAAGAAAGTCAAATCGAGCTCCAGTCTTATGTCCGATTGAATCAATAATTAGATTCCTTCATGATGATTATTTTACACCGTTTAACGTAACTAATTTGAAAGAAGCATGTACTTCACACGTTTAGTAATAAGTATTTTTATTATTATCAGTATGTATTGTACATGTTTATCTCTTTTTTTTTCAACTCTGCACATTCTGATTCTAAATACGGACGTTTCTGAATAAATTTCATCCGATAAGTAGGTTTGCTGTGATAGTTCTATTAGGATGAAATCACAGAATTGATTTAAATTCTGAAAGGATATTGGTTTAAATGTTCTCAATAGCAGCTGTTTAATAACCTTAAGGTAATGGGTATCTCTAGTTGAGGCTAAAATGCCCCCCGCCTCAAATTTTTAAGTTCGATTCCCGATCAGGTCTGGCATGTTTTCGTCACTCATTTCCATCTACTTCCTTTTTACTGTCTGCATTAGCAGTAATTTGGAAAACAGTCTGCGTAAAACAAAAAAAAATTAAATTTATTTTGACTTAATAATATGTTTATCGGGGGTGAAAAAATAGGTTACCAATGGTCAGTTGGGTAATACTCACCCTTGTACCCTCCTACTATTTTTATCATACTATTTTTAGTAAAAAATTGTTTCCTTGTGATGTTGTCAATAAAATAACCGGGAAATTTACATGCAGCTAATTTTCTCGAATGAAGTTTTTCAAGGTCATCCAAGATTACTACGGTCTTCAAATTCAACTTTTAAATATCGAAACTGCTTTAGCTCACTCAGCAACCTATGAATTATAGGTTTTTGATTTATTTTTATCGTCAAAAATCTATAAAATTACAAATTCCTAAAATCGCTAAGTGGTGCGCGACCCGTAAAAATTATTTTTTTTATATTTTTGTAATTTTTTTCAAGTTTTATGGCATGTTAAACAAAAATTTGATGTCTACAGAAAATATTACATCAGGGTATGTAGGTATATTTAATTGTATAATGTTTGCGCCCAAAAGAACATTTTAGAGCTTTTTCTATATTATCAGGTCAAAATGAAAATGAGGGATGGGGGGCATTTCATCCTTTAACTGGAGGTACCCTTTATAACAATCCATGATACATTGGTATACTGAGCAACAATAGTATCATTTGTTTAGTTGGTGTCTGTACTGGGTATGAAAAATGTCAGGTACTTTTGTCAGTAATCATACCAAGTAGCTCTTGGAACAGAAAGTTCTCTTCTGTCTCTTACTAATACCCACCTTAAGACTGTACTTTTAAAACAGCGGGTTTTCAATAAACAAATCCATTCATGCACGTTACTGCAGCTCATAATCCTTGTGGACAATTTTAACTAAAATTGAAACTGTTAAAACTTTGATAAAGAAAACAGCGAGAAACTGAAATTAAAACTTTATTAAAGAAAATGGTGAGAAACTGAAAGTGATTAGAGTAAAGTTGCTTTTGCAATACATTGATCTTAACCAAAACTTTTCGTGATTGGCCTCTCCCCTTTGAAATATCTTTGTGTCTTTAAGTTTTAAAAGAGTTGATATCTCAAATCTGATTGTGACATAAAAATATTGTTTTGTATGAGAGATGGAAATGTTTATTGATTATATTATAAATATTTAGATGCCTTGATTCGTGATTCTATATCCAGATTAGTGATTTTCAGTGTTCAAGATCTCTCATTGTACCCTGATCTACTAGTATCAACAAATCAGTTGATGATTACGGATTTATTTATTGCCACTTATAGATCATTTATTGAGAAGTAAATTTATAGTTAGGAAATTTAGATGTTTCTTATATTTTTGCCATAATTGATGTAGTCTTTCTATTGCAATTTCTGTGATATTAGAATCTGTTATTTTTACTTTCTCTTGCCTATATGAATATATAGGAAGGAAAGTATTGTTTTCATGTCGATTTTTTGAAATCGAGTTTTCACCGGATCTTCACGTTTTCAGACCCCCTGAACCCAAAGAACATGTTTTTAGCGATTGGTCTGTGTGTGTGGTGTGTGAACAGAATATCTCAAGAACGGAACATTGTACGAACTTGAAACTTAAATTACATACCACTACCGGACCAGACACGAACATTTTCATCAAAATCGGTCAACCGGAAGTAGTAGTTTACTTATGTAATTTTTCACTTTTTTGCGATTTTCTCAAAAACTGGTTGATCAAACTCATTGATTTGTTTCAAACCATTGACAAAGGAAGATGCAATCTTCATAGAATATTCTAGAACTTTTATTAGCATTACCTGAAGAAGCGGTGCGCACCGCAAAAGTATTTGTAAGAAGAATTTTGAAAAGCAGTGTAAGGTAAATTACTAAGTTTTTTATGTATACATAAAAAAACAGAATATTGAAATGGATTCTACTGCTATGATGCTTACTAGTAACTTAAATAATTATATCATTAATTCTATTAAAGTTTTGTACTTTTTTTAGTAGAGGCCGATTGCTGGCTTGTGACCACTACAGAAGAACAGCTGATATCGTCCGCTCCCTTTCCCTCATCCATCATGTACAGTCACTTTACTTCTCAAACGCACACACTTTACATAAGTAATTTGTGTCATTCTGACGATATATTAGAACAATTGTTGTATTGTTGCGTAATAATGTTATGCTCGTTATAATCTCAGAATCCGTTCACTCTACAGTTAGTTGATGAAATAAACTAATATTGCGTGTAAAACAATTTCTAAAATAAACAGTGACAATATCTAGTTTTTATGATGATTAACCAACAAATATTTTTATCGTAATTTTTCAATACAAAGTATTTTCGAGATATATTAATAATAAAATAATGATATTATCATGATATCATAATTACCTGCCTATATCAGACAGGTGGAGTGTCAAATTATGTACACGCAATCTGTTCGTTGCAGGGCTAAAATATATAGTTCTGTTTCTTATCACATGGTCAGCCAATTAAATGACTGAATCATTTAAGAACAGAAGAGGTAGAGGTGTAAAAAACACTAATCAGAGTTATCTCATCTGAAAATAATGAATTTCATTATACAGCTAGACCCTGTGGTGAATGTAGTGAAGGTGTCATTTGCAGAGTGGAAAATATGTGCTTTTCAGAGAGCCTGGCATGCTGATAAGCATACTTTTCCTTTCAGTGAGGAAAGCGATGGTAATTATCTCACTCCTCGTTTTACTTAGTAAAACCTCTACAGGTTCAAACCACCCTTTTGGCTGATGACCTACACAACAACATTTTAATAACATTGAATGATTACATGATTGTGTATAAATTTGATTTTTTTTTAATTATCTAATTATTGGTAATAATAATAATAATAATAATAATAATAATAATAATAATAATAATAATAATAATAATAAAAGTAGCCTTCTAAACGTCAGCTGTTTCACACAAGACTGCATTAGAGGTCTATTCTAATGGTGGCCCGTTCTTGACTGTCCTTCGCTTTACGCTGAGGGACCATGAGCCAGTAGCCAGCCTGTACATCATTGTCCTCCGTGTATGACACAATCCTTCCCAAATAGACGAAATTACTGAACTGCTTCAGAATTACTTCATCAGCCATTATCTTTATACTGACTTAATAGTTTTAGGCCTTTACTTTTGCTTTTTGACTAGAAATGACAAACATCACAAAACCTAAAAAAACGGCCTGTTGAAAATTACCCTCGCTTAATTTATTTATTTTTTGGTTCAAAAGAAATTTAAATATCATGGATATGTTAGCAGGATTTTATAAAATTTTCAATGAACAAAAAGATCAGGGTAGTATCATAATAATTCAAGGTGTTTTGTCTGTTTCAGTCACTCTTATTTTATTACACTTAATTAATGCAACTTATAATAGTATTTTAAACTTTCTGTTAATGTTATTTATAGAATATCAATTTTATAATGACAGCTGATAATATTTTATTATGTATGTACATCTTATTGTTAAAAAACAGCAGGTTTTGAAGACGGCTATTAAAGTACGAGGGTTAATTAACCAGACTTTTGTTGTATAGGTAAATGTATTTATGATAAGAAATTACAGGCAATATTTTTCATCTAAGTCTCATATACCCTCTACCAGTTTTCCCAGCGTGTTAGAAGCTTGAAGATCCTTTCTTCAAAGAAGTTTTAAGGTTATCAGCTAATTGCACACATAATCAACAGCTTGATCATTTTCAAACCATTCTCCTCCCAGTGCTTCTTTCAAGGGCCCAAACTGAAAGTAATTATAAGGGCATAAATCTGGACTGTAGGGAGGGTATTCAAGGGTTTCCTCAATGCATTTTGACCAATTTGTCCTTTATCAAAGTTGCCGGGTAATGCCTGGCTTTGTCATGATAAAGAATGACATCTCCGGTTGGGATACCCTATCTTTTGGTTTTGTAGGTGGCTTTCACTGACTAACAGCTGGCTGTAGCTGGCGGAATTCAGTGTGCTTCAATCGTGTAGGTAGTCAATGAGTAAAACTCCTCTCCAGTCCTAAAAACACAGTTATGTTGTTCAGGTCATCAGCTGAAAGGCTGGTTTGAACCTTTAGAGGCTTTACTAAGTAAAACGAGGAGTGAGGTGGTTTACCAATGCCTTCCTCGTTGGGTGGAAAAACATGCTTATCAGCATGCCGGGCCCACTGAAAAGCATCTACTTTCCACCTTGTAAATGACACCTTCACTTCATTCATCACAGTCTGGATGTGTAATGAAATTCATTACTCTTAGAGAAGATAACTTTGACTAGTGTCTTTTACACCTCTACCTCTTCTGTTCTTAAGTGCTTCAGTCATATAATTCGCTGACCAAGTGATAAGAAACAGAACTATTTTTTGTAGCCCTGAAACTAGTAGATCGAGTGCAAATAATTTAACATTTCACCTACCTGTTATGGGCAAAAAAAACAGTTACGAACACTTTATTGGTTGAGAGATGGCTTTAGTAACTGCGAGAATTGATCTTGGTGTTGATATCCTTGATTTTCTACACTTTCACATCCACCTTTAAACTTGTTAGCCGAATGAAACGCTTGGTTCCAAAAGACGGTAGTGACACCAAACTGTGCTTTTAACTGAGTTAAAATTTCTGCTGTTTTTAACACCTTCATTAGTTAAAACTAACTAAAAATTCACACCTTCATTAGTTAAAACTAATATAGTAAAAATTAGTTAAACTGAACTATAATACCGGGTGCGGCATAAGTCGCTACTGCGAACATTCGTACATGCATTGTAGATTTTATATATTGTGTACATGTAGAGCTTGTAGTAAGGCCGGCCTGTGTGGTTTCATTTTTAACGTTGATGACATTCTTCTAAAACTTCTATCCGAAATGCCTAACTCTGTGGAAGCATGTCTTGCTGGTTTATTTGGAGAATTGACAAATGATTGTGCAACTTGGTGTAAATTTTCTTCAGTAGTAACCGATACAGGGCGACCAGATCTGGGTAAATCATTGACTGAACCTGTGCTTTCAAAGCGTTTATTTAAATTATACATACTTTTTGTACACGGCGGCAAAACATTAGGAAATTTTATGCAGACCTGATCACATACTTTATCATAATTACAATTAAATTTGCTCCACTGCTGTATAATAAATACTCTCTGTTGAAGTGACAGTTTTCTATTCATGATGAAAGACGTCTCTAACCGTAACAAATGAATATGTAGGGGTAGCAACTAACACGAATACACGAGTAGAACTGAAAAGGCAGATGTGTAAACGTACTGGCGTTCAAGGTTACCCCCCACCACTTTAGTGAGTGAACATGTAATTTTCTAGAGACGGGTAGCGACTTATGCCGCACACGGTATGTAGCACAATGGGATCTCTTGCTCAGTCATGGTTGTAATGGAGACAAAACAGAGATCTATAATGTACCAATTAAGTTCCCTTGCTCTTATTTCATGGACCTTCAACGTAATGCTTCTGCCATCTCACTTGGGATGACTGTAGAGCACACACAGAAAAAGTCCGGTTTGTATCTGTCTCACTCTCAGAACTAATAAATTATATTAGTGATATTGAAGTATTTCAGTTATGATGTATATAATTTATGGTATTTAACTTCAAGAACTGACTTAATATAAGACATTATTTACTATTGTATAAATTTAATATAGAAACACTTGTTTTAAAAACAACATTAATATGTTATTAGATAGCTAATTTTAGATGGTTTATTTATGAATTATTATAATTCTGTTTTAAATGTAAAATGTAATTGAAAGTATATGATCCAATTAAGTTAAAAGTTAAGGTTAGTGATTTTATTATTTTGTAACAATTTTTTTACAATATTATCAATTATTTTGTTTATTTATTTATTATTGACATTAATTTATTAGTACATTGTGTATCAGTATTTTTTTTCTTAAGTGGATATTCACTGTTGTAATAAAACTCTGTGCAGCTATAGTTAAAAACTGTTTTCCTCGCAAAATTGTTGTTGATTCAATATTGTTTTTAAATTTATTTTGTCACATCGTGGTTATAGCAACTGTCTTGGGTTAAGAAGTGATTGGTTTGAATTTGTAATAATTTTCCAGACGCTGGCTGGAAACCTAACCCGGGTCCTCTCCTTTGTAGCATAGTACGCTAACCACTGTGCCACGGAGGCAGCCACAATATATTTTGTTTATTGTAATATGGTTTTTTTAATAGTAATGAACCATTTTTTTTACATTCCTTGATCATTTTTCCATATTTTCTAAATTTTAGAAGTTGTTTGTTTTGTTTTATTTAACGTTGCATCAACTGCAATGGTCATTAGCAACGACGTTGGGGTGGAACTTTATGCGATGTACGATGAAATGATTTTTTTTTTTTTTTTTTTTTTTTTTTTAGAAGTGTTATTAATTATTCTGTCCTTATATTGTTAATTCTCTACAATCTTTGAAATTTCAGCCAACTTAGGGCTGCAATAATTAAGTATGTGTTTAGTTTTCTTGTTTTAGTTGTTATTTAAAAATTAATTTTTCTTTTTCCCAATTTTTTCTTATAGATGTCCTAATTTACAGTTTAATGATATCATATTTTTTTTAAATATTGACTACAAAATCAGTGCATTTTTTAATGTGTAATAATTATTATAGATCCTTGCTGGGAATCAAACCCAAGAACTTCTGCTTTGCAGTGTTCAATGCAGTTTAGCACTTCAACCACTGAGCAATGGAAATGACCAATATCAATTTGTTTTTTTTGTAAATATTGTTTTGTAGTTAATATGCTCTTATGTTTTGTTTTTCATTCTTCGTTGTCACTACCTTTCTCTTAGATTAAACGACCTAGGTATTTAAATTTCTGTTCTCTTTTTGTTTTCCATTTTCTAGTAAGTATTTTTAATTTTCTTTCTTATTACATTACTCATTTTAGTACTTACTTATCTATTGCTATTTGTTCATTAATATTATTCAAACTTATTTTTATTGAAATAATTATATTTTATTTTATTGTTCTGTTGTACAACTTATCTGCCGTAACGATAACGTTCCTCAATTTCTAATAGTATATTTCTTTATTTATCATTATACAGTTTATTCATTTTTATTTATTCTCTGGTTTGTCAAGTCATGCTAGGCAATGAAATTATGGTGTTTAAATTATTGTTATTGTTGTAACTAAATAATAGCTAGCGACATCTAGTGTATATACTGTGTACCTACCTGTCATTTTACAAATAAAAGTCAGTCTGTTTTCAACTACTATCCATGCGTTTTATTAGGTTATGGGCCCAGGTATAATTCGCGATATAGTCAAGTTATATTTCGGATTATTTACTTTTTGTGGACTATCAGTGCGCCGTTACACGTGAAATATAAAATAACGGTGGAAATCGCTATATTGTTCCTGTATTTCCGAGTGTCTGTTGGCTGTTAGTTACCGCGTGCAAAATGGCCGGTAGCTACATTGTTAGCGTGCCGAAGCTAAAAGGTAGAGAAAACTACGACGAGTGGGCGTTTGCTGCTGAAAATTTTTTGATGTTAGACGGAGTGGATATTCATAAGCAAGAATCGACTGATGGAAGTTCTGTGGAAGAAAAGAAGGCGAAGGCAAAACTCATCATGACAATAGATTCGTCCATCTACGTTCACATCAAAAACGAGCAAACAGTTCAAGGTGTTTGGAAGCGCTTGAAGTCTCTTTACGATGATTCCGGCTTTACGCGTCGCATCAGCCTACTTCGTCAGCTGATTTCAATTCGATTGGAAGATTGCGAATCGATGGGAGCCTACGTTACGCAAATTGTAGATACCGCACAAAAATTAAAAGGTACCGGTTTCCAGATAACTGATGAGTGGATTGGGTCATTGTTATTGGCGGGGCTGACAGAAAGATTCGCTCCTATGATCATGGCCATTGAACACTCAGGAATCACTATCAGTACGGACGTCATCAAATCAAAATTATTAGACATGAGTTCGGAAGTCGACAGCCATAATGGAACGAACAACGTTTTTTTGTCTAAAGGTTGGCAGCAGCGGAATAAGAAAAGTGGCAACACAGATACGAAGTCAAAAAAGGCGTCATCGACGAAATCTGTCAAAACGATACGCTGTTACAAATGTAAACAACTCGGACATTACATGAATAAATGTCCAAATAATCAAAATAAAAGTGAAACAAACGCTTTTAGTGCTATATTCATGAATAGTGCCTTTCATAAATCAGATTGGTACGTAGATTCAGGGGCAAGTTCGCACATGATAACAGATCAGAGTTGTTTACAAAATGTTAGACTCGACCACAAAGTAAAGGACATAGTAGTCGCAAATAAAGAAACAGTACCAGTAATTTGCTCAGGAAATACGATGATTACAACCATAGTTGATAATTCTGAGTTCGACATTATAGTCAAGGATGTATTGTGTGTCCCTAACCTATCAACCAATTTGCTATCGGTAAGTCAACTTATTCGAAATGGGAACAAAGTTAATTTCGAAGAAGAAGTTTGCTGCATACGCAATAGACAGGATGTACTGATTGGAAAGGCGAATTTGGTTAATGGAGTGTACAAATTGGATATCAAGTCAGAAAGTTTGGTAGCGTGCTCAGCTACAACTTTGACAAGTGAGATATGGCACCGGAGGCTAGGACACATTAATAGCAAGGACCTGAATACTATGAGAAATGGCGCTGTAGAGGGGATATCATACATTGATAAAGCAGAAATTGATAAATCTAACTGCATCACATGTTGTGAGGGTAAGCAGGCTAGATTACCTTTTTCTCACAAAGGTAAAAGGTGTGAAAATGTGCTTGAAATTGTTCATGCGGATCTATGCGGACCGATGGAACAGGTCTCATTGGGACAAGCAAGATATTTTTTGCTTTTTGTTGATGATTGTAGCAGAATGGCATTTGTCTACTTCCTCAAGGCCAAAAATCAAGCTTTGAAGTATTTCAAGGAGTTTAAAGTTCTTGTTGAGACTCAAACAGGAAAGAAATTGAAGACTTTAAGAACAGATAATGGCGGAGAATTTTGTTCTGCAGAATTTGAAGATTATTTAAAGAAGAATGGAATTGTGCATCAAACTACAAACCCGTACACGCCAGAACAAAATGGTTTATGCGAACGTCTAAACAGGACAGTTGTGGAGAGAGCTCGATGTCTATTGTTCGAAGCCAATCTAGAGAAAAGATTTTGGGCAGAGGCAATAAATACTGCTGTCTATTTGAGAAATAGAACGCTAGCTTCGGGATTACAAAAGACACCGTATGAGCTGTGGAGCGGGAAGAAGCCAGACCTCAGCCATGTTCGAATATTCGGTAGTCCAGCAATGGTCCATATTCCAAAAATAAAGAGGACTAAATGGGATAAAAAGGCAGAAGAGTACATCATGATTGGTTATGCAGACAACACTAAAGGCTATAGGCTGTACAATCCGAAAACAAAGAGTATTACCACCAGCAGAGATGTTATTGTTATGGAGAAAATAAAAAAACTCAGATATGATACAAGCAGTGGTGGAAGATACTGTGCCAGTTGTTCAGCAGGAAGAAAGTGTAGAAAGTCAAACCGTGGACCCCTTCGACACAACCTTGACTTCTGAAAGAGATAGCTCAAACACAATAAATGATGAAACATATTTCCCGGACGAGACTGCAAGTACATCAAGTTCAGAGGAGTTCAGTGACAGTAGGTCTATGCAAGATGCAACTGAAAATGAGACACTTGTTGAGACAGAGGTTGCTGGCACAGAAAAGAGACAAAGAAGAGTTCCAGATCGGTATGGATATAGTAACATGTGTAAAAATAATGAAGATTTGGATGAAGACAGTCTTACATATGAGGAGGTAATGAATGGACCTGAACGAGAGCAGTGGTGCAACGCGATGGAAGAAGAGCTTAAATCCTTTCATGAAAATGAAGCTTGGGAGATTGTGAACAAACCAAGTGATGCTAAGGTAGTGCAGTGTCGGTGGGTGTATAAAAAGAAGTTAAACATTGACAATACAGTGCGTTACAGAGCAAGATTAGTGGCGAAAGGTTATACACAGAGGGAAGGCATAGACTACAAAGAGACCTTCTCACCAGTGCTAAAGTATTCCACATTAAAACTGTTATTTGCCTTAAGTGTAAAACTAGATCTTAACATCACACATTTAGATGTAACTACAGCTTTCTTGAATGGCCGCTTAGATGAAACAGTTTATATGGAGTTACCACAGAATTTTAAATGTGATTCTAATCAAAATAAAATTTTAAAATTGAAAAGGGCCATATATGGGTTGAAGCAGTCGGCTAGAGCTTGGAATAAGAAAGTTGATGTTTGTTTACAACAGTTAGGCTATAAAAAGTCCTTGTATGAGCATTGTTTGTATACAAAAACAACTGAAAATTGTAAAACTTTTGTTGCATTGTTTGTTGACGACTTTTTCTTGTTTTCTAATTGTAATAAAGAAGTAGAATACTTAAAAAGTGAGTTAAGTAAGAGATTTAAATTAAAAGACCTAGGTCAATTAAGACAGTGTCTAGGTATGGATATTAAGATACAGAAGGATTGTATTTTTATAAGTCAAGAGAGCTTTATTGATAAATTAGTATCTAAATTTGGTCTGGAGAAATGTAAAAATGTAGAAACCCCTATGGAAGTTAATCTTAAATTACAGAAGGGAGAAAATTCGAATTCTAAATTTCCTTATCAACAATTAATAGGGAGTTTAATGTATCTGTCAATTTTGACTAGACCAGACATTTCATATTGTATAAGTTATCTCAGTCAATTCAATAATTGTAATACAGAGACTTATTATAAACATGCTAAGAGAGTACATTGAAATATTTGTATAGTACAAAGTCATTTGGGCTAAAATATGTTAAAAATAATTCAGATTTGATGGGTTATGCTGATGCTGATTGGGCATCTGATAATTTAGATCGTAAATCCTACACAGGATATTGTTTTATATATTCAGATTGTATAGTGTCACATGAAAGTAGGAAGCAACAGACGGTGGCTTTATCAAGCACCGAGGCTGAGTATATGGCTGCCTGTGAAGCTACCAAGGAGGCTATTCATCTCAGAAATTTATTACACGAGCTAACAAATAGACAAAATAATGTGCCTGTAACAATTTATACTGACAGTCAAAGTGCTCAAAAACTTACTGAAAATTCTGTATATCACCGTCGTACTAAACACATTGATGTAAAATTTCATTTTATAAGGGAAGCAGTAGGCAAAAGATATGTTAAATTAGAATATTTGAGAAGTTCTGAAATGCCTGCTGACTTATTGACCAAAAGTTTGTCCAAAATTAAACATTATTATTTTGTTAAAAAGATGGGTGTTGTAAAACTAGATAAATAGTCTATAAAGTGTTTGTTTCTTTATATAGGTATTTTAGTATTATTTAGTTAAGTGGTGGTATTGTTATTGTTGTAACTAAATAATAGCTAGCGACATCTAGTGTATATACTGTGTACCTACCTGTCATTTTACAAATAAAAGTCAGTCTGTTTTCAACTACTATCCATGCGTTTTATTAATTCAAACTTATTTTTATTGAAATAATTATATTTTATTTTATTGTTCTGTTGTACAACTTATCTGCCGTAACGATAACGTTCCTCAATTTCTAATAGTATATTTCTTTATTTATCATTATACAGTTTATTCATTTTTATTTATTCTCTGGTTTGTCAAGTCATGCTAGGCAATGAAATTATGGTGTTTACCGATGACCAAAGAAGCTGCCTGTACTTTACTACAGAAACACCTCGTTTTATCACAAATTTAATTATGTTGGCGGGGCATGAAATAAAGTTTTAGTTGTTTGGTTTAAAGCAAATATTTCTGCCACTGATTCCCGATTAAACTATAAAAGCAATTACAGATACGATTGTTAATCAGCGATTGTTGTTGTCCGCGAATGTTCTATAATTTATTCTGATCATATTGCTGTAGTACAGAGGAGGCCGGGTTTCACCACTTAAAGATAAATCAAAAATTTAATTTTGTTTATCCAGAAACTGGCATAAATAACTCAACCATTGAATGTTTGTGCGGAAGTTCTAAGTTGTGTAATAAAAGGAGTCTTCTTGTGATCAGTTATGATCTATTTACAGTGATTTTGGTTGCCATTCAGAATTTTTGCCTCAGGAAATTAACTCGTAACATAAATGAAATGTAATACGTAACATAAAAAAAAATTAAGGTAAAATTATATCCCCCCATCTGCCCATAACAGACAGATGGAGTGTCAAATTATTTACACTCAATCCGTTCATTGCAGGGCTAAAATAAATAGTTCTATTTCTTATCACATGGTCAGCCAATTAAATGACTGAATCATTTAAGAACAGAAGAGGTAGAGGTGTAAAAGACACTAATCAGAGTTATCTCCTCTGAAAGTAATGAATTTCATTATACAGCCAGACCCTGTGGTGAATGAAGTGAAGGTGTCATTTGCAGAGTGGAAAATATGTGCTTTTCAGAGGGCCCGGCATGCTGATAAGTGTACTTTTCCACTCAGTGAGGAAGGGAATGGTAAACCACCTCACTCCTCGTTTTACTTAGTAAAACCTCTATGGGTTCAAACCAGCCTTTCGGCTGATGACCTAAACAACAACATATCCCCCCATAACTGAAAAGTACCCTCATTTTTTGTACAATAACTTTAACCTGACTTTCTTTGTAAACTTTTCTAATTACTATACTAACATTCTTGCTCTGTTTATGTAATACAAATCATTACCAATTCACATAATATATTCAAATTATAAATTAATCACGATTTAAGTTCTTCTTTCTGCAGTGTTTATCCATAGAAAGTATCAAGTAGTATTGTAGGTATGGAAAATATAAGGCTGTGATTTTATTTTCTTATTAGTATTATTAGTTTGTATTTAGTTTTTAGCATAATATTGTTTAATTCATTAGAAGACTTGTATCAGAAAAATGTAATTCTTGAAAATAATTAATTAATTATCTATCTATACTCTTTGACATAATCATACAATGTAAAAAAAATGTAATCTTTGTATATATATAGTATATAATAACGTATTATTAATAGTAAGGTTAATTCATGATAATTATTATTATAATTGCTGCTCTTAAATTTCAACATTAACTTTTCTAATTAATATCTCGTTGTCACTTCACATTATTTGTAATTATTTAAATTATATTACTCATGGTTTTTTTATATAAATATGAATGGACCCATTTATTAATATCTTTTATTTAAAAAGGTTATTAAAAAACAAAAAATTAATAGTCTCTACTATAAAATTTATTAGTTTAATATAATATTACCCACCGGGTTGGTCTAGAGGTAAAGTCGTCACCAAAATCAGCTGTTTAACAGCTGATTTTCGGAGACGAAGGTTCCTGGTTCAAATCCTAGGAAAGGTAGTTACTTTTATACGGATTTGAGTGCTAGACAGTGGTTACCGGTGGACTTTGATGGTTGGGGTTCAATTAACCATACTTTCTCAGGAATGGTCGACCTGAGTCTGCACAAGACTATACCTCATTTACACGTCATACGCATCATCCTCATTTCACTGGGTCATGGGGTTGCTTATTGTTCTAAATCGAACAGATTGCAACGTACACACATTAGGGATTAAAATATATATATATATATATATATATATATATAATATAATGACCAGCAAAACTTCTTTGAATTACAAAGTGAATATAGTAAAACCTCTCTAAAATTAATGTAGTTTCTTGGTTTGGAAGTTGTACATGGTTTTTTCTCAATTCTATTTTACTCAAATAATCTGTAAATGTTTTTCTAAAATGTAATTTTCTTATATACCGTGTAATTACTAATTTTCTAGTTATTATTCTATTGGTTATGTACACACTAAAAAAAAAAAAAACAGAGTAAAAATTCAAGGGTATGCTTCCTATATTGTATTTTGCATATGAGGGTCAAGTTCAGTATTCAGGGTATCAAGATCAATGTGGCAGTGGTTGAGTTTTGCAAGCTTGGGAGTGGGGCAAAAATATTTATTGATTAATAATAGTACCTGAAGCTTACAAAGGGGTAAACAACAAAATTTTAAGTTTTTTATACTCTCTGAGTGAATTCAGACAGTTAAGTAAAAGTTGATAGTTTAATAACTTAACTGCAGCATAATTATAGTTTTTTTTTAAAGATATTTGTATTAATACTGTATTATGTATTATGTCCATATGTATTATAATAAAATATTGATTTTACAATATTTTAATGAAATTAAATTCAGAAGGAGATTGTAACTGCTCCGGGTTGGTCTAGAGGTAAACGGCACCGTAAGTCAGCTGTTTAACAGCTGATTATTGGAGATGAAAGTTCCTAGTTCAAATCCTAATAAAGGTAGTTACTTTAATACAGAATTGGATACTAGACAATGGTTATCGGTGTACTTTGATGGTTGGTGTTCAATTAACCATACTGTCTCAGGAATGGTCGACCTGGGTCTGTACAAGACTACATCATTTACTTGTTATACATATCATCCTCATCTCATTGGGTCATGGGGTTGCTTATTGTTCTGAATTGAACAGATTGCAATGTACACACATTGGGGACAGAAAAAGGAGATTGCAAGGATTGTTAATTCCTGTAGAGATTTAAGACAAACAGCAGCTTTTAAATTATGCGAGAAATTCCAGATTAGATAAGATTAAAAAAATATTGGGAAGAAACAAGATTAAGAGAATAAAAAACACCAAAGAAGACAAGGCTTTCTGAAGAGTTTAGAAAAAGTAAATCCAATAAAATAAAGGCTCTATTGAGAGAAAATAAAATCAGAGAGGGTTGGGATGAGAAATATGGGAAGGAGGGGAAGTTAATATTGCTACCAAGAAGTTAATTGTAACTGAGTTCTTGTAAAAAAATAAAAGTATTTTCATTTAAGTTTATTTGTCCAAGTCCAACTAGCGTATTTACTCTAGGTTCTGTTTTATTCACCATTACACTTCAAAATGTGTAAGGAAAAATAAATGTGTTACTGTATTGGATTAAACATGTGTTTAATTTGGTATTCAAATTAATACAATTAATTTAATTATTAAAGGAAAGATAGGTTATAAGACAATAGGATTTGTATAAATTGTCTTTTATAATTCGTAGTATTAAGCAGGTAAGATGAAAAATTAAATTTTATTTTTCTCATAAAAGTAGGGATAGACCCCCTCCACCCCTAATCACTGCCATCTGTCAAAATGATTTTGGAAAATCAGGGAAGCTAGAGATTACTTTGAGAATTTAATAATTTATAGAGGTAAATAAGTTTAAATAACAGGGTTCAGTGAATGAAATTTGAGTTACTTCTACTTTAGTTTTTCACACAACACTAAGTTGTCAAAAGATTTTTTAAATCTGTTATTACTAGTATATATCCTGTAGATTAATATGATTAATACTTTGTTTGTAATGAATTGGTATCTGAGGACTACAAAATTAAGGCAAGATGTTGGATCAACAATTTTATCCATGAATTTGATGTATTGTGGAGTTCCAAGCTCCACGTAGTTGTGGGGTGAAAGGTACGGGTGAGGTATAATGAATGAGTAATGCATGCTGGGAAAACGATTGTTGTATTACTCTGATACAAAACATTCATTCTCAACATTTCCGTATTTAACATATTTGTTTGTATTTATTTACATATTTTAATATAAGTTAATAAGTTAAATATTATGAATCCGACCAAGTTAATAACCCGGTAGGTATTTGTTAAATTAATGCGCCGGATGATAAGAATATTTTTTTTAGTCTAGATAGTACACATTACCGCTACAAATGTATCAGCTGTGAAACACTACTAACTCATTCATTCTCCCACTACTATAACAACGCACTGCATTCCTTCCAACTACACGGAGCTGGGACTCTAGCAATAATGCATTTTCATTTCATTATGTATTTTATATTATTGTGATGAAATATATCAGGTACAATAAATTTTAATGAAGTTGCTATTCGTTCCAAGTAGCAACAAAATATTAATTTTTTCAATGATAAATAGAAAAAAGTATGTTGCGTAGTAAATAAATTCATTAATTCTGTTTTGTAGTATTGGTTTGTACACAATTGATAAGAAACACTCTTTACAAAGTATTCTTATGTTGTTAAATTAACTTCATTTAACAGTTAAGTGAAAAAAAACTGTGAATATTACTTGATAAACTTATCAAGTAATATTTTAAAAAACTGATTATTAACTGAATTTTATATAATTATTAATCTGAAACAATTATATTATACCTGATTTAAAAATTACTTTGCTAGATTATTTTTTTATAAAAAGCTTCTTACAGCTTTCATCTTTCAACGAGATGTTTGCTACTTTAGTACCTGTCAAGATGTACCAAGGTTATTCTGATAGCTTCAGATGTACAATAATTTAGTAGGAGTTAATTCATATTATAATATATTTAAAAATCTATTAATCCTTTACTGCTCAAATTTTGAATGTGATAATAAATATTTTTATAACCTCCATATTAAAAAAAAAACAAATGTTTGAATACTTTTTCATATTCTTTTCTTATACTAGGGAGGGCTTTGGGTCTTTGGATGTACAGTGAGCTAATAATATAATATGTAAAAATAAAGCATATTTTTATTTTGTTATTTTTAAGCAACATCAGGCTACAATTAATTAAAATAATATTTTTTTTGTATGGAAAAGTACAATAGGAACTTATAAAATACTTAACTACTATAAAATAAAAACTACTTGATCATTTCTTTACTGTTTCAAATGAATATTACTTTTTATTGTTTCAAAATTATTAGTAGATGAAATTACATGTAGTAATCTTGTCTTTTCTAGTTTATTGGTGCCAGTACACCGCTACTCTGTAGTAACCTGTACACAGAAATAATTTTTTTTTGTAAAGCATTAATGTTTTGCTCTTCAATTATTTTATTGCACCACATCCTTGAAAAATTTCTCACCAAAATCGGTCACTGGATCGATTCACATTCACTTCACTTTCCCGCCATTTCTCATTCATTCCATCTCATTTACTAGTTGTTGTGCTTTAAAAATTGTACAGTTATAAATAAAAATAAAGATGAAGCAAAAAAAATATATATATATTTTATTCAAGATATCATCTGATATAATGTCCCAAAAATAAGAAATCAGATTTCTGAAATTCTCACTTCATCCAGATAACTTACCTTTCCATTTAGGAATAGGTCTGAAAATTTTAGACAGGAGTTTTCCTATAAAATTCAGATTCAGAAGTTTGAGAAGTATCTTGTGGTAAATTATTTTCTTGCTATAAACCAATATCAACGGAGAAAGAATCTGCATTACCTAGTGACGAATCAGTACTTTCATTTACTTCAAATGGTGCATCTTGTGTAAAAACACTTGTTGCTTGCTGAACAATTTCAACTTCATTTTCACTGTCACTATCAGTTTTGATTCATTTTAAGTATTTCAACATTCATAATAAGTACATTTACTGAACTGGACAGAAAACCTCAAAACAAACCTAACTTGCAAACAAATAAACTGTTATTTTGTTATACAATGCTTCCTTCATGCGTTACTGTCAATTATGACTTTCAAGTAACAAACATGTTTTAGCTAAATTCTTTTTTGAATAAATACAAGGAAAATAGTAAAAAATATGTGATTATAAAATTAAAAATAATAATTGTAATATGCATTTTTCAGAATCAATTTGACAACAATATAATTATATACAAATTTGTATAAATTGGTCAAGCCTTAGTCCTAACGTCTGGTAGTGGACAAAAAATTCTATTATAAATATACAGAGTGGTCCAAAAAAATGTATCCACTGTTTAAAAGTCCATAACTTGTAAACTAATTGACGGAGTTGTCTCATCTTTGGTGAAAGTGTAGCTTAAAGTCCAACTTAAAGATATCACTGTAGGTGTTCAAAATGGCCACCATTCACATCCACACACAAACGATGCTGCCGAACTGCAGCACGAACTATTGTCTGCAACGTGTTCAGTTGGATATTTGCACATGAATGTGCAAACATTCATATAGACGGACCCTAGACTTCCGTATAGACGGAAGATTTTACTTTTAACAAGATGGTGCCCCAGCCCACTACCATAATCTACCAGGAAGATGGATAAGCCGTAGAGGTGCTGTGGAGTATCCACCACGTTCCCCAGACTTAACTCCTCTGGACTTTTACCTGTGGGGAACACTGAAGGACGTCGTTTATCGACAAAAGCCATGCACATTGGATGAACTTCGAGAATCCATCGTACATTCATGTGCAAATATCCAACTGAACACGTTGCAGACAGTAGTTCGTGCTGCAGTTTGACGGCATCGTTTGTGTGTGGATGTGAATGGTGGCCATTTCGAACACCTACAGTGATAACAGAAACAAAAATCTGGTGTGAAACACTCACACAACTTTCTCTTGCCAATGCAAATAATTAACAATAAACCTAACATTAGTATTAAAACATTAGAAATGAACAAAAACTAACCTCAAAAACATAACCTTATTTTAATCATGAGTGAATGACGCAAAATGACAATCGAACTCAGTTTGGCTTAAAAATACGGAAAATCACGCTTTCACGCTAAACTAGGCTCTGTAGAGAAAAATGCTCTAAACAAAAGTTGTAGATCTTTTAATTTTCTATAAATTTAATTATATACACTTTTGTCGTAAAATGCATACTAAGACCGAAATGTTAAAAAAATTGATTTTTCTCACGTTTTCGTGAGAAAAAAAACAGAAAATCGCAAATTACCGCTAAACTAAGCGTTATACAAAAAAATGTTTGAAACAGAAGTTGTAGGTTTTTAAATTCTCTACAACTTTTATTATATAAGTTTTTGCGCTAAAATTTATATTAAAGCCGTAATCTTAAAAAAACAACGTTTTTACGTGAAAACAGCCTCACCGAGAATTTCAGCAAACATGGCGCCTACCCTATCTTGTAGAGAATAAAAAATTGAGTAAAATAGGCGATTTTAAAAAAAATCGTAGGACCAGTTTTTGAGAAAATCGCAAAAAAGTGAAAAATTATACGAATAAACTACTACTTCCGGTTGACCGATTTTGATGAAAATGTTCGTGTCGCGTCCGGTAGTGGTATGTAACTTAAGTTTCAAGTTTCAAGTTCGTACGATGTTCCGTTCTTGAGATATTCTGTTCACACAGACACACACACAGACCAATCGCTAAAAACATGTTTTTTGGGTTCAGGGGGTCTGAAAACGTATAGATCCGGTGAAAACTCGATTTCGAAAAATCGACATGAAAACAATACTTTCCTTCCTATATATTCATATAGGCAAGAGAAAGTAAAAAGCAGCTAAAGTACTAATTTGGAATTAAATAGAACTGAATTAATGGTATGTAACATTAAAGACACATTGTGCAGTAAAGGGTTAAATTTATCTTCTAATATACACAAGTTATCTGACCATTTTTAAGTATTAAGAATAAAATTTAATAATTCTAAATGTAAAATCTTTGCTTGTACTACAAAATTATTGTATTTTTGTTTTGTAATGTCATGTATATATATGTAGTTTAGATTCAAATGTTAAAAAAATATATTTGAAATTTGAAATACAGTAATCATTGCTTGTTATGATCACACTGGAATTCTAAATATTTTTGTGTTCATATCTGAAAATTGTCTCAACGACTGCCTGATGACAAACTGAAACATTATCTCAATTAAAGGTTAGCTGAGCGGTAGTCTATGTTTTTGTGCGAAACAGTCATTTCTATTTATTAATACGTTTACATTTATTTAAAAAAATTTTGTTTAGTATATTTTTAAAATAAAACTATAGTTCTACATATTAGGCAAAATTAAAAAATCTATGACAATGTTTCTCATTTCTGTAGGGTACATTTTAAATGTTTAGTAGACATAAACAGAAAAATTAAAACAGATTAAAAAATAAACAAAATTGCAGCAAAATTGTATAAACTAAAAACGCATCCATGTACGGTTCAGCCGTTCTTAGTTTGCTACTACTGACAACAAACCAAAGCCAGCTACTACAGGGTGCAGGCTAGAGTCCGCAACTTTATGGATGTCATATTCGTATTAAGTTATATGTTTTAAATTATAAGTGCTTTAAGTACTTAAAACATCAGTCATGATATGATGTAGGCCTAACAAATTAATTTATAAAAATACTCTTAAAAGTATTTTATATTTAAATACTCTTAAAAGTATTTTATATTTAAATACTCTTAAAAGTATTTTATATTTAAATACTTTTGAAAGTATTTTGTTGTTACATTTTAATCAACGTGTACTCATTTTTATATAATGCGCATGCTCAGTGACGTCATTATTTGTTTACATTAGGAGCAAACTAAGAAAGGCTGGAATTTAATAGATATGTTACTTTAGAGGATATCACATAATTTGTGACCTTGAAACTTATTAATTGGTTACTGCATTATAACTATAGATACTGAAGTCACGAGATTGCCTTTTGCATATGGATGAGCTGTGAGGAAGGGAAGTGAAAATTTGACAGTGCTGCCAATCTCAACAGTGAGACACAACTCGTACATTTCACTACCGTGCAGTTTCTACATACATTTTAAGCTGTGGTTTATTCCGAGAAAATGTTTTCTTCATAAACTGTATAAGAAATAAATGTGACCTGTAATATTGCCCATAGCTTAATTACATGACTAGAAATGTTTGATTTACTGTAATTACTAGCTACCTTATTCTATTGGAGCAAAATTTTCTATGAATGAATCGCATTCTTTACTATCGCTGTCACCATCAGTCTCACTAGTATCTACCTAATCGTTTCCTTTTTTTACCAGGTGTCAACAAAACTGTTGAAGAATAGCTTCTTCACATTTTTAATTTCCTTCGTTTTTCGAATTGTGGAAAGATAAACATCACAGTAGTTAGCCACTCGCTCATGGCTTCTGTTAAGAGGCAGGGAAAGGCATTTTTGTTTAGCTTCAATTTTACAGCATTTATTACACAACATTTTAGATTTTGTTCAGCACTGTGAATAGTCTGCCCATGTTTTCAAGAAACTAACATTTCTGTTTACGGTAACAAACAGTTATATTCGTACAGTTAACCTACAAAAGGTTCCGCGATATACTGCCTATGCTCTGGGTATAGTATAAGTTGTTGTGTTTGTTGTACTGAAATTAAAGCAGTCGTGCATGCACACTGACAGTTTTCCCCCATTGTAAACAAAGGCAAATTCAAGACTCAAGTAAACTACATTGTACCCTTATCATTACATTTTCATTTACAAATAAATCTTTATAATGCATCCTGCAGTTTAAAATTATTTCTATTTCATATAATGAATTAATATAATAATCTCACCAACCTTCTTTTTAAACTGCGTCACCTTTATTTTGATTCTTACTTACAAATGTTTCGGTGGATCCACCATCATCAGAGTAAATAAATCTGAAGTAAATAAATCTGAGTAAATAAATAAAGTAAATAAATACATCAGAGTGAATTTCATTTACTCTGATGATTATTGATCCACCGAAACAAGTGTAAGTAAGAATAAAAATAAAGGTGACGCAGTTTAAAAAGAAGGTTGGTGAAATTACATTAATTCATTATATGAAATAGAAATTTTCAGTTACACTTCTAAGGAAGGAAAGATGTTTTCAATATGTGATTTATAGTACTGAAGGCCTATGCACTTCATTTTTCATTTTCTATTCATCTTTATTCATTTTGTATTTGTTGTTTTTGAGCATCCTTGAACATAAGAGATGTAATAAAAATATGTGATCTTATTAAACAGGAGAAATATAATTTAAAAGTTAGATTACATTATTTTGCATTTGATCACAAGTGACTAATCATATTAACCAGTGAACGCAATAATCAGTGCTTACTGTATTATGGAATAATGAAAATATGTATTGTTAATATTATGCTGTAAACCATTATTTTATTTTTACATGGTATTTGATTGTGATATATTTTTCTTTTATTAATAATATTTTCTGTGTAATAATGTACAAGAATTTTAGTGTATTTTATAACCTACAAAAGAATAGGTAGTACAATAAACTTTATTGTTTTTAAAGTAATAATGTGTAACATTTCCAAATTAACTATTTTTATTCTAAAAATGTACATAAAAGGTTATTGATGTTTTTAAAATAAATTAAAATATTTAATCTTGTATTGTGATTTTTGATATTATCCTTTTTGTTATGATTGTAAAATACTGTTTAATATTTTTATAAAAGCATGTTTAAACTCTCCAACATGTGGTATCTGGCGCGTATTGTACAAACTCTCATTTCATGAGTATTTTAGTTTTGTTACATGTTTTGTACATCATGGAAAACACATTTTTTGGTTTATTTCCTACTGTTATCCCCAGTGAACCTAATGCAAACAGTAAATGGTGATAGATGAAAATGACTGAGCCCAGACAGAAATCAGTGGTGCTGAACAATAAACCAATGGGCCAGTAAAGAAAATTAAAGAAAACATGACTGGTTAAATCACTGATAAAAACTATGTTAGTGTACACTTCACTAACTAATATGAACTTTTGGTGCGATCAGTAGATAACCTTCTTGCATTTGACGGGTATCTCTTAAAAATACTCACTCATAACTGCTGAACGTAAATAAAATAGAATTTCAAAGTGCTTTGAAAAGTATGATTAAAAGTCTGAAATGTTTATACAAATCATTTCCTTTAGATTGTACTTAGCTGACAACTCTCATAATTTTCTTGAAGAAAAGTATGGCGTAACCAATTTTAGCATCCGTTAAATGTCTACTGTGAGATTAAAGGTTCAGTCAATACTTGATTTAACGGGCTTTTAATTTAATGGACTAGCTTCCTCAAAAAAATAAGACTGAAAATTACAAAAATTTAAGGAATGTTAATTTTTGTGAAGAAAATTACAAACAGTTTTTGATATTCGTAACTAATCATATACGAATGATAGTAGTACTGTATTAGTGAAAGCGTACAAAATAAGATCAGTATTTTAGCCAGCGATTTATATTGATTTATTGTACGACGCTTTGCAGCTCTTCCCGTGAGGTGTTTTCTTCCTGAAAGGTACAGGTTTTTGAATGTTATTATAAGAATAAGGCTATAAGCAAACCCAATATTTACTTATACATTATATACATTATCATACATTGTTTTTACATCTAACGAGTTTAAAGATGCCTCACCTCTGGCCCGTTGTGCTAGTATTGCAAATGATTTCGGAAATGAAGTAGACTTTTTTAACTCGAAAATTGAAATTTTTAAGGTGGAATTACTGAAGAATGTAATTTGACGTAACTGACTGTGAAAGTATGTTGATATAATTTATGTTTTTATGTTCAAGCCCTTTGTACCTGCGTGTTTATGTTCACGTCTTCGTGTCTGCAGATGTTCTTTGGAATACTTATGTTGATATATGATTTGGTAAATTTGGAAATGATAATAATAAATAGGAGAGGTGAAATATGATATAATGAATCATTATAGCAAGTATATTAAGGCTGTTTGCCGTTCTACTTGCTGACAGACTTCTGTACCTGGCTGCACACTGTTCTGTGGGAGGAGACGGCAGGGTGTAGGGGAGTGTGAGAGCCCTGAAAAAAAATGTACTAATTGTTGTAACTAAATTACTTTCAATTTAACGGACATTGATATCCCAAACTTATTAAGTTAAATTGAGCATTGATCAATTTAAAATTAAAAAGCTCAATACAGCCCCATGTGCCACTTAACATGTTTGTAGGCCTACTGTAAAGACAGATAAAATCACCAGTACCCAGACACAAAAATTCTGGGGACATCTAAATATATTATTTAAAAAAAATTACTGCTGGTGGTGGTTGATGCAGACAAATGGAATTTTATGGAGAATCAATTCCATTCAGTACAACAAAGCTGTTAAAATACAAGCTTAACGCTTCGAGTTAATTATCAAATTAAATGATTAAATTGGGTCAATATTACACGACGCCGGAAATTAAAATATGAATAGTAATAACTGTTCCAATACGCAGTAATGACGTACAGAACTGTTTTTGTTCACGTGTAGTAAATGCGTTGATAAAATAAGAGTAATAAACAATACTGAGTAGTATTTTAATACTAATATTCTAATTTTTTACAGTACATAGACTTTAAAATTAAAATATATCGGTAACTGATATATAATGCTGATAGAAACGTCGTGCCTAAATTGCTGGGATCACCCACTTCAAAATACACGTAATCTAAAAAAAGAACCTTTGAAACAAATCAGATAGTGTATTTAAAATTTGCCGGACAACCAAAAATTTCCACGTGTATTAAACTACATTACATTGGTTCCCTACTTCTAGTGGAATGTATACGTCAAACAACAGCTGTTAACTGAGAACGTCATTAAAACTAAAGAACATAATAAAAGTAAGAGCCGTGAAATCGTGTTGGCTCGACGTCAACTAAATTGATAACTGAAAAGAATTTACCTACACCTGTTTTATTTTATACAGTTTTAAAGATATAAACAACTTATTTAACACATCAATAATTTCAGTGCTGCATTTTAGTTTGCGATAGTTTTTAATTGTTATTATAGTTATAAATAGTACAACCCAACGAGTCTTCCTTTACGTCACGAATGACGTTACGGCTTGTATCTACAAGAGTTATTATTAAATTTGTAGTATTTGGCATTTGGTAATTTCAAACAACTACTGTGAAGTAAATAAATTAATTCACTTCTCACAATATCTACACAAATTAACTAGATTTATTTATCGACTGCAGTAATTTACTCATAGAAATATTAATAATAATTTTTGTTCTTAACTCTCTAGCGTGCAATGATGAAACTTACAAACATATATAAAAAGAAAGGAAGTTATATTAGCTTGGGTTTTGTTTATCCAAATAGAAATCACTTTAATTAATTTTTTGGCACATTTAAGTTTAATATTAAACATAATTACCAATTCTCTTGTAATTGTTTCCGCCTACAAATTTTGGCATACGTTGACTTCCCCTAAGTACGTCAACATAAACTCTGATAAAATAGGTTATTGTTCATTTTGCCGTATGGTCTGGTTTGTTGATCGTCGAAACCATTAGTTAATTAGTGTCAATTTTAATATTTAAATTATTCAGCATGGCACCAAAACAGAGAATGCGTATTGCTAATGACAAAGCTAGTAAAAATGTGACATTACGTGGAAATGTACCAAAATCTACTGTAAGTATTTACAATTTTTTAACTTTTATACCGGAATGTTTTTTGACGTTTCATGATGTTATGTTGTACATAAATTGTTATTGTTGAAAATATGGTTTATTTTATTTACTATTTTGTCTTGTAAACATCTTTGATTTAGTATTTTGAGTAAACGTATAACTTGCTGCTAATTATACATCGGTAAATATTCCGTATTATCTTCCTTACTTTACGTATTATGTTGCATGTTAGTATAGTTATATTATGAATTAAAACTTAAATAAAACGAAATGGCAGTTATGAAATGGTTAAATTAAGGAAGCGTTTATAGATCAAAAAGAAAAGATTTGTTTTTTGTTTTGAATACCGTAATTTTAACATTATATTGAAATTAGTACATTTTCGATAAATTAGATTTTTCCACGAACTGCTTTAGATATAATAGAGTGACAAAATAACTACGTTAATTGAGTTGGCAAACAACATTTCTAGATTTATTCTCGGTTAATAGCTATTGTGCTTTCTAAATACTTAACTAACGGCAAATTCTTTTAAAAGACTTAGTAATGTACATTCAAATATGTGATGCAGGTGTTACTTTTAGGTTAAATTTTATTCAGATTTGTTCGAGTAGAGACACATGTAAGTAATGTATTGTAACTTATTGTATCACCTGTTATACATATATTGAGAATATAAGTTTGTTGTATTGTGTGATTGAATGTGTGTACATTTTAACTATTAGTTTATTACTGTTAAAATATATTTCAACTGTCCAGCAAATTTTTTTTGTGATTTGGATGCTGTTGTCAGAAATTTTGTAGCATATGGGTAACATAAAGATTGTTAAATCTGTGTAGTGGTAAGTGCTATTGGGTTCTTAATCAAAGATCCCCTGTTCGATTCGTTGTCAGGTCATGACATTTCTAATTACTCATTTTCATCTATTTTGCTTCATTGTCTGCATTAGCAGTAAGGTTCAAAATAGTCTGATGTAAAACAAAAATAGATAAAATAGTTAGATGTGAGTTTTGTTTAAAAGTAATGAAAGTAAATGTAGAGGTACTTTTTATAAAATATTCATTCATGATCATCCGTTTCATTTATACAAATCCATGAAGTATTTGAAAAATATGCTTACACATGAGTCTGTAATAGTTCATCTCCTTGTCAAACTTCTGTTTTACCTTGGAAAGGTTCTGATTTATTTCGATGTTTTTTTACTGTTTCTTTTAGAAGTGTTTGTGGTTTTGTTATGTATTAAAAATTCTATAAGGTTTTGGAAAAAATGTTATCTGTTTATGGAATCATATTGTTCTTTATTATAAATTTTTAGGTTTTTGAATTATTGTAAAATTAAATTGATGCCAAAAATTGTTCTGCACAACTTTTACCTGCCCAAATTTTGTCTAAATTGTATTTAAATCTGTTGTTGAGAGAAATTTATATACTAAAATGATAATAAAATATGTTCCTATTATTTACATTTATGGATTACCTCTTAGTCATACAGGTAGGCTTTTCAAAATTTATAGTACTGAGTGAAAATGTATTGAGATAGACATTTTTTTTATGTATGGATTTCAAATAAGAGTATTTTACATTGCATGACCCCTGAATTGAATAGTGTATTTGTTTGCTGTTCCTCCTAGAGCCAAACTTCTACACAAACACAGGTTTTCGTATTCTCAACTAACGGCTGAAGAGTCTTTGGAATTAGTCAGTTAGCCTCAAAGTTTAGAAGAGGTTTTTATAGTAGAGTTAAGGTTTTTTAGAAAATTAAAGGAGTTATTTTATGACTTGTTCACCTGCTCTGGCCTCAGGCACCCCATGTATTGTTTTTTGAGGACGTCCCAATCTTTTGAACATTTTCTGACAACTTAAGTTGGCTGTGTTGTGTATAAGATAAGCTGTTTGCTTCGTCTTTCATCCATTCTGTATAAATCATTTAGTTATTATTGAAATGTGCCTGCAACATGAAACTGACTGTCTACCTGTACAGTTATTTTTTACCTTTTTTAATATCTACAGTTGTTTGTCTCTGCATCATTATGGTTTTTGTGCGTCATCAAACTAACCATTATTTTAAAATTTTTATGTAAAACATATAAGTTGCAATCCTGTATTTTGTTAGTATGGAGAAAATTATAAAATTGTTAGTTAGTGTGTAATATAGTTTTATTCTGTTGTTTTTATTTAGTCTGTGATTTTTCTTCTGGTCATTATGGAATAAAATAATGTATTGCTAACGAAATGACATCACCATCTTTAATATGGCAGTAAAATAATATTGATGGCAACACTTTCAAAGTTACCACCACTTTACAAAAGAACTCCAGTGTGTAGGTAAAGATACTATCCTCCACTACTAATGCAGCTGACTTGAGTTGTCAGACTAGCATTACTACCAGCTAGTTTGTAATGCCTTTTCATCATCAAAAGTGATCTTCTCAGTCGTTTTCTTATGATAAAAGTGAATGGTCTCAAAAACGGCACTTAATGATCTCAAACCTCTTTATTTACTTCATTTGTTAAGCACAGTATGAGAGCATATGGAAAAATTTTTAGGGGAATCGTACTACCTTTCAAAAAAATCAGATTTTTCACATTACATTCATAATATTTTACACTTGTGTGTCGTCTATACAGCTGGAACTCTTTGATCTCATTAACCTTTCAATGGCGGGTCCGAACTCTCTTCAGAGTCGGGTGTGTTTTCCCTGTGCCAGCTCCGTATATGCTTTGGGTCTGCCTAGCGTGCTCTTGTATCTCTTTAAAAGCTGGCAGTGAACCTATTGTTACTATTTTGACCTCGGCACACAGTAAACATTCTATTCTTCGTTTTTTTAGTAAACACTGCATTCGCAAAAATCTTGCACGTTGTATGTATATGTAGAGTAAATACAATACAAAATGGTAAAACATTAATCGGCACATGAAATCATGTAACGAAAATAACGTTGGCAGTGAAAGGGTTAAGGTACATGTGCCTCTCTGTACGATTCCTTATTGAAGCCCATTTTACCAATGCTTAATTATAATGTATTCATTATGGTGTATTCACTTATTACAAATACATTGATGATGTATTGACTCCCAACTTAATGCCTATTTGTGAACCTATTTATTTTCCATATTTTTCCATATTTTCATATTTTACCTCAAAATTTTTAAGGGATTTGGAATTCTACTTTCAAAAAATATTTTTGTTAGTTATAGTGACACGGTATGTAAAACAACTAAATACACTGAAGGTTTCTGTAGCCCGGATTAGCAAAATGTTAAGTAATAGACGTTTGTATTGAATAACTGTTACTACAATAAATTTATCCTCAGTACGGAGGAACAAAATGTTAAGTATCGAGGCGGTGTAACTAATAATTGTAGGATTTCTGCTAAATCTAACTTGAATTGTAAAACAATGAAAGAGTACCCTTGGCGAGTAGCTATCGAACATAAAGAAATAGCAGAATACCGTATGTAACCGGAGAACCAAATTGCTTATAAATGTAGCTGGCAATTACAGCTAATCGACTGAAAGCTTACGAAAGGTAGCTAAGGCGGTTAAGAACAAAGGACGAATTACAAAATGGAATGAATAAAGGATACGGAACACATGGTGAATGCACAATTAAACAATATAAAACATGACAAATGATTACACTTACCTTGAGTTAGACAATGAAGAGTTTCACAATTGTAGACAACACGTGTTAGCATAAATCGAACGATCACTAAACAAAACTTGCAAATAAACAATTATAATGTTCACAAATACACATGAGCAAACAAATAATCAAGAGTTCTCTAGCCGAGATCGATTGAAGGCAAATTCCCGATAGAATTGCCACACACAAGAGGCGTCATATCAAGACGCCGAAGACAGCGAACAGCGAAAGTGAACCATTCACCATGATTACATGCTTAAGAGTGCTTTTTGAACAAGGCGGATATGAGGAAAGTGGAAGGGGTTATGACGTGATTGAATGATGTCACAGGAACTATTTGAAATATTTGAAATGCTAGGAAAGCGGGAACTACGTAAGCTATTTTGTCAGTGTAAGTGGCGTTAACAATTTTTCTGTGTTACAAATTAGTGAAACCTTTTTTTGTGCATAAAATGTAGGTTTTTTATTTAAATGTTGCTAAATTTTATTAAATCCCAGACCAGAATTATTTCAAAATTTTACCCTCATCACCAGAAAAACAAATTTTGGGTTGAAAAGCAACTGCTAGGAAGGGGGTGTACTTTGGTCAATTTACACACAATTTTTGTCAAATTGAGATAAATATCCAGTTTTAGAGCACAATATACAGCTGTAGCATTCCATTTTTATATTAATTTTTTTTCAAATTTTAGTATACGTCAATTGTTGTAAGTGATAATAAAGTTAAAATACCAAAATTTCAGATCAGAAATTGTTTATTTTAGTATGACATTGCTTTTGTTTTTATTTATTTATTGACATAAAACAAATATTTTATCAATAAAATAAATATCTATAGGTACAATTTAATTTAGAATAATTTATTCTGCGGGTCCAAGCTCTGTGTAGTTGCGGGGTGAAAGGTACGGGTGAGGTATAATGAATGAGTGACGCATGCTGGATTATTGTATTACTCTGATACAAAACATTCGTTTTCAAACTTTACATAATTAACATATTATTTGTTTGTATTTATTACATTCATTTATTTACGTATTTTGATATGAATTGGTAAGTTAAATATTATGTATCTGACCAAGTTAATAACCCGGTAGGTATTTGTTAAATTAATGCGCCGGATGATAAGAATATTTTTTTAGTCTAGTTTGTACACGCTACCACTACAAATGCATCAGCTGTGAAACACTACTAACTCATTCATTCTCTCTTTACTATAACAACATACTACATTCCTTCCAACTATACGGAGCTGGGACTCTAGCAATACTAAAGCAGCAAAAAGTTAAAAAAGAAAAAAAATAGGTAGAATCCCCTCCTTAAACTTGGCTTGATTTCTTTAATATATTCATAATAACAAGGCATTTTAGAACATTCCACTTTTTGAATTTAAACCATCTTTTAAAGGATTTTCACTTTGTGGCCAATTAAATAAAATTGGAAGTTTTGTTACACAAAAGCAGCAGAAGAGTTTAAGAGTCAAAACAAGTTAAATCCATTTTTTTATTTTTAATGACTGCTTTCCAGTCTGGAACCTAGTATGTAAAACCATGTGGTTACAATGCGTGGTGCTAGATTATTCCGAAAACAAACCTTCAATATATTTTGAAAAATTAAGTTTTTGGTGCCTACTGACAAAATTTATGTGTTTGGATAACTTTTTTTGATTGAATTTTAAGTCGTTAAAAATATAGTTTTCCATACATTTCATTTTAACGTCAGCTGTGTTTTTTAAAGTGATCGTTAAGGCTGACATTGAAGGGTGACAGGTGAAAATGAGTGATGAATGATGAAAGTAAGTAGGCCTAAATTGTGTTTCACTGCGTATGTTACATCAGACATCTGTTTTACGTCGTGTTTAATAAAGTTATGTCGTAGTAAATTAATTTTAGGCATAGAACTGATTTACATTTGTTAATTTTATTTATATTAGTAATCGCCTGGTAATACTGTGACAATCTACTGAACGATTGTATTTTATTCTGGTTGTATGTATCAGATCACTGTATGTAATTCGTTATAATCTGTTTCTCGTATTCCGAAATCTAAGGATCTTATTTACATTGTTGAGATTTCTTTCTATTCCTAAAATCCTGTATCCTTTTTTCACTTTTCTTTCTTCCTTTCTTCTGTTCTTTTGTGATTAATAGGTTCACTTTTTCTCTGGAAATTTAGATTCATTAATTTTTTCTGAAAATCTTTGATATTGTTGATTTTAGTTCTTTCGAAATATTCAATATTTTTTAAATTCAATATTTCAATATTTTTTAATATTGGTTTCCTTGAACCAATTCATTTATGTTATTCTGTTTTCATAAAGATTAAATATATTTTTCATTAATCTGTTTTTATCCTTTGTATGTTTGTAAATTTTAATCCTATTTCCTGATTATGTATTCTGTTTTTTTCATCTTCATAAATTTCTTTGAATTTTCTTGGTTACACTCCATTTTCATACTTCAGTTTATGAATTTGTTTTCTACTCTTTATACTCCTTTCCCTGAAAATGTTAGTAAACATTCTGAACCATAAACGACTTCTGAAAGAACTACCGCAAATTCATAGTAACTATGATATTATTAGTATAGATACCGAAGTCACGAGAGTGCCTTTTGCGTATGCAAGGGCTGTGAGGAAGGGAAGTGAAATATTTACAGTGCTGCCAACCTCAACAGTGAGATACTACTTGTACATTTCACTACCGTACAGTTTCTAGATACATTTTATAAGCTGTGGTTTATTCCGAGAAAATGTTTTCTTCGTAAACCTTATAAGAAATAAATGTGATCTGTAATATTGCCTATAACTTAATTACATGACCAGAAATGATTGATTTACTGTAATTACGAATGAATCGCCTTCTTTACTATTGCTGTCATCGGCGTTTTCATTATCAGTCTAGTATTTACCTAATCGTTTTCTTTTTTTACTAGGTGTCAACAAAACTGTTGAAAAATAGCTTCTTCACGTCCTTAATTTCCTTCTTTATTTTTCGAATTGTGCAAAGAGAAACATCACAGTAGTTAGCTGCTCGCTTACGGCTTTTGTTAAGAGGCAGGGAAGGGCATTTTTGTTTAGCTTCAACTTCACAGCATATTAGATTTCGTTCAGCACTGTGAATAGTCTGCCCTGTTTTCAAGAAACTAACATTTCTGTTTACAGTAACAAACAGTTATATTCGTACAGTTAACATGAAAAAGGTTCCGTGATATACTTTATATGCTCGGGGTATAGTGTAAGTTGTTATGTTTGTCGTACTGAAATTAAAGCAGTCGCGCATGCGCACTGATGCTTTTCCCCCTTTACCCCTCGTTGCAAACAAGGGCAAGCTCGTGACTCAAGTGACTATTAACTATGTTGTAAAATTTTTTAATTTTGTATTTTTAATTGCAACACGTAAGCCTAGGTTCGTTTGGAATCTGGGAATGATAAATAATTAACAGATTTATTTTAAACTTATAACAGTTATTTATTTATTTACGCAATAAGTACAACTGATGTTTAATTTTTGCATGCTAACAAATAGCATTAAAAATTACTTAAAAACAGAACTTATGCTTAGTTACAGAACTTACGCTTAAAACTAAACTTGACTATTATTATAAACTGCTCTTCAGAAATCAGAACAAATTGAGACACTCGTCCGCAACCACTTGTTACCATCCATACTATGCACTTACAATAGACCTGTTCCCATAATGATACGATTTGAATGGCCTGACACACTTCCCATTCACAATTTAGGTATTGACTGGCTGACTACAAAGGCGCTAACTGTTTTTATACCCGCGGTCTTATTGTTTCCCAAACAAATGAGATCTTTCTAACAAAATCTCCACTATTCATAAACATAAAAGAAGGAATCAGAGTAAAACAAATTTCTCTACTACTGTCGATTTCCTAGAAATCCTACTCAAAACCTCTCGTTCATCACAATTCATTATCCTTGTTTAACACATTCCACCCCCATACAATTTATCGTCCATCCAATGGTGAACTCGCGAATGTACAAATTCTCAGTTTTACAGGAGAGCAAAAAACAAATTCAATGCTTTCTTCTTTAACATACTTCGTGTATTTTCGTAACTTTACGAAGGCTGTATCTCCCTAACCGAACAAGATACATATTTGTGAGTTTACTACAACAGGCATTGGGTTGTATACATCAGCATGCACTAACAAACTACTCATATTCGCAAAATTTGCACATTCGCGAGTTTACCATTGGAGGGGCGATATAATTTCTTACTACAAACAGTCTTCCCTCAACCATTTCTAGATTATTACGAACTGCTACTACATTACAATATCATTTGTACCAGGCGTGTTCAGAAAGTAAGTACCGTTTAAAAAAAAAAACAAGTAAAACAATTTTTTTCAACACATCGTGGCTACATTTTTTGGCGGGAACATCGTTTGGACATCGGTGGAAACTATGTTGAAAAATAGTTTAAGGTTTGGGCTTTCATGTAGAAATAAAATTGTGTTGAAAAAAATTGTTTTACTTTTTTTTTTAAAACGGTAGACTACTTACTTTCTGAACACGCCTTGTAAAAGATGACACACAATTTCCACTTTCTATACTGTTTTTCATCCTGAATTTTTCTAGTTTATTTATTGCTAATAATTTCTACTAAATATTTAAATTTCAGTACTATCTTTATTTTCTGAAATTCACCTCCATTTTGTTGTTTAGGTCATCAGCCGAAAGGCTGGTTTGAACTTCTTTACTACAATCCAGGCTTTCTTAGAATGCTCCTACTGTAAACAAATAATGACATCACTGAGCATGCGCATTATATAAAAATGTGTATTTTGATTAAAAATTAACAACAAAATACTTTCAAAAGTATTTTTATAAATGAAATTGTTAGGCCTACATCATATCATGACTGATGTTTTAAGTAGTTTTAGTACTTATAATTTAAAACATAGTTAACTTAATAGGAATACAGCATCCATGAAGTCGTGGACTCGGTAGTAGATGGCTTTGGTTTGTTGACATTAGGAGCAATTTAAGAACGGCTGAACTGTAAGTAAAATGAGTGAGGTGGTTAACCATTGCCTTTTTCGCTGAGTGGAAAAGTATGCTTATCAGCATGCCAGGCTTTACAGAAAGCATCTACTTTCCACCCTGCAAATGACACCTTCATTTCATTCACCACAGGGTCTGGCTGTAGAATGAAATTCATTACTCTCGAGAGGAGATAACTACTATATAGCGTATTTTACAGCTCTATCTCTTCTGCTCTTAATTACTCTGTCGTACTATTGGCTGACAATGTGAAACAGAACTATTTTTTGTAGCCCAGAACATTTAATGCATTGAGTGCAAATAATTTAACACTCCACCTCCCGGTTATGGGCAGCCATTCATTTTATTTATAGTCCATTATTAAACTTATTTCAACGGCAGAATGTAAATGTGAATTTATTCTGTACAGTTTTCTTTGTTTTTTTTTTCAGTTTTATGTGTTCAGTTGTTTGTTTTATTAGCATGTACAAAAGAGTATTGTTTTAATTGTTTACTTTATGCCGGTGATAAACATGTTTTATTGTTATCATTTTTGTTTCTAAATGCGTAATATGTTTTACTTTTATGTCGTGTTTGCATTATTGGAAGACTATTCTTATATTAACTGATAATAAATTAGTTAATTGTTTTTATTATTGGTTCACCTTGTCAGTTATTCAATTACAATTATTTCTTTAATGAGGTGTAGCTTTCTAAATATTCTGTCGTTTTATTGTTTTCGCTAATTAATGGCTGTTCTTAAAATTATATGTTATTTGTCTTCTTTATTTGAATAGCTTTTTAATGCATCTTTAGTTATTGATTTATGGTTTTAAGTAAGTTAATTTTAATGTTCTTATTTTTGTTGTGAACATTCTTTTATGGAATGACGAGTTTAACTGAATTCCTGTGCAGTCTGTAACTTGAGGGCTTATTTTATGAGTTCTACCCTATCTAAATGGCAGTTAAAATTTACAGTTTGTGCCTTAAGAACGTAGAATTGAATTGCCTTGTTTTGCATTAATTTTTAATGTATTTGTTGATTTTATTTATTTAATCACATCTTACGTGGTTGTGATTTCTGATTTATTTAAAAAAAACTTATACTCGCACTTTGTCAGCACACTTATAATATTAACTAAGTGGACCCTTTGGTGTAGTGGTCAGTGCAATTGGCATGTATGCCAGGGGTCCTGGGTTTGATTCCTGGTCTGGCATTTTTCATTTTTATATTGCATCGTATCATTACCTACGCACAAATTAAGACCTATGTAGGCAACGTCAGTCAATAAAAATAAATGAAATAAAATGTATGCAATTTCTGAAAATTTATTAAGAAGACTCAAATGCACTGTTCAAATAAAATTTGTTTTTTGAAGTGAGTACTTCTTTTGGCGCACCTGGGCTGGTTTTTGCACAGGTAAATCTTTGGTTTGCTATCAAGTCACACTCTGCTATCTTCAGTGGGAGGAAGGTCGATATATTGTGTACTCCAATGTGTACGTATACACAACATTTTGATAAATCCCCGCGTACATCTCTCGCTCATCTCCCCTTTCAACTTTATACTTTTGTACTTCTAATCATGCGGTCTTGGGTTCGAATTCCATTCAGGCACGGCATATTTTCATACGTTACAAAAAATTCATTTCATCCTTCACCATCTGCATTAGCAGTAATTGCAGAACAGTCAGACGTTAAAAAAAAAAAACTTTATACTTTAACAATAACTATACATGCACATACAACGTTTTGATAATTTTCCCCGTGTATGTTTCTTGTCATCACCAAACCCCTTTCATGTACTTCATCAGCACTGCCTATTCACATGTATACATACATATTTATGAAAATCTTCATTATGGCCATTAGGTTATCATTTTTGAAAATTTAAAAAGAAAATGTTACTATGAATATGCCGTGAAATATTTCTCTCCCCGCAATTATAGTTTCAGTTTAAAGAAGTAGTCACTTCTGTCGGTCAGTCCCATGCTGCTGATTTTTCTAAAATTTGTGTTTTTACAGACACATTATATTGTAGAATATTTGCATGCAAACAATTATCATCTTGTAGCTTTACAGCCTTTTGTGGGCGTTGGCTTCCTCCACAATTCTTTCTGCTATATTATTTTTCAAGGCTGATGAGCTCTGAACGTTTGCATTGCCCCCTACCCACTTTATAGCTAGCCAATGACTTGCCAGCAACGTTGCCAATACTTGCTCTTGTAGCTGTGTTTAATATTTTGACAGCCATTTTTTTGGTCTTTCAACAGCAATTATAACCTATAAACATACAAACAGCTGATTATATTATAAAGTATTGCATGTTAATGCGCTCTATAATTGATGTGTTCAGTACGAGATGCAATACGAGAGTGAACTATTGCGGCTCTTAAACGCGTGCGCGCGCGTAATGTTTGTCTGGTACAATCTGACAACGTTGGTAAACATTCTGATTGGTCTAAACGTGTGGAACAGCAGAGCTCATCAACTGTGAAAAGCATATTAGTTGCCAACGCTTTCCATTCTGTCGCCCATAAAAATCAAGTTGTTGTAGGGCCTTTGTTATATTTGTTTTTTTTTCTATTAGCCTTACTGAAGTTGTCGGGCTCTGTTTGTTTAAATGTAAATATCTGGTGGAAAAATGTTCTCTGTCAGTTTGATTCTCCTTGCTTTATAACATGTGGGTAGGTAAATGTAGAGTAAACAGCAGAAATTACTGTTTGTTACTTGTAACAGTCTTCTCAATTTAATAAAATTATATTATTAATTTTTAATTAAATAATTTTGGATATGTTAATACATAATTATTAATACATATTAATAATATTAATAATAATATGTAATAATATGTAATAATAATAATAATAATATTAATACATATTATTAATTTTTAATTAAATAATTTTGGATATGTTAATACGCAGTATGCTGCTACTTGGTTTCCAAAGGTAGTACGTGTGTCCAACGAAAACCTGTGTCTGTGGATAAAAGGATCTCTTAACACAAAATAAATTATTAACAAATATTTATTTAAATTAAACAGCATGCAATTATTAATTATTAAATTTATAAAAATTCTTGGGACTGATGTTATTCTAATGTCAATTTAAATACAATTTTATGGATTAACCTTACTGGTAATCGGAGAAAAGGCGGATATTCTGTCTGTAACTGCTTCGATGTTCTTTGAAATTCAGCATTTAGTGTTTAGTTCTCAGCACACCATAACTATTTTATGTCCACAACCAGAAAAAATGTTTAAAATGAGCGGCCGTATTGATTGTTGTTTACGTACGAGAGTCCGAATCCAAACTCACACACAACTGTTCCTATAACACTCACATGTACCACTGCCTATGAACAACTGCTGCTGGACACTCCACTCTTCAAGACCGCATCACCATTTCTTGCCCAGATTAATCCGCCCAATCATACAGTTATTTTTCAACGCTCTATTTTTTATGTAATTCTGTATATGTTTATACATTACGATATTCAACTCCCCGCTTTCTTACGCATCAGTCCCATTTAGTTTAAATAAAAATGTATCTTTAAAATTTACACAATTAGTAAGATATTAAAATGCTTGAAATAAATTTTTTTTTTCTTTGTCATCAGTCTCTCGACTGGTTTGATGCAGTTCTCCAAGCTGTTCTATCTTGCGCAATTCGTTTCATATCTACATACCTGTAACACCCTACATCTTTTGTAATTTGCTTTATATATTCTAATCTTTGCCTCCCTCTACAATTTACTCCCTCAATGTTACCCTCCATTATTGATAGCCCAATACCTGGATGTCTTAGGATATGCCCCACTAGCCTATCCCTTCTTTTGGTAAGATGCTTCCATATACTTCTTTTTTCATCCACTCGCCTAAGAACCTCTAAATTACTTATTTTGTCCACCCACCTAATCTTCAACATTTTCCTATAACACCACATTTCAAAAGCTTCTATCCTCTTCCGTTCTACAGCCCCTATCACCCACGTTTCACTTCCGTATAATGCTACACTCCAAACATAATGTTATAAAAAATTTTTCCTAATCTGTAAATCAATGTTTGTAGTCAGTAAGCTGTTTTTCATTTCAAAGGCTTTTCTAGCTTGAGCAATTCTACTCTTGATATCACTTGTGCTTCTACCATCCTTTGTTATTTTACTCCCTAGATAGCAGAATTCCCCAACTTCCTGTATGTTTTCGTTGCCTACTTTTAAATTTCCCATCTCTTCTAAACCACTCTTGCTGCTGCACAACACTTTCGTTTTGTTCTTATTAATTTTCATGAAGTAATCCTTCCTCAAGATCTCATCCATTCCATTTAAGGCATCCTCTAGTTCATTCTTTGCCTCGGCTAATACTACTATATCATCGGCGAATCTCAGCATTTTTATTGTCTCTCCTTGAATTTTTATTCCTGCGTCAAATTTCTCCTTCACTTCATTTATAGCCTCTTCTATATACAAGTTAAAAAGTAGTGGTGACAAAGAACAACCTTGTCGTACACCTTTTCTTACAGCAGCCTCTTTTTCGTACCCCTCGATTCTCAAAACAGCCGTTTGATTCTTATACAGACTGTAGATAACTTTCCTTTCTTTGTATTTAATTCCTAGCCTTTTCAAAGTTTTAAACATTTTACTCCAGTCCAGATTGTCAAATGCTTTCTCTAAATCTACAAATGCCATAAAAGTAGTTTTATTTTTCTGTATCCTATTCTCAATAATCAGTCTCAGAGCCAATATTGCATCTCGAGTTCCCATTCTCCTTCTAAATCCAAATTGGTCATCGTCCAATACTTCTTCTACTCGGTGTTCTATTCTCCTGTATATAATTCTTGTCAGTATCTTAGATGCATAGCATGTTAGGCTGATGGTTCTGTAATGTTCACACTTCTCCGCTCCTGACTTTTTTGGTATTGGAATCATAATATTTTTTTTAAAGTCCGATGGTACCTCTCCACTCTCATAAATTCTGCACACAAGTTTGTATAATTTGTTTTGAGCAACTTCGCCACATCGTAATAATAATTCCGATGGTATGTTATCTATTCCTGGTGTCTTATTCATATTCATATCCTTAAGTGCCCGATCGAATTCTTCTCGTAGTATAGGGTCCCCTCTTTGATCTTCTTCAACATCAGTTTCTTGTTCTATCGCATCATATTCTAATTCTTTTCCCCTGTAGAGTTGGTTTACGTATTCCTTCCATCTTTCAGCTCTCTCTTGGCCATTCAACAATGGTTTGCCACCTGCGCTTTGTAAATTAACAGCTTTCATCTTTCGTTCTCCAAAGTTTTCCCTTATTTTTCTGTAAGCTGCGTCCACTTTACCAACTGCCATTTTACTTTCAATGTCCGTACATTTCGCTCTGATCCACTCTTCCTTCGCTTTCTTACACCTCTTGTTTATGGTATTTCTCAAGTAGCAATATTGCCTTTTACCTCTCTCGTCCTTTGCGTTTTTATATTTTCTTCGCTCATCCAATAGTTCTAAAATATCATTAGTAATCCACGGTTTCCTACCTCTTCTTTTAGTATGTCCTAACCATTCTTCCGCTGCTTTCACTACCACCTCCTTGAAGTTTATCCACTCCTCCTCTACACTTTCTGTGTCATTACCTCTTTCTTCTATCCCTTTTTGAATACTCTCCTGGAAACCTACCTGGTTGTCTTGTTCTCTTAGTTTGTCTACATCCCACCTTGCATTTCCCTGTCCCTTCTTCAGTTTTTTAAGTTTAAGCCTGGTATCCATTACTACTAAGTTATGATCACTCCCTATGTCTGCACCTGGATAGGCTTTACAGTTCATAATCTGGTTTCTGAATCTTTGTCTAACCATTATGTAATCTATTTGGTATCTTCCCTTGTCACCTGGCATCATCCAAGTGTATAACCTCCTTTTGTGATTCTTAAAAAGTGTATTGCCTATCACTAAATTATATTTGGAGCAGAAATCTACCAGCCGACTTCCTCTGTCATTTCTCTTCCCTAGACCATATTCTCCGACTATCTTTCCTTCTTTTCCTTCTCCAACTACTGCATTCCAGTCTCCCATAACTATAAAATTTTCATCACCCTTGACATATTTTATTACTTCATCTAATTCCTCATATACTTGTTCTATTTCTTCCTCTCTGTGTGAAGACGTAGGCATGTAGACCTGCACTATAGTGGTAGACTTTGGTTTCGTATCTACTCTAACCATGATAATCCTATCACTACACTGCTTATAGTAAGTCACTCTTTGTCCAATTTTTTTATTCATTACTAGACCCACTCCGCCCTGCCCTCCGATGGCTTTAGTGTTAATAACCCTATAATCCCCTGACCAAAAGTCTTGATCATCATCCCAGCGTACCTCACCAATGCCTACAGTATCTTACTTCAACCTATCCATTTCCCTTTTTAAATTCTGTAACCTACCAGTTTGTTTTAAACTCCTAACATTCCATGTTCCAACTCGCAGAATTTCAGAAACTTTTATTTTTTTGATGAAGTCCCCTCTGATAGTCCTCGCCCGGAAATCCGAATGGAGGACTAGTTTATCTCCGGAATGTTTTACCAGAGAGGACGCCATCATACATTTTTTCATATTTTGAAGTTCTTGAAGATCTGCATATACTAAGTAAGCCTAACCAGAATCATACATGAAGGAGTTTCCTTACGATAATTCTAGTCAGACAGAAAAAGCTGTAGTTTACTGTTGCTTTCAGCATTTTGGTTGGCAGATTGAGTGCCCCAAGCCACCGTCTGCCAGGGTGGAATGGGCAGCCCTTCCAGTTCCGTTCACCATGAGCCGGTTATCGTGCTGATGAGCGGTCACATGGTTACTAACAGGCCACACAACGTGAATGTATGGATAGGACACTAGCCTTCTATCCCGGCTGGTTTCCTTAAGCCTTTTGTAAAAGGAATTAAGGGGTCTCCTTCCAGTTAACGACAGAAGCCCTTTATAGCCCTGAAATAAATTATCCGCTATTAAATAATTCATCTTAGAGAAATAAATACTCTAGAATCAGACCACAAAATGTCACGCTATATACTTTATCATTGTTAGCTTACTGTTATGTGATATGAAGTTATTTTATATTTTTGTTGTTTGATTTATTATCAGTAAATATATTATTTCTGTTGCAGAAACCTCAAGATGACAAATACCCTGTTGGACCATGGTTATTAGCACTATTCGTTTTCGTTGTATGCGGCTCAGGTAAGATAGTTGTTTTGTGATATAATTATTACTTAAATGAAATATTCCTTGTGAAATCACTTGCGATTCGTAACCTAAATTACTAATGAAGAGGCATGATGAAATATTGATCATGATGTGGTGTGAAATAATCTAAGAAATGATGAATTCATATGGGCTCAACTTAAAATATTGAAGTGTATCGTAATGTCTAGTTAAACATTTGGCGGTTCTTCTATACCGCAGTTAAAAGATTACATTCGTTACCAAAACTGGTTAATATAAGACTGAATTGACACGAGTAGGGATTTTTCAGTGTTTGGTAAAATTAGCATTGAGTGCCATGTAAAGATAATGGGAACTATCACAGAAATTGGAATTCATTTTGTAAAATTAAAATTAAAAGAATTTAAAAGTTCGAATTTTCAAAAATTGTAGTTTTTTAATCAGAAGTTTGTCGTATTATTTTTCTACTAAGCTACAAGACTACTTTTATACAAGACAAATATGTTACCCAACAGCTTAAATCAGATCTGTGGTGATATTTTTATATATGAAAATATGATTTATTTATAATGGTGAGTTAAATATAATCCGGACTTTGGTTGTATATTTATTTATGATAAGAAATTTAAAACTGTTTTTTTATGTTTTCCAATAGTCTCCTTTATTCTGCACATAGTTTACCCACCATTTTGGAAATTTGTAGATCTCTTTAAAGAAGTTTCGAGGTTGGCTCATCAGCCAATTGCGCACATAATCTTCTACAGCATAATTGTTTTCAAACCGTTCTCCTCACAGTGTTTCTTTCAAGGGCCCAAACAAAAAGTAGTTACAGAAGAATAAATTTTGACTGTTGGGAGGGTGTTCTAGAAGTTCCCCATGGATTTCGATTAATTTGTCCTATGTCAAAGTTGCCGTTGTTAAGAAGAAGAATGACTTCTCTGATTGGGATATCCCGTCTCTTGATTTTGTAGCCAGCTTTTGCAGACTCCAACATCTGGCAGTTGTAGGCAGATTGTGTAGGAAGTCAATGAGTAAAACACCGTTCTAGTCTGAAACAACAGTCATGAGCACTTTTCCGGCAGAGACAAGGTTTGACATCTGTGAGACTTGATTTTGGGCATTGATATAAGAAGTTGATTTTCTTCGATACTTTCATGTCCACCTTTAAACTTGTTAGCCCAATTAAATATTTGGGTTTGAAAAAGGTTACACCAAATTGTGCTTTTAACAAGTCAAAATTTCTGTTGGTTTAATACCTTCATTAATTAAAATCTTAACAATAATCTATTGCACAATGTGCCATTAGACCTCTTGTTCAGTCATGGCTGTAATGGCAATAAATCAGATACAATAATGTGCTGATTAAGTTCCCGCACTCTTAATTCACTGACCTTAATTGTGATGCTTCCGCCATCTCACTTAGAACGACCTGACAAGGCCTATAGAAAAAGTCCAGTTTATTTTTGACTCGCCCTCGTATGGTTCACAAAAATTTATAATTTGGTTTCCTAGACAAGTAAACTGTTTTGTAAATGGAAATTATTTCATCGGTTGCGTCTTATAAAATATGTATGTTAACAACCATAGAAATATGTATTATTCTCAATGCTAAAACCAAACACACTAAAATGATGCGTAAAATAATTATACTCACAATGTTGCAGAATTTTCGTTATTTTTGATATTCGCTTAGAATGTGGACGATAAAACACATGAAAGTCTGTATACAGTTACTAATATTACGTTACTAGGATAAGCATGCACAACAAAATAAACACTGTTCACGAAGTGGATTACCACAATAATTATAATTGCAGTTCATAAGTTGTAATACATAAGTAGCTTTATTCACAATATACTTTGTAACACAGAGTAATGTTAATATTTGACCTAATTTATCAATTACTACGGACAAGACACATTACGTCGTACTTCTGTTGAAGTGGACAATTGAAATAGCAATGAGAGAGAGAAGAGGGTAGCAGGATATAACGTCAAGGCAAAGAGTTAGGAAGAGGGAGATGGACAAACGACAATAGTAATAAAAAAGGCAGAAAAAGTAGATGATAAAGCTGAACCAGTAAAATGCATGTTAGACATGGAGTGAATAGAAGAGGTTCTTCCTTTAACCAAGTTGGGAACAATTCAAATTCAAAATATGCTACACCAATAGTTTCTATGGATTCCAAGTATTTCGCGTTTCTGTCAGACATCTCCCACATCTATGCTCTATATGGAGGAGTTACTAACCCTAAAAGGGAGTGTTCCTTGAACCCACACATCGGTTTTTTTTTAATATCTCCGACCCTGATCATCCAAAAAATCTGAAAAAATGTAATTGTTCTTCATTTATTTCTCTATGGACCCCCCAATTAGTAGTTTTCAAAAATAATTATTTATTAAAAATGTTTTTTATACAGAAAAAGTACCTTGTGGGTTTGATTGATACCTCCATTGGCCATAACTTGATAACCTTTTTTACTTTCTCTTGCCTATATGATAAAATAGGAAGGAAAGTATTGTTTTCATGTCGATTTTTCGAAATCGAGTTTTCACCGGATCTACACGTTTTCAGACCCCCTGAACCCAAAGAACATGTTTTTAGCGATTGGTATGTGTGTGTGTGTGTGTGTGTGTGTGAACAGAATATCTCAAGAACGGAACATCGTACCAACTTGAAACTTAAGTTACATACCACTACTGGACCCAACACGAACATTTTCATCAAAATCGGCCAACTGGAAGTAGTAGTTTATTCGTGTAATTTTTCACTTTATTGCGATTTTTTCAAAAACTGGTCCTACGATTTTTTTTAAAAATTACCTGGTTTACTAAATTTTTTATGCTCTACAAGATAGGGTAGGCGTCATATTTGCTGAAATTCTTAGCAAGGCTGTTTTCACATAAATTGTTTTTTTAAGATTGAAGCTTTAATATGCATTTTAGTGCAGAAATTTATATTATAAAAATTGTAGAGAGTTTAAAATACTACAACTTTTATTTCAAACATTTTTTTGTATAACGCTTAGTTTAGCGGTAATTAGCGATTTTCCGGTGTTTTCCCGCGAAAATGTGTGAAAAATAATTTTTTTAAGATTTCGGCTTTAGATTTAGGCATTTTATTACAAAAAAATATATAATCAAATTTATAGGAAATTAAAAGATCTACAACTTTTATTTAAACCATTTTTCTGTACAGAGCCTAGTTTAGCGTGAAAGAGTAATTTTCCGTATTTTTGAGCCAAACTGAGGTCTATTTTCATTTTGCGTCTTTCACTCATGATTGAAATAAGGTTATGTTTTTTGTTTATTTCTAATGTTTTATTATTAATGTTAGGTTATATTGGTCGTTATTTGCATTGGTAAGTGAAAGTTGTGTGAGTGTTTTCACACCAAATTTTTTCACATGTAATGTTATTCTTTTACTAGTAGCAATGGAGTGATTTTTCTGTGTTTTGTGTGTTGCAGCTGTTTTCCAAATTATCCAGAGCATCAGATTAGCATAACATGGCGACGATGACTATGATAATGGTACTGATGATGGTGTAACCGCTGCAATAAAAACAATGAACATGTCGTCGATCGGCCAACGTAAATCAATGTAATACCATCGTCATTATCATCAATCATCAGTCATTTAAATTTCATCATGATGTGTCACAGATGTACATTACCATTACAATAATTACCATCATTCATTCTCTTGATATAACTGTGTAGCCATCCGTTTGTTTATAAATAAAACTCATTGAATTAAACAAAAATAAAATTCATAGTTGTATATTTATGTGAGAGGAATTAATTATTTTATTTGTTCGTTTTTATTTTTAAAGGTTGTAATTGCACAGTTATAAATAAAAGCACAAAAGTCTTTAAATCGCTAACGTGCTACTTTTTTATTCTTTTTATTTATTGTAAAATAATTTTTTTTTAAATTTATAAATTTTGTAGCACAGGACTTAAATTTTTTAAATGTGGGTAATTTTTTTTTGTAATTATACATAATCATAGTTATATATTTTTATTGTATAAAAATGTGCTTTAAAGTTTATTTTTATATATTTTTCTATTTATTTATTATTTATTATCATTATTATATATAAAAAAAGGTTAAATTACGCTCAAGTATTATTGTTATACGAAAAAAATATGGATGAAAATTTTTAAATAATTTCAAAAGAAAATTTTATAATATATTGATATCCTGTTGGATGGGTCGTGTACATATTTTAAAGCACTGATTTTAAAATTGGTATTCAAAAATCCTCTCGTATTTGTGTGTTAATTTATTATTTTTCTGTTGGGCACTTTCGATTACATACACATTGTTTATCATACGGTATTTTAAATTATAATTGTATATTGACAAATTATTGATTTAATCATTCCATTATTGTTTAAACAATTATAATAATGTGAGTCGGTGTAATTAAATAACAATGTTTATACTTTTGGATTATTATTATTTTATGTGACCTTGTCTCATGTTTTGGTTATAAATGTTTTTGTCATTAAGCTCTATTGTTGAAACTTATATACAAGAAATTACTCATTCTTTTATTAATTACAAGATTGATGAATATCTTCTACCAGGTGTTTGGAAAGTTGCTGTGCACTTGAATTAGGGAAGTGAAATGATAAACTTTCTTAACACTTTTGAGTACTGGGATTTAAAATGTGGCTGTTTATAGTATGCTGGCCATTTTTGTCTATATTTAAAAGTTATAAAAATAAAACTATTGGGACTTTTAAAATAATTTTTTCATGACTGGAAACATTAGATTTTCTAGTTTTCAATGGTATTCAAGGTGTGGCTATTAAATAACGAGACTGATGTAAAAGTTTTACTTTTATTTTATACATAATCACTTATTGTCACTTTCAATATACACTCCTCTATCCCTACAACGCTCCATGCGAATTTTCCATTGTTGGAAACACTGCTGGAAGTCATCTTCTTTCAGCTCCTTCAGGACACGTGCTGCTAAAAATGTTTGTACTTACACTGTACACAATTGAAAATGACACAAATTTTTTGGAAACTATAATAACATGTATGTGATGAAATGTGGTTTTTTACTTATGATCCAGAAACGAAGCGCCAATCCATGCGCTGGAAGAGCCGAACTTCACAGAGAGCCAAAAAAGCTCGAATGAGCAAGTCAAAATTTAAAGAAATTATCGTTTTTTTTTATATCCATGGGATTATGTACCTTCACTGGGTTCCTGAAGGTCAAACAATTAATCAATATTACTACCTTGAGGTACTTTCTAAACTACATCATAGAGTAAGGAAAAAACGCCCCGAAATGTGGAAGGACAAATCATGGGTTCTCCACCAAGACAATGTGCCAGCTCATTCCGTTTTATCTTTCAAGAGGTTCCCAGCAAGTACAGCATCTCAGTGTTAGAACATCCACCTTATTCACCAGATCTTGCATCATATGACTTTTACCTGTTCCCTAAGGTGAAATCTGCATTTAAAGGGACAAGATTTGAGTCTGTGGAAGCTGTAAAAGAGAAAGCAGCACCTGTCCTGAAGGAGGTGACAGAAGATTACTTCCAGCACTGTTTCCAACAATGGAAAATTCACATGGAGCATTGTAGGGATAGAGAAGGAGTGTCTATTGAAGGTGACAATAAGTGATTATGTATAAAAAAAATTTTGTTTATGTCAGTCTCGTTATTTAATAGCCACACCTCATATTATACGTTTTAAATTTATTTTATTAAAGAAAAAAGTACTATCACCTTTTCACAGCACATTTGTAAATTACAAGAAATTTTTACTAGATTCGTATATTGTCCACATAATTTATTTACGCAATATTATACACTTTTTATATATAATAATACTCATAAACAAAACATTTATTTACACTTTTATATTATAATATAATTCTAAATTGCATCATCTGACTATATTCTCGAATCCATGTTGATAAATAACCCAAAACACACAATGTAACCTCAAACTTTACTTTTCATTGTAGTTTAATAGAATACTAATATAGTAGCACTCTTAACGGTGTATGTATGTACTAAAATGATACTAGATTCAGAATAAACGAATGGACCATCAAATGACGTGATCAGCACTCAGTGTTTAAAAATATTACTTAAACAACTGCAGTATTATTATGTCATTATTGGATTGTTCATAAAAGGTGTTGGAAATTATCTCCTTTGGCATCAATACAGCATTTCACTTGTTTCAATTGTTTTCAAACACTAACTCGCAAACAGTGATTCCTTGAATGCATACCATTATTACGGTTTTTAGTTTGTTGTATGTGGTTTGTTGCAATATTTGTTTTCCACAAACAGTGATATTGGAAGAATATGGATTCTTCTGATTGAGTTGGAATTTGATGCTTTTTTGGATCTGTCCCGTAAAACAATTTATATGGTTATGCAAGTAGGAGGTGTTAATTAGAGGGGTAATAAATCCCCCATAAAAAGTAATTGGGAGAGTCAGATCAGGCGATCTTGCAGGTCACAAATTTCTGGAAATGATTCATTCACCAAAGACATTACGCAAGAAAGCCGTTGAAATGTGTTAGACGTGTGTGTTGTGGTGCCATCTTGTTGGAACCATCTTAATGATTTCCACTTCTGTTAATTGAGTAATGAATTTTGCTAAAATCTCAGTACGATGATAATCACTATTGACTATATTTTCAAAAAAAATTTGTTCCAGAGGGCAAACTGTGAAAAAATGCAATTAATATGAAGCAATTACTGCACAGTAACTTTCTGAACTCTGTATTTTTAACAAACTTTTATTCTCCTTAATCTTGCTTTAATTATCTTCTGATGTAATCTTGTTATTTATTTGTTTTTAAAAGGAATAAGAAATAAGAGTTGAATTAAGTGTTGTCTTATGGATGAAATTCTGTTTACAAAGAATTCTTTGTTAAACACAGAGAAAGCACACAGTGTAAACTTAGAACGGTTAAGTGACAAACAGTTTTATAGAAACTATTGAACCTCACTCACTGTGCTTCAAAGCAAACTACATTTAAATTGTTGAACTTCTCAACTAGCATTCGAAACAGGAATATTGTTGATATCAAAGTAGAGAGGTAAACAAAGTAGATAGTTAACTTCGTGCTTAATCCCACGTAATTTGTTGCCATGAGTCAGTCCATTCCACCTGCCAGGAATCAAGAGCCAGTAGAGATGAAATTTCACAGAAGTATAACAGGAAAGATGGTGAGTGAGAAAAAGGGTGGAGGATAACAGATTGAAGTGGATGGGGCGTATAAACAGAATGAAATCTAGGGTGCCATGTTGCCATTCCCCTTACCACTCGTGCTCTTTCAAGCATTACGCATTCCTCTACCACATAAGCACATTATGGATGACTGTATTCGATAAGATTTATGTAAGAAATAACACAAGATAAGTTCTCAGACAGTGGATGTTTGTTACTAAACGAATGTTTATAGTTTATTAGTGATTACTGTTGCTGAAAAAATCAAATAAATATATTGATTTTTACTTTCTCTTGCCTATATGAATAGGAAGGAAAGTATTGTTATCATGTCAATTTTTCGAAATCGAGTTTTCACCGAATCTACACATTTTCAGACCCCCTGAACCCAAAAAACATGTTTTCAGCGATTGGTCTGTGTGTGTATACAGAATATCTCAAGAACAGAACATCATACGAACTTGAAACTTAAGTTACATACCACTACCGGACCCGACGGACATTTTCGTTAAAATCGGTCAACCAGAAGTAGTAGTTATTCATGTAACTTTTCACTTTTTTGCAATTTTCTCAAAAACTGGTCCTACAATTTTTTTAAAAATCTCCTGGTTTACTAATTTTTTTATGCTCTACTAGATAGGGTAGGCATCATGTTTGCTGAAATTCTTGGTGAGGGTGATTTCACGTAAAAAAATTATTTTTTTTAAGATTGCGACTTCAATATGCATTTTAGCGCAAAAATGTATATAATAATAGTCGTAGAGAATTCAAAATCCTACAACTTTTATTTTAAACATTTTTTTGTATAACGCTTAGTTCAGCAGTAATTAGCGATTTTCTGCTTTTTTCTCTCGAAATCGTGTGAAAATAATTTTTTTAAGATTTCGGCCTTAGTATGCATTTAACGACAAAAGTGTATATAATAAAATTTATAGGAAATTAAAAGAAATACAACTGTTGTTTCAAGCATTTTTCTCTACAGAGCCTAGTTTAACGTAAAAGAGTGATTTTCCGTATTTTTAAGCTAAACTGAGGTTGATTTTCATTTTGCGTCTTCCACTCATGATTAAAATAAGGTTATGATTTTTGGGGTTAGTTTTTTGTTTATTTCTAATGTTAGGTTATATTGGACATTATTTGCATTGGCAAGAGAAAGTTGTGTGAGTGTTTCACACCAGATTTTTGTAAATAAATAAGTGAACTAACCTAACCACTACATCACATTAATAGGTTACCAGAAGTCATACCTAATGGCAGAGCTTTGTTGTTTGCTGATGATACTTCAGTAATCAGTAATAGTTTACTGGTAGATGCTCTTGAAGTAAATACACATGTTAACATAAGAGTCCGTAGTGCAGTTCTTGAATCAAATGTTATTAACAGTTAATGGGAAAAAGTGTCAGTACTTGCAGTTTAAAAATAAACATAACGTTAAAGAAAGTAGAGAAGTGGATGTATTTATTCATAATAATAGTTTAGAGCATGTAGAAACAGTGAAGTTCCTGGGCGTATCTAGATAGATCTTAGTCTTGGGACTTCTATACCAATCAAGTTTGTAGTAAAATATCATCGGGGGTATTTGCACTAAAACAAATTCCCAAATTAAATGATAAAAAATTACTAATGGCAGCTTATCATGGCCTCATTCTGTCTCATATCCGTTATGGTATTTTAGTATGGCGTAATTCTAGCATGAGTAATATGAATAGGGTTTTTAAAACTCAAAAGAAAGCTATTAGGTGTATGGTGGGAGCTAACCAGCTAACCTAATGCAGGCCAATATTTAAGGAGCTTAAATTGCTTGCAGTTCCCTGTCTCTACATTTTTGAGGTGATTATGTATGTTAGGCAAAATAATTTTATGCAGAATTTCAATGTTCACAATCATAACACGAGAAACAGGAATGATTATTATGTGGCTAATCACTCCACAAAATTGTTTGAACAAAAACCTACTTATGCAGGGAGAAAATTCATAAATAAATTACCCCAATCTTTAAAGTGTTGTGAGGATTTGAACTCCTTTAAAAAAAATCTAAAAAATTAATTGATCGGTGAAAATTTTTATAGCGTACAAGAATTTCTTTCTTGATAGTAGTGATACATTGTGTGATTCTTATATGTATTTCAGGTGTTATATCTGACGACATGTCCTATACTCCTCCTGGAGTCTCCAGGGCGCAAAAAAAAAAAAAATCACCCTGTACAATAAATAGGTGTATGTATGCCTGTAACAAGAGAAACTGTATTTTAAATAGTGGAATACATGTAACAGAAAAGATACTACACTACTACTAGTGAATCTTAGGAAAGTTTAAGAAAATACACATAATTTTGATTGATCTGACTAGGCAAGTTTTACTAACATAATACATAATTGAACATACTGTGCTAATAAATAGTAACAATAGTGCATTAACAAGATTATACATTTATATTTTTAACAGACACACAGACGCACATATCAATATAAACTAATATAAATTAATAATACAATAAAAACAGCTAGCAATATAATAGTATAATACATATAGTACAATATTTATAAATATTATGTGATAAATTTAACTATGATGATGAATATGAAAAGTATACTGTCAGTAGAACAGCCAGACAAAACACGATTGAAATAGCACTTAGTAAAAACCTATGCTGCAGAGATCTTGCTATCATTCCGTTTATAATACGTGTACTTCTATTCAGTTCAGCATCTGTATCTCGTAACTAAAACAAAAAGACATAACATATTACACTCATTAAAAATACATACATTTTCATGAAGGCATAGATTTTTTTACCATCTATCATTTTCTTATGTCCATCACATCCAGATGTCGGAAACTACAAGAGATAGCAACAAACTATTTTCAGACTCATAATCTACACAAAGTTAGTGGATTGGGTTTGAAGTTCCGGTTTCGACCGGAAGTGGCCCAAAAATGGAAGTCAAGAAATCAAAGTTAAAATTTGGAAACAAAATTAGTGTCATTCGATTCTTCTTAAAGAGTGGATGCAGAAATCATTGGGTTTGACGTTCCAGTTTCGACCAGAAGTGGCCCAAAACCGTTAGTCAAGACATCAAAGTTAGAATTTGGAAACAAAAATACAGTAGAATCTCGGTAGTCCGGCCGTGCAGTAGTCCAGCAACTCCAGTAATCTGGCTCTTACAATATTAGGCCTAAAAGTATGAAACCCCATCCAGGACAGGTTTTAGTAAAAGATTTAAATTGAATTAGGGAAATCAACTCGACCTAATTACGGCGGATTTAATATAACATGTAGGCTATGTTTAGGATTTGATTAAAGAAATGAATACGCAGACCTTAATTATTGTTAAATGAAATAATTTTTGGCCTTTTATCCAAAACCCAGAACTGGGCCATACTCTATACTTCATGCTGAAGAGAATGAAATGTAATTCTCAGAACACGAGCACCCCCACACCGCACTAGGCGATGTCAATAACCAATAATTATGTTTAGTACAATGACTACAGAAGTACTCAGCAAACCTTTTTTAATTAGTTAATTTAATTTAAAATCGTATAGAAATCGACGCATAATCATTTTTGTTTAAATTTATATTTTAAAGTTCCAAAATTCCAACACATCCATTAATTCGGCACCCTCTCGGTCCTGAACAGGCCGGACTACTGAGATTTTACTGTACTGTTATTAGATTCCTTTTGAAGAGTGGATGCAGAAATCATCAGGTTTGAAGTTCTGGTTCCGACTGGAAGTCAAGAAATCCAAGTCGGAATTTGAAAACAAAAATAGTGTCATTCAATTCTTCTTAAAGAGAGTAGCATTTTATAAAAGCTAAGAGGGCTTGATCCCATTATGAGGAAGGATAACCCCGACTTAAGTGAACACGCAGTGTAACTTCTGTGCCCAACTCCTCTACTTTGGAAAAAATCTGGTGTGAAACACACACAACTTTCTCTTGCCAATGCAAATAATTAACAATACCACCTAACATTAGTAATAAAATATTAGATTTAAACAAAAAAACTAACCTCAATAAACATAACCTAATTTTCATCATGAGTGAAAGATGCAAAATGAAAATCTACCTCAATTTGGCTTAAAAATATGGAAAATCACTCTTTCATGCTAAACTAGGCTCTGTAGAGTACAGTACATTTTTTTTTTTTTTTTGGTTTAACGTCCGACTGTTCTGCAATTACTGCTAATGCATAGTACAGTACAGAGTTCAGTACATATGTACTGAAAAGAAAAGCCTAAAACAAGTCATGCCTTTAATTAACCCTAGAGAGCTGGCAATCATCAATTTTGAAACGATGTTACCACTTTTTGACTCGGTGACAGAAAGACTCATCCAGTGTAGGCCTAATTCCTGGAAACTTTACTGTTTATACGTGTTATTTAATAATAATTGAATAATAACAGTAAACAATACGGTTTAAAACTTACTCTGTTTCTTGCCCTATGTATAGTTTCCCTCTGTGTATGTAAATCCCTTAATACTTGATTGCCAATGTCTTCTGTTTCTAAAAGTACTTGATACCCCGCTACTAGGTGTTTACCAGTTCGTTCTATCCTCTCAGAGTTATCAAGCAACCTTTGTTTCTGTTCTTCATTTATACTAACATGTTGACTGTACAAACTATCAGATGTATCGGATCTGTAAGACATACCAACTCCATCTGAAACAACAAAATGCATCCATTAAAAATACTCTAAAATTTCAAATTGATCTCAAAAGAACACAAATAGCAAAGCAACGAGGTTTGTATATTAAAAATCTGGTGTGAAACACTCGCACAACTTTCTCTTGCCAATGCATATAATGACCAATATAACCTAACATTAGTAATAAAACATTAAAAATAAACAAAAAAACTAACTTCAAAAAACATAACCTTATTTTAATCATGAGTAAAAGATGCAAAATTAAAATCGACCTCAGTTTGGCTTAAAAATATAGAAAATCACTCTTTCACGCTAAACTAGGCTCTTTAGAGAACAATGCTTTAAATAAAAGTTGTAGGTCTTTTAATTTCCTATAAATTTGATTCTATACACTTTTGCTGTAAAATGCATACTAAGGCCTAAAAGTTAAAAAAAATCGATTTTTCACACGTTTTCATAAGAAAAAAAATCAGAAAATCGCTAAACTAAGCGTTATACAAAAAATTGTTTGAAGTTGTAGGATTTAAAATTCTCTACATTTTTTATTATAAAATTTTTTGCGCTAAAATGCATATTAAAGCCGTAATCTTAAAAAAACAATTTTACGTGAAAACAGCCTCACCAAGAATTTCAGCAAACATAGCGCCAATCCTATCTTGTAGAGCATAAAAAATTTAGTAAACCAGGCGATTTTAAAAAAAATTATAGGACCAGTTTTTGAGAAAATAGCAAAAAAGTGAAAAATTACACGAATAAACTACTACTTCCAGTTGACCGATTTTGATGAAAATGTTCATGTCGGGTTCGGTAGTGGTATCTAACTTTCAGTTTCAAGTTTTAAGTTCTTTCCTGTGTGTGGGTTTTTAAAAAAATGAAGAAGTAATTACAATAATAATTACATCAATTGAGGAAAGAAGTGTATGTTAATTGAACATGGTACCACTGTTTTCCCAATTACACATCTATGCTGTGGCAGTAGTAAACCTCAGGTGCACCCTTGCACAATCTATTAGAATGCGTTGTTTGTCTCAAAGCAGAATTAATGCATAATATAATATATACGGCTTAGGTTAACTATTTCATAACATAATGTTTGAAGACAGTTATTAAATTATTATCACCTTCATATCTTAAAAACAGTATTACAATCATTATTTTTTATGCTAGACTTATTTCCCCCCTTGCCTTTTTCTGTGAAGGTGCATTTTCCTAATGAATGAGCGGGTGCACCAACCAGGTGGCCAGTGAGCCTGTGTTTATGACATTTTCACCCCAAACGAGGAAGCAACTAAACCACACTTTTTACCTGTTGACCTAAAAATCAGAATGATTGCTAACAATAAGTAATTTAAACTTACCGTCATGTTCAATTAGATTAGTTTTAGCTTTTGAGAATTCAAGTTCTAATCGTCTTAGTTCTGCCTTATAACTTTCAATCCTAGTTTTTATTTTTGGTTGATCAGACTGTTTCATATCATGAACCTCAAGTCCCATTTGTTCCAGCTATAAAAACATAATTAATTTAAGAATTTTTTTTAAAAAGGAATATATTCATTTACATATATGAGGTGTGGCTATTAAATAACAAGACTGACGTAAAAGAATTTATTTTAATTTTATACATAATCACTTATTGTCACCTTCAATATACACTCCTTCTCTATACCTACAACGCTCCGTGTGAATTTTCCGTTGTTGGAAACAGTGCTGGAAGTCATCTTCTGTCAGCTCCTTCAGAACACATGCCGCTTTCTCTTTTACAGCTTCCACAGACTCAAATCTAGTCACTTTTAATGCAGATTTCACCTTAGAGAACAGGCAGAAGTCACATGGTGCAAAATCTGGTGAATAAGGTGGATGTTCTAACACTGATATACTGTACTTGGCTAGGAACCTCTTGACAGATAACTCGTAATGAGCTGGCGCATTGTCTTTGTGGAGAACCCATGATTTGTCCTTCCACATTTCAGGGCGTTTTTTTTCTTACTCTTTGACGTAGTTTAGAAAGTACCTCACGGTAGTAATATTGATTAATTGTTTGACCTTCAGGAACCCAGTGAAGGTACACAATCCCATGGATATAAAAAAAAACAATCATCATTGCTTTAAATTTGACTTGCTCATTTGAGCGTTTTTGGCTCTCGGTGAAGTTCAGCTCTTCCAGTGCATGGATTGGCGCTTAGTTTCCGGATCATGAGTAAAAAAACCACGTTTCATCACATGTTATCATTTCCAAAAAATTGGGTAATTTTCAATCGTGTATAAAGTGTCAGTACAAACATTTTTGAGCGGCACATGTCCTGAAGGAACCACTTGGTTGGTGCACCCTCTCATTCATTAGGAGAATGCACCTTCACAGAAAAAAGCAAGGGGGAAATAAGTCTAGCATAAAAAATAATGACTTCCAGCACTGTTTCCAACAATGGAAAATTCGCATGGAGCGTTGTAGGGATAGAGGAGTGTATATTGAAGGTGACAATAAGTGATAATGTATAAAATAAAAATAACATTTCTTACAACGTCAGTCTCGTTATTTAGCCACACCTCGTATAACATTAAATACTCATCAATATTAACCACCCCTTAGCGTCCACTGCTCAACGTAGACCTCCTTTAATGCTATCCACTCTGCCCTACTACAAGCTCTCAGCATTCTGTCACCAGCCACTCTTCTAACATCATCGGTCAAACATCTGGGAAGTCTTCCCCTGCATCACCTGTCTCCATTTAAGAAGTCTCTTTCTCCATCCCTCATCTCCCATAATTGGGTGTCTGGGTCATCTGAGCCACATGACTTACCCAATTCCACTTTAATAGCAGAATCTGTGTAACAACATCAGTGCAACCAGTTCTTTGACACAAATCTTCATTACTAATATAGTCTCGTAATGACACAACAAGCATTGATCTTTTAATTGTTCATTGCATTACTAAGCTTCTTAGCAGACGCAATGGTCAACACAAATGTTTCACCTTCATGGGTCATATCTGGCAGCACATACTGGTTGAAAACTTTTAATTTTAAACAGATCAACAGGCAAAATCAAAATCAACAGATCAAAAGCTGCCTAGAGTAGTTATCCTAATGGTAATTCAATTTTGTGATCGAGATTGGTGTATTTATCGACCACAGCCACCACATTTTTGCAGACATAAATTTGCTCATATGCAACTAAATTTGTCACACATTTAGTTTTATAAAAAAAATTTATCTTCAAGCCTACATACTAAAAATTGTTTTTAAATAAATCAAATTATTGGTTTATATACAACTATTTTACCCATAACCAAAAGGTCTGCCCATAACAGACAGGTGGAGTGTCAAATTATTTACACTCAATCTGTTTGTTGCAGGGCTAAAATAAATAGTTCTGTTTCTTTTCACATGTTCAGCCAATTAAATGACTGAATCATTTAAGAACAGAAGAGGTAGAGGTGTAAAAGACACTAATCAGAGTTATCTCCTCTGAAAGTAATGAATTTCATTATACAGCCAGACCCGGTGATGAATGAAGTGAAGGTGTCATTTACAGAGCGGAAAATATGTGCTTTTCAGAGGGCCTGGCATGCTGATAAGTGTACTTTTCCACTCAGTGAGGAAGGCATGGTAAATCACCTCACTCCTCGTTTTACTTAGTAAAACCTCTACAGGTTCAAACCAGCCTTTCGGCTGATGACCTAAACAACAACAACCAAAAGGTGGAGTGTTAAATTATTTACACTCTATCTGCTAGTTCCAGGGCTACAAAAAATAGTTCTGGTTCTTATCACATATATGACTGAAGAATTTAAGAACAGAAGAGACATAGGTATAAAAGACACTAGTTAGTTATCTCCTCTGAGAGTAATGAATTTCATTATTTAGCCAGACCCTTTTGTGAATGAAGTGAAGGTATCGTTTGCAGGGTGGAAATTAAATGCTTTACAGAGGGCCTGGCATGCTGATAAGTATACTTTTACACTAAGTGAGGAAGGCGTTGGTAAAACATCTCACTACTTGTTTTACTTAGTAAAGCCTTCAGAAGTTCAAACCTCTGAACTTTCGGTTGATAACCGAAACAACATATGACTACTATCAACACCATCACTCGTTTTGTGAGATCTATCACTCACAACACTGCTAGATACAGCACAAAAATATGAAAAGTAAATTACGTGCAACTATAACGTAATATACTTGCAAATGTACTCGTAAGGTAAGCTGCAAATACCGTGCGTTCGGAAAGTCGCTGTGCACTGGAATTGTGACTATGGATTTATGAAAATATGTATAAAGAAATGACTAAGCATTTTGGAAAAAAATTTATTCAATACCTTAATTACATTGTTAAACCGTGATTACATTGTTTATAGAAGGTGTTCGAAATGACCTCCATTGGCATCAATACAGCATTGCACTCGTTTCATTTTGTTTGCAAACACCTTTCGCAACTGAAGAACAGTGATTCCTTGAATGTATGCCGTTATTGCGGCTTTAAGTTCGTCAATCGTGTGTGGTCTGTTCCGATACACAGTTTGTTTCGCCGCACCCCATAAAAAGAAATCGGGGGGGAGTCAGATCAGGAGATCTTGCAGGCCACAAATTCTTTGAAATTATTCGTTCACCAAACACGTTGCATAACGTTTTATACAGTTGCGAAAGGTGTTTGCAAACAAAATGAAACGAGTGCAATGCTGTATTGATGCCAATGGAGGTCATTTCGAACACCTTCTATAAACAATGTAATCACGGTTTAACAATGTAATTAAGGTATTGAATAAATTTTTTTCCAAAATGCTTAGTCATTTCTTTATACATATTTTCATAAATCCATAGTCAAAATTCCAGTGCACAGCGACTTTCCGAACGCACGGTAGAAGGTATACCCAGACAACTCTCTCTGCCAGTTTAAATTAAACACGCTATAATTCTGAACATAGTGAAAAAATTAAAGAATGAAATTTCTACGTTGTAAATTACATGTAGAAAATTTTACAAGCAGATACACGTAATTCACTGCCACATACAAATTTAAATGACACCCTTTCAAAAAATTCATTTAATTACCAGTTCCTTGACTTCTTCAATAAGTTTATCTAACTCTGTTATCACATGTCTTCTATCAGCTGAAACAGGACAAGAAGAATACATAAATTAGACTACTGAACAGAAAAATTTCACAAATTAATTAATTAAGATTTCTAATGAAGAAAGACATAAAAAACAAACTTAAGAAAATTTTAAATTAACAACTCACATTTGATTCAGTAAGACATCATTGGCTGTTGAAGAAGGAACAAAATAGGTAGTTCCAAAAAGCTTGAAATTAAGAACTATTAGTTCAAAATTTTCATATATTTAAATGATTGTTTTTTCAGTCTTTCTAATAGAACAAAAATGGCATACCTTATAAGTTTTCAGAGTAAAAACATTTAAAGCACTTTACTTTTGTTTAGATCTACACTAAATACAACATGAGAAAAACAGAGTGGCGCAAAAGTCACTAGACACTAAGTAAAAAATAATTATAATTATAAAATAAATACAATAATTTTAATCTTCCATAATGTAGGTATTACAAAATATTGATAATTTTGCCTAGTCACATTATGGACATGTTTGAAAATTAAGTGTTACCTGGACTCATAGACATTATGCTCAAAACATCTAAGACATTTACTTCAAACATGATGGCACTTCACAACATTATGCCACAGCAATCTGCTATTATTTAAATGAGGCATTTGACAGAAAAGTGATTGGTCGATGGACAGATACTGACAAGTCTCCACTTTTGACAGGTTTTATGCTGATGGGTTTATTTCATTTGAGATATCATCAACGATTTAGTTTATTCTAGAAAGTCAAATAATATTGAAGAACTAAAAGGTTACATTTATGACGAATTCCATAATTTGTACAGCGATACAGATCTTTGCCATAGTGTGTAACAGTGTACACAAAACAGTTCAAATTGTAATAATAAAGATTAAAATAAATTAGAGCATAAAAAAATAATTGTACGTATTGTCTAATAAATAGAAATTCAGTAGGCCAACTGTACTTTTTAAAACAAGTATCAAGTGACTTTTGCACCTCTGTATATTGCCAAACAGGAAATTTGGTTTAAAATTCACAAAATTTTACTGATCATCTTTCACTTCAGTAATGAAAACTAAAAGTTACACTGCCACAAACAAAGCAAGTGCATACAGTGAAAAATTTCAATAACATATTGCAATGTATTCATAATAAAATGAATGGCATGTATTGTGTTTTATTGACATACTGCACAAGTACAAACTCTACGCACTAGAGCCCAAAGTGACGTAATTGGTTTTTCAAGTATATTATATTAAAAATTTTTAAATGTAGTTATAAAAAGTGCTTAAAACAACTCCTAGAAAGTACTTTTTAATACTATTATGTTCATAATACAGTTTTTTTAACATTGTACGTAATTTTCATTAATCTGACAAAGTAACTCTAATCTTTACAAAAATTAACTTAAAATATCCCTCTTTCTTTTAACTATGAAATCTTTACAACAGTGGTAACAGCAAGTGCTGAAACTCCTAATGGTGTCAACCATACAGCAATTGAAAATCCTTCAATACGCCCATTAATTAATTACCTTTCTGTCACCATTGGCCTCTTTCATAAAAAAAAATACGCTCCACATACAACAAAATTATAACTTTCACAAACTAAGAAAAGTAAAAGATCCACATTAGTACTAATACTTACACACGGGTGAATTTGATAATTTTCCAATCTTGGAAGTTATATCAGCTGTCAAAACTGCATACTGTTGTTCATAAACATCTATGAGGACTGCCATGGTTAAATTATAAGCAAATAGAAATATTTAAATTAACTAATTTAGTTCTGCTAACCTCAAACATACTTTTACGTCAAAAACATAGCTAATGTAGGGGGATTGGTGTCTGCAGCCAAACTACCTGTCAAACATCCAAGGAGAATGCACATGGAGTGACGTGTTTACAAACGCTTTAAGCATTAGCAATCTCTTTGCTTTTCATTTTCGACAAAAGATAAACAGAAAACTTGTTATAAGCATAACAAGTTATTTATTTTCATAGTTTCAACACAGTCTGCTAACATATGAAAATATTTTCTTATTTCGTTTCCAGCTGTTTACGTGGATATGAAAATCGTTCATTAATTTCAGTGCATTGATCACAACTTTTTCCTGGATAAGATGACGCGTCGGCGAATGAAAGGTGTTTCGAAAATTACAGTTTTTTTATGATCAGATGCTTTTCAATAAATTAACCGTTACTCTCAAGTCTGACTCATATTGAGTATATTAATTTTATTAGTAACTTAAAAACTACGACCGCCGAATTTACGTAACAGAAGTAAACTAATTCCGGCTCGCTGAAAAAGCACGCATCGCAAACACCGTTTATTTTTGTACCTCGAATAGTTAGCGAAAAAGCTGCGTAAAAATCTATACAGCCCATACATACGTATGGGCTGTGAGGAAGGGAAGAGAAAATATGACAGTGCTGCCAACCTCAACAGTGCGAAACTACTCGTACATTTCACTACCGTGCAGTTTCTACATACATTTTGTAAGCTGTGGTTAAATCCGAGAAAATTTTCTTCATAAACCTTATAAGAAATAAATCTGACCTGTAATACTGCCTATAGCTTAATTACACGACTAGAAATGTTTGATTTACTGTAATTACCAACTACCTTATTCCATTGGAACAAATTTTCAACGAATGATTAGCCTTCTTTACGATCGCTGTCACCAGCGTCTTCCCTATCAGTCTCACTAGTCTACCTAACCGCTTCCTTTTTTCAACAACTATTTTCAACAAAATTGTTGAAGAATAGCTTCTTTACGTCTTCAATTTCCTTGTTTATTTTTCGAATTGTGGAAAGAGAAACATCACAGTAGTTAGCCACGTCACATCATTTTATTACACTGAATATTAGATTTCGTTTAGCATTGTGAATAGTCTGCCCACATTTTCGAGAAACTAACATTTCTGTTTACGGTAACAAACAGTTATATTCGAACAGTTAACCTACAAAAGGTTCCGCGATATATTGTACGTACTGTATAGGCTATGCTCTGGGTATAGTATAAGTTGTTATGTTTGTGTACTGAAATTTAAGCAGCTGCACATGCGCACTGATGCTGTTTTCCCTTTTCCCCTCGTTGCAAACAAGGGCAAACTCGTGACTGAAGTGATTATAACAGACTTTCGCACGCTCACAAAATGTTCTCACTATAGGTAATAGGTACCACAGTACAGATAGCAGTAAAAAAGTGTTAAGTGCAAGTATATCACATGATTGTCGGATTTGATTTAAGTATAGATATCGGTTAAATTAAATAAAAATTACTAATATAAATATTGATAAGATTAGAATAGTGATCAACTATCAATAATAGTGTGGTATTTAAAAAAAAGATTTTATTTAGGTTTACCACCCATGAGTCAATGAGTTTAAATGAATAAATTAAATAAATACTGCAAAATCCCTTCACGTAACTATCAAACTCCGACATGGTGATTGCCCACCAGTATACATAGACAATGAACCTCTCACAAAAACAGATACGGTCAAGTATCTCGGTCTGACTTTTGATAAACGACTAACTTGGAGCACACATATCAAACGGAAACGTTTATTACTGAATTCCCGACTTCTATATTCCCTACCTCACAAACGATCAAAATTACCAATGGCACAAAAATTACGCATATATTGTTTTCTTTTGAAACCTATATGGACCTACGGGTCCCAAATTTACGGTTCAACCAAACCCTCTAACTTGCAACGAATTCAACCATTCCAGTCAAAAACATTACGCCTTTTAGCAAAAGCACCTCTTTACGTAAGCAACAAAACCTTACATACAGATTTGAAAACAGCACTTGTACAAAATTCCATCAAATAACTATACACTTTCGTTCACCTTCCATTTACCTGATAATTCCCCTAGACACCTTAAAAGACGCTGGAGTAGAGACCTGCTAATTTGATACACAAATTTCATTTTTGGGGAGGCACCAATGGGGGCCCTACCATGCCTATCATGTCATTTACATTATTATCATAATCATCACATTTGCTTGTAAAATTTTACAGTTTTAAATAAAAAATTAAAGAGAAAAAAAATTGTAAATTGTTTAATTTTGTTAAGTGATGCAGGACACCATCTTCCGTGTGTGAGTAGTGCGCGGATTTTTTTAAACGTCCAACTGTTTTGCAATTACTGCTAATGCAGACGGTGAATGATGAAATGATTTTGTTGTAACGTATGAAAATATGCCGTGTCCGAGTACTGGGATGAGCGCACTCATCTAGTGAATGCGCCATGTAGTCCGCTTCTATTGTTTCAGAGCCGCCAGTCCGACGTTTTTAATCTATGAATATACAGGGCGTTTCAAAATGTTCTTCGGGGTTACGAAAATTCCCTACAAAAAAACTATTCCACTTACCTAAATGAAAGTTGTACGTGCAGATGCAGGGATTCAAACAGTTTTTTTTAACATCTATAAATGTTCAATGTGTGCTCCTTTGGTGACACGGCATACGTCAACACGAAAGTCTAGCTCTTGCCAAACACGCCCTAACATGTCTCTTTCGATAGAGTTGACCGCATTGATTATGCGATCCTTCAGCTCAGCGATATCGTTCGGCATTGGTGGCTTGAAGACCTTGTCTTTCACATAGCCCCAGAGAAAGAAGTCACATGGCGTGAGGTCTGGTGATCTTGGTGGCCACAGCAAAAGTTGTTGGTCTTCCTCAGACGCGCGTCCTATCCAGCGTCGAGGCAGTGTTGTGTTAAGGTACCGTCGAACCTCGTTATGAAAATGGGCAGGACAACCGTCTTGCTGGAAAATGAAGTCATTTAATAGCTGAGGCATAAGCCATAATTGCAACATGTCCAGGTACGTCATGCCGTTTACTGTCGTTTCTGCAAAAAAGAACGGCCCATACACTGCCTCACGAGAGATCGCGCAAAAAACGTTTACTTTCGGAGAATCCCTAACGTGTTCCACATAAGCGTGTGGGTTTTCACTTCCCCAAACTCGCACGTTATGACGATTTACTTTGCCGCTGATATGAAACGTAGCTTCATCGCTGAAAATTATCTTCTCTAGAAAACCTTCATCCAATGACACCTTTTGCTGTAACTCTAAACAAAAATGGAGCCTACGTGTTTTATCTCCATCAGATAGATGCTGCAGTAATTGAAGATGGTACGGTTTGAATAATAAACGTTTACGGAGAACTCGCCACACTGTTGTTTTCGGAATTCCTAACTCTCTGCCGGCAGACGCAGTCGATTTTGACGGGCTGCGAATAAAACTTGCACGCACACTGTCAACACTGGCATCTGAGGTTGATGGACGACCAGTTGATTTCCGCTTGCACAAGCAACCAGTTTCGCTGAATTGTTTGTACCATGCACGAATTGAATTGTCACTTGGTGGATCCTTATGAAATTTCAACCGAAACGCACGTTGCACAGTAATTACCGACTTTGACGAGTGAAATTCTAAGACACAAAACGACTTCTCGCTTCCCGTGGCAGCCATTTTCTCTACTGTCTACACCTAGCGGGCAGACGGTCAACTAACTGCCCAGTACCCGTGGAAAAAAACTGTTTGAATTGCTCTTTCGTACAGTACTTGTTTCATTCTTGTAAGTGGAATAGTTTTTTTGTAATGAATTTTCGTAACCCCGAAGAACATTTTGAAACGCCCTGTATTTGGCGCCAGGAAGACAAATTTTTGTATTCTGACGTAATTGTACTGGAGAAGCTCTGTGTTCTAGAGTGAAGTATGTATTTGACCACTTATAGCGTAAGGGTCTATTACTGACTAGTGAAAATAATTGAAAAATAAGAATTAATATCCATTCAAATTGAAATAACTTTTTTATTTATTTTGTATTACAAACTGCTAGCAACATTGTATTGTTGGTACTACTGATTACTTCTAAAAATGTAGCGGTACGAGTTTCCTTTAACAAAAATTATTAATAACAGTAACAAATTTTTGTGTAAAGATCTATTAATTTTACGTTTTGTATTGTCTTTTCATCGCTACTACAGAACTTTACCCACATTTTCACAGAACTATTTAAGTAAATAGCGAGTTATAAAATCCAATATTAATGCTACAATGAATCAGTTAGTACTAATTTTTAAACTGATGAATAAGGCAACTTGCAAAACAAATCGTTCCACCGGAAAGACGCGAAGCTGGAATTAATTTCGAAAATGAAGTACTTATAGAAGGTATGAAAAGAAGCTGTTAAAATTGGACAGAAGGTTTTGTATAATTTGTTTACATTTTTGGATGTAGTCAAACTTCTAGTTTTAGGACTTTCTACAATGTCTTAATTTTGAGTTGATGGATGTTTGGTTGTAAACGATCAGGTTAGTTTATATCCTTCGTGGAGTTTGATAGTTACGTTCTGTCTTTGGATTGAGGATTTTCCATCTAGCTTTAGGTTATTATTTCCCTAGGTATTTAAATTGGGTGACTACTTTTATCGTTTTCTTCTACTAATCATATTTTGTTTAGTGGGAGGATGGGTTTGTTTTTCAAAGAAATTTGGAGTTCAATTTCACAGAATTTTTCTTTACCTATGTAAGTTTTTCTTTATTATATCTTCCACTAATAGAGCTTAATTGTCTTCAAAGCCTAGACAGTTTAGTTTTATTACTTTTTGTACCCAATTCTCTTATTCTCCATACATTTCTCATAATGAATGTCACACAATTGAAATTATTTTCATTCAAAAATAAATCTTTATAAAGCACCTGCAGTTTGAAATTATTTCTATTTTATATAATGAATTGGTACCAATGAATTTTTCTAATAAATTTCACTAACCTTCTTTTTAAACTGCATCAACTTTAACTTTACTTACATGTGTTTTGGTGGATCCACCATCACCAGAGTAAATAACATAATTTAAACTAAAATTTTTTAAATTCATTTAAAATCTATAGAAGATGATACTCCTTCAGTCATTTGTATAAAACTGATTTTAAATTAATTTTCTCTAATTTATCCCCTCTCATATTTACTGTAGATAGCAGCAGCAGTCAATATCACTTCATTCCTAAATTTGACCTGTTCGTTCAAAATGTCCTGCCTTTGCTCTTTTAAATATTTATAAATATGGAACATCTCATATTTTTCAATTTTTTTTTATTTTCCATATTATATTGTTCTATTATATTAAAATGTTCATCTATTTTACCAAATTTATGTTTTTCCTCTTTTATATGATTGGTATATTTAGATATAATGTAGTCACAGTTCAGTGCTTTTTTATGTTCATTATACCTCACTTGAAAATTACAACTAGTCATACCAGTGTAAAATGACTGAAGATGTATCATCTTCTATAGATTTTAAATAAATAAAAAAATTTTTTTAGTTTCAACTACTGTATGTTATTTACTCTGATGATGGTGGATTCACCGAAACATGTATGTGTAAGTAAAGATAAAAGTTGAAACAGTTTAAAAAGAAGGTTAGTGAAATTTATTTTATAAATTCATTATATAAAATGGAAATAGAAATTATAACCTAACTTATTAATTTTGTCTATTAAAGATAATATTCACACTAAAATAAAATGTTTTGTTTTTATGAAGCAGGCCGCCATGTTGAAATGTCTGGCAGCATTTGCAAAACAACAAAATCCGACACTCGCTGCCAGTACAGTCACACAGCTGGGTGTACGACACAGAAATTCTACTCATACCGCATCTACTCAAAAGTTTATGATTAGTGAACTATACAAGATATTTCTTCGGCGATTAGTTTTGAAACAACACACAAATCGGGATCACATAATTGACAATGAACAATTTAACAAGATAAAGAATGCTTGTAATCTGGTGGGAACATCTGATAATTCGGGTAAAGGTATATGTATTGCTATTATGGCTATATAATATTAAGAAGAGTCTTTTTTTTACTTTTGAGACCTCATAGGATCACTCTAGTTCAAGTTTAGGTCTGTTCCAGTGTTGGGTTTCTTTGAAAAGCGCGCTCTCCTAAGCGTGGCTTCCTTTCGTTTGGCCCACATTTTCTTAAAACGATCTGATCTCTGTTTCCAGTCTTTGTCGGTAAACACCCTGTTGTACACTCTTCTGGTTTTTGGTTCGAATGTTACCATATTAGTTTTGACTAGTTTAAAGACTAAAGAGGAGTCTTTTTTTTCTATTTTATGACCACAAAGGATCACTTTAGTCTCTTTGGTTAGTTATTTTTCTTTGGCAGCTGATTTCCTTTTCATTTCTTTCTTTCCAATACTTTTTCATTCTGTCGGATCTTGCTTTTCTCAATTCATCTGAACAAACCTGTTCTTTTCGTTTAATTGTTCTTACTGATAAAATTTTGTTTATGTCTTTGTTTCCTTGTAAACCGATGTGCGATCTTTGACATCAGCAATTGTTATACTATTTAGTTCTGTTCTGTCTTTTTGATTTCTTCAAGCCAAGGAATTGTGGCTACTTCTGTTTTTGCACACATGAATTTTTCTACAATTTTTCTTAATAATTGGTTTTCTGGAGTTCTGAGGATATGTGCAAAGAAAGAAATTCTCTTTTTGCGCATTGCATCAGTGATTGGTTCTATTTCTTTATAAATTTGTTCTCTTGGTAAAAGTCTGTGCTGGTTATCAACTATGTGTTTCTTGTTTAAGCAGATTCTAAGAATCCTTCTTTCTATTTTTCTGATTGTTTCTTTTATCCCGTTTCCATCAATACTGAAGAGGGTTTCACTGCCGTACATTGCTTGTGATCTTAGAACTGCTTTGTAGTGTTTAAGTTTTGTGTGAATGGAAAGACATTTTTTGTTGTAAGTGTTTTTAGTAATTTGCTGTCCTTTACAAAGTTTAGAAATTCTCTCATTCCATGCTGCCTTTTCATTAAGATTGTATGTGATTGTTTCTCCAAGATATTTAAAACTTTCTACAATGTCGATAGGATTCCCATTAATTATAGTAATTTAATTTTCTGTTTTTTATTCTGCAGTTTGAAATCAGTACTTTAAAATTTTTTTCTGATGACTAGAAACAAGTCTTGGGTGGGAAAAATTTTTTATGTTAATCCTAGTACAACTAAATACGACTACTAAATTGTAACTGATACAAAGTACCTGATATTTTTGTACCTAGTACTAATACAAAATTACAAACTTAGCAAAGAAATATATTATTATTTTTGCTGTACTCTGTTCAATTGGAACTAAAGACGAGTTGAGTTATAGGCGACAAGAAACGTTGGACCTGGTACAAGCGAGTACTAAAAACCCAACTGCTTCTGTATTTTTTGGCTTACTCTCATACCCAATCAGCTACACTTCATTTTCACCTAACATGCAGGTAGCACATACTAAATAACAGAAATATTGGTTACGTACATCCAGATCACAATATTATAAAAGGATCAAAATGATTAACACACTTTCGTAATTTATAATTACTACTGTAATGCAATAAATATTACATATTTACAAACGTCCTCTCCCTTTATCACCCATTGCTTTGTTAAATTATTTTATTTCAAAAGTAATTATGCCCATACAGGCAAGTGGAGTGTTAAATTAATTGAACTCTATATGCTAAATCCAATGCTACAAAAAAAATTCTGTTTCTTATCACATGGTCAGTCAATTATATGACTGAAGCATTTAAGAACATAAGAGGTAGAAATGTAAGAGATACTAGTCTGAGTTATCTTCTCTGAGAGTAATGAATTTCATTATACAGCCAGACCCTGTGGTGTATGTGAAGGTGCATTTGCAAAGTATGTGGAAAGTAGATGCTTCTCAGAGGGCCTGGCATGCTGATAAGCATAGGCTACTTTTCCACTCGGTGAGGAAGGCATGGTAAACCACCTCAATCCTCATTTTACTTAGTAAAGCCTCTGGAGGTTCAAACCAGTCTTTCAGCTGAAGACCTGAACAAGAAGTTGGAATTGACACAGGAAATGCATTATATACAATTTTCTCATAATACTGCCCTTTTGTACCATTTGATTTCCAGTCAGAAATTTTCTCTTGGCAGTCAGTCTGGTACGTTTTTCTCCTCGTTCATTTTCATCTATCACCCTTCTTCGACTGCGTTAGCCTTAATGTGCACAACAGTCCAACATTAATAATGAAAAAAATCTTACAATACTAATTTATGTAACTTTTTTCTAATTTTCTGTCTGATGAGAAAACAGTCCCTAACTGGTGGATTCCTCAACTTTAACCCCGTACCGTTTAGCCTCATTCCTTGTCTCTGCCTTCCCCTCCTCACATCTCGTGCTCAAGCACTTTACCTCTGAAAACAGAACTACTGTATGAATCTAAGCTTTGTGCAGCTGCAAGATGAAGGGGACAGACAAATTACCAGACTGCTGTTACGTCATAACACTGTACTAATCATCTCATTGCTCTTCACTGGGCAGTAGGCTGCGTAGTGCAGTGACATACGTGGGTGTTGTTTTGACTATTCGCTGTAGAAGGCGACACAGAATATTTGTAGTTTGGATAGTACCCTTGACTACTACAAACATAATACAAGTAAAATGTTACTACTACTAACACAATCTCTCACAGTAGTAATGACGTAATGCATGCCTCTCAGCTGCACAAAGCTTGGGAACGGGCAGTAAGTAGTTAGGAAATCTTAGAAAGAGTTTTACTGTAGCAAACTGAAATTAGTCCTTAATTATTAATAATTTTATTTTGAAATCTCTTTACATAATGGAAATCACAGATTTTAACTAATATTGTCTTTTTCTTGAAGGAGCGAACAATTCTGTCTTCAATTTTATCGAGAATATGATAAAAACTGATTTCCATTTACTGGGAATTGCTGCTCACGAGTTAGCTTCATTACAAGTGAAACTGATTTCAGTAATATTTTCTAATTCAACGGTAACAACATCGTTAGCATCAAATTGCAAAGCAGTCCGGGTAAATCTGTACTCTCAATTAGATGATAAGAACAGTAAGGTATTAATTAATTATTTACAAATAAATTTTTGCAATGCATCCTATCAACCATTAATATAAAATAAAATTTATCACCTTACTTTGCTCTTTTTAAGTTTAAAAAATTTATGTACGTTTCGGCGGTACCACCTTCTTCAGAGCAACATTATTGATACAATGTGGAAATAAGGTTTGCGATTTGTTCTGTATCAGAATGACAACTTGTAATTTATATACCAGATTTAAAGAACATGAGAGATTATCCAAATACATTAAAATAGAATCTAATATGCTTTTCACGGTTGATGAGCTGTGCTGTCTGTTCCACACGTTTAGACCAATCAGAACGTTTGCCACTGTTGTCAGATTGTACCTGACGAACATAAAGAGTGCATGCGTATAAGAGCTGCAATAGTTCTCTCTCGTCTTGCATCTTGTACTGAACACATAAATTATAGAGGGTGTTATAGCCTGATTTTCGTAAGGAGAGCGCTGGGCATAACGTGCGTCTGCATTAGTATAGTCAGATCCTCCTGACTGATTGAGAGGTATGTATAATATAGTTAGTATGTACTCCAATAGTGCAGCGTATGTAATCAACAATGGAACAGCATGCCTACAAAATACAATGGGTGTTGTCAATTTTCAACAACACACTGACTGTACATCTTACTGTAGGTCGGAGGGGTATGCAGGGTCAAAGTTATATATGCACATGCGTAGTCCAGTGCTCACAGCAATTGGATTAGCATTTAACATGCAATACTTTATAATATAATCAGCTGATTGTATGTTTATAGGTTATAATTGTTATTGAAAGACCAAAAAAATGGCCGATGAAATATTTAACAGAGCTACAAGAGCAAATATTGGGAAAACTGAAACTGATAGAAGATTATTAAACGATGTCGTGGGGGATACCACCTGATCGTTCAAAGAAATGTGTCAGGGCTGGGTTTCTTCTAAGAAATCATACTGAGGGGTAGTTATGGAAAATATTGGGAACGTTGCTGGCAAGTCATTGGCTAGCTATAAAGTGGGTAGGGGGAGCAATGTATACGCTCAGAGCTCATCAGCCTTGGAAAGTAGTATAATTATGCAAAACATGTGAAAGACTCAGGATATAAGTTTGGAAAAATAGAAGAGGATTTGTATATGTTGGATAAATGAACATATGATAATAAATATACGAGGGTCGTTTGAAAAGTTCGTGCTAAGTCAGATATACGGCACTACTGGCGCATATCGAGCATATGTTTAGTTAGTAGCATCTGTTGGAAAAACACATGTGTAGTTTCAGCCAGATCGGTCTATTTCTTTGTGTTTGACATTCGTTTCAATCGAGGAAGTCGAGTGATTTTCAAAAAATGGATGAAAAAGAATTTCGTGTGAAGTGGTGCAAGGACGGTTTGCAGCTGTTCCAGAAGAATTCGCAGGACTTTAAGTGTCATTTCATCACTGTGAATGAAACATGGATACATCACTACACTCCTGTAACACCAGAAATCCAGATATTTTAACTTATAAGACTAATTACTGGATAGATGAAAACAGAACTTCCGGCCTGACAATTAGTTAGATTATCAGGTGCGGGCACCATTTTTGGGATAAAAAGAATAAATAAAAAGAAAATGTTTTATGCTGTTAACCCTCAAATAAAACTTTTAATATTCAACAAAAATAATATTTTACATCATAATAATTAAAAAAATTTTGTGTAATAACAATTAAATCTTTAGTATTGTGGCCACAAAATATTAATTAAAAAAAATCATTATAAAGTCCAAAAGATAATTAATATAAAATATATATATTTAATACTGCACCAATCACTCGTAGTTAATACTTAGAAGTTTGGGTCATTCCAAGTTTTATAGACTTCAGACTCCTCGACTGTTTTATGGAGAAATATTAGCAGATTCATCCTTTCTTAGCTTCTGGTATTGATAGGTGGACTTGGAACTCATGTCTGCTACTTGGACTTGGAAATCCGCCCTGGACTTGGAAGTCATCCCTGGAATTCCTCCTGGACTTGGAATTTTCTGTAACATTTGTACGAACTCGTAGTAAAATGAAATAACAAGGAGGGAAATCCCTACTCCCGTATTAATACAACACGCGACTTCTGCTTCCTACCACTACATAACAAAATTACCCATATTACACAAAATTACCTAACTCACATTATATTTTCAAATACATTTACATTTCCTTTGTTAATAAAATTAAACATCTTTCGTTTCTAAATCTGATCGCTACTGATTTTACGTTATCACAAAACAAGTATTCTTACATCAGAACACCCACATAGAAATAAACGAACATCCAAAAAATAGAAAATTTTACTTTACACATAACACAGCAGAAGCTTTAATAATAAAAACAATAAATTTATCAAGATATACTTTAGAATATAATTAATTAGCGATCAGCAGAATCTACAAGTATGGACCTCTAGTAACCTACATATTACTTCTTCAAAAAGGTATAACAAATTACAACAATTAAAATGTCGGCGTCCACAAAATGGCACCTTTTACTTACCCAAATGGTTCTGAAGCATCCGAGTGAAATAACCATCACGAAAAAGTTCAAACACAAAACATACTAACGCCCGAACAAGACTTAATAAAATTACAACGGGTTAACACGCCAACAAATTAAAACAATCCATGATACCACAGTAATAGCACTAAAGGCTAACGAAAATGAGGATTCATCTCACGACACGTCTTACCAACTCGAAGATCCGATCAAGACAAGACACAGCCAGCCACCAACGGTCATTTCGCCTCACACCACTCAAATCATCCACCAATCAAAAGCCTCCCCTAAGATCACCTGATTCCAGAAGTACGAGAGAATTGTCACGTACACAAGTAAGTAAGGGCGTCAGCCTGTCCCCTACACAATAGGAATCAACTCATACTTACTGACAAACAACTATAACAAAAGATTAATACGTAAAACTCTCCAGAAACTAAAAACTCAACAGTAATACAATAAAATGAAATAAGAAACGAACTAAAATCTATTGATAAATTCTAATTCCAATTTCCAAGTTATAAAATATTAAATAACTGCTAACCACATCGAATAATTCGTATCAAAAGAGAAAATAAAATGAAACTTTTTAAAAAAAATAAAAATTTAGGAAGCGTTGTAAAATCTAAAACTTATAAACGCTACAACCTCCCCCTCGAAAGCAAGACATTGCCACTAAAAAAAATTTTTCAAAAAACAGAAGAGAACAAGTAAAGAGACAATCAACTCGAAGGTAAGCAACCTAACCGCAAATAAAACCAAAAATTAATCTACACAACCAAAATCAACAAAATGACATCAACCTACAACAATTAATCAAAGGCAAATCAAGGTTCAAAAAGGAATTTCAAAATAGAAGAAATTAGACAGGTATCAAACACCAAAAAAAAAAAATTTTTAAATTTAAAAAAAAATTTACGAAGATTTAAATTTAAAAACAATTTGAAATTTAAAAAAATTTAAAGAATTAATCAAACCATAACAACAATAAAAGAAACTAGGAAACCATTTGACATAACAAGTCAACGAAGCAGCAATAGGTTAACCATGTGATCAATGTAAATAGAAACATAACCTTCAAATTCAAACAACGAGTAATTAAAACTTTAAACGAACTAAAATAAATTACAAGAATAGACACCAATAATTAAAGATCCACTAACTACTACAATTTCATTCTACAAAAACAAAACACGAGTTAACATAACCTTTAGTTCAAACCAAAACGTAAACAAAAGTGACAGACTGACATAACCTCAACAAAATATGAATGCACCAAAACAAAACAACTGCACCATCAATTTTCAACTACAATTTAGAATTTAGAAACAACATCTAGTTAAAAACACCACTAGCTATACAACTTTCAAATCAAAAGACCAATTAAAAAAAACTTTAACAATTTACCAGCTCACACCAAAAACACAGCGGTTCAAATTTAATCACCTTCAAAGAAAATATACCAAGAATCAAAATAATTTATCAAAAGACATTTCACTCAACTACCACTTAACTTTAGACCAAAATATACTGCACTTAACCAACAATTTGTAAAACTCAACGACCAACAGATTACCTAAACTTGTTGAAAACATAACCTCAACTTTTACAATACTACAAGAAAATAACATGACTCTAAAACTTTACTAAACAAATCAAAATTACCAAGAAAACACTTTAACCAACAATAGAATTAACTAAATACACTTTTATCTACAGAAGAATTAACAAATTCACCTTTTCACCAAAACATCACGGGTCGTTACCAAAATACAAAGTTAAACAATACCAAATTTTCAAAACGTAAACATCACTAGTCAGTATAATCAAAATTACCTTTAAAACAACTTTAACCCTTAGTTAAACTGTACATCAACAACAAAATAACAAATTTACAGTACTTAAAAAAAAACTGGTTCGCTAACATCATTACATAACCTTAAAACTTTACAAATCAAAACAAAAGCTGACACATAAGATAACCTACAAAAACAGTTACAAATTTATCAACAAATCTCCACTAACTACCAACAGAATCGGATAACAACCTTACTAAAACTTAAAACAGTAACTACACCTCAAGCTAAACAATGGAACAGTTAAAAACAGTCAATAAACAAACGTAGAAATAGATTCGGTCAATCAACACACCCACAACACTAATTACATCAAAGTAACTTAGTTAAAAAAAAAACACAATCCTCTCTAAGGATTTAGTTACACGTCTGTAACTGAACTTTGCTCTGAACTACCCCCGGTAGACAAGCGTAAACACCACAACACTTCAATAACACAATACTTCAATAACCATACTTCAATAACACAACTCAACATAACCTCTTATGTTGTTTTCACTTTACTTCACCACAAATATAATATCTAACAGGTCATCTGGGAAACTTTACAATAAAAAGAAAAAACGAAAAGGACACCCTTTCGGGAACTAATCCTAATCAAAAGAATTAAAAAGGGATAATGTCAGCGGACACTAACACCTAGTATGTGAAACTCTAGTTCAAACCCCACCTAACTAAAGAAAGAGCTACAAACCAAAGAGACACTATTGAGATATCCACCTAACTAAAGAAAGACACTCAAAAAAAATTAACTTTTCCCAGAGTAAACCAACACTCCGGATTAACCTTAACACTCCGGACTAACCATCACTTCACTTAACACCACAAAAAACTTTTGATTACTTCATAATCAAAATTAGCCTTTCGCTAATAACCACCAAACTCTTTTGCTAAGAAAATCATTACATCCATTGTAATGCTTAGCCTAAACACAAAAAAATATTCCCTAACATTGACCAACTACAACTAACCTCAAAAAAAAACTCTACGTTCTATATAACTGATCACCTCTCCAAGTTTACTTTATCAAAATTTCACAACACCAAATTTAAAACCAGCAATTCACGAAGTAAACAAATACACACAAACTTCTAACCTCAAAATTAACACATTACCAAATAACACAACTTAACTACATGAAATTAATTAAAATTTTCAACTGACCAGTTTAATCCAGTAACACATCACAAATAAAAGAAATCCATACTTAGCAGATTCAGTTTTAATTCAGTAACACCAGAAATAAATGAAATCCACACTTAGCAGACTCTGTTGAAGAAACGAAAGATTAACAATTCTGCAACAAATTACAAAAGGTTAACATTTACAATTACAAATACAACGTTAAAATCTACGCTACAATTTTAAAATCCCAAAAATGGTCAAAAAAAATTTTATTATGAATAGACTTTAAGTATTCGAATAATATATTTTAAAGTAGCCACAGAATTAAAACAAACCATTTGTCAGTCAACAAATGAACAATTATATAAACTTTATTTTTAATTAAACAAATCAACCAAAACAAACAAACATAACCTAACTTTAAACTTCTATAAAACTGACTTTAGAAAATTTTTACTTTAAACTTTTAACTACACTATAAACTACATTAAAAGAAATCATTTGGAAAATATTTACTTTACCATTTATAAAATAAAAAACCATTTGGAAAATTTTTACTGTAACACCAGAAATCCAGATATTTTAACTTATAAGACTAATTACTGGATAGATGAAAACAGAACTTCCGGCCTGACAATTAGTTAGATTATCAGGTGCGGGCACCATTTTTGGGATAAAAAGAATAAATAAAAAGAAAATGTTTTATGCTGTTAACCCTCAAATAAAACTTTTAATATTCAACAAAAATAATATTTTACATCATAATAATTAAAAAAATTTTGTGTAATAACAATTAAATCTTTAGTATTGTGGCCACAAAATATTAATTAAAAAAAATCATTATAAAGTCCAAAAGATAATTAATATAAAATATATATATTTAATACTGCACCAATCACTCGTAGTTAATACTTAGAAGTTTGGGTCATTCCAAGTTTTATAGACTTCAGACTCCTCGACTGTTTTATGGAGAAATATTAGCAGATTCATCCTTTCTTAGCTTCTGGTATTGATAGGTGGACTTGGAACTCATGTCTGCTACTTGGACTTGGAAATCCGCCCTGGACTTGGAAGTCATCCCTGGAATTCCTCCTGGACTTGGAATTTTCTGTAACATTTGTACGAACTCGTAGTAAAATGAAATAACAAGGAGGGAAATCCCTACTCCCGTATTAATACAACACGCGACTTCTGCTTCCTACCACTACATAACAAAATTACCCATATTACACAAAATTACCTAACTCACATTATATTTTCAAATACATTTACATTTCCTTTGTTAATAAAATTAAACATCTTTCGTTTCTAAATCTGATCGCTACTGATTTTACGTTATCACAAAACAAGTATTCTTACATCAGAACACCCACATAGAAATAAACGAACATCCAAAAAATAGAAAATTTTACTTTACACATAACACAGCAGAAGCTTTAATAATAAAAACAATAAATTTATCAAGATATACTTTAGAATATAATTAATTAGCGATCAGCAGAATCTACAAGTATGGACCTCTAGTAACCTACATATTACTTCTTCAAAAAGGTATAACAAATTACAACAATTAAAATGTCGGCGTCCACAAAATGGCACCTTTTACTTACCCAAATGGTTCTGAAGCATCCGAGTGAAATAACCATCACGAAAAAGTTCAAACACAAAACATACTAACGCCCGAACAAGACTTAATAAAATTACAACGGGTTAACACGCCAACAAATTAAAACAATCCATGATACCACAGTAATAGCACTAAAGGCTAACGAAAATGAGGATTCATCTCACGACACGTCTTACCAACTCGAAGATCCGATCAAGACAAGACACAGCCAGCCACCAACGGTCATTTCGCCTCACACCACTCAAATCATCCACCAATCAAAAGCCTCCCCTAAGATCACCTGATTCCAGAAGTACGAGAGAATTGTCACGTACACAAGTAAGTAAGGGCGTCAGCCTGTCCCCTACACAATAGGAATCAACTCATACTTACTGACAAACAACTATAACAAAAGATTAATACGTAAAACTCTCCAGAAACTAAAAACTCAACAGTAATACAATAAAATGAAATAAGAAACGAACTAAAATCTATTGATAAATTCTAATTCCAATTTCCAAGTTATAAAATATTAAATAACTGCTAACCACATCGAATAATTCGTATCAAAAGAGAAAATAAAATGAAACTTTTTAAAAAAAATAAAAATTTAGGAAGCGTTGTAAAATCTAAAACTTATAAACGCTACACTCCTGAGACCAAAGCACAATCTAAACAATTGGTAATGAAGGGAGAATCTGCGCCAAAAAAGGCAAAGACAGTTCCTTTGGCCGGAAAGATTATGGCGACTGTCTTTTGGGATTCACAAGGAATAATCTTCATCGATTATCTGGAAAAGAGTAAAACTATTACAGGTGCATATTATTCATTGTTATTGGACCGTTTGAAAACCGAGCTGCAAAAAAACGCCCACGATTGCCCCACAAAAAAGTCCTTTTCCATCACGACAATGCACCAGCTCACGCCTCAGCAGTTGTGGTCGCAAAATTAATGGAAATAGGGTTCTAACTCGTTTCACATCCCCCTATTCTCCAGACTTGGCTCCCTCGGACTACTATTTGTTTCCCAATTTGAAGAAATGGCTAGCGGGAAAAAGATTTTATTCAAACGAGGAGATGATTGCAGGAACGAATGGCTATTTTTCAGACTTGGACAAATCCTATTATTCGGAAGGGATCAACAAACTAGAGCAGCGTTGGACAAAGTGTATAAGCTTGAAAGGAGACTATGTCGAAAAATAAAAAAGGTTTACCCCAAACAATTAAGTAGTTTTTATTTTTGCACGGACTTTTCAAACGACCCGTCGTAATATACAAAAAATGAAACATTTCAAATATACATCCACATAAATTAACTGAAAATAAAATAATTAATGAACAATTAAAATTGAAAGATGAAGATTTACTTAAAGAAGCTGCTGCCATCTATTGTAATAAGTATAAACAAATACAGGAATGAAATTTAAGACAGTTTTAATCTAAATGACTGAATGGAAACACCGTTCTGAATTTTAATTTTATATTTAATAATTTTGCACTGAAGAAGGTGGTACCATCGAAACGCGTGTAGGTTTTTTAATTTGAAAAAGCAACTAAATTTAAAAAGGCAAGATGATAAATTTCATTTATACTGTAATTAATAAATGATTATTTAACTATTATTTATTTATTTTTTTTTATTATTATTTGTTTTTACTTTCTCTTACCTAAATATATATATATATATATACAGGGTGATTCATGAAGTTCTCCCCCCACTTCTACAGCACATTGTACTAGTAAAAATAATGAAAAAATGTTATATAAACATAGGTCCGAAAACGCTTCGTTAGCGAGTTACAGCTAGCGAAAGTTTCGCCTGGATTTCAGTTCACCAGGTGAAATGAGGTCTTCCTGGAATTGTGGTAAGGTAGATTAAGGGGCAAATTCAATCATTTCTTATGGTTTTTGATCTGATAAATTGAATAAAACAGGTCCCAGATCTGTAAGTTAAATAGTTTTTAAGAAAACCAGTGTCAAATGCAAAAAATGGAGTGAAAAACTTATTTTTTAATCTTTGGGCAAGGATAACTGTCTTATTTCACCAAGAAACAGTTAAAATTTTTCAATAAAACATGTAGAAAATTTTATTCTGAACAAACCGGTGTAAATTAAGTACACAGAAAGCGAATAGATGTTTGATTAAATGAGTTTTTATTCATAAGAGTACAAAGTAAAATTAACCGGAAAAACTAAAATGAAAAAATGTGTTTTTTTCACTCCATTTTTTTGCATTTGACACTGGTTTTCTCAAAAACTATTCGCTTTCTGTGTACTTTATTTACACCGGTTTGTTCAGAATAAAATTTTCTACATTTTTTATTGAAAATTTTTAACTGTTTCTTGGTGAAATAACAAAGTTATTCTTGCCCAAAGATGAAAAAATGTGATTTTCACTCCATTTTTTGCATTTGACACTGGTTTTCTCAAAAACTATTTAACTTACAGTTCTGGGACCTGTTTTATTCAATTTATCAGATCAAAAACCATAAGAAATGATTGAATTCGCCCCTTAATCTACCTTACCACAATTCCAGGAAGACCTCATTTCACCTGGTGAACTGAAATCCAGGCGAAACTTTCGCTAGCTGTAACTCGCTAACGAAGCGTTTTCGGACCTATGTTTATATAACATTTTTTCATTATTTTTACTAGTACAATGTGCTGTAGAAGTGGGGGGAGAACTTCATGAATCACCCTGTATATATATATATATATATATATATAGGGAAGGAAAGTATTGTTTTCATGTTGATTTTTTGGTATCTACTTTTTACTGGAAATACATTTGTTTTCAGGCCCCCTGAACCCAATAACATGATTTTACCGATTGGTCTGTGGGTGTGTGTGTGTGTCCGTGTCCGTGTCCGTGTGTGTGTGTGTGTGTGTGTGTGTGTGTGTGTGTGTGTGTGTATGTGTGTGTGTGTGTGTGTGTGTGTGTGTGTGTGTGTGTGTGTGTGTGTGTGTGTGTGTGCGTGTGTGTGTGTATGTGTGTGTGTGTGTGTGTGAGTGTGTGTGTGTGTGTGTGTGTGTGTGTGTGTGTGTGTGTGTGTGTGTGTGTGTGAACAAAATATTTTAAGAACGAAATATCATGGAAAGTTTAAACTTAGAACTTTAGTTAGGTACAACAAGAGAGGACTTTACGAACATTTTTATTGGAATCGGTCAACTGGTAGTATAGCCTGATTTTCGTAAGGAGAGTGCTGGGTAAAACATGTGTCTGCATTAGTATAGTCTTGTTTGTACTGCAATAGTGCAGTGTATGTAATAAACAATGGAACAGCATGGCTACAAAATACAATGGTTGTTATCAATTTTCAACAATACTCTGACTGTACATCTAACTGTAGGTTGGAGGGGTATGCGGGGTCGAAGTCAAGTTTGCGCATGCGTAGTCCAGTGCTCATAGCAATTGGCTTGGCCTTTAGTAGTTTATTCATGTAATTTTCAACGTTTTTGCAATTTTCTCAAAACAGCTTCTTAATCCTCTACAAGATAAAGTAAGTGTCATGTCTTCTGAAATTGTTTGGGGTCTGCGATCTTGTGATAAAAATGTTATTTTTTTTTAAATTGCGACCTTAGTATGCATTTAAGGGTAAAATGTACATAATTAAAATTGTAGAAAATTAAAAAACCTATAACTTTTATTGAAAATTTTTTTACAACGCTTAGTTAAGCGTCAGTTAGTTATTATCGTAATTTTTTCATCAAAATCTAAGTAAGCTCTCTTTCTTAAAATGTCATAAATTACGATATATTAAAAATGAATTTGCATGACAATCTTATAATTTACAAAATGATTCTGTCCTTAAATTCAGTAGCCGGCTGCATTGGCGTAGTTGGTAACGTGCTTGCCTCTCATCATGCGGTCTTTGGTTCGAATCCTATTCAGGCACGGCATATTTTCTTATGTTACAAAAAACATTTCATCCTTCACCGCCTGCATTAGCAGTAATTAATTGCACAACAGTTGGATGTTAAACCAAAAAAAAAAAATTGAATTCAGTATAATTTTTTTTTTTTATTATTCCTAATTTGTGTACGTTGCAATCTGTTCAATGTAGAACAATAAGCAACCCTATGACCCAATGAGATGAGGATGATGTGTATATGAGGTGTAGTCTTGTACAGACCCAGGCCGACCATTCCTGAGAGAGTATGGTTAATTAAACCCCAACCATCAAAGTACACCAGTAACCACTGTCTAGTATTCAGATTCGTATAAAAGTAACTACTTTTACTAGGATTTGAACCAGGAACCTTCGTTTCCGAAAATCAGCTGCTAAACAGCTGATTTTGGTGACGACTTTACCTCTAGACCAACCTGGTGGGTTAGTATAATTGTAAAGTATAATTTTTTTTATTCCTAATTTGTGTACGTTGCAATCTGTTCAATTCAGAACAATAAGCAACCCCATGACCCAATGAGATGAGGATGATGTGTAAATGAGGTGTAGTCTTGTACAGACCCAGGCCGACCATTCCTGAGAGAGTATGGTTAATTAAACCCCAACCATCAAAGTACACCGGTAACCACTATCTAGTATTCAAATCCGAAAATATAATAAATATAAATTGCAAGTTTTCAAAACTTTAATGTTATTTTAATGTTGTTTTTTCCACAGGCGAATAACAACGCTAAAAAATATATACTCTACAACAGCCCTGAACCTGAACCATTGCCGTCGTCATGGCAACATTCTACCAGCAAGTCCGAGCAAACGTATGCAAATAATATGAACAAGGAGCACAATAAAAGTGATAGAGCTAAACCATTTATGACTCACAGTGAGAAGATCTTAGTACTGAACGATGATAATTTTAAAAGCGCTATCTTAAAGTATAATCTATTACTTGTGTTGTTTTATGCACCGTGTACGTATTTTCTAACAATATTTTAACATTATGATTTCTGTATTGTATTTTATTATACCCGTTGATATTTAATTATTTTCAGTGGCAGTCTGTGGTTTGGTTGGTGTAAGTGTGGTTTGGAAATTAGTCACTAAAATATTATTATAATTTATTATAATTTAAATATTATTTTTTTGTAATTTATTTTTTATAATTTATTATAATTTGAAAATTAGTTAAAAGTAAAATACTGGATGGGGTGTGGTAGGGCAGAGGGAGGTTTGTTGGGTCCAACATGGGGTAACTTGGAAGAGACTTCAAATTTATGAAAATTTAAAATATTAAAATAATTTATTTGAGCCAAAATTAATTAATTCTCAAAATTAATTCATTGATTCAAAATTAACTCAAAATTATATTAATTATTAAATTAATTATTATATTATCATAATTGACTCAAAATTAATTGATTAATTCAAAATTAATCAATTAATTTATGATAAAAAAACTGTATTATTATTCGCCAAAAGTTTTACTGCATTTATTCGTTCAACTAAACAATTTTAATTTTTTTCAAATCTTTATTTATTATCTCGTTTCATCAGTAGTTTAATATGGAAAGTGTTTTTTTTTTGTATAGGGCTAATTTTAGACCAGATAAAGTGCCTTTTCTCATTTCTGGAAGTTCTTTTTGTAACCCACATTCTCAGCTTCTGTTCACTGTAGGCTTTTCTCTTTTTTTCCATCCATCCACTCACTGTTCTGTTTTTGCTCTTCATGGAAACCTTTGAAGTCAGTTATCAGTTGTCTGAATTTGGTTCAGTACATAATGTTTTCTCGATTATTCTAGTTTTCTCAATATCCCTTCTAACTTTTTTATATCTACCCGACACCTTAGGTCTATTGTTTAGTTTCTAAAGATCCTCTTTTATTAACCTGTTCTTCTTGTAATGAATCCCTTATGATGCTGCCATTTATAAACTTAAAATTAAATAGAAATTTATTCATATTTGGACATTTCTAACTTTGTGTAATCAGTCATTAATATTTTTCATATTAACGGCTTAATTATAAAACCATGAACTTAACTTTAAAAAAAATATCAGTTTTGATATATTTCTCTACCATGTTGTCATCAATTTCTGCTTGCCTGTTTCTAATATCGTAAATCTGGAAAAAATAAAAAATAAAATAATTGTTAACGCTTATAATTGATGATGAAATTTTGTTTTTGCAAACCTGCTATCTCTCAATGTGCTTTCATTTTTTGTTATTTAGATAAAACTAAATAACTTTTCTATTCTGTTTAGGCTTATTACGTAGGGCGTTTTGATAATTGATATTTAGTGATTTATATACGTTCATTTTATGAAGTAAGTAGCAATGAATCTTTGTGATATTATATTTAAAATTAAATACCATAAATTCATTTTATTTTAAAAATTCCTTTTAAGATCGTATAAATCCTATAATAGGATGCCTTAAACTTTAAATAAATCATATAACTCGTAATAGGAAACCAGGTAACTTCAGACTTCTGAATAACAAAACTTATAACTCCTGATGAAAAACTATCAACTCCATATATCTCTGAATTATAACAATTATTAACTCATTATAATACATCACACAGAACCGAGCAGCAGATATAAACAGGCTACAGGTTGAAAGTCAGTAAAAAGGATGCGTAATCATGTTTCACTCTACCATCGCTTTTAGTTAAAATAACCGGCGACAGACCGGATGTTTTATAATAGGCCAACTCTACGAATTCTTTCTACTGGTATATGTTTCAATTAGTATACAGCAAGTTTTAGCTGATAAGCAAAGAACATTTTTTGTAATTCGAATGGATCGCTTTAAGTTCAATCACAATTTTAATACATTTATGTTTTGACATGCTGCTCAGTTTCATGGGATTGAGTCTACTTACCTTTAAAAAATAAATCTTTATAATGCATCCTGCAGTTTGAAATTATTTCTATTTCATATAATGAATTAATATAATAATTTCACCAACCTTCTTTTTAAACTGCGTCACCTTTATTTTAATTCTTACTTACACGTGTTTCGATGGATCAACCATCATCAGAGTAAATAAAAAATTGAAACTAAAAATTTTTTTATCTCACTTATTTAAAATTTACAGAAGATTATACATCTTCAGTCACTTATATAAAACTTTTATACTATAAAATGTATAAAACTTTTATACAAGTGACTGAAGATGTATCATCTTCTGTAAATTTTAAATAAGTGAGATAAAAGTTTTTTAGTTTCAATTTTTTATTTACTCTGATGATGGTGGATCCACCGAAACACGTGTAAGTAAGAATTAAAATAAAGGTGACGCAGTTTAAAAAGAAGGTTGGTGAAATTATTATATTAATTCATTATATGAAATAGAAATAGTTACCCTTATTTTTAATATAAGTTAGTTGTAATGTAATGTTACTTACCATTTAATTTTTAATGTAAGTATAAAAGAATGACTCAAAATGTATATGTTTTAAAATTAAGTTTAAAATATACATTTTTTCAGTATGTAATAACTCCAGTTTTAGTGCCCTGTAAAATTGGAGAAATTATTGCAGTTAATGTGAAGTTTTGTAATTAAGCCTACGATATATTTATGATTTCAAAATATGGAGGAGACTCCAAAAATATATGTTGTTGTTTAGGTCAACAGCCGAAAGGCTGGTTTGAACCTCTAGAGGTTTTACTAAGTAAAACGAGGAGTGAGGTGGTTTACACATTGCCTTCCTCACCAAAAATATAAGCAGACCTATAACATATATTCTAAATGTTGTTGATTGCAGTTACTAAAACATTGTTGAGGAGTTTGTTGTTTAGGTCATCAGCTAAAAGACTGGTTTGAACCTCTGTAGAGAGTTTACTAAGTAAGATGAGAAGTGAGATGGTTTACCATTACCTTCCTCACTGAGTGGAAAACTATGCTTATCAACATACCAGGCCCTCTGAAAAGCACCTACTTTTCACCCCACAAATGACACCTTCACTTTGTTCATCACAGGGTCTGGCTGTGTAATGAAATTTATTACTCTCAGAGGAGTTAACTCTTGGCTAGTGTCTTTTATACCTGTACCTCTTCTGTTCTTAAATGCTTCAGTCATATAATTGGCTGACCACGTGATAAGAAACAGAACTATTTTTTGTAGCCCTGGAACTAGCATGTAGAGTGCAAATAATTTAACACTCCACCTGCCTGTCATGGGCATTCGAGGAGTTTATTACCGATTAAATATATAGTCACTTAAGTCACGAGTTTGCCCTTGTTTGTAACGAGGGGTAAAGGGGGAACAGCATCAGAGCGCATGCACGACTGCTTTAATTTCAGTACACAAACATAACAGTTTATACGTACTATACCCAGTGCATAGCCTATACAGTATATCGCGGAACCTTTTGTAGGTTAATGGTACGAATATAACTGTTACCGTCAACAGAAATGTTAGTTTCTTAAAAATGTGGGCAGACTTTCACAGTGCTGAATGAAATCTAATATGCAGTGTAATAAAATGCTGTTACGTTGAAACTAAACAAAAATACCTTTCAATGCCTCTTAACAAAAACCATGAGCAAGTGGCTAACTACTGTGATGGTTTTCTTTCCACAATTTGAAAAATAAAGAAGGAAATTAAAGACGTGAAGAAGCTATTCTTCAACAGTTTTGTTGACACCTGGTTATAAAAAGAAGTGGTTTGGTAGACTAGTGAGACTGATAGTGAAGACGCCGGTGATAGCGATCGTAAAGAAGGTTATTCATTCGTAGAAAATTTGTTCCAATGGAATAAGGTAGCTGGTAATTACAGTAAATCAAACATTTCTAGTTGTGTAATTAAGCTATAGGCAGTATTACAGGACAGATTTATTTCTTAAAAGGTTTATGAAGAAAATTTTCTCGGATCAAACCACAGCTTACAAAATGTATGTAGAAACTGCACAGTAGTGAAATGTACAAGTAGTGTCGCACTGTTGAGGTTAGCAGAGCACTGTTATATTTTCACTTCTCTTCCTCACAGCCCATCCATACGCAAAAGTCAATCTTGTGACTTCAGTATCTATACCTGTGTAATTAATTGCTGTACAGAAATGTAAGTAAATAATTGGTGTTACTGTTATTTCAGGGTGCAAATATTGTAGAGATATCAAGCCAATATTTCTCAGAGTCGCGAAAGAATTACCGAAAGGTGCAGGACATTTGGCTGTATGTAATGCCGAAGAATCCGTGCGGGTATCTCTTAAATATAAAGTCTACGAATTTCCAACGATGAAACTCTTCAATGAAGGTAAACATTTGACAGATTACACAGGACCGAGGCGATCACTCGAAATAATCAAGTTCATGATATCTCACTCAGATGAATATATTCACTCGCAGTAACTACACAAACAAAATGTAACACAACAACTTTATTTATCGTTATAAATAATAAAAAATTGAAGTAAATATAGTACATTTGTTTTTGAAAGAAGCTTGTAAGGGGAGGGCGAGTAGGTAGAGTAGGGATAGTTTCAACGGGGCAAGTGTTGCCTCCTTCTCACTTAATGATCATTCCCTCTCTTTCTAACTGTATACTACTCTGTTACAACTACTCTGCTAGACTAAAAACTAGTTAAAAATATATAATATATTATATAAATATATAATATATTTTCTGTTGTCTTTTGCCTTTCTCCATCTGAATCCCATATCTTTAATCATTTTCCTCAGCGACCATTTACTTCCTTTGAAATGAATTTTCTCCTGTAAAACGGGGAGTAACGAATTCGTTGGCCATTCAGCGTTTGTTTTATGAAAATCATATGTTGTTCTTCTCACAACACACTTATGAAAATCGTCCACTTCACTCTTCACTTTCTTTCTCATTCTTTTCTTATTTGGTGTTCTGATTAGCACATCAGGGTTTTTCTTTTTTCTTTTAAAATTCTTTAAACTGTACTACGCGAAATCCCCATAGCTCTGGCTACACGATTTTGCACATCAGTCAGTCAGTAAAATTGGACCATTTCGTTCAGCTTCTTTTTTCATAAAATTGTATACACTGACTATATACTCCCTACCTAGCCTGACCGCGTATTATCTGCCTTTTCCATATTACAGTAGCACTCGTGCTCCAATTTTCACTACTACAGCTAGGTTCCATTTTAATAACTAAATAAATAAAAAATAGAAACGAAACGAAGAATAGGTACTTACAAAAAATTAATATAAACAAAACCAAACAGCAAAAGAGTAAAAACAGTAGGTACATAAAACAGTAGGCCTACTACCGAATGCACGAGTTGAAGACTTGTGAAGGGAATAGAACAACAAAAATTTAAAATTACAATATACAGTCAATGTTTTTAGGATTTATAGTACACTTAGGCTCTTAAAGCTACTAGCACTATGGAGAGATTGATCACTTCCCTTCGAGGTGCTTTCCCCACCACTAAACAGAACAGCTCAGCGGCACAGAGCGTTGGTGGGAGAGCTTCTAACTAGAACAAATGACCTGTACCGTTGAATAATTATGTAAAAGGCTGTGTGTTGGTGATTTCAGTTGATGGCATACTTCACTACTAAAATGAATGTCCCCAGGTTTATACCCGGCATATTGTCTAAAACATTTTCATATTGTACAAACCTTAGAATTCGGTAACCTATTTACTATCAATTTCGTAATCATAGACAACCGAGTCTGAATCCTTGCATCTCCAAAACTATGAGTCAGATTTTAACATACTTTACGTCAAAATTTAGCTCATTTTATTCTGCGTTTACCTATAATAGTCCTATATTTTTAATGTTGTTTAAAAATTGCTATATCGAGGTTGGAAGACAAAAAAAGCCGGTTTTTTTTATACCTACCGCAACAAATTTCATGCGTTTAGATCTGTCTGTGTAACTCTATAAGTATTTGACCGAAAAGTTTGAAATTTTAACACAACATAGACAATTATATTCTTACAGCATGTACAAAATTAAAAAATCGTGAGTTATTTAAATTTTGATTTATTAACAATATTCTAAACCCGACTCATAGTTTTGGAGATGCTTCGTGTTCAAACTTGGGTGTCTATGATTATGAACCGATAGTAGTCACTTTTGATTAAGCAGTCAATTCAGAATTGAGGTTGATTTTCATTTAATGTCATTTATTACTCATGATTAAAATTTGGTTGTTTTTCATTTTACCTTGTTTACTAACAAGGCAAGTAGTCGTGTAAGTATTTCACACCAGATTCTTTACTTTTCATCGGGTATAAAATAAAACAAACTAAGTAATAAAATAAATTATTTATTCATTAATTTTATAATAATTAAACATTAAAAGTTACATTGACGTACTGAACACATTAATGAGACATGATAGTTTAATAATGAAATAATGGCAGACATTGAGAATTACATTGTTTTATTCAGTCTTCTTATTCTTCAATCTGTCGATGAGCGATATAACTAACGGATGGCTAAAAATGAAGAGGGACATCAGAGAACCTAGACAAGCTCCAACCCAGTACACTATTATGTGCTCGCTGGTCGTATTACCTTTGCAACCGAATTTAAGTGATGTTGCCAAAGCTGGATTAAAGTACCCTCCAGAATAATCGAAAGCTGAAAAATAAAAAAAAAAATCCAACGTAAATAGTAACAGGCAAATTAGGAGAAATAATTTATTCTTAAATTAATTAATTTATGAAATATTTTTGAAAATACTGTATTATTTTTGTCTCGCAAGTTGTTCGACAGAGATAACCTATTGTCATAAATTTTAATCAATATTTACTTTCTCTTGCCTATATGAATATATAGGAAGGAAAGTATTGTTTTCATGTCGATTTTTCGAAATTGAGTTTTCACCGGATCTACACAATTTCAGACCCCCTGAACCCAAAAAAACATAATTTTAGCGATTGGTCTGTGTGTGTGTGAACAGAATATCTCAAGAACAGAACATCGTACGAACTTGAAACTTAAAACTTAAGTTTAATACCACTACCGGACCCGATACGAACATTTTCATCAAAATCGGTCAACCGGAAATAGTAGTTTATTCGTGTAATTTTTCACTTTTTTTGCTATTTTCTCAAAAACTGGTCCTACGATTTTTTTAAAAATCGCCTGGTTTACTAAATTTTTAATGCTCTACAAGATAGGGTAGGCGCCATGTTTGCTGAAATTCTTGGTGAGGCAGTTTTCACGTAAAAAAATTGTTTTTTTAAGATTGCGGCTTTATTATGCATTTTAGCGCAAAAATTTATATAATAAAAAAATGTAGAGAATTTAAAATTCTACTACTTATATTTCAAACATTTTTTGTATAACGCTTAGTTTAGCGCTAATTAGCAATTTTCTGGTTTTTTCTCACGAAAACGTGTAAAAAATTTATTTTTTGAAGATTTCGGCGTTAGTATGCATTTTACGACATAGTGTATATAATAAAATTTATAAGAAATTAAAAGATCTACAGCTTTTATCTAGAGCATTTTTTTTGTGCAATGCCTAGTTTAGCGTGAAAGAGCGATTTTCCGTATTTTTAAGCCAAACTGAAGTTGATTTTCGTTTTGCGTTTTTCACTCATGATTAAAATTAGGTTATGTTTATTGGGGTTAGTTTTTTGTTTATTTCTAAATGTTTTATTACTAATGGTAGGATTATTGTTAATTATTTGCATTGGCAAGAGAAAGTTGTGTGAGTGTTTCACACCAAATTTTTATATTGATGCTGACTTACTGTTGAATGGAGTAACTAAATGTAACTAAAGGGTTTTTCTATAAGTTCATGATGTTCAGAATTTAGTGCTAATTTGGAAATTATAATTATTCAAAATCACAAATTTTGACAATAGGGTTCCCCTTTCGCATTCCAACTAACATATAATTTTTTGTGTGAAATGTAGTAGGCTTAAGATTTTTTAAAAGACCATAGAATTGAGTGATGCAGTTATTCTGCGTATGAATCAACATTTTAAGGTCATTAATTTTTTTTTTTAGCTTTTATTTGTTATTGTGAACTGTACATTTTTGACAACTACCCAATTTGATCGCAGCTTTTGTTGTATTAATTGACGTGAATAAGGCATGAGTTTGAACAAGTACCTCCAGTAGAGTTTGTTCACGGATAGCTATCAGCTGGTCACCATACAAAGTCGCTTGCCCAACCGGTGTTACTTAACAAATAATAGCGACTTACTACCAGCTGACTGACTGGGCTGGCCCGAAGGCCGTCATTAATTTGATAAACAATTTTTGATAACAATTTGATTTATTTTAGTTATTGCCATTCATATTGGACATAATTTTTTTATGTATAAATATTATTTAAAAATACGATAATTCAAATTTAACTTAGTAATTTTCATCCCCTCTAAAAATAGTTGTAAAGCTCTTTTCAGCTGTATTTCCAATGGAATTTGACAAATCCTGTTCAAATTAAGAATATAAAAAGAGATTGTAAATGCAAAATTAAAATTTTTAATACTTTGATAATACAAATTTGAGTAAATACTGACCTAAGACCACAAGTGATGTACCAATCGCTGCATCAATGGCTGTCGAAAATCTAGGATTCATTTCGGAGAGCGTCCTTGATGCTAATCTGCATAAACATGTTGCTACACATTCTATTGCTGCACCAACCAAAGCTGGAACCTGAAATATAATTCAAACATAAGACAGAATGTAATATAATTTCTTTTTAACTATTGAATTATACCCCAGGCTTAACTGAATAAAATTTATTATATTTTATGATTACTATGACTTCATAAATTATGTATGATTATTCCTTGCATGCAGGGGCGGTTTCAGGGAAGGGGCCATGGGGGCCATGGCCCCCCCCCAAAATACTAGGAAAATTTAGTTTAATATTTTCTATAAGCTATTATTTCTAACAAAACTGAATCCCAATACTCGTACCTATCAAATAACAATAATTATTTTAGTATAAAAATGAGTCAAAAAGAAAGTATCTATTTTTAAATAGTATTAAGATAACAATCAGTGTCAGTAGTCAAAAGCCACTCGCATCCAGTCAGCACCTTGAAAATTTCTCTATGAATTAAAATTGTGGTTACAGCAATACAGCATAAAGCAGGACTTTTCAATGACTCAATTACAAACTATGTATTACAAATTATGTAGTAAGAGCTACATAAAAACAAGATAGCCCCCCCCTGAAAATCAGCCCTGGAACCGCCCCTGCTTGCATGTTGACCCATGTGCTACGCGAAGCCACATCAGTGGCTATAGAAATGGGTAGTACAGTACGCGACAAAACGTGCTGCAGTGATGTCAATATAAGTGTGAAACCAATTATTATTATATTATTTTGCAGAGAATTCTTCAACACGATGAATGGCTCAACAGATAAACGTTGCAATTGACAAAATTTACAAAAGTGAGATTTCAGTGGAATACGCTCTATAAATCCTCTATTTGATCATAATAGTGAATTCTAAAGGATAGAATTGTAATTAAAATCTTGGAAATTCTTGAAACAAAATCGTCATACAGTGAAAAATCGTTATACAGTTAAGAATAAGATGGTATCTTTCACTTTCTGTAAAAATTTGTTTTTGTTACTTGCAACGTATTTCCATTAACCCATTCAATTAATAGCGTTACAAAAACAGAATACGTTGACAGGGAAATATTTTATTATTGTTTTAGTGAGGTGAGTAGGTTAAATTGTTGAAAAATTTTATGTAAACAGATATCGCATGCATGTCGTCTGTAAGTCAACATGCAAATATGATTCTTAGTTTGTGTGAAAGCTGTGAAGTTTTTCTATGGGAATTTGCCCTTGTTATAAACGGTTGGGTCTATTGTAGTTGTAGCAAAGGGGGAAAGGAAGTGGTGCGCAACAAAACACTACCTGCATGTTCCCAAACAAGTCACCTTCATGTCATTCTCCTGCAACGTACAGAATTGTGAAATATACGTACGTGTAGATAAAATTATGCTTTACAAATGGTTTTTCACAAGTAAAATCTAACCATATGAATGTGTGCGAGATGTCATGGGAAAAAATATAATACGGCTGCTGTGTATTAGTAGCGGAATAGCATGAAACGGCCGGAGCCTTAAGGGTTAATGGTGTACCTAGAATGGTTTATTTTTTTGGTTTAACAACCGACTGTTCTGCAATTACTGCTAATGCAGACGGTGAAGGATGAAATGATTTTTGTAGTGTATGAAAATATGCCGTGCCTAAATGGGATTCGAACCCAAGACCGCATCCTAGAATGGTAGCTAACTAGTTCTACATATCACAGAAATACCAATAAATAATCAAATTAAAGCTCTTGTTTATTGTCATTTAGTTAGAATCTTCAATTCATCTTCTTTATCAGTATGTCATGATCCAGTGTTGGATACTGGCCTCCCCAGTGTAGAGAATGATCATGACCATTTGCTTAATATTAGAAAATTTATTAAAATTGTAAATTTTATTTTGAAATACAGTATTAGGCTAAAGGATGTTTAAAATTTTATTTACATTTATTCAGCATCAGTACTTGCGTGGACCTTGTGTCTTGGCCAAGTAAATCAGACCTTTTGTAAAGGACCATGTTTGTGTGGTAAATTAGTGGATGGAAATTATATACTGATTAAAAATGGAACTTCTTAAACTTAAAGGGATTGTCTGATTCTTCAGGATTATACTTTTCCTTCCAAAAAGCCCACCTAGCTAATCTTATTTATCTAATTTAGCTGTTTTGTTTTCTCTTGCATTACCTAAATGACTTGAGTAAGAAAGTCTTGTACAGACTTAAGGCAACCATTCCTATAAAAGTATGCTTAATTGAACCTCAACCATCAAAATACACCAGCAACCACTGTCCAGTATTCAAATCCATGTAAAAGAAACTACTTCCACGAGAATTTGAACCATGGAACCTTCATCCCTGAAAATCACCTGTTAAACAGCTGATTCGTGGTGATGACTTTGCCACTGATTCAACCCGTTTGTAATGTTGATGATTAAAATACTTAACAAAGTTTGTAAATTATTTAAATTTCAATTACTCAGATAATTACCTGTAAATCGGCAGTACATTTTTTAACTGCACGTCTCCTGTGAGTAGATACTACTTCAAGACCCCAGAGGAATATTATGTACCTGATAATAAAAAAATACAATGGTAAGTTTTAGTTTTATCTTTTGTGTTAATAATCAAATATTGTGCACTTTAATGTAAGTTGTCTAAAAAAGATAGAATTAAGAAACACGTATTATCTATTCAGAGATAGAACTTGTTTGTTGTTAATTTTTTGATCATTTATAATTTCCATTGCCTTCATCAGAATGTTTCTTTCGCATTGTGATTCAATGAAAAACTTAAAAATTTTCTTTTAGTAATCAATTTAAAAATTTAATACAGTCTCAGTAAAATACTTTTTTCATCTAGTGCTTTTAATCTTTACTTTTTTTATTCTTGTTTGACCATATTGGATCACTTTAGTCAATTACTTTTTGGATCTCTTAAGTTTTTGTTCCCAGTATTTTTCTATTCTATCGGACTTTCATCTGAAAACACCCTTTCTGTGTATTTTCTTGTTTTAGCTTGTAATATAGTGTGTTTGTCTTATAGTATTTTAGTTTTTCTGATTTAAGTTTTAAATCTTCCAGTGTAATCTGCATTTCCTCCATATCCTTTTTATCTTCTTGATTATTACTTAATCTTTATATTATTTTCTTTTTTTACATCCGGTTTTGCAATTACTGCTAATGCAGATGATGAAGTGTGATAGATGAAAATGAGTGATGAAAAAATGGGAGACCTGAGCAGGAATTGAACCCAGGACCCCTGGTCTAGAAGCCAGTTACGCTAACCACTAATACCATGGGCCAGCCAATCTTTATAAAAAAGGGAATCTGGCTTTCTAACTTGGTTTTATATCCCCATAACTTGAATCACTCTTTATAAGCCTGCACATTTTTTTTAAACATTTATTGACAACATTTCAACATCTGATGTATTGAATGAAGTAAAAATCTATATCCCAATGAACTAAAGACTGCAGATGAGATCTAGCCAATAACAGCCAAGGTCGGGTTTGAGGTTGCCCCTTCGTCAAGTCACACTCTGTTCCACCGAACTCCAGCTGACGTTTTGTTAGGCTGACATCTACAACGTGACAACGCAGGATATGATAATCGAAAGTCAATTGACTCTGTGCTGTGATCTAGGTCACTATGCTCCGCCTTCATCTGCAGTCTCTAGTTCGTTAAGCTTTAATTATATTGTACCATTTTTAGCTAATAAGTTTTGACTTGTGTTATTTGTTTTTTAACAACTCAGAAAGTAATATTTTAAAGTGATTATTTATTTAAATACTATAGTTGAAATTTTGTACAGTGACAATCATCATCAGACTATCTAGTAACTAGTGTTTGGATGTGGACATTTATTGTAACATTTCTCATCTTGGTGATGTGGATACAAAAAGATTCATTTTTAAAATTTTAACCTAATGACAGACACACACATTTTTCAACTCTGTTTTTTGGACAATAATCAAAATTAAAGATTGAAAAGTTTGATCTAGAGTTGAATGAGGAGCAGTTTTAGACCTCTTGAAACAATTTTTTTCTATCAATGTTATATGCCCATAACAGGCAGGCGGAGTGTTAAGTTATTTGCACTCTATCTGCTAGTTCTAGGGCTACAAAAATATTTCTGTTTCTTATCACATGGTCTGTTAATTATGTGACTGAAACATTTAAGAACAGAAGAGATAGAGATGTAAAAGATTACTTTTTGGATCTCTTAAGTTTTTGTTCCCAGTATTTTTTCATTTTATCGGACTTTGCTTTTGTTTGAGAGTTATTTCCTCTTGAGAGTCATGAATTTCATTATGCAGCCAGATTCTGTGGTAAATGAAGTGAAGTATCATTTACAGGGTGGAAAGTAGATGCTTTTCAGAGGATCTGGCATGCTGATAAGCATACTTTTCCACTTATAGAGGAAGGCAATTGTGAACTACTTCACTCCTTTACTTAGTAAAGCCTCTAGAGGTTCAAACCAGCCTTTCCACTGATGATAAACAACAATGGTATATGTGTTCTGTTTATAAATAAAGTGTTCAGACCAAATTATTCTTCTTTGTACCCCTAATAATGATATGATATGATTATAAGGGAATTGTGGTCTTTATGAAATAAAAATTACAATACTATTTTTCACGGCTGATGAGCTCTGAACGTATGCATTGCTCCTACCTACTTTATAGCTAGCCAATGACTTGCCAGCAACGTTGCCAATACTTGCTCTGGCAGCTCTATTAAATATTTCGTCCGTCATAATTTTTGGTCATTCAATAACAATTATAACCTACAAACATACAATCAGCTGATTACATTATAAAGTATTGCATGTTAATGCGCTCTATAATCGATGTGTTCAGTACGTGATGCAAGACGAGAGTGAACTATTGCTGCTCTTATACGCATGCGCGTATAATATTTGTCAGGTACAATCTGACAACGCTGGCAAACATTCTGATTGGTCTAAACGTGTGGAACAGCAGTGCTAATCAACCGTGGAAAGCATATTAGACATGATACCTGTATGCTAAGAGGCCTCCACCAAGTTCAGCCCACACTTTGAGTGCAGCATCTCTAATATCAGTATATCCTTGAACAACTTCTTCCAAATGAATGTATGGACAAGCAGATGCTTCGCTCCAACAATACGACCACCATACGGTCAATAAAAATAAAAATACAGCATACATCCATACTCCATAATTATCAGCAACTGAAAATACACATTAATTTATTCTCTGATCGTTTATTATAAATTCTCCTAAAAGGAACACATGATATAATGATGATGTGCTGAAGATCGTCAACTTGAGCGAAGGAATGTTTTGAAATGAACACCGTAATTCATCATTGATCAGTTCATAACTTGAATAAACTGTAGTTCTTAAAAGAAATAATGAAATACAATACATTGCACACAATAAATGGTAGAGTAGAATAATTGATAGAATAAAAAGTTTAACAGCTAAACAACCTTACTAAATAAATAAAATAAAAGATAACTTATTTTTCCAATCACAAATTGTTTTCAAAATTTAAAAATTACGTAATGATATATTTAGAATTGTAAAAGACACTAGTCAGAGATATCTCCTGTGAGAGTAATGAATTTCATTACAAATCCAGACCCTGTTGTAAATGAAGTGAAGGTGTAATTTTCAGGGTGGAAAGTAGATGCTTTTAGGAGGGCCTGGCGTGCTGATAAGAATAGTCTACTTTTCCACTCAGTGAGGAAGGTAATTGTAAACTACCTCACTCCTCATTTTACTTAATAAAGCCTCTATACAATTTTTTTTCAAAGCTCATGAGCTCTGAACGTATGTATTGTCCCCTACCCATTTCATGGCTTGCCAATGAATTGCCAGCAATATTGCCAATACTTGCTCTTGTAGCTGTGTTATATGTTTCATCAGCCATTTTTTTGGTCTTTCAATAACAATTATAACCTATGAACATACAACCATGTTAACATTACATGTTAACGCGCTCTAAAATCGATGTGTTCAGTACGAGATGCAAGACACGAGTGAACTACTGTGGCTCTTATACGCATGCACACGTAATGTTTGTCAGGCTGATACGTTTGTACAATCTGAATTGGAATCTGAGCTGGCAAATGTTCTGATTGGTCTAAATGCATGGAACAGCAGAGCTCATCGAGCATGAACTGCATTATAGAGGTTCAAACCAGTCTTTTTTCTGATGACCTAAACAACAACAACAAATTGATATTGAAGAAAACATTTTGTTGTATTACTTAATGAATAGTAGATTACCACAAAAGTATATTTTGTCAGATAGAAAACGCTGGGGAAAGCACACTACCCATATGGCATTGTCACATCATGTCACTTAACGCATGCATATATATCCCAATTTGCACTTATCATTTAAAATGCTAAAAAAAATTTTATAAATACTTAATGAAATATAATTAAAATATTTTGTACCTATGATTAATTCAAAGCAACAAGCGCATAGTTCGGCAGTGGCAATAGCTTCTTGCAATAAAAGCCTTGGTAATGAAGGTTCTGGAAAAACTTTCATAATTGTTTTTCTTAAAATAACACATATTAAACAAGTTAAACCTATGTATGCTCCAGATACTGATAATTCGTAAAAACCAGGAGGTTTCTTCATGCTGAAATCATATTAAAAATAAATTAAATACTAGTCATGAGTTTCATTTACTGTATAATTATTTTGTTCTACGACATGCTTAATTGACAGAACTGAAACTAAATTGTAAAAAGTTACACATACAGTTAAACTACTACCATTCAACAGTGCGACTGGGAGATTAAATTTTTGCGAACAGGAATTATTTTTGATGCACCTTTGGGTTAGTGGTTAAAAATTGAACGGACAAAACATAGTTTTTGTAAAATAAACTTTCACACCAAAACTGTATTTTTCAAATTATTATAAAGGGTGATTCAAAAAGAGCGCCGGTTTTGATATATCAAATTAAGAGATTTATTTTATTGAAAAACTGAAAATAAATACATCAACAAGTTCATCTTACCTTCCGATTTTATGTATGAAAAATGTTGTCAGGCATGTGTCCTCCTCTACTGCGCTGGCATGCATCAACTCTGTCCATGAAATTGGATATTACTGCACGACAAGTTTCGACTTCCATTTGCCCAATAACCCGTCGAATTTCCTCCTTCAAGTCATTGATGTTTCGGGGTTTATTGGCATACACCAATGACTTCAGATGACCCCAAAGATGAAAGTCACAAGGCGTCAAGTCACACGACCTTGGTGGCCATTGATGGTCGGAATTACTAGAAATGATGCGATCCTGGAACCGTTCACGGAGCAACAACATTGTTTCTCGTGCAGCGTGACAGGTGGCACCATCCTGCTGAAACCACAACTCGTCAATGTCCATTCCATCCAAATGACGCCACAAAAACTCCCTAATCATCGTACGGTATCAGTCTCCATTAACTGTCACGGCTTGTCCTTCTTGATTTTCAAAAACGTAAGAGCCGATGACACCGCTCGACCAAAAGCCGCACCAAACTGTCACTCGCTGTGCATACATTTCCCTTTCATTAACCATGCGAGGGTTTTCTAAACCCCACATACAGCAGTTCTGTTTATTAACAAAACCGTTTAAGTGGAAGTGCGCCTCATCACTGAAAATGATTTTGTTTGCGAAGGTGGCATCATCCTGCCGTTTTCTCAATACCCAGTCAACAAACTGTCGTCTCTTCTGGTGGTCTGCCACTTTCAAATGTTGCGTCAACTGAATTTTATACGGGTGATATTGGAGATCGTACCGAAGAATTCTCCGTACAGAAGAACATCTTAAACCCAATTGTTGAGAACGGCGACGTATTGATTTTGCTGGGCTAACAGCCACACTGTCACGAACCAACGCAACGTTCTGCTCAGTTCGGCCAGAACGACGGCGTCCAGAACTTTTAAGGTCGACTGTTAAACCTGTCTCAAAAAACTTTTTCATGAGCCTGCGAACTGTTGATTCATTCGGTGCTTCATTACGTCCTAGAGTACGGCGAAGTCGCCTGACAGTAGCCGCATAACTCTCTCCACTCTGGTAAAATGTTTTGACGATTAACACTCGTTGCGCAATAGTAAACTTCTCCATGGTTAGACACAGACTGCGAGAGTACTACACTGCGAACAAGAGAAACTACAACTGAATCGTCAATCGGAATGTTCTCCGAAATAGAAATGAGGTCAAACAATGTTGCCAACCGATAAACAAAAATTTACCAGCCGTTTAAAAACCGGCGCTCTTTTTGAATCACCCTTTACAACTATCTTATAACCAATAAGATAACTTATCATACTGATTGTTTTTTTTATTTTCAATAGTTAGGGTAGTTATGTTCTGTGATGTAATAGAACAGAAGTTCTGTAAAATGTTTATTCCGCATGTTATCTAATGTTTTCTGTTTAAGTAGGTTTTGTTTTAACTAAGTTTGTTTAAGTAGGTGACATTAAATGCAGCGCCAGCCCTAGCAGTTGCGGGGTCCAGGGTAAATGTTGGATGCAGGGCTCTTAAGGCAGGTATTGTGTCACAATCTGCCAGATGCCCAATCCAATCCAAAGTTCCACGCAACTGTTAAGATTAATCCATTATTCAAGTGTCAGTAAAATTATAAAATTAGATAAAAGAAAAGAATCTTTAAATTTTTGCAGGTGCAGGGCTCAGGGCGGTTGCCTCCCTCACCCCTGCCTTAGGCCGGTTCTGATTAAATGTCATGAATTTTATTGAGTCAAAATCCTTCTTTTGCTTTACGTTACCATTCATAAGCTAAGAAGATTAAGATTTTGTTGATTAACTAAGTAGGCAAGAAGGAAAATCATGTGAAATAGTGCTAACCAACCAGGTTGGTTCAATGGTAAAGCAGTCGATGCAGACGAGTCAGTTGATTTTCGAAGACAAAGGTTCTGTGGTTCAAATCCTAGTAAAGGTAGTTACTTTTATGTTGGATTTGAATACTAGACAGTGGTTACCAGTGTACTTTGATGGTTGGGGTTCAATTAATCATATTCTCTCGGGAATGGTCGCCCTGAGTCTGTACAAGACTACACCTCATTTACAAGTCATACATATCATTCTCATCTCATTGGGTTGTGGGGTTACTAATTGTTCTTAAATTGAACAGATGAAACGTACATACATTGCGGTTTATAAAAAATATAGTGCTCAATATTGGGCAAATTCTGTAAAATAATTGAATCAGTCAAAATACTCTATAGCAGCCGAGGGCAGAAATTCATTAATTTTTTTTTCAGTACGGGCTTATGAATTTTGTAAATTTATAACTTTTATACATTAGTGCTTTAAATTTTTCCAAGCACAAAAGGAAGTTTTTAAATCTAATTAATTTATTAGGTATTTTTTTTTTGTATTTGTTCAACTGTTTTTCACATTAATGCATGTGATGATGAAAAAATGCCAGACCATAAACATATTTGTACTTAGATTTTGTTCATAAGATTATCATTATTAGCTTTACATCATTTAAGAGGTATTTCAGACCAGCTATAATTGCTCATTATTTTAATGTAATTCTTTGTTGTACTTTCTTAGGAGTACATTTTATTAATTCTGTTAGATCTTTGTATACCTAATGATTTTTTCTTTCTTTCATTATGGATGTTTGTGCCCAGTTTCAACGCTCCCAATACAATATAATAAAAATTGTATATATAAATTATGGTTTGGGGTACAAATAGTGTGTACATTACTATATTTCTACTAAATATTATATTTCCTGTTACATAATCCGTTGTTTACGTTACTCATATAATTATACCGGGTGGCCCATATGTCGGTTCCTCATGAGATGGGACATTTCATTTTGATAAATTGGTAATAGTGTAATTTTGGCAGCATCACGTACAACATTCATTAGTTTTCTGTAACAGTGGCTAGTGTAAGGTGCGTCTCCGTGTAGTTACTATTTTCCTTCATAACCCTATTTTTAAAATGTTTACAACTGAACAACGAGTTTATATGCTTCAGTTGCAGTGGAAGCATAATAAAAATACTGCTAAAGTACTGGAAGAATTTAGTGATAAGTATCCAGGTGTGTCGTTACCGACTCAGCAACATTTATGACAGTTAAATAAAAAATTTGAAAACATAGGAAGCGTATTAAATGCCCCGAAGTGTGGTCATCCATGATTAATTTGCAATGATAATAACCTACAAAAGGTTGCTAAAGCGTTTGTATCCATTCCTGGTAAATCAACTCATAAGACATCTTCTGAACAAAGGTTATCACGAAATAGTGTGCAAAGGATGATGAAGGAATTAAAATTGAAGCCATTTCGTCCATCTTTACTCCAAGCGCTTTATTAGAACGATAGTGACAGGTGGTTGGAATTCTGTGAGACAATCCCTATATCCATCCAGAAGCCGATCCAAACTTTTAGTGATCAATTTTATGGTCTGATGAGGCGTTTCAAACTCAATGGATGTGTTTATCGGTATGACTGCATGTACTGGTCAGATACAAATCCTCATATTGTAATTCAAAAAGAGCTTAATGTGCCTGGTGTTATGGTATGGGGAGGTATTTTGAGTATGGCACTGATACATCCTTATTTTTTTGAGGGAAATGTTAACTCGGAAAATAACTTAAAAATGCTGCAGGAAGTAGTGCTTCCAGAACTTGAAAACAATCCTGTTTACAATATCCAATCGCTCATTATCCAATGTGCTGGGGCAACTATATGGCGCCCCAGCACATTTCAGTATCAAAGTTCATGAGTTTTTAAATTCTATTGTTGATGAATGGATTGGTCATCGTGGTACAATCAAATGGCCTGCGCGCTCACCAGACTTAACACCAAGTGATTTTTCACTGTGGGGCATTGTAAAGGAACTAGTCTATTCTTCCAGGCCACAAAACCTGCACGATCTAAAAAGTTCAATTGAAATTGCATTTGACAATGTAAATGACGATAAAATGTTTCTGTTAAAAATTAGTGAATCAGTTTTAAGTCGCTGTATAAAGTGTATAGAAAATCATAGTGGACATTTTGAATACTTGTATAACATTTTCAAGGTAATAATACGATAATATATAATATTCATAAATTTTTTTTTTTTGTAATCCTAATTTTTGTACGTTGCTATCTGTTCAATTCAGAACAATAAGCAATCCCATGACCCAATGAGATGAGGATGATGTGTATGACGTGTAAATGAGGTGTATTCTTGTACAGACTCAGGTCGACCATTCCTGAGAGAGTATGGTTAATTGAACCCCAACCATCAAAGTACACCGGTAACCACCACTGTCTAACATTCAAATTCGTATAAAAGTAACTACCTTCACTAGGATTTGAACCAGGAACCTTCGTCTGAAAATCAGCTGTTAAACAGCTGATTTTGGCGACGACTTTACCTCTAGACCAATCCGGTGGGTTGTTCTTAAAATGAATTGATTTTTTCTATAGGTTTATTATTTCATTAACCTTTCTTCTGATTTCCGTAAATATTGGGGAAACCGACATATGGGCCACTCTGTAGATCACTTTCTAAAAACATTTAATTAGTATCAAACAAAAAAGAAATTAAATTAATTAATATCTATCAAATAATATATATTATTATTATCTATTTTTAATTAATTACTATCATTTTGTATTACCAAGAAAACTGTGTGAATATATCAAAATTAGTGACATAGGAAATCTATTTTGAAAAAAAATCCAAGCAAAGATATACTATTCAAAATAGACTTCCTATGTTACTAATAATGATATATTCACATGGATTCTTGGTAATAAAATTCAGGTAAACAAAAATACTTTAGCGAGCGAACGAATATGATTCCCTAGTTGGGTTTGCAAATTTTAACAAGGTAAAATCCTCTGTTACTACGCACGGTATTCGCTAATAACCAGGCTGGCTGATGCGACTTTAAAAGACTTGGTTAAATTTTTTCAGTAAATTCGTTTTTTCAGTTAAAAATCGTGTATTAAATATTGTGTCACAAAATAGTCATATAACAGTAATTCCTTGTTGTTTATTTTGTAAATTAGTGATGAAAATAAATCATTCGTATCTTTTTTTTACATTAATTAGAGTCGCATTAAAACTTTTTTTGTTTTACGTCTGACTGATTTGCAATTTCTGCTAATACAGACGGTGGAGAATGATGATATATAAAAATGAGTGATGAAAAAATTCCAGACCTGACCGGGAATTGAACCCAGGACCCCGGCGTAGAAGCCAGTTGCGCTAAAACAATCGCATTAAAACTGTTTCGTCATAAGCGATTACGGCGGGTAATGAAACTAGAAGTGTAGATTTTGGATTGCAAGAATTTTAATTTGCTACCCGGGAATTGAACATGGGGTTTTTCGTATTGTAATCTAACGTGTTGACCACTACGCCACAGAGGCAGCCCTCTTAAATTTGTTTAAGCAAAATCAATACGTTAATAATATCAAAGGTTAAGTAGATTACTGACAATTAACATAACAATTTTGTACAATTTACAAGATAACAAAAACAATAAAAAAACATAGGTTATGTCTAATTATTAGTTAATAAAAGAAAAACAAAAAGTAGGCCTAACCTTGTGCGTAGTCAAAGAACATGTTGTTCTAAGATTTTTTTTTAAAGCCGTATCAACTGCTTAGGTAATATCTACTACCGTGGGTAATGCATAGAACAGTGGGTTTTGACATGTGAACATTTCCAGACCCTGGCCGGGAATCGAACCCGGGACCTTCAGTAGTAATTTAACGCGTTAACCACTACGCTACGGAGGCGACCAGTTATTAGCTTGTTATTCCGATCATTGCCATTTTTATTTTCTCGTGTCCTTTATGAAATATATTTAAAAAAAAATCCCTAATGTGTAAGTTGAAATTTGTATTAAAAACAATAAACAACCCAAAGAGATTAGGACCTAATCCAAAGAGATTAGACCCAAAGAGATTTGACCTAAAGAGATTAGGATGATGTGTATGACAATGGAAAAGAGGTGTAGTCTTGTACAAACTCAGGCCGACCATTCTTGAGAGAGTATGGTTAATTGAACCCCAACCATCAAAGTACACCTTTAATGTCTAGAAAGTAATTCAAAACCGTATAAAAGTAACCAACAACCTTTACTAGGATTTGAACCATGAACCTTCGTCTCCGTACATCAGCCGTCAAACAGGTGACTAGACCAATCTGGTGGGTTCACATTTTATTCAGGGTTGTTCTTTTTAAATTACGTCTTAAGTTGCAGTATTTTGTTTGTTTTTTTTTTAGTTTTACTTACGTACATACACGAACTCAATCATTTTTTCAAGATCTCCTTAATGATAAATTTTTTCAGCCTAAATAATAAAAAAATGCATATCTCCAACAATTTACAAAATGTGCACATTTACGTATTTAAATATGTTTCGTACATGTTATTTTTTCTAAACGTTCATGGCCTTGTCACGGACGTGAGATCTTGGATGGTTTTTGTTTTTGTATTTCGTCAGCCAAATGTTTACTTTTTTATATTTATTATATTTATATTTTTATTTATATTTTTATATTTATTATGTTTTTATGGTACGTAATTTGTTATTTAAATTAACTGCTATTTCATTGTTTCTGCTATTTTAAAATTGTTAATTAATCTATAAGGTGTGAATGCCTCGTCAGCCCCCTTCTTACATTCCGTGCACTAGCATAACTTTCCCAATCGCCATTCCAAAATTTGACATAAAAATAATGTACATTATTTTACATAACTTAGAAGTTTATTGATTCATTTTCGAAAGTTAGGTAAAAAAATATGCAACTAAAATCCATGATGGCCCACCATAATTGACCAGAGGTAAGCGTGCTACGCTTCAAAGCAGAGGTTCGATTCCCGGCTTAGGATTTGGAAAATTATTACTTTTAAACTCACAGTTTCTTTACCCAAACCAGACTCTAATGACTAAGATGTTGATAAAACTTTAAATACCTACACTGAAAAACTAGTCCCAAGATTGTTATGAGGTAATTAGAATTCGAATGCGAATTTCGCCAATAAAAATTTTCCTGACATCCCGAGGGCTTCAAATTAACTAGAGTTTATACTGTATTTCTAAAACAATAAGAATTTATAAGAATTCATTTCATCCTCATTTTCACACAGTTACACCCCAACGTCGTCGCTAATTACCACAGCAGTTGATGCGACGTTAAATAATAAAAAAAAAAAAAGAATTTATAAATAGAAAATGCTACTAATGAAAACGCCTTCGGGTTAGCCCAGTCAGTCAGCTGGTAGAAGGGCGCTAATAATTGTTAAGTAACACCGGTTGGGTAAGCTACTTTGTTTGGTGACCAGCCGGCAACCGCCTACTAGAGTTTATATACTGTATTTCTAAAACAATAAGAATTTATAAATAATAAATAATACAAATTAAAAGGCTTTCGGGTTAGCCCAGTCAGTCAACGGTAGAGGGGCGTTAGTAATTGTTAAGTAACACCGGTTGGGTAAGCGACTTTGTATGGTAACCAGCCGGCAACCACTTAACTAGAGTTTATACTGAATTTCTAAAAAGTTTATAAATAGTAAATACTACTTTAAAAGGCCTTAGGGCTAGCCCAGTCAGTCAGCTGGTAGAGGGGTGCTATTAATTGTTAAGTAACACGGGTTGGGTAAGCAACTTTGGTGACCAGCCGGCACCGCTTAACTAGAGTTTATACTGTATTTTCTAAAACAATAAGAATTTATAAATAGTAAATACTACAAATTAAAAGGCCTTCGGGTTAGCCCAGTCAGTCAACGGTAGAGGGGCGTTAGTAATTGTTAAGTAACACCGGTTGGGTAAGCGACTTTGTATGGTGACCAACCGGCAACCGCTCGTGAACAAACTCCACTGGGGGTTCTCTGTTAAAATTCATGCCTAAACAACGGAATTCAAATTCGATGGTTGTCAATAATGTATACAGTTTCCCGATAAGTAGTAATAAAAGCTAAAAGAAAAAGTAATTAAAAATATTACCTAGAAAAATATTCTATTGAGAAGTTTCATAAGTTATGTTGAATTTCTGAAACAATGTTGAAATTGAACATAAAATTTAATTTTATCCCATGATACTAAATAGTGTATTGAAGAGGAAACACTCACTGTGTTCTGCACAATTATTTAATGAGCTCTGCATTACAAAACATGTACGAGAGGGAGAAGTTATTTATGTTCAATTAATGTACACAGTTCTGCAGTTACAATGCTGCGAACTGAATGATACACTGTTCTATTCGAACGAGTGTAAGGTTCATTAATGACATTAGTATTTTTAAGTAATTGTCTAAAATTATTAATTGTACTTTTTAAAATATTGTAAAATGTAATCGTATTTGTTTTTATATTAAAGCAAACAAAAAACTATTATTACTTACTTATGTATAATAAGACGCGTATTTAAACCTACTGATTTCATTCCATAAAAATCTTGTCTATGTTTCTTTCGCTTTGTCTTCTTTTCTTTTTTTTTAAATTCTCCAAAATTTTAATAAATTAATTTAAATCCTGTTCGAAAAAAAATGTAATATTAGAACTTCATCTCTAATATGACAGATTCCGTAAAAGTTAACACTCATTAAATAATATATTAAAAACTTATTCGAGGTGCAGGCGCGTATCCAGAAGGGGGCAAAGAGGTCATTTGCCCCCCCCCACAAATATATGTATATACATAATGTGTGTGTGTATACAAGGAAAATGAATGATTAATGGAAACGATTATAAAAAGAAGGCTAAAATTTTACGGACATCTGTATAGAATTGATGACAACCGGTTGACAAAACAAATTTTTAAGACACTGAACAAATATACCTAAGGTGTCGGATAAGTAGTTTAAAGAAATCACAAAAGATATCGAGAAACCGGAATAAACAGAAAATTTTATGAACCTAACCAAATTCAGACAAGTAATTACGGACTTTAAGAGCTTCCGTGAAGAGCAGAAACACCGGGTGGACAGAAGAAAGGAGAAAAGCTTACAGTGAGCACTGCTGAGAATAGAGTTGCAAAAAAGCTTCCAGAAACGTCTAAAATCACCTCACGTGGTCTAAAATTGGCCTTACACGAAGAAGAAATATCTGTGTGTGTGTGGGGGGGGGGGCCCTCTTTATAAAATATAAATTTACCCCTCCCCCGGAAAAATTTCTCGATACGTGCCTGAGGTGTTCATCCGTGATATATTATTAAATTAAATAAATAATTTAATTTAAACATTGTTAAAAAATCTGTGTCACATAATCCGATTTCTGTAAAACAAACCCGGTAAGTATAAATAAATGTACGGAACCCCTGATAAATAATTAAACAGCCACCCATAAGGGTAAATATGTATAAGCAATAAAATAATATGTTTTACCACAAAATTAATTCGTATAAACCGTGAAAAAGTTCACTGGCTGGTTCGAGCGTCTAGATAAGGTAACAGATGGTTATCTGTAAAGCATGTACACACAATTACTGGTTCTTCCTGTTTAATTTCAAGTCTTCATGTCAAAAGTTAGATAAGATATTCAGCGGATTACGTGTTTAGAAGAGTAATCAAGCTACTGTCGAACCGTGCTATCATCTAACGGTTTCAATCAAAAGCTATACGAATAATAATAAACAATGTTCCATTGTACGTGACAAATGTTACTCTGCACAAGGAAGAATGACGTGTCAATAGAGTGAAGGAAGAATTATGTTGTTAAGTGCAAAATATCAAGTGAAGTTAGATTATCCGAAATCTTCAGCGCTTAGTTTAATTGATAACAGCGAAGACTTAACTATACTGAAAAGAATAAAACTACTTTGATTGGTGCCGGCCGCATTGGCGTTGTTGGTAACGTGCTCGCCTCTCATCATGCGGTCTTGGGTTCGAATCCCATTCAGGCACGGCATATTTTCATACGTTACAAAAAAAAATCATTTCATCCTTCACCGTCTGCATTATCAGTAATTGCAGAACAGTCGGACGTTAAACCAAAAAAAAACAAAAAAAAATACTTTGATTGGTGACAATTTTTGATTGTCTTCTATAATTTTCCTGTGCCCGTCCGTCTGTCACAACCAGATGTCAGAAACTATAAGAGATAGTAATAAACGGTTTTCGGATTCGTAATCTACAAAAAAAGTTAGAGGATCTGGATTGGGTTTAAAGTTCCAGTTACAACCGGAAGTGACTCAAAACCGGAAATCAAGAAATCAAAGTTGGATTTTGGAAACAAAAAAAGTATCATTCGATCCAGAGTAGATACAGGAATCACTAATGTTTTTGCCATTGGTCAAAGGTAAGCTTTTTCTTTCTTATGAAAACTAAGAGGGCTTGATCTCTTACAAATTTCTTTACAAAAATATTGCTTTCATCCATGAGGTGCGTCGTCTCATGAAAGCGATTTTTTTCTATTTAGATTTTCTGAATAACCTTAATTGTTAATTTTATTAAGTTCATATTATTTTTATCTCTGTTATTTTATTAATGTTTAACTTCTACTTAAGTTATTGCATTTAGTATTCATCTTTTGTGGAGATTTAATACTTTCACCGGCCACATTGGCGTAGTTGGTAACGTGCTCGCCTCTCATTATGCGGTCTTGGGTTCGAATCCCATTCAGACACAGCATAATTTCATACGTTCCAAAAATTAATTTCATCCTTCACCGTCTGCATTAGCAGTAACTGCAGAACAGTCGGACGTTAAACAAAAAAAAAAGAAAAGTACTTTCAAAATATTGTAAAATTAATTTTTGTTTTCTTTTGCTAGCAATACTATTGGTTACTGTTTTCTTCATTTAAATACATATTTGATCGTATTTAATTTACAGTTAATTTCTAAACTTGTATATTAATTAATGAACTAAGATGTTAAAACAATATTATCGTGGTAAAATCTTATATGGAAAATTGGTAATGTAATAATGTTTAAAAATTCTGTTTATTTTTCATTACAGTATTCAATACTTTATGAGATAATATTTTTTTTATTGGATGATTATGCCTACGGTTTGTGCGTTTGTAATGATATCAGGTGGTATAAAAACGAAGAATTGTCAAACCTGACCGGAATTCGAACCCAGGATCCTTGGGATTAAAACCAGTTGTAATGGCCACTATACCAACGGTTCAGTAAATTAAATATGATATTTAAACAGATTTTTTTTAACCTTTAAACATGATAAGTTACACGATACAAAAATGACTTGGAATGAATACCTTAAACAAATAAGTTAGCCCGGACAGAGCTCTAACATAGAATACAAGGAGCATCCCAAAAAATTTCCTGGGATACTAAAGGATTAAGATTCTTTAAGCTGGCAATTATAAAAAATAAATATCCAAAACGTAATAATTAATTATTTTTTATAAAATTAAAATAAATAATTTTGTATTTGTTGTAGGTTTAGTAAATACGATTAGTAAAATGATATTTCATTCTCTGATCTTGAGATGAGCGGCAGTTTTTTAAAAAAAATTTAATGTTATAATTAATATTTAGTAAGTTATTTGTTACGCTGTAAAAGCGATTATTAAATACCGTCATAAAAATGAAATAGACCTGCATCCATTAATATCAATTATTGATTTTTTTAAATAGATCTTAATTAAACAATGAATTAACTAGCTTGATTATAACCTTCAGATAATCATCAATGATTGATTTGACAATCATAATATATATTTTGGCAGCCTGTCAATCAATTATTAAAATGTAATAATTTATAAAAAAATAATTTTTTTGTTTACTTACTCGATAAGTGAATTTATAAACTCACTACTAATTTTTACAAAAGCATCGAATTCACTAAAATCATAATAGATAGAGCTTAGAAATTTAGTTTTTTTTTTAGTAAAAAGATACTAGGTTAGTACAGTTGACACAAATGCCTATGGAGGGGGAAGATACATGTGAAGAGCAGCGGCCGACTGCCAATGAAGACAGGTGCGGGGTGGAGAGTAGGGGGACTCCTTTGGCTCATCTATTTTTACATTACAGTGTTCGCCTAATCTTGACCAGTTTAGCATTGAATTACAAACCTAGAATTAAAAAAAAAACAGTACAGTAGTAGGTGATATTAACTGTTTTGTTATTATTATTATTATTATTATTATTATTAATTATTTGGCAGCTGACCACTTCATTAGTCAATTTTATTGATAACAGATTCCACGAAGCTAAAGTCGCTTAATTGAAGCGCTAAAGTCGCTTAATTGCGTTATTCAAATTGAAATAAATATACACTGGGAGGTTGATCATGCAAAATTATGCAAAACCGCACTTATTAAATTAATATTTTTTAAATATTCTAATAGTACACAATATATTTTCAAAGTTACAGTAATTAGAGTCCATTTGATTTCTTCGTGCGGGTGAAGGTCACGCGCTTCTTCCCCTTCCCTTCCGCAAGATTTCTCCTCATACCCCTTACACTACTTCTACATTACTGAATTGAACTACTTCTTTTCTCTTTACAGACTAAAGTTTTGTCTATTAACGACAAGAAATTTAATGGTTACTCTGATACACATAAGACATTAGGCCTACTATGATATGTGAAACCTTTTTATTCTACAAAATATATTTTCCTAATTTTTGTGCTTAACTTTCGGATCGTTGGAACAGTTCTATCCTAATATTTCTTTATACAAACTGCACCTTAATAAAAACATCGCCAACCTTTTTACCTAAACGAAAAAGATGATTATTTATCTTTTATGTTTTAAAGCATGCATACAGAAACTGGATTGTTACAAATATGTATACGACTGAGAAATAAACTGTCAATTACCTTTTATGTAATCTTGAGCGCCGTTCGCAAAGAATTAATTTCACACAAATTCTTTTAAATAATTACAGTCGAACTTCTATATAACGAACTTCTATATTACGAATTTCTCTATATAACAAATTTTTTCCGAGAACATTGAAAATAAAATGATTTTGTATGTAAAAATGTCTCTATATAACGAAGTGGAGTTTCTATATAACGAATTTTTATACTGGAGTTTAATTCATAAGAATTAAAATAAATTGATGAGAACAATAAATATATTAAGAATTAAGTAAAATTGCATTGGATCACTCAAGCACAATGCGAGTAGCGGACTCTACTTATGTACTGTACTGTACCTTACTGAAGTGCACTGTACCTACAGCAGAGTGACGTGCTGTTCATCAGTTTGTTTTGTCTATCCGTAGCTGCGGTTGTGCGTGAATTGTATTTTTGATGATTTTTGTTTAATAAAAAGTGTTATTCGCAAGTTTAAGTTAAGTATCAGTTTATCGGATAAAGTTTGACGTTTAATAAAGAATAAGTTTTATAAGTTTTAATAAGTTAGAATAAGTTTTTACAGAATAAGTTTAGGATATCTACGCAATAAGATGTCAAAACGGAAAACATTAAATATCGAAGATAAGTTAAAAATTATCGAAGCAGTTGACAAAGGCAGTAGAAAGAAAGATGTTGCCTTACGTTTTGGTATATCAGCCAGTTCGTTGTCAACAATTTTGTCAAGGAAAGACGAAATAAAGAAAAGAGCCGGCGTTTGTGTAGAATTAAAAGACAGGAAACGAGTACGACAGTGCGTGTACACAAATGTTGACGAAGCCGTACTAAAATGGCTTACCGTAGTACGAGAGAAGTCTCTTCCCGTATCAGGGGCATTAATAAAAGAAAAAGCACTAGAATTCGCGAAACAGATGGGTTCTACAAATTTTGTTGCCAGCACAGGTTGGCTAGACAAATTTAAGAACAGGCATGGTCTATCTCAGAAAGTTATAAGTGGTGAAAGTGCCAGTGTAAATGAAAATGACTGTACAACTTGGAAGGAAAACGTGTTAGTTAACCTCCTGCAACAGTAAGATAAGAATGACGTGTTTAATGCTGATGAGACTTCATTGTTTTATAAGTGTTTGCCAAATAAGACTTTAGCATTTCGAAATGAAAAATGTCACGGGGGGAAGTACAGTAAAGAGAGAGTGTCTGTAATGTTAGCTGCTAATATGACTGGGACTGAAAAACTGAAACTTTTAGTGATTGGGAAAAGTAAAAACCCACGTTGTTTTAAGGGTGTGAAATCTTTGGAAACCGACTACGACTTCAATAGAAAAGCATGGATGACTGGTGACATTTACTTAAAATGGTTGCAGAAGTTTGACAACGAAATGATCAGACAAAATAGAAAAGTGTTGCTGTTTGTGGATAATTGTCCTGCTCATCCACGATCGGTTTCAGAAAAAATGAAATCTGTTAAAGTCGTGTACTTGCCACCTAACACGACTTCCAAAATTCAACCCATGGATCAAGGAATAATTAAAAATTTAAAAATTCATTATCGGAAACGAATTTTAATGAAAGTGCTAAATGCAATCGATAATAATTCTTACACAGAAAAAATGACAATTTCCTTAAAAGACTGCATTACAGAATTATCAAAAGCATGGGTCGGTGATGTTACTTCGGAAACTATCTCCCGGTGCTTTAGAAAAGCTGGTTTTTCTGGAACGGACGTCGGAATTCAGACAGTAGAAGTTCCTCAAGTTTTAAGTGACAGTTGGAGTAGAATACAAGATAAGATCTGTTTATCTGAAGACATAACCTTGGACCAGTATATTAACGTTGACGATGATGTTGAAACAGCTGAATATCCTACTGACGAAGAAATTGTTAATGAAATTTTGCAGTCGCAACATGTTTCCGTTGAAGGTGAAGTAGAAGAAGAAGAAGAAGAAGAAGAGGAAGACAGTGACCATCAAGGAGAAAATTCAAAAATAACAAACGGTGATTTGCTTAATGCTTTCTCAATAATACGCACTAGTATGCAGCAACACGAAAATGTGCCTGAAGAGATGTTTATACATTTAAACAAGTTAGAATCGTTTATAGAAAACAAGACAATTTTTAACAATACAGTGCAAACTAGAATATCGGATTTCTTCAAAATACAGTAGAACACAAATTGTAAATAGTGTAGACTACGCATATTATCGGTTAGTTTATTTTTTATAATGTTAGTTTTGATGTGTATGTTTTTCTTTACATGTATTGTACGTACATACTTTAGTAACAGTATTTAGTGATTATAAAAGTTTAAATGTGAATCATTTTTAGTTTAAAAATAAAATGAATATTGTATCTCAATTTCGTATCTTGTTTGTGCATTAACTATACGCCTAGTATATGAAAGGATAACATTAGTACTCAGGTAGGTAAGAATTTTACTTTACTACGTACTGTTTCTATATAACGAAATTTCTATATAACGAACTTTTTATGGATCCCCTTGACACTTCGTTATATAGAAGTTCGACTGTATATACCCTATAAATTATTTGTTTGGATTGTCTGCGAAGATTAGGACTGTTTACAGCCATCTCAACTTTCACGCTTAAACAATTGAATTAACTAAACTTACACAAGCCCGCCAAAGAAACTGCACATCTGTATGATACAAAACTTTAATCTGAACTGGTCGAAAGAGTAAATAAAATCAAATAAATAGGCCTGTGTGTGGTGACAAAGGTGCTGTAACATGTTTGTTTACTTAAAACAATACATGTAAGCTTCATAAAGTCATAAAATATCACACAGTCATTGCTGACGCATAGTATAATGACCGTGTTTCTATTTCAGTGACTTTTCTATTATTCCATATTACGTTGTAATAGTGCGTAGGCCTACATATAATATCTATAATAACCATAAAACAATAGCTATTAATAACAATTATAACAATAATATAATACAAATTACACCACGTATATACTATTGTTATTACATGTAACAAAATGTTTGTCTAAATATACGTCCGGAAATGCTTCGTTGGCGAGTTATGCCTGGCGAAAGATTTTGCCTTGATTCCTGGGCAAAGAGTGAAATAAAGCAATACTGAAATTTTGAAAAGGTAAATTTAGGAAAATGTTTAGTGGTTTCTTATGGTTTTTATTTAACCTGGGAAACTTAAAAAAATTAGTCCCAGAACTGTATCACTTTTAGTTTTTAAGAAAACTACGTAAATACATTAAAGAAAAGGCTAGAAAATATACTTTTTAAGTTTAGCGTAAAATAACTGTTAAATTGCGAATAAAAACACGAAACATTTTAATGAAAATTGTAGAGAATTTTATTCTAAAAAATGATATAAATAACGTCTATGAAAATTAAACTCATTTGAGAAGTTTTTTTAATTACAAACAAAAGAAAAACTGGATTTAGATTTTTTCCATTGCAGTTTTCCTTTTGTTTGTAATTAAACTTCTCGAATGAGTTTAAGTTTAAGTTGATTTAAATAACACATTTATGTGTTGGTCTCGTCAGATGTTTTAAGCGTACGGTACTTCACGAAGTGAAATAATGTAAACCTGATGAAGGCGTAGGCACAAGTGCACACACATACTCCGCGCTGCATCATTCAGACGACTGGTGGGGTAGGCGAGGTGAGGAAGTGGCATGACCTTCACCCGCACGTTGATTTCAAATAGATTATAGTTGTGCTAATAATACATTGAGTAGTCATAGTTTTAATATAGTAGCTGTTATTTTAATAAGGTTCGCAGGAACGTGACTAAAAAAAATCTGGTGTGAAACACTCACACGACTTTCTCTTTCTAATGCAAATAATGACCAATATAGCCTAACATAAGTAATAAAACATTAGAAATAAAAAAAAAACTAAAAACATAACCTTATTTTAATCATGAGTAAAAGATGTAAAATGAAAATCGACCTGTTCGACTTAAAAATACGGAAAATCACTCTTTCACGCTAAACTAGGCTCTGTAGAGAAAAATGCTCTAAATAAACGTTGTAGATCCTTTAATTTCCTATAAATCTGATTATACTTTTTTGTCGTAAGATGCATAATACGGCAGAAATCTTAAAAAAATCGATTTTTTACAAGTTTTCGTGAGAAAAAAAACAGAAAATTTCTAATTACCTCTAATCTAAACGTTATACAAAAAAATGTTTGAAATAAAAGTTGTAGGATTTTAAATTCTCTACAACTTTTATTAGCCTATATACATTTTTGCGGTAAAATGCATATTAACGTCGCAATCTTAAAAAAAACAATTTTTTACGAAAAAACAGCCTCGCCAGAATTTCAGCAGAGATGGCGCCCACCCTATCTTGTAGAATATAAAAAATTTAGTAAACCAGGCGATTTTTAAAAAAAATCGTAGGACCATTTTTTGAGAAAAATTCAAAAAATTGAAAAATTACGCGAATAAACTACTACTTCCGGTTGACCGATGTTGATGAAAATGTTCGTGTCGGGTCCGGTAGTAGTATGTAACTTCAGTTTCAAGTTTCAAGTTCGTACGATTTTCCGTTCTTGAGATATTCTGTATACAAACACATACACACACACCCAGACCAATCGCTAAAAACATGTTTTTTGGGTTCAGGGGGTCTGAAAACGTGTAGATCCGGTGAAAACTCGATTTCTTAAAATCGACATGAAAACAATACTCTCCTTCCTATTTATTCATTATAGGCAAGAGAAAGTAAAAACCAGTACAGTAGTAGGTGATATTAACTGTTTTGTTATTATTATTATTATTTATTTATTTATTTAGATTGTTTAGACCCATTCAGGATCACATAAAGTCAATTATGAACTGTTGCCGCCATTCCTCTTGTTTCTCCAGTACTCTTTCATAAATTCGCGGTGTCTAACACGACGTTCATCCGTCCATTTTGCCCTAGGTCTCTTCGGCTTACCCTCTGATGCAACTTCCCAGGTGTGAATTTTATGCCTGAAGGTTATTATTATTAATTATTTGGTAGCCGACCATTAGTCAATTTATTGATAACAGATTCCACGAAGCTAAAGTCGCTTAATAATACGTTATTCAAATTGAAATAAATATACACTGGGAGGTTGATCATGCAAAATTATGCAAAACCGCACTTATTAAATTAATATTTTTTAAATATTCTAATAAGTACCTAACACACAATATATTTTCAAAGTTACAGTAGTTAGTTGTGCTAATAATACATTGAGTAGTCATAGTTTTAATATAGTAGCTGTTATTTTAATAAGGTTCGCAGGAACGTATTTTATAAAAAAGTGTTGGGTGGAATTCATAACAGTTTTTGTAGCTAAATGATTAAACCCACCTTTTTAAGGAAGGGTTTGATGTAGCTACAGGAATTTTTTAGTACAAGAATTTAATTATTAGTTTCCCTTATTTTCCTTTTTGCTTTTTATTACGTTCTCTTGCCTATATGAATATATAGGAAGGAAAGTATTGTTTTTATGTCGATTTTTTGAAATCGAGTTTTCACCGGATCTACACGTTTTCAGACCCTTGAACCCAAAAAACATGTTTTTAGCAATTGGTCTGTGCGTGCGTGTGTCTGTGTGAACAGAATATCTCAAGAACGGAACATCGTACGAACTTGAAACTTAAGTTAGACACTACTACCGGACCCAACACGAACATTTTCATCAAAATCGGTCAACCGGAAGTATTAGTTTATTCGTGTCATTTTTCACTTTTTTGCAATTTTCTCAAAAACGGGTCCTACGATTTTTTTAAAAATCGCCTGGTTTACTAAATTTTTTATGCTCTACAAGATAAAGTGGCGCCATGTTTGCTAAAATTCTTGGTATGGCTGATTTTGCGTAAAAAAATTGTTTTTTTTTAAGATTACGGCTTTAATATGCATTTTAGCGCAAAAATTTATATAATAAAAAATGTAGAGAATTGAAAATCCTACAATTTTTATTTCAAACTTTTTTTGTGTCACGCTTAGTTTAGCGGTAATTAGCGATTTTCTGGTTTTTTTCTCACGAAAACGTGTGAAAAATTGATTTTTTTAAAGATTTCGGCCTTAGTATGCATTTTACGACAAAAAGTATATACTGTATTAAAATTTATAGAAAATTAAAAGATCTACAACTTTTACTTAAAGCATTTTTCTCTACAGAGCCTAGTTTAGCATTATTAGTTAGTTATTATTATTAGTTTAGCTTAGTTTAGTATTTGGTAGGCTACGAGGGTTATCTGTCAACCAAACTGATGACCAAAATTTGGTCTTATCTTGGCGTGGAGTTTGCATGTGACTGGGAAATTATTGTAAAGTAGTTGCACTGGATGTTTTAATTTTTAATAGGTACAGTAATTTTCGTTGCATTTAGCTTAGCTTTTGACTACTGAGTTTAGTACTGTAAGTATTGCATACAATACTCCATAATTACGCTATTTAAATACGCAGTACATGCTGAATATGGTAGATTGTACCGACAGCCTATGGTTCTATTGTTCTGTGTTGACCAAAGATTTGTCGATTCGAAGAAAATCATTGTTTTGGTTTACGCTAGTTAGGCCTGTACAAAATGCAACCAGATGACTTTGAGGGTACGTACCTTTTTATGGTCGAACATTTCCTCTTTCAATGAAAGAAGCAGCACTGTACCTACATTTTTCAAAAGACCAAGAACGCTACTTTGAAAAAATGTACATATTTTTGTCAAAAGAAACTAAATAAATAATTCGACTTGGAGAGATGACGGAATTCCAGTCATAGATGGATTTTTACATGGTAAATGTATGGAAGGTTGAAGGGAACTGAAATTCATTTCGAGATAGCCTATAGAAAATTCGACTGTATCATCAAAATGATTTTTTTACCTACACGGATACAAAATTGGGTTGGGGTCAGTAAGGAGAAAGGATAGGGGGTGATGGGATAATCATCAATGAAACCCCTTATTACGGGTTTCAAAACGTTTTGAAACATGAAGTTTCTTATCAGAAAGAATAGCAAAGTTGCAGATGTAAGAATGAAGAAAAGTAGGATTGGTTGCAACTCGGTAACACCTGATCAATGTACAACTAAACATTTTCTTGGATCTATTATACACGTTGGTTTATGAACACCAGAAAAATACTTCTGGAATGTAAAAAAAGTTACAAATAAAAAGAAACAGCAGTGACCGCCTCCTTGGCGTAGTGACAAGTGCGGTAGCCTACAAAGCGAAAGGTCCCACATATCAGAGTGCGTAACCCAACGTTACAGTACCGAAATCGACGTAGTCACTAACGGCCAAACTGTGGATGCGACTTTTAATTAAAAAAATCTGGTGTGAAACACTCACACAACTTTCTCTTGCCAATGCAAATAATTAATAATAAACCTAACATTATTAATAAAATATTAAAAAATAAACAACAACTAACCTCAAAAACATAACCTTATTTTAATCATGAGTGGAAGACGCAAAATGAAAATCGAACTCAATTTGGCTTAAAAAAAACGGAAAATCACACTTTCACGCCTAAAACTAGGCTCTGTAGAGAAAAATTCTCTAAACAAAAGTTGTAGATCTTTTTAATTTTCTATAACTTTTATTATATACACTTTTGTCGTAAAATGCATACTAAGACCGAAAATGTTAAAAAAATCGATATTTTTCTCACGTTTTCGTGAGAAAAAAAAACAGAAAATCGCAAATTACCGCTAAACTAAGCGTTATACAAAAAAATGTTTGAAACAAAAGTTGTAGGTTTTTAAATTCTCTACAACTTTTATTATATAAGTTTTTGCGCTAAAATTTATATTAAAGCCGTAATCTTAAAAAAACAACGTTTTTACGTGAAAACAGCCTCACCGAGAATTTCAGCAGACATGGCGCCTACCCTATCTTGTAGAGAATAAAAAATTGAGTAAAAATAGGCGATTTTAAAAAAAATCGTAGGACCAGTTTTTTGAGAAAATCGCAAAAAAACTGAAAAATTATACGAATAAAACTACTACTTCCGGTTGACCGATTTTGATGAAAATGTTCGTGTCGCGTCCGGTAGTGGTATGTAACTTAAGTTTCAAGTTTCAAGTTCGTACGATGTTCCGTTCTTGAGATATTCTGTTCACACACACACACACACAGACACACACACAGACACACAGACACACAGGACACACACACAGACCAATCGCTAAAAAACATTTTTTTTGGATTCAGGTGGTCTGAAAACGTATAGATCCGGTGAGAAACTCGATTTCGAAAAATCGACATGAAAACAATACTTTCCTTCTATAAATTCATATAGGCAAGAGAAAGTAAAAATACAATAAAATACAAGAAACAGGTTTTTTTTAACTTTTTTCCCGGTATGTAAAATTGTGCAGGGAAATAAAATATTGTTTCATGTGTGGATTTTTTGAAATCCAGTTTACACCGGATAAACACGTTTTCAGGCCCTCTGAACCCCCCCCCCCCAAACATGTTGTTTACCGATTGGTTTGTGTGAATGTGTGAACAAAATATCTCAAGAACGGAATATTGTACGAAGTTTAAAACTTGGACTTAAGTTATTTTCAAACTGGTCAACCGAAGTAGTAGTTTATTCGTGTAATTTTTCACTTCCGATTTTCTCAAAAACTGCTCCGAGGATTTTTTTAAATCGTCTCATTTACTACATACATTTTGTTCTTTACAAGCCGTGTTTGCTAAAATTCTTCCTCTCTCGTAGAAAAAAATGTTTTTTTTTTCAGATTGGGGCCTTAATATGCAGTTTAGGGAAAAATTGTACATAATCAAAAGTTGTAGAACGTAAACTAACTTTTATTATCACGTATAAAAGTTTAGTTAAGCGGTAATTAGTGATTTTTTTTCCTACAAAAACCGGTGAAAAATGGGATTTTTTAAGATTGCAGCCTTGGTATGCATTTTACGACAAAAGTGCATAATCAAAGTTATAGAAAAATAACACACCTACAACTTTTATTTTAAGCATTTTTTTTCTACATAGCCTAGTTTAGAGGCAATTACCAATTTTCCGTATTTTCAACGTTCTCAATGGCGAGAAACGTTTTGCTTCACAAAATAAGTTTTTGATACCAGGATAGCATGAAGTAGTAAGAGGGAGGGAGTTGGAAGCTCCGACTGTATACAAAAATAATATAATAAACCGTGAATCTGACTGACCAAGCGAGGACACCATGTTACTTTCATACTATCCTGGTATTGGAAATCTCGTTTAACCTCGGTTATTCTGCCCTTGTGCAATATTCATTTTTTCTTATGCAGCAGCTACTGTGCCACCTATCGGAATTCTCTTGAACTATTTTCAAATTTTCTTTCCCGCTACTATTAAAGAAGGTGTTGCATTCGTGAAAAAATTTCGATACATTGATAAAACCATTAATGGATTGATAATACCTATTTATTATTTTAAGTATTTTTTTCTACAGAATCTAGTTAGAAGCAATTAATTTTTCTAATTAATTAATTAGTTCTACAGAGTTGATTTTCATTTTGTGTCTTTCATTCATGATTAATATTAGGTTATATTTTTTATTTTACATTGTTTACTCATGATTAAAGATAGGTATATTGTTCATTATTTACATTGGCGAGAAAGTCGTGTGTGTTTCACATCAGATTTTTTAGAGAACTAATAAAAACTACAAGTTCCAATTTTTTGTTACAGGTACTAAGTACCTTTACTAACACAGAAAGATTCATACCTGCAGTTATTTTTTTTTAATTCTTAAAATTTTGAAGACGCTGAAAATTGCCTCTTTAGACCATAATACCTCCAATGAGCATGAGTAAAAAAAATTAAAATTTTTGCCATTGTTACTAGTACTCTGACAATAGTAATTAAAAGTATATTCCATCCATTATGTAGTTCAAGCTACAGAGTGAGCAATAGCAAGGTAAATTTGAAAAACATTTTAAATTGCCATTTCTTGGTCATATTTAAAAGTGCGTTAGTGAAAAAAATTGAAATTTTTGCCATAGCCTAGAACTGGTTAACATTCACAAGAAATCTTATCTTCTAGTTCAGGCTGTGAGCTAAGTAAGAAAAATCCTTTTCATGAGACGATGTCTCACGGGCCTGGTAACAATTTTTAAAAAGATTTACCTTTGACCTATGGCAAAAACCATTAGTGATTTCTTATTTACTCTTTAAGTGGAATCGAATGACACTGTCTATTTTTATTTCCAAATTCAGACTTAGATTTCTTGGCTTCCAGTTTTCATCCACTTCCAGTTGAAACCGGAACTTCATACCCAATCCAGGTTCATTAACTTATTTGTGTAGAGTACAAACAAATCCAAAAACCGTTTTGTTGCTAAATATACTGAAGTCACAAGATTGCCTTTTGCATGTTGATGGGCTGTGAGGAAGGGAAGTGAAAATTTGCAGAGCTGCCAACCTTAACAGTGAAACACAATTCGTACATTTCACTACCGTGCAGTTTCTACATACATTTTGTAAGCTGTGGTTTATTCCGAGAAAATGTTTTCTTCATAAACCCTATAAAAAATAAATGTGACCTGTAATATTGCCTAAAGCTTAATTACTAGAAATTTTTAATTTCTAATGACTAGAAATGTTTAATTTACTGTAATTACCAGCTTACCTTATTCCATTGGAACAAAATTTTCTATGAATGAATCCCCTTCTTTACTATCGCTGTCACCGGCGTCTTCACTAGTATCTACCTAACAGTTTCCGTTTTTACCAGGTGTCAGCAAAACTGTTGACACCTGGTAACACATCTTTAATTCCCTTCTTTATATTTTGAATTGTGGAAAGAGAAACATCACAGTAGTTATCCACTAGCTCATGGCTTTTGTTAAGAGGCAGGTAAAGGCATTTTTGTTTAGCTTCAATTTCACAGAATTTTATTACACGCATATTAGATTTCGTTCAGCACTGTGAATAGTCTGCCCACATTTTCGAGAACTAACATTTCTGTTTACGGTAACAAACAGTTATATTCATACAGTTAACCTACACAAGGCTCAGCGATATGTATATGCTCTGGGTATAGTACAAGTTGTTGTGTTTGTTGAACTGAAATTAAAGCAGTTGCACATGCGCACTGATGATTTTCCCCCTTTACCCCTCGTTGCAAACAAGGGCGAACTCGTGACTAAAGTAACTACATCTCTTGCAGTTTCTGACATCTAGGTGTAACAGATGGATGGACATAAGAAGAAGATGACAATTTTTAAAATTGTCACCAACAGTGTAAATACGCCAGATTTACACTTCAGAAAGGGTTGTTTCAAGCCATTTTTGGAAAAAATGCTTGAAAACCTTTTCTGAGGTGTTAATTGTTACTTATTTCCCTTCTTTCACTTATGGGGTACCTGCTTCTACTCTCTCCTTTCCTTTCACCTGTCCAAGTTTCTGATACATAAGTCAGTATTGGCTCAAAATATGCATTATACATAATTGTCTTACATTTTATCAAACATCTTATGTAGGATTATAAACAGCTGTATTATTTAAAATTGAAATATATATTTCTAACCACCAGAATATGGTAACAGAAAACACTTACCAATGTTTATAGTGCTTTCGTTTATCTTTTACACATCTTCAGTAAATTAAAATTCTTTAAAAATTTTTCAACATCAAAATTTAAAACTTCCTACTCCTACCATGCTAGATAAGGAATAATGTATTCCTTATCTATGTATTTGTATTATGTATCTATGAATTCCATTAAGGAAATGTATTCCTTATCTACCATGGTAGGAGTAGGAAGTTTTAATTTTGATGTAGAAAATTTTTTAAAGAATTTTAATTCACTGAAGATGTGTACAAGCTACACGAAAGCGCTATAAACATAGGTAAGTGTTTTCTATTACCATATTCTGGTGGTTAGAAATATTTATTTCAATTGTCTAACAATAAATAGGAATTTCTTTATTTCAGACTAAGCTTCTCATACTTTAGAAGAAATGCTTTCTGCAACCTTTTACTTAACACCTTTTCAAATTTATTTCTTTTTAAAATTAGAGATATTTGATTTTCCAAATTGAATTTTTTCATTCAATATGAACTCCCTAACTTTTTGAGTTATTGACAAACACCCTCTTGTTTGCTAATGATACTTTGGTTAATTACAGTGACATTTACGTCTTATTTATAACACTTGATTTAATAACTACAATAATCAGAGGTGTTACAACCCCTCTGAGCTCATAATAACCCTGTGCGCAAAGCAGGGAATTGTCAGTTGCTTTTATATGGGATTCAAACAGTGAATGCTAATAATTCAATCTGCCCAAACATAACAGGCGGATAGAGGGTTAAATTATTTGCACTTGATCTGCTAGTTCCAGGGCTACAAAAAATAGTTCTGTGTCTTATCACTTGGTCAGCCAAGAGATTAATGAATTTTATTATACAGCCAGACCCTGTGGTGAATGAAGTGAAGGTGTTATTTGGAGGGTGGAAAGTAGGTGCTTTTCGGAGAGCTTGGCATGCTAATAAGCATACTTTTCCACTCAGAGAGAAAGGCATTGGTAATACACATCACTCCTTGTTTTACTTGGTAAAGCCTCTAGAAGTTCAAACCACCCTTGCGGCTGATGACCTAAACATCAACAACAAAAACGCTGAAGCACGAAGAAAGATACAAGTTTAAAGTTTTATAAGAGGTTGTGGTGCTATATGAAAGTGAAGTGTGGGCACTTTTTCAAGCGGGAATGAGAAGTTTACAGTGATCAGAAATGAGACGTTTCTGAGAATGGTAAAGGGCTGTATCTGGGCGGATAGGCTAAGAAATGTGGATGTATGGGATGAGATGGGCATTAATAAGCTAGATGAGAGAATGAAAAATCATAAGAACTGGTGCAGCACTTGCAATCAATGAGGGAAGATCATTTACCCCCATTTAGTCCAAGAGTACAAACCCACCGTTAAGAAGAATGTTAGACACCCAAGAAGACAGTTTCCAAGATAGACCGAGTTACCTAATACATGAACTGAAGAAGAAAAAAATCTGGTGTGAAACACTCACGGGACTTTCTCTTGCCAATGCAAATAATGAACAGTAAAACCTAAGTAATAAAACATTAGAAATAAACAAAAAACTAACCTCAAAAAACATAACCTAGTTTTAATCATGAGTGAAAGACGTAAAATGAAAATCGACCTCAGTTTAGCTTAAAAATATGGAAAATCACTATTTCATGCGAAATTAGGCTCTGTAGAGAAAAATGCTCTAAATAAAAGTTGTAGATCTTTTTATTTCCAATAAATTTGATTAGGGCAATAAACACTTTTTTCGTAAAATGCTGAATTTGTCATACGGCCGAAATCTTAAAAAAATCGATTTTTCACATGTTTTCGTGAAAAAAAAAACATAAAATCGCTAATTACCGCTAAACTAAGCGTTACACAAAAAAAAAATTTGAAATAAAAGTCGTAAGATTTTAAACTTTCTACATTTTTACTTTCTCTTGCCTATATGAATATATAGGAAGGAAAGTATTGTTTTCATGTCGATTTTTCGAAATCGAGTTTTCACCGGATCTACACGTAAACAGACCCCCTGAACCCAAAAAACATGTTTTTAGCGATTGGTCTGTGTGTGTGTGTGAACAGAATATCTCAAGAACGGAACATCGTACGAACTTGAAACTTAAGTTACATACCACTACCAGACCCGACACGAACATTTTCATCAAAATCGGTCAACCGGAAGTAGTAGTTTATTCGTATAATTTTTCACTTTTTTGCGATTTTCTCAAAAACTGGTCCTACGATTTTTTTTAAAATCGCCTGGTTTACTCAATTTTTTATTCTCTACAAGATAGGGTAGGCGCCATGTTTGCTGAAATTCTGGGTAAGGCTGTTTTCACGTAAAAACATTTTCTTTTTAAGATTGCGGCTTTAATATGCATTTTAGCGCAAAACGTTATATAATAAAAGTTGTAGAGAATGTAAAATTCTACAACTTTTATTTCAAACATTTTTTTGTATAACGCTTAGTTTAGCGGTAATTAGCAGTTTTCTGTTTTTTTCTCACGAAAACGTGTGAAAAATCGATTTTTTTAAGATTTCGGCCTTAGAATGCATTTTACGACAAAAGTGTATTATATAAAATTTATAGGAAATTAAGAGATCTACAACTTTTATTTTAAGCATTTTTTTGTAAAGTGCCTAGTTTAGCGTGAATGAGCGATTTCCCGTATTTTTAAGCTAAACTGAGGTCGATTTTAATTTTGCGTATTTCACTAATGTTTTTTGAGGTTAGTTTTTTGTTCATTTCTAATGTTTTAATACTAATGATAGGTTTATTGTTAATTATTTGCATTGGCAAGAGAAAGTTGTGTGAGTGTTTCACACCAGATTTTTTATTATATATTTTTTTGCGCTAAAATGCATATTAAAGCCGTAATATCAAAAAAACAATTTTTTTTACATGAAAACAGCCTCACCAAGAATTTCAGCAAACATGGCGCCTACCCTATCTTGTAGAGCATAAAAAATTTAGTAAACAAGGCGATTTTAAAAACAATCATAGGACCAGTTTTTAAGGAAAATCGCAAAAAAAGGTCTGGTGAAAAAATTACATGAATAAACTACTACTTCCGGTTGATCGATTTTGATGAAAATGTTCGTGTTGGGTCCGGTAAGGGTATGTAACTTAAATTTCAAGTTTCAAGTTTGTACGATGTTCCATTCTTGAGATATTCTGTTCACACACACACACACAGACCAATCGCTAAAAACATGTTTTTTGGGTTCAGGAGGTCTGAAAACATGTAGATCTGGTGAAAACTCGATTTTGAAAAATCGACATGAAAACAATACTTTCCTTCCTATATATTCATATAAGCAAGAGAAAGTAAAAAAAGAAAAACAATACAATGTAATTTTTATTTATTTATTTATTAATAAAATAAAGATACAAAAATATAAATTTACAAAATTTATATTTTGCTATTATAATACAATTTTTTACAATTTAATATGTTAAAAATACTTTAGTGATGTCTTGCTTGTTGAAATTTTTCTTTACTGAAAAAATTGAAACTTTGAATAGTTAACTAAAAAATAAATAACAGAACAATGGGTAACTTCTTATTATAAATTCAGTATTATTAATTCTACAAATGACCCTAAGAAACATGTAACAAACTTAACATCTAATTACACATACTTTTACTGGTGTACTGCAGTTATAGAGAATATTTCGCTCCTTACAATGTACATTCAGTTCACATTTACACTTTATCACAGTTAAGGAAGTTCGAATAACACAAACGATGTGAAACGAAATAAAAAATACTTTTACTCGCTAAGTCAATAATACATTAAAAAAATATCTAAATTAATTATATATTTACCTATCTATACTATTTTTGAAAGTTGATGAGCTTTGATCAAACGCATTGCCCCTACCCACTTCTTACGTAGCCAATGACTTGCCAGCAACGTTCCCAATACTTGCTCTCGTAGATCTGTTATATATAAATATTTGTTTTTTGTAATATAAAAAACTTTTTATTTTACCTTATACTGCTTTAAAAATTCTTCTACAAGTACTTTCACAGTGCGCACCACTTCTTCAGAATGCATCTTCAAAGGAAGATGCAATCTTCATAATATTCTAGAATTTTTATTATCATTACCCGAAGAAGCGGGGCGCACCGCGAAAGTACTCATAGAAGAATTTTTAAAAGCAGTATAAGGTAAATTACAAAGTTTTTTATATTACAAAAAACAAATATTTATATGGATTCTATTGCTACGATGCTAACTAATAACTTAAATAATTATCTGTTATATATTTTGTCAGCCATTTTTTTGGTCTTTTAATAACAAAACCTATGAACATTCACACAGCTGATTATATTAAAAAGAATTGCATGTTAACGCGCTCTATAATCGACGCGTTCAGTACGAGATGCAAGACACAAGTGAATTACTGTGGCTCTTATACGCATGTGGGCGTAATGTTTGTCAGGCTGATACATTCGTACAATCTGACAACGCTGGCAAACGTTCTGATTGGTCTAAATGTGTGAAACAGCAGAGCTCATCAACTGTGAAAAGCATTATAATAAATTTGTTAGTAAAGTTTATTACCTACAACAGTAAATTCCAATTCTCAAATAAGGAGCAGTTAATGTTACACAATCCACTGTAGTCACTAATGACTAAGCAGTTGACATGACTTTAAATAAAAAAAAGAAGTTTTGCAGAGAATGAAGACAACCCTTTTATGCTTCTGAAATACACTAATGTGAGCAACTGTTACTTTGAATGTGTTTTCCCGAAAGTTTTTTTTTCTCATTTGGGTACATTTTTCTCAGCAACCAGTTAAGATACTTCAAAAAATGCGTTTTTTTAATAAAAAGACCTACATTTTAACTCAAGATTATTTCAAAATATTGAACAGGAAATTCAAAAAAAATATTTTCTGTTAATTTTTTAAAGAATACCAGAAAAAATTTCTGAAAAATTTATTGTTTGCTAAAATAAAAAAAAACTGCGTTCAAGTGAAGAGGAACCTAAAAGGAACAAAATAAAACAAATCATGGAGTTTCTTTACTGGTTGTTGAGAAAAATGTACCTAAGTATAGGTAATTATAACATCGTCGATATAGGGGCGTGTGAACCCCCTAAAGTAAATCTTTCTCAATTAGAATCAAACCCTGATGCAAAGTTTACATTATCTATACTCTATAGTTAAGGTTTTTGAAGTTTTAGCCTATATTTCAAGTATTATAACTACATAAATGACGACCACCCGATAAACATCTGACATAAATTATCAATATCAGTCGCTTGTAGTATAACACTTCTGGTTAAGCCCTCCACAGACAACGGTGGGGTCTGTTTGGCAATCGGTCGGCTTTGATTCTTCGGTATAATTCTAAGACTACCTTGCAACCTTAACTGAATATCATTAAGTCGTTTGACATTGGTTTCATTTCTCCGTTCGCAATTTTCATTTTCAACAGATTTCCCCAATTTCTTTAATTTATTTTCATCTTTCTTAATGACGGCATCGTAGATCAAAGGTTTTAAAACCGATATCAACTGTTCGATTTGTTGCCGCATGACCCGCATGGTAATTTCACATGATCTTATAAAAGTACCTTCATAGCCTGTAGGTCCCATCGCATCGACCATATTATGAGTGAGTCTGAACGGGACTCGTTCCGGCCACTGGAATCCTTCACCAGTGTTACAACAACAATTGAAATCAACGTGAATGATTTCACCGCTGTTATTATCGAAGAGAATGTTATCGTTATGTCGATCACCCAGTCCGACAATATAACCAACCATTGACATAACTGCCGTAGTTCTAATATACGCGGTTCGTGCCTGGTACCAAGAAGTCGGATGAGGAAATTCTTGTAAAAACCATTTTCTCAAGACCGGAGGGAATTTTTTAAGAAGTACATCGATAAAATGTTGTCGTTTCTGTTCTAACGGAAGTTCTAATGAATAGTAACTACTTTTCAATTCACGAGAAGTCACATTCACGTTTATTTGTTTATACAGATCTAAAACGATAAAACGTGAGGTTGTCAAATTAGGGATCCATTCGATGAGACCTGAATTATCACTTAATGCCACGACCGAGTAAGTTCTGATGTGCAATCGACGATCCCGTGCTTCTGCGTCCCGTTGTAAATACATATTGATGATGTGAAAGAAATCCATAAGGCGAGCATCCAACCGTAAATCATCCTCTACTTTTACCATCATCATGTACTCTAAACCATCAGAGCCGATTACCGTAAACCTTTTCGGTTTTTGTAACGATGGATAAATAATGACTTCATTTTTGACATCGTGTATGTAGACCATTTTTTGTGGATATGGATTATGCTTTTGAAATTCATTCGATCTGGGTAACGTGACCGTCATAAATTTCTGAAGAGGCAGTAACATTTGACAGAACGATGATTGTTTTAGTAATTGAGGCAATCGACATTTTAATTCGCTGAACGAAGCGTGAGTACCTTCACCATATTTAGTATGTCCGAAATCGATTAAACAATCGTGTAACTGCTTCATGCAAGATATATATTTTAATAACGGTTTATCACTTTGTATAATTTGATCGTGCAAAACTTCTTGACATCGTTTAACACGCAACACATGTTTCGATTTAGAAATTGCGACAAACAACCATAAACTTTGTTCAGGATAATTTTTTATAATTCTAGCCAGAATATTTTTCAATAATTCATAACAATCTGCTTGCTGATGACAAATCCTAGATAAGAGTTGTGAATAACAAATCATAAACATGAATAATGGTAGTTTATTGACATACTGCTCGATCAGATTATTTAATTTTGTCATCGTCTTTTTTTGCTCGATGATGTTTTTTAACAGATTTGACTGTGAACTAGACGCAGGAGACGATGATGGCCGTTGTTGTAAATTGTGAGCAAGACGAGTACCGTAATCTAACCAAATGCTTAACATACGCGGCATCGATTGATAGATATATTTACAACCGTATTGTAAAGATTGGCCAAAATATTTAACCAGTTTTTCTTGACACTCAAGACCAGCTTCAGACACCATTTGTTTCTCGTTGTATAACGAAAATATCTTGTACTGACATTGAGCTAGGCAAATCAAACTTTTTTCCCAATCTTTGCACGCTTCGACTGCTTCACTGTAACTGCTCAAATTCGTTTCCATTTCAACGTTCACATTTTCATCATTGTACGTGGCTATTAACAATTTTGCCTGTAATACAAACACATATTTTTACTTTACAAGCTAATAAAAGTATATATTTAAAAATATGTTTAGGAGAAGACTGTATAAAAAGTTGTATAAAACAATAATTATGTCAATCTATATTGTTAAAATAGTCTCAAAAAATGTTTGTAGTTTATACAAATCCATATGCCTGCACCTAGAGCCACCAAATTTTGCGTATAGGTCTTAACAGATCTAACACCTTCTACTCATAGAAGTGAGTGCTGTGAAGCGAATTCTAATCACCTTAAGGCTGACAGGGAAAGACACAATTTCACAAGTCCGAGTCTGTTGGTGAAAATGAGTTACGGTTGGCGTTGAGATATAATATCATATCTCAATATAGTCTAATTCACATTCACTAAAGTAATAATTATTTTTGGAAGTTAAAAATTAACTACGCTTCTGAAACTCACAAAGTGCTGCATATCTTAATTTTAAAACAAGATCTTGCTTTTATTTTATGTTCAACTGTTTTTTTTTTGTCATTAATTATAATGCTGACGTTGAAAGGAGGTAGACAACTATGAATGATTAAAGAATATCAGACTTGACAGGGATCGAACTCTGTACACCAACACACCATCCATAACACCAAGAAAAACCGCTCAAAAAACAGGTATTTTTGCTAGAACTACGTTACACTAGCTGTGCTAAAATAACACAGCATTTTAAATTTTTTTTTTAATTTAAAGAAATGCCCATAACAGGCAGGTATAGTGTTAAATTATTTGCACTCGATCTGCTATTTCTGTTTCTTATCACATGGTCAGCCAATTATATGACTGAAGCATTTAAGAACAGAAGAGGTAGAGGTGTAAAAGACACTAGTTACAGTTATCTCCTCTGAAAGTAATGAAATTCATTATACAGCCAGACCCTGTGGTGAATAAAGTGAAGGTGTCATTTACAGGGTGGAAAGTAGATGCTTTATGGAAAGCCTGACATGCTGATAAGCATAGGATCATTTTCCACTCAGTGAAAAAGGTATTGGTAAACCACCTCACTCCTCGTTTTACTTAGTAAAGCCTCTGCAGGTTCAAACCAGCCTTTTGGCTGATGACCTAAACAACACATTCATATCAGAGCCTATTACGGTAAAGAAAACACTCTAAATAAATCACTTTTATATCACAAAGCATTTTTAAATATTTATACTCAGAAATATCAAATACAGTAAAATCTCTCTATAGCGGAATTGAAGGGACCATGAGGTACCGCCGCTATAAAGAGAGTTTCGTTATAGAGAGAGCGAGTAATTAACGGTGGGAGGGAAGTTGGATTACTAATTTTTCTGTACAAAATAACTTATATACGTATGTAAATAGTGCATGGAATAAGTTTTTGAAAAACTACTGAATAGATAACTTTATGACGAATGTTTAATACAGTAGATTACTTCAATACAGTGAGATATTTAAATTAATTACCTAAAGTTAGGTTATTAACTTAACAAAAATTTGGATACAAACTAGTTTTATTAGATGTTGTGTTACTAATGTTTAACAAAAAATTTCACTTTTCGTATTGAACTTTTTTCAATAATCATTCATACAGTACATACCGTAATAGATACCCTAAAATTAATTAGCACTGAAACTCGGTTTTCACTCAACAGTAATAAACATAGGATACATACAATTAAAATCTCCTGAAACATAGGCTACACAAACACAAAAAAATACACAGTACAGTATATATTTTTTTGTTATTAAGGAAACAATGACTGTGACGTACATTACATTTCGTAAAATAAGTTGTAAATTTTGTTTCGTTTTCAATTCATAAAACATGTCTTCAATCTCATTTTCAATGTTTAAAACTTGTAAATTTTCATTTACATATTGGCAATGACAGTACGTGTAAATAACAAGAATAGCGTCTAGTGTCTGTTTACTTGAAGGGATTCAATTACTTGAAGGGTTTACTTGAAGGGGTTTATTTCATCGTCATTTTCACTTTCTTGCTCGTTGTTTTGGGCTAAGACATTTTCGATTATTGCATCATCACCAACATCTGCTGAAGTGGCTAAGTCATTGTCTGCCCCTAAATAGGCGCCTAAATCCATATCCTGAAGATATTGTTTTGCCGCTATAACAAGAGTTAAATACATTATCATAGTATATGAAAGGGTCGGGGTCGGCAAATAATGCCGCTAAAGAGAGATTTCCGCAATAGAGAGATTTTACTGTATAATTAACCCTGATCTCTATGAAATAGTAATAATGTAAATTACCTTCGCGAGAAGTTTTCGATCAGTTTTATTCATCTGTGCCAGAGCAAACTTCTTATCATCTGAAGTAAAAAGTGAGGAAAATGTTTGTTCAATTCCTCTTTTAAGAATAGTTAATGCTGCATCCTTTTCTGATTTTGCCCAGTGTAGTTTAGCTTTTTCAATAAATAAACCTTTAGGTTTTAACTGTTCCGCTGTTAATATATTTGAGTAGGCTTGTTGAAAATTGTTTGATCTGTGTGCATAAAAATATCAACAAAAAACATTAAAACACAGGAAGATAACTATTTCAGTAAAAATTATACTTACTTTAATTTTAAAGTGGCGATCCTACAGAGTTACTTTGCATCCCGCGTCTCAAATGCCATGACCTCCTGTCCCACCAGTCACCCTTCTTCACGTTTCTAGCCTCCATGTCCTGCATCACACAACCCCGCCATACTTTCCGAGGCCTCCCTTTTTTCCTCCTCATCACTGGACAATAATTCGATGCCACTTTAGGGCCACCTGTATTCTTTGTTCATCTGTTGCACATGCCCGTACTAAATCAACTGCCTACTCTCTATTCTTCCCATAACATGATTCAACCTTGCGACCCCACACATTTTTCGTAAAAAATACATCTCCAGAACTTTTAAACACTCATCACTCCATCCACTGCTCCTGGAACTCTATCAGGAGCCACCTCTGGCAATGGGGTCGCTCGCCAACTTCAGTTGGAGGGTGCGGGGGAAATAAAATACCCAGGGTGGACAAAACCAGAAGCTGCTGCCTTGCAGTTTGGGAGTTGGTTCTCCAAAGGCTAGGGGAAAAAACCCATATATAAAATTACCTGGTCCTCCAGGTTGGGGTTGAAGCGTTGGGCAAGCAACTCAACATTCGGAAAACTCAATAGCTGCTAAAAGTCTCAAATGTGAACCTCATAATAAGGACAAGGAAAATGGATAGAAAAATTATACTGTTTGCTAAAAATGTAACAAATATCCTTGCATTACTTATTAGAAGTAAAGACATAAAAGTGCTCGATGTTAGATACACAGGAGGTGGAAAGGGTACCTACTAGAGCTGAAAATGAAGAGATTGTTAAGTACAGTTTGAAATTCAGTAGAGAAAAAGTATAAAGTGTTGGTGCAGGAGAGTTGCGAGGATGGAAGTCATGGACATCAAATAAGGATGAATGAAAAGGCGCTGGAGAAAGTTAAAGAATTCTTCAATTTGGGAAAATTAAAAGAGTTTCTTCCAGACAGTTTGAACCTTAGTTCGGCATTAAGAAATTCTTGTTTTGTAAAAAATTATGTATAATGTATATTTTGTTCCAATATTGATGTTCAAGAAGAGTATGTTAGGAAAGACAAGAAGAGAAAGAGTAAGAAATGACGTAATTTGGTCAGCCTGATCAGAAGAGTTGGACAGACAAAGGTACAATAGTTTGGACATGTCGGTAGGAAGGAAAGGATAGGGAGCCTAGAAAGATATAGTACTTGGAGGTGGAAGGAAAAACCAAGAAGTAGACCAAGAGCAAAGTGAATGGATTGTTATGGATGAATAGTGAAAAATATACACAGCTAAGAGAGCAATGGAAGAGAGATGGTTCAGCGATAGAGCGAGGTAGAAAGGAGTTGTGGGAGGCTCGATCTGAAGAAATTTAGAAGAGGGATAATGAGTATTATATTGAAAGTGAAGATTTTTACAGTTTATAACATGAATTTATACTTGGGACAGTTCAGGTATCGGTAGTCAAAATGTGTATTTTATCGTAAATGAAAGATGCTGATTTAGTACTTCTTGCACGGAATAAAGATGGTCCGATGAGTAACCCAACTGTACTGTAAAGTACTTCACGTTATCACAAGGGCTGTCGAGAAAGTAACTTATATTTCAGTCTAGCATGTCGGTGGGCAGGGCTCACGCTGCCATCTTGGTGTTAAAGAGTATTGATACTCAGCATGCATTCAGCTGTGGTAGTCTGTAGACCAGCGTTTCCCAACCTTTTTAACCTTGCGGCACACTAACTAAAAGCCATATTTATTCGCAGCACACTTGATTGCAAGTATTAATTTTCGTAGGTACATAACCTAACTGTTACTAAATATACTAAATATACCGCATTCTACTGGGTGATTAAGGAACTTTTACGACTTTGGAAAAGTATAGAAGAGTATTCCGCAGTTACAAAACAAATTCAGCTGCTAACTGTGCTATTTAAAGTGCTGAGATAAACAAAATAAACTGTAATGATTACAGTAATCGTAAAGAAGACGGTGTGAAATTTCGTGGCACACCGGTTGGGAATCGCTGCTGTAGACAGTGCTGCTTCTTATTCGCTCACTGTGAATTTTTAAAATGCACACTGCAATAGAAAATCCCGTCAGTTGTAGGGTGCGTTCCCTGTTTCAGTTTTTATTGATTAAAAACCACAAACCAACCGAAATTCACCATATTTGTGATGTGTGTGAAGACGAAATAATGAGTGAATGCAAAGTGAGGAAGTAGTGTAGTACGTTTAAAAATGGCCACATTAATGTTGATGATACAGTGACCACAGGGATCAGCCGAGCCTTGTAACTGATTAATTGACAATGAAAAAATGAATAAAAATCACCGCTTTACGATTACGGATCTCTCGCTTCATTTTCCTCAAATATCCCATAGTTTATTGCATAAAATTGTAACAGGGAAGCTTGGTTTTTTTTTTTCTTTTTTTTTTGGTTTAACGTCCGACTGTTCTCCAATTACTGCTAATGCAGACGGTGAAATGATATTTTGTAACGTATGAAAAAATGCCGTGCCTGAATGGGATTCGAACCCAAGACCGCATGATAAGAGGTGAGCACGTTACCAACTTCGCCAATGCGGCCGGCAATGCGGAAGCTTGGCAGTGATGCAGATGTGAACCAGAGGTTAAAATCTAAAGTGGCAGATTTCTAGAGACAGAATTGAAAAGTGAGTGAATCGTTATAGTAAAATCCTCAATTTGAGTGGTAACTATGTAGAAAAATAGTTTACAAATATTCTGAGTTGGAAAAATTCTATGTTTACAAATATAAATTGATAAATTACCAGATAAAATTTGAAAATATTGAGCTCCAAAGTTGGTACACATCTAGCAATACCCGTATATTGGGTACTCAATATAATTTTTGGTATTTTCATGATAAGCTGACAAAAGTGTGCATGCAGAAATATATCTATATTACAACTGATGATGGATAAATGGATATTTAAAAGGATCTATTGAATTTTTTAATTGGGTATTTTTCTAGCGCTGTATTTGGTGGTGTTTTTCTATTGATGTAATTTTTCAAACAAAAAATTACGTCATTTTCTAACAATAAAAAATTGGACATTGTCTGGACCTAAGAAGAAATTTTTTGTGTTCAACATTAAACAGAAAATGATACACAAGCAACGCAGCTGGGTGCTATCTTCTTCACGAGAAATCATAAACTATTAACACAGTTATTAAAATTTACAATTATAGTTACTTGAGTCACAAGTTTGCCCTTGTTTGCAACGAGGAGTAAAGGGGGAAAAGCACCAGTGCGCATGCCCGACTGCTTTAATTTCAGTACGACAAACATAACAACTTATACTGTACACAGAGCGTATACAGTATATTGCGGAACCTTTTGTAGTTTAATTGTTTGTTACAGAAATGCCAGTTTCTCGAAAACGAGGTCGAACTATTCACAGAGTTGAACGAAATCTAATATGCAATGTAATAAAATGTTATGAAGTTGAAGCTAAACAAAACTGCCTATCCGTGCCTCTTAACAAAAGCCGTGAGCAAACGGCTAACTACTGTGATGTTCCTCTTTCACAACTCGAAAATAAAGAAGGAAATAAGTACGTGAAGAAGCTAATCTTTAACAGTTTTGTTGACACCTGGTAAAAAAAGAAAATGGTTAGGTAGATACTAGAGAGACTGAAAATGAAAACACCGATGACAGCAATAGTAAAGAAGGTGATTCATTGGTAATTACAGTAAATCAAACATTTCTAGTCATGTAATTAAGTAAGCTATAGGCAATATTACAGGTCATATTTATTTCTTATTAGGTTTATGAAGAAAACATTTTCTCGGAATAAACCACAGCTTACAAAATGTATCTCGAAACTGCACGGTAGTGAAATGTACGAGTAGTGTCTCACTGTTGAGGTTGGCAGCACTGTAAATATTCCAATTCCCTTCCTCACAGCCCATACATACGCAAAAGGCAATCTCGTAACTTCAGTATCTATAAAAACTGTTTGTAAATAATTCTACACTGTTGTAAAAAACATCTAGATTACATACGAACTTACATACAAACTTAAGATGTAATAATTTAAAGAAAACAACTTACACTCTTGCCACAGAAATACTTTTCAGCCAACATTTTCCAATTTCCTCTTTGAGATATGTTGACACATTTGGATGGTTTACACCAATCATATTCTCAGCTAGAGATAATAATACTCTACGCATACATAAAACAGGCTGTAGAACTCTACTTGATGGTTGCAGAAGTTTTAACCTTTCATCTAATTTGACAGTCACGAGTGAAATAAATTGCAGTTCCAAAAATTGCACCGATACATCCAAGTCATTATGACCACTACTGTTGACAATATTACTGCTTCCAGTGCCACCATTATGCTTGTTTAACAAATTTAAAACAAGTTTTCCAACTTTCTCAAATTCATTTAGTATATGCAATCTGAAAAATTAAGTTAAGATTATTCACAATACTCAAGATTTCTCAATACGTACAAGAATTGGTAATTCGGAATAATTAATAACATGACTGAGTGTAGAAAAACTTTTTATGGTGCCACATGTAATAATCCATGCAAGATTTGAACTTTATTATTAACACAAACAACAGCCCGAAGGTTATAATGAACTTTAGAAGTTCAGAAAATGTAAATTTCTGTTCCTTTGAGCGATAATAATAGGACATAAAACCAAAATAAAAAAATATTTTGACGAAGAAAATTCTGAAATAATTTACACAAGAAACAGAATCGATTATTATGTTGCTAATCACAACACTAAATTGTTTGAACAAAAACCACCTTATGCAGTTAGAAAATACATCAATAAATTAGCACAAGGTTTAAAAAGTTGTGACAATTTAAGTCATTTTAAAAAAAAGCTAAAACAATATTTGATTGATGAAACATTTTACAGCGTGCACAAATTCCTTTCTAGTTTTGGTTGTAAAGTATTTAACTTTTAATTAAACTAATATTGTGTACTATTTGATACAAAGGGGTTCATGACAAGCCTACTGAGTTAAGCAGTAGCGGGAAAAAAATTATTGGTAAGTGATGAATTTATCATTGTGTTTGACTTTTTTATTTTTTATTTTGTGTGATATTTGATTCAATGGGGTTCATGACAAGCCTACTGAAGTAAGCAGTAGCAGAAACAATTTTTTGGTGGTAAGTGATGAACTTATCATTAATGATAAACTTTCAGTTTATCAGTTTTATCATGACATGTCCTATACTCCTTTTGGAGTCTCCTGGATGCACAAAAAGAAAAAAGTTGCATGTTTTTAGAAATGTACGTGCTATGCTAGCAGCAGCGTATTGCTCACACTGAGTCCCAGGGTCATCTTGTCATTACATATCAGTAATTACCCGGGTTATCCTGTTGTACACCACACACATGCTCATTTGAAATGAGATGTCGGAGTCAACAATTACAACTGATGTGGTGCATAAAATGTTTATGTACATTTATAGGAGAGGAACAATACAGACCAGGCTGGTTTTTTTATTTTTGTTTAACTTTTGACTGTTCTGCAATTACTGCTAATGCAGACGATGAAGGATGAAATTATATTTTGTAACTTCATTCAAAAATAAATCTTTATAATACATCCTGTAGTTTCAAATGAATTCTATTTTATATAATAAATTTCACTAACCTTCCTTTTTAACTGCGTCAACTTTTATTTTCACTTACACGTGTTTCGGTGGATCCACCATCATTAGAGTAAATAACATATAATTGAAAATAAAACTCTTTTTTATTAAAAATCTACAGAAGATGATACATCTTCAGTTACTTGGTAACGTGATCCATACCAGGTCAATTCGTGAACAAAAAAAAAAAATAGAATATTTCGTAACGTATGAAAATATGCCGTGCCTGAATGAGATTCGAAACCAAGACCACATGATGAGAGGCGAGCACGTTACCAACTACGCCAATACAACCAGGCTGGTTGGGAATGGGGATGTACATATATATAGCAACAGCCTCTATAGAAATGGCTCTCATTTAATACACAAATTGATTATACCAATTTTGGACTCACCATCACTGATAGTCAATTCGACCACTGAATTGCCTGATGGCTGAGTCTTAAGGAAACATAACAATCATTCCTTCTTCACTTACTGGGACATCATATTAAATTTTATTATATAAATTATTTTATATTATTAAATTATTATTTATAATTATATTTATTTTTTATTATATTATTATTATTTTTATTATTAGTATTATATTATTTTTTATTATATATAATTATTAACAAAGGATGGTAGAAGCACAAGTGATATCAAGAGTAGAATTGGTCAAGCTAGAAAAGCCTTTGAAATGAAAAACAGCTTATTGACTACAAACATTGACTTACAGACTAGGAAAATTTTCTTAAAACATTTTGTTCGTAGTGTAGCATTATACGGAAGTGAAACGTGGGTGATAGGGGCTGTAGAAAAGAAGAGGATAGAAGCTTTTGAAATGTGGTGTTATAGGAAAATGTTAAAGATTAGGTGGGTGGACAAAATAAGTAATTTTGAGGTTCTTAGGCGAGTGGGGCATATCTTAAGACATCCAGGTATTGGGCTATTGATAATGGAGGGTAATATTGAGGGAGTAAATTGTAGAGGGAGGCAAAGATTAGAATATATCAAGCAAATTACAAAAGATGTAGGGTGTTACAGGTATGCAGATATGAAACGACTTGCGCAAGATAGGACAGCTTGGAGAACTGCATCAAACCAGTCGAGAGACTGATGACAAGAAAAAATATAATTATATAATTATCTTAATTTTTATTTATTATTATTGATTAATTTTATTATTATTTAATATTATTATTTAAATTAAATTTATTTCATTAAATTTTAATTTCAATTGAAACATGATGAATATACGTGTTGTAACCTGTGATTAGCAATGCAATGAGAAAAATATCCAGCGATATTGCTAGAACTCTGAACATTCTTCCCCAAGAATTTAATAGAAGTCAAGGTTAAACAGAGCGCTTAATAAGGTGAACAGGACTGTCATTTAATGAGCATTCATAACCTTAAACCGTAAAGGTTCGTTCAGATTTCAACTGAAAGCTACCTGAGAAATGGTTTTGTGGCTAAACAAAAAAACAGAGTTTTATACACACGGCTGAAGATGTAACATCTTCTATAGATTTAAAAAATGTTTAGTTTCAAATGATACAATATACTCTCATGATGGTGGATCCACCGAAACACATGTAAAAGATAAATATAAAATAAAGGCAGCTTAAAAAAGGTTAGTGAAATTTGTTATATAACATAGAGTACATATACTTTATCAGAATTTAGCCCACGTTTGCCAATTTGAACAATCCTTATTTTAAAAAAAAAGTAATTTTTAATTTTGGCTGTTGAAAAAAATGTAGTGTGTATCAGATTCAATGGCCCACTACATTTGAGAAAATATGATATTATGAAGTTCAACTTTAATGCAAATTCTATAAAACTAAATAAATTATCAATCAAAATTAAAAAACCAAAATACCTGACAATATAATCATATCCTTGTTTGTAACCACCAGCTGACATGGCTGAAGTACTTAACAGATGGTCGACCAGACCTTTACGTATTAGATTAAGTTTATTGAACATAGATGGTTCATCAAGTTGTTTCAAGTGAACCATTGCTCGTGCAATATTCACACCCCAACTGCTACTAGATTCTACATCTTGACTGTTCTGAAACATTGATTCCAATTGATCCATTCGACCCATATTCCAAAGTGCTTCGGCTTGTTCTCCACGCAGATCGGTAGTTACGATATCAGATCTAGAATGTGAAACAGACCGCAATATTTAACACAGTTCATGGAAACAAAGAAGAATATTACAATGACTAAATATGTAGATTATCATAATTCCCTGGATTTAGCATCAGAAACAATGACCCACCGGATTGGACTAGAGCAGCAGTCTCAAATACATGGCCCGCGGGGCACATGCAGCCTAGTAACTGATGTTTGCGGCCCGTGTCGAATCCTCATTATTTCAATGTTAAAAATTATAGTTGTTACACCTACTACAAAATAGTAGATGATTGAATAGTAAACATTTTTTAATAAATTATAACATTAAGTTGAGTAAAAGTTCCCCATACAATAGCAAAATTGTATTATGTTTGCGAAGAAAGAAATTTCTCTTTGCAGTTCTGCCTACCCTGCAGTTTGTGGTAACTCTGTATAAATGTTGTTCAGAATTATGCGGCCCACCAAATGTTTGTAAAATTTTTAAGTGACCCTCTGAAAGCTACAAGTTTGAGACCACTGGTCTAGAGGTAAAGTTGTCGCCACAAGTCAGCTGTTTAACAACTAATTTGTAAAGACAAAGTTCCTGCTTCAAATCCTAGTAAAGGTAGTTAACTTTTATACGGATTTGAAAACTAGACAGTTGTTACGGTGTACTTTGTTAACCCTGTGTTTACATATATGAAATATTAATGCACGTGCATCAAAATTTTAATTTTTATAAAAGGGATAAACAGGTCATTAGCACAATACTAGAAATTCTGACCTCTTAATTTATCCAATACACAGACTCAAAATCTATGAGAATAGCCCATATTATATGGATATTAAGCTCTATAACAAACTGAATAAAAGCATTCGGAAAGTTTCTTCCTTATCATTGTTTAAGAAACTCGTGAAAGATTTATTATTGGAGAAAGTGTATTATTCTTTAGATGAATATATAAAATGACCTAAACCATTGAGCATGTAAACTGATTGTGATGTGTCATATTTATGTGGTATGTATTTTTAAATTTATTTATATATTGACTGTGTAATTAGTGTTACTATTTTAAACAATTGTATCATGTAATTAATTTAGTGTTTATGATTTTGACAAGTCATCTGTTTGAGCAGAAATCCGCTAAAATCAAATGTTATTTGACAATAAAAATATATTATTATTATTATCATTACTTTGATGGCTGTGGTTCAATTAACCATACTTTCTCAGGAATAGTCGACCTAAGTCTGTACAAAACAACACCTTATTTAGATATCACACACACCATCCTCATATCATTAGGTTATGGGTTTGCTTATTGTTCTGAATTGAACAGATTGCAACATACACAGATTACGGATTAAAAAAACACAAAAATTGAACCAACACTTGCCACTACTTTTTATAAAATTAAAGAGGAATTTAATTAATAAAATTAGCTGATCTGTTGGATAATTATTTACACTGAATCTTGAGTGATGCCGTTATCCCTAGAACAAGGGCAAGAAGGACTAATTAATTGGCCTCCAAGATCACGTGATTTGATGCCAATGGACTATTATGTGTGGGGGTATGTAAAATTGTTAGTTCACACTCAAAAAGCAAATACACAAGAATTGAAGGCACAAATTTTATTTTCAATGCATTTGACATTCTAAAAAATAATCTAAAAAAGATACGATGAGAAGAGTTACACAAGGAATTTTAAAACGAGCTGAGTACTGTGTTAACAGTTATGGAGGATATTTTGAACATCTGTTAAAAGTTAAGACCCTAATTATTTATTTACTTTATTTTCTTAAATTGTTTTATTTGAATATATTTTTGGACATTAGAAATATTATTCTTCCTGTATAATAAATTAACACATTTTTGCAGCCATGTTTAGGATATTTTGATGTTAATAACATCTTTTTTTGCAACTTACTTTTGTTTTGTATGACTATTTACATCAATTTTTCAGAATTAAATTTTCTACAAGTTTTACCCGTTTTACCATTTATTTTATTAAGTTTTATTTTGGTTTTACCCTAGATTTGTCAAAAACTACAGACAATATGGTTCTGGGACTTGTTTTATTTGTTTTCTTAGGTCAAAAACCATAAGAAACCACCATTTTTGACTCTTAATTAACACCCTAAAAATTTAATTATGAACTTATGGGATGAGCTGAAATCGTTCACTAGCCACACTGCTACCAAACTCTCACTGTAACAAAGCATTTCCGAATCTATGTTTATACAATTTTTTTTAAATTTTTTGATGTCGATTCATCTCCTGAAGTGCTTCTGTTTCTTCATAAATTACCTAGCATTAGTTAATTCTTTTTTTTTTTTTTTGGTTTAACATCCGACTGTTCTGCAATTACTGCTAATGCAGACGGTGAATGATGAAATGATTTTTTGTAACGTATGAAAATATGCCGTGCCTGAATGGGATTCGAACCCAAGACCGCATGATGAGAGGCGAGCACGTTACCAACTACGCCAATGCGGCCGGCATTAGTTAAGATTTCCAAATGTTATAGATTTAAACAAACGGAAACGTTTATTACTGAATTCCCGACTTAAACTTCTATATTCCCTACTTCACAAACGATCAAAATTACCAATGGCACAAAAATTACGCATCTATTGTTCTCTTTTGAAACCTATATGGACCTACGGGTTTCAAATTTACGGTTCAACCAAACCCTCTAACTTGCAACGAATTCAAGCATTCCAGTCAAAAACATTATGCCTCATAGCAAAAGCACCTCTTTACGTTAGCAACAAAACCTTACATACAGATTTGAAAACACTACTTGTACAAAATTCCATCGAATACCTATACAAACGCTTTCACGACAAGTCACACGAACTTGAGAACCCACTGGTGCGTTCACTTTTCACCTTCCATTTACTTGATAATCCCCCTAGACGCCTTAAAAGACGCTGGAGTAGAGACCTGCTAATTTGATAAATTTCATTCTTGGGGAGGCACCAATGGGGGCCCTACACCTCTCACGTATTTACATTTGCTTGTTGTAAAATTTTACAGTTGTAAATAAAAAATTAAAGAAAGAAAAAAAATGTTATAGATAACAAACTTGTCATTCTGAAATTTACCTTTTTGATAGTAAAGATTCTGAAATATGTAGAGCTGTAAAAGGTTGATCCATGCTGAGATAACAATCAACCATTCCCTTGACAAGATTTTTATCATATTGAGCTGACTGCTGTGCTTCACGGGCTGCAAGACGTTCATAACAAGTAGCTGCATCATGTAACTGCCCAGTTATCACATGGTAGAGTAACATTTCATCTGGCGTCGGATCGTATTGATGTGTATCGATTACACCTTTCAAACCATCTGGTTCGTTTAATTGATAATATATTTTACCAAACGATAGTAATAACTCTTCAAGTTTATCTGGATGTTTTGCCACATATTCTTCCATATATAACAATGATCTACTATATTCTTGGCAACTGAATGAACCATTGGCAATGTCCAACAATGAGAATCTATCCAAAAATTCTAGATTGAAAAAGAAAAAAGAAAAGTATTAAATACACTGAAAATAAACATTCCTAGCAGCTGACATGGCTTTGGCTTGATTCAAATAACCAGCAACTTCTGTAGAAAATTTTTCCATAGTTAATTTTTTTAAATACATCTTGAACATAACTAAATAAAAAAAACTGGGTGGCTCAATGAGACAATGGTATGTACAGCAGTATACTTTACTGGTCTGTAAAATAGAAGGTGCCAGGTCATGAAATTTTAACGTATTGATTTCACTGATGCCTGTTAGGCAGTGGTCACCCAATGGTAGACTGCTGAATCATTTTCTGTGGACCATGAGCTCTAGAGAATAACTTTTATTTGTACGCAGATCTTATTTTTGTGTGAAATGTGAAACATTTTACGTTTAGGCTGAGAGCAACTGGTGATATCAACATGGCATATAACTAAATTTCTCTGAAGAGAGTTGATGCTAACTGAACAAGCTGATGACCATGATCAGGCTGAAAGCAACTTGGGATAGCATTGCGCTAAAAAAATACAATAAGTACAACTTTTGTACATGGGTCTACAGTAATTTGAAACTGATTTTACATTTTATTGGTCAAACCTTTTCAAAATCAACAAATAGTAAGATTTAGCATGATTTCCATGTATAAACTTTTACAGTCAGCAACAAAGGCTTAAGTAAAAAGTTGGCTGAATTGTGGGAGTCTCATTAAAATTTTAAATGGATCTTGATCACATATTACAATCTTCACCACATTTGAGTAAATAGTTCTGATGCACTGTAAGGTACAAAGAAACATTGCCCAGCTGCCGGTAAAGAAATAACAACTACAAAAATACAAAAGAATTGTGATGCCTTAGAGGTGACATCTGCTACAGAGCAAGGTTCATTTCATACTGCAGAGGCATCATCTGTCCTCAATAATAAATATTAACATATTTATTATGTTTTTTTATCAAACATCCTATACAAGTATTTTCAACAGCTCTGTGTATATTGATAATCGAAATATATTACATTCTTCAAACCACCAGTAATACGGTAAACAGTAAACACTTACTAATTATAGCACTTTCACGCATAAAATGTACATCTCAGTAATTTTCTTTAATTTTAAATTTAAATAAAGTTGTTTTAAAATTTTATGCACGAAAGCGCTATAATTGGTAACTGTTTACTGTTTACCGTAATGCTGATGGTTTGAAGAATATAATACATTTTGATTTATTATGTTATTGTAGGCATGACATACATAAATCAGTCTTGAAGCTTTTAGAGTAATGAAAATTTTGAGATGTACCACATTTATATAAGACATTTGAAGAAGTAAAGGTAGGACATTTTGAAAAAACAAATCAAATTTAAGAGCTGATAAAGTGATATTCACTGCTGCTGCCATTTATAATAAATATGAAAAAGTTTCACGTATTTATATGTACTGATATGTAATGATATTTTATGTACTGTGATGATGGTGGATCCACCAAAATACGGTAAGAAGGTAATAAGAATCGAAGCACCTGAAAAGGTTAGTGAAATTTATATTATATTATAAAATAGAATTGTACTAAAGTGTACTAGCAATTGAAAAGTCCAGTTCTGACCTAAGACTGGGTGTATACTATTCTAAAATTTGCAATCAATGTTGTGCTGGGAACTATAGCTATATTGTGATTTAAAAAAATAATGTATTAAAATACATAAAAACATACCTGATATAGTATGGTACTCTTTATTACTTAAGAGAAGCCGTGGTTTTGCCGAACATGACTTTTCGGTTTCTCTTAACCACTGATACAAAAAATCCAAAAGTGAATACATGATTTTAATACACATCATCTGAGTAGTGCTATCTTCTTTCTCACTTGGATTATCATTAGTAATACAACCTTTCCTTACTCGAAATGTCATAGCCTTCCTTTCATTAACATCACACTGCTCGTTGTTATTGTCAGAATAACAAATAACAGCTCGTATTTCTTCTTCTATTAATTTCTTATCAGTTTCCGAACAACAGAATAGAGCGTGTAGTAAAATATAAGGTAAGAAAAACATCATTATACTGGCATCTCTTTTACAACTAAACTGACAAGCCTTAAACACTCGTTGGGCATGATCAGTTTGTGTCGCTAAGGGTATTAAGAAACTCGCCCAATTATACGCCCAACTCATCATGGTTTTACCTCTGTATGAACCGAAAATTGGGTGAGGCATTCGATCAGTGATATTCCTATCCAAACTTGTATTTTGTACGTATCTTGTATTTAAAAATGGCAACATTCTTTCCTGTACGCTACTCGGAAAGCGATTCCAACTATCTTTAGATTTTGGCGAGATTTTATAAATTTTTAATAACTCTTGTATCGCTAATGATATTTCATCCATAGATACAGTATACCTTGCTTCTTGAAAACCTTTTACTAAAGTCATTAATGCTGAATATGCAAAATCGATATCTTCTAATCTTGAATAATTTTTATTATAAACAGTCCTCGCCAAAAGGTTATTCGGTAATCTACCAGGATCTAACGCACCTAACTCACCAAGACATTCACCGCAAGCTATACGAATTCTCTCTTCTTCATCGCGTGTTCCCGAAATCAACGCATCAAGAAAATCAATGATAACTGGATGTAATGAATCGTTATTTATGATCAAATCTGATATCGCAACCCAATTGGTTATCACCTGGCACCTTAACTTATTTAAACCCTGCAATCTAACTTCAACATTCTCATGTTTAGCTACTTTTAATGTAGACTGTAACTGTTCAATAAAAGACATTTTCGCAACCTCTTGTTTAATTTTTCTTTGTATCACAATATATACATCACGTATCGGTGATAAATTTGGTACAAAAAATAATTCTTCAAAGTGATTAGATACTGTATCTTCATTTTCAACGACAAGATAATGAAACATTCTTCCTACTTCTTCAGGAAAATTCTCTAACAGTGGAAGCATTGATACAAATATAGTGCTCAATAATGAACCAAGAGCAGAAACCTCAACACTAAAACACAACACAAAAAACCAACATTAATGGCAAGCAATTGTATTTCTAAAATTAAAAACAAAAACGTTGTATATAGAAAATTAAACTGTAAGCATTTTAGCAGCAACACACAATATATTCCTATATGCTACTTGAAAAACAATTCCAACTACCTACCCTTAGACCACTTCGTGAGTTTTTTTTTTTTTTTTGGTTTAACGTTCGGCTCTTTTGCAATTACTGCTAATGCAGACGGTGAAGGATGAAATGATTTTTTTGTAACGTATGAAAATATGCTGTGCCTGAGTGGGATTCGAACCCAAGACCGCATGATGAGAGGCGAGCACGTTACCAACTACGCCAATGTGAGAGTTTAAAAATGTTTAATTGTATCACTAACAGTATTCTGCATTATGAACAGTCAATTTATTTAAATCGAAGCTAAATCATTCAAGTAAAACCCATTCACAAGACACCTCTGCAGAGTATTTGCACTGCGAGCCGGAATGCAAAACGGAACCTGTTGAAATTTTCTGATTCCAAGTTATTAACGTTTTCAAATTTAGCACCAAATTCTGAATTACATTTTACAAAATTTAGATTTTTATCTCATAAATTATTTAAGTTACTTCAGCTTCAATATTCATCATCATCATCATCATCATCCGTCATGGTTTAGGCTATTGAGCCTGTTCCGGTTTCCACCTCTTCCTCGGTCGACCCACATCCCTTCTACCATCTGGTTTGGACATCCAGGCTTGAAGTGGCAAACGGTTGTGTGGCATTCGGAGCAGGTGATCTGTCCATCTTTTTCTATATTGCTTGATCACATCTTCAAGTGGCTGTACATTGCATTCTTCTCTTATCACTTCGTTTCTAATGTGATCCAGCCTTGTGTATCCCTGAATGTGTCTCAAGAACCTCATCTCTGAAGCTTGTATGCGCGAGTCGTCTCTCTTTGTTGTGGTCCATACCTCGCTTCCATATGTAACTAGTGGAATCGCCATTGTCTTATAAAATTTCAACTCTGTTTCTTTTCTGGCTTTTCCCTTCAATGTACGATGTATGGTTCCACATATCGCATTGAATTTATTCAGCTTCAGAGGTATGTCACTCTCACAATCGAAGGATACATTGCAACCTAGATATTTGAAACTACTCACCTGCTCCATAATCACATTATCTAACACAATTTTCGATCGCACTGGCCATTTGCCATGGAATGCCATTACTTTGGATTTTTGGGTCGAAATTTTCATTTTGAATTCTTTACTTAGATTCTGGAGTTTATAAACTGCTGTTTGAAGCTTATCTTCACTGTCTTGAATTATAACGGTGTCGTCGGCAAACATGAGTGAGTTGAGGGAAACGCCTTGTCCAATATTTACACCTGTGTCAACCTTTTGTCGCCAAACAGCCATCAGCTCGTCAATATATATATTAAATAATGTAGGTGATATGGGACATCCCTGTCTGACTCCTGTTTTGTATTTTTAACTGTAAAAATAGCCACATGGACCGTGAGAGGGCTAGCAAATAAAGAATGCGAATTGGCTTCAATATTTTCAATAAAAAATCCGATTTACACTTTTACAATAGCAACTTAAAAGTTTACAACTTTTAAGAATCAAATTACATAAAAAAAACCTTCAAGTTTTCTTTTTTCAGATGGTATGAATTGGTTTTTAAAATTCTCTCAATTTTTGTCTTTATTTTTATTACGGTACTGTACAATGACCTGCACAATTTCTGTATATGATATTTACTTTAACAGGCGATGGGGAATTTCACATTCAGGAGAAGAGGTACCCAGTGGTACAATCTCCATACCATTTGACATAGCTGAAATTCTTTTAAACAGAGTATCTTTGTTTCTTCTTTAATGTTTCTGCAACTGGGTCCGGTAAATCAGGTTCAGGCTTAGAATACGTACTGGTATCTTAAGCAACTAATTCAGGACACACAAGGTCTCTGCAATCTTCTTTACAGAATGTCCTATTGTTTTGAATAGATATTCTTTTCATTGCCTAGCCATCCTAGCTGGAGTAATTACATTTAATATTCAAAAGGTCAAAGTAAAGGTCAAAGGTCAAAGTATATTGATTCAAAAATACAGGAGTATCACTTCTCACTAATTCTCTAAATTCAGCAAATTTGTTCCTCAGGGGTTGAATAATAAAACAAAAACATTTAAAACTTAACCACTTGCACATAAGGGGTTAAATCGGAGTGACAAACCTTCATAATTCATATAATTTCTATACCTTATAAAAAATCAGTAAGTATATTCTTTCAGTGGTACCTGAGCAAAATAAAGCATAACCACTTGCTCATAAAGGGTAAAAAGCAGGTAACTATTCTACAGTAATAAATATTATTCTATACTTTCCGAAAGTGACACAGTTCTAAATCTCAGCATGTTAATTTTAATAATAACTTTAGAGAGATGTTTGCAAACTATATTTAAACACAATCCCACAGCCTGATGCTAAACCAATAATTGCATCTGTGCGAAGGATGAATATGTTTATTAGTCACCACTAACCATACTTACTTATGAATAAACGCCTCCCACGCAGCACATGTTAAATCTGGAAAGAACCCATGACATATTGTCAGTGCAGCTCTTAACATGGCCAACACCTTCAGTCTGACAGGAGTGATGTGAGCAGGACCCATTAATTTTATAACAGCTGGTAACGCTAACAACACGTTTCTTTTATCGGTGTCAGATTTATGTGTCGACACCAATACACCTTCCATAAAATTTAAAACGCCAAGGAAACGAAGCACTAAAAATTCAACCTGAAATATTGATATAACAGTTACACATTACTTTTTAAGTAATTAAGACAATGTAATCAAATAGTACTAAAATGCAGCAAACAGTTTACACTAACTGAGAACTATTTAGTGTACGTACTCCAAAATTTCATTGGCAGATCGTAACGTGTTACTACAACACAGTATAATGAATGTAATTCAATTAAAAATCCGCTTCATGAGATTGGTGAAATTGACTCTCATGGCTGGTGGGAATTTTTAAAAAGGCTTAACTTTGACTTATGGCAAAACCCAATAGTGATTTCTGTATCTACTCCTTACGAGGCTTTGATTTCTTGACTTCCGGTCGAAACTGGAACCCAATTTACATCTAGTAACTTTTTGCATAAATTATGAACCGAAAACCGCTTGTTCCTACCTCTTATAGCTTCTGACATTTGGGTGTGACGGGCGGACAAAGGTATATGATAGATGACATTTTTAAAAATTGGCATTAACAAGGTTTATTTTTACATTAATGCAGTATCTGCAGCAGACAATCACATTGACTGACTGAACATATAGATGGCCTTTCACTCATTAATCATCATCATCCTCTTTATCCCTCTTCCAAGTCTCCTTGGGTTAGGCCCAACAGATTCCTCTCCACCTCTCTCTATCGCTAAACTAGCTCTCCCCTCTGCTCTCTTATAACCTGATTTTCGTAAGGAGAGTGAGTGCTAGGCAAAACGTGCGTCTGCATAAGTATAGTCTTGTATGTACTGCAATAGTGCAGCGTATGTAATCAACAATGGAACAGCATGCCTACGAAATACAATGGCCGATGACAATTTTCAACAACACTCTGACTGTACATCTAACTGTAGGTCGGAGGGGTAAGCAGGGTCCAAGTCAAGTATCCGCATGCATAGCCCAGCGCTCACAGCAATTGGATTGGCCTTTAACATTGCATCTTTTTCCTAATTCATCCATAACTGAACCCATCCACTTCACTCTTGATTAGCCACTTGGCCTTCCCTGCATCTCCAAGTCCTTTTAGGCAGTCTACCCTCCTCCATTCTACTGACAGAACCAAACCATCATAACTTTGTCTGCCCACCTCTCTTTTTAACACGCAAAATAGATCCAGAATATGAAAGGAAAAAGTTTTTCTCACATCAATGAGGTGAAAATAAAAATCCTGGAGGCCCTAACAGACGTAGGAGAAGAAGATAAGTTTAAGATGCTTTGAGTAATACTGTAATGTGTTGATACCAATATTTTTCGATGCTCGATTCTGATACCAAAAACCAAAGAATTGTAAAAATAAAAACAAAAGAACATATTTAATTTACCGGTATATTTTATCAAACATCCTAAGCAGGATTATTTAAAATTGAAATACATATTTCTAAACCACCAGAATACGGTAACATTAAACATTTAACAATGTTTAAAGCACTTTCGTGTATCTTGTACACATCTTCATTAATGCCTTTTAAAATTTTCACAATCAAAATCTAAAACTTCCTGCTCCTACCATGGCAGATAAGGAATAGTCAGTTCTTACATCTAAAACAGTCTTGCCAACTTAATCAGTTAGTTGTCATACTCAACTTGTGTGTTCATTAATTTTCCTCTATTACCATATTTATAAATGTATAATATTTCTCCAAAATTTCAATTTCATTTTGTCTGTCATTTATTTCCAATATTTCTAGATTATTATTTACATTTGATGTAGTATGCTTATTTTTGTTCACGTTTCAGTTACACTGGAGAATTTTCGGTTGTCTTTTATATAGTTTGAATAGTGCAAACCGTTTCTTGAACAATCTAGTAGTTTTACCTATATACAGGTTGATTCAAAACTATATGGCAATCTCTTGGGATCTCATTCTATAGCTAAAATTTTTTTTTTAGTTTTTGTAGAATACATTTTATAGGAAACCATGGTTGAACCTCTAGAACCTCTTAGCTTTACAAAGTAAAACAAGAAGTGAGGTGGTTTACCGAAGCTTTTCTCTTCGAGTGTAAAATTATGCTTATCAGCATGTCAGGGCTTCTGAAAAGTATCTGCTTTCCACCCTACCAATGACACTTCACTTCATTCACCACAGGGTCTGGGTGTATAATTAAATTCATTACTCTCAAAGGAGATAACTGTGACTAGTGCCTTAACACCTCTAACTCTTCTGTTCTTAAATGATTCAACCATATAATTGGCTGACAATGTAATGAGAAACTGAACTATTTTTTTAGCCCTGGAACTATCTGAACATGTGCAATAGGGTGAATTAATTTTAATAAGATGAAAACAGTTAAATTTAAATTCATAATACAAAACATATTACAAAAATTAAACTGGATTGGTTCAGAAATCAGAATATAAGGCAAGAGTTAGATGTGTGTTCTCTTAAGGAGAAAATTATCGATGACCATTGGAAATTGACCAATCATCTTGAAAGAATGTCTCCACACAGGATTCCTAAACTGATCCAAGAGTTACAGGCCGATTGGGCAGGGCCAATCCCTGACCGGTGGCTAGGTGATCGTTTTGACCGGTGGCTAGGTAAATGCCGGAACAGGTCTTGGGACCTAATCCTTGATTGGTGAAGGAGGAGGAGAAAAATCAAATGAAATCTGATAAAATACATACTAATGAAGACTTACATCAATGAAACCCACAGAGTACAGAAATTATAAAATGAATAAATAAGTACTGCTATTTACTGGTATTACTGTACACTGTTGGTTTAAAAAAACTAGTTCGTCTTTTTTTTTGGTATCCGCTGTACTGACGACTCAAATAACAATAAACCACTCACCACATCACCATCAGATTCAAGTGAAGGCTGGCCTTCATTTGTGAATTGCATTATAAATTTCAAAGCTTCCATCACCTTCTCTGCATTGGTATTATAATACAAGAGAATCTCATTGCTTATTCTTTTAAATGACAAACATATGAGTGACTGTATTTTGTGACCAGTTACCGATTCCATGTATTTACAACAGTCATCTAATACCGATTTATCCGCTTCCATGTATAAATATGGATAAACATTCTGAAAATAAAATCATCATACTTATAGATCCATATTCCTATTATCAGCATAAAAAATTTAAATCAAAGATAAAATGTACACTAATAATTTTATAGTACACATGGTGGAAAGAATACAAGAGTATGCCAATGCGCATATTTCTGTGGTGTCACTACCACAATAATTCCTCATCTAACCATAACAGAACTCAAGGTCGCATTTTGTTGTCTGTTCGGACTGTTTAACCGCGTATTTTTCTGTTGTGCTGAGCGTATTCGTAAATATTTTTCAGCAATTCCAGTGGCAAGTGAAATAGTACAGAGAATGTTCACTTTACGATGTGTCATCAAATTAGTCATCGTATTCCTAATGTCGCATGTGCACCTGACCCGCCAATCGTCAACCCCTACAGTAAGAAGTTCTGATCGAATGTACTCCCTCCTTCTTGTCAAGATACCCTCGACCATGCTACCAACACCCTACCATCATCAGCTCAAGGTTATTCCTGTTTTTCAGTTCTGTCACAGCACCCATACTATTTAGTATTGTTATGCGTATCGCCTTGGTTATCGGTTTAGCATCTGTGCCATAATGTCTGTCGTGTTATTATAAATACGTATTTTTTGTAGTTTTGGTACCGTGTTTCCTGTGTACGTTCCTGTAGTTATAGTGAAAATGGGTCCTAAATCGCGCATAAAAAGTAAAATTTCTATTAAAGAAAAGCAAGAAATTATACAAAAACATGATGAAGGGGCTAGGATAAATGAATGACCAGTATTATCAGTAAATGGTAACCAGTATGGTTACTCCCAGTCTACAATTTCCACGATTGTAAAGCAAAATTCAGTTTTAAAAGACATTAAAGTGTCTGATAGATCAAACACAATTCAAAAAGGCATTTTTTATAATTATACCTATTAACAAATCATTTGTACGGAAATCAGCACTATTTGAAGAATGTATAGGGTTATCTGTATGTACAGGTTAATGTAAATTTCTTGTTGAATTGCAAACCGCAAGAATGCGGTCTCACAATACGATATTTTCGCTTTACGATCGTAATGTGAGGGCCAACTGTATTCAGGTCAGTTTCTGGAGTTAACCTAAAAATTCCTGCGTGTACAGTACTTGGTTCTAACAAATTATTGTCAAAATGAAATGAGCGGAGGTGGGAGGACTCCATGTTACATGAATGACATAGTTTTGTGGACTGGACCAAATTCACCCGTGGAATAAGCACACTCATGTATTCTTTTCAGCATATACAGTACCGATTATTCTAAACTAAGAAGGATTTACATCAAAATGCAATAGTAAAACAAAATCAGTACATGTTTAGCACCCTACTAACAATATTACACAACCAACCAAAAAGAAACTAGTTTATTTAAAAAAAGGGTGTGAAACACTCACACGACTTTCCCTTGCAATCGTAAATAATGAAAAATATAACCAATGTTAAATCATTAATGAATGACACAAAATGAAGATAAATGACTTAAAAATATGGAAAATCACTACTCGATATAAAAAAACTTTTTTTTACAAAAAAAATGCTTGAAATAAAAGTTGTAGGTTTTTAATTTTCTATAACTTTGATTATATACAATTTTGTCATTAAATGCATACTAAGGTCGCAGTCTTTAAAAATTCCATTTTTTACCGATTTTAAAGAGAAAAATACAGAACTAATTGATGCTAAATTAAGCTTTGCAGAAAAAAATTTGAATAAAAGTTGCAGCTTTTTTTAAATTTCCTACAACTTTAATTATATACACTTTTGTTCTAAAATGCATATTAAGGTCACAATCTTTAAAAAACCATGTTTTACCAGAAAACACAGCTCCCTCAAGAGTTTCAGCAGACATTGCACTTACCCTACCTTGTAGAGCGCAAGAAATGTAGCAAATGAGGTGAACTGAAAAAAACATTTTAGAAGCCGTTTTGAAAAAATTTCAAAAAAGTGAAAAATTGTACAAATAAACTACTATTTCCAGTAGACTGATTTTGATTAAAATGTTCATGTCGGATCCTCTTTTAGTACCTAATTTAAGTTCAAAGTTTCAACTTTGTACAATATTGAACAATCTATTGTACAATCTTGAGACAGTTTGTTCATACCCACACCCACAGACTAGAAACATGTTTAAACACAAACAAAAACAGACGGTTAAAAAAAAGTTTTTTGGGTTCAGAGGGCCTGAAAAAATTTGTAGGCTTTCCAGTGAAAACTCAACATGAAAACAATATTTTCTCTTCCTATATATTTATGTATAGGGGAAGGGAATATAAAAATACTTACTTTGAATCCTTCCGTAACTAGCACAGATACAGACGTACTTGTCAGTTCGGCAAAATGTTCGAGAATCCAATCTAATTCTGGTTTATTTACAAGTGACATCAATAAATACTTTAACAGTGGATCACTAGCATTATGCATAAGAAAATTTCGACAGCTGTAGTAAGTTAACGCATTAGCCAGCTGTTGTATAAAACACGTTAAGTCATTTTTGTCATCCGGTGAATATAAAATTAACAAGTCAACGATTAATTTACAAAACTCTCCTCTATATTTTTCAAATACATCTAACACTGTTTTATTATGAGCATCAGCGATCGCTTGTAAATGTGCTTCTGCGATCGATGGTTTAACTGAGTACGGATGCGATATGTATATAAGCAACATTTTAACGCAGGGGTAAATTACACAATCCACTGGTGCACTGAAAAAAGAAGAGTTTTCTATTAACAAACATGATTTTGCAAGACAAATAAAATTAACATAAAAATAAATATTAATGATGGGTAAATAAATGTTACAATACATTCTGCAGCCTGAATTCAATCCTATTGTAACAATTTAATCTTTACTTGTTTTCTTATTTTTATATTTTATCATTTGTTTTCTCGCCCTCATACAGCTCGAAGAACAAATGAACTTTTGGCCCAAGTTTAAATGGGACGTTTTCGATCATCCCCCATACAGCCCGGACTTGGCTCCTAGTGACTCACCTGTTCCCGAACATGAAGCGGTGGCTTGCATCTCAGCGGTTCGCCAATGACGAAGAGCTTCAAAACGCCGTGAATGGTTGGCTACATTCACAGGTGGCAGATTTTTATGCAGAGGGTATTTCAAAGACTGTTTCAAGGTACGACAAGTGCTTGATTCTGTTTGGCGACTATGTCGAAAAATAGACAAAAACTGTAGTTTTAATATGTATATAATAAAGTTTTTGTACCTTCACTCGTTTACTTTTTATTTCAAAGCGGAGGTTATTTTCTGGATAACCCTCATAAATTCTATTAAAATAAAAAATGATTAATGAAATAATATAACATAGAATTATAAAATACATCAATGCAATTACCGTCCCATATTTCGGATGGTTGACATTACAGTTAACTGTAAACTAGCTTCTCTACTCTGAATGCTTTGTCGTACAGCAGACATAACTTGCTTATTAAATTCCTCCAGTAACGGTTCTGAGTTCACCAATTCTTGACGATCTGCTTGACTGAGAGGTAAATCTTCTTCACTGTTTTGCTTTCTTTGTTCGACCCAATTTTTCCTAAACACCAAATCTAACGCTACCTTTGAGAACATATCTCGTACATGAACGTTTGGATTTTTAACAAACACTATCCACCTGTAACAAATACAATACAATCGTCAAGCTCTTCATAAGAGTTCTTAATTTTTATGAAAATGAAATTGATAAATACCATGTGCGGTACAAGTCGCTACCCATTGCTAGAAAGATTACTTGTTCACTCAATGAGGTGGTGGGGGTAACCTTGCCGTTTTAGTTCTTAGTGTTAGTCGCTACCTTTGCTACCCACCTGTGTACGTTTGTTACAGTCTACAATGTCTTTCATCATGAGTACAAAACTGTCAGTTCAACAGAGAGTATTTACATGTTGGTGTGATAGGTCCTTATTTCTTCGAAGCTACTGTAACCTCAGAAAAGTACACAGATATGCTGAAGGAAATTATGATTATACTAGACAATAGTCCTTTTTTTGAGGGTATTAGGCATTATCTTATCTGGCAACAAGATGGTGCGGCTCCTCATTATGGTTTAATTGTTTGAAAATTCCTGAACGAACATTTCAATGAGTAGATAGGCAGACGCAGTACTGTTGAATGGCCCGCACAATCACCAGATCTTACATCATGTAATTTTGCCATATGGGGTATTTTATAAGACAAGGTTTTCGCGACTAAACCAAAATATACGGAACATTTGAAAGAGTTAATTGAACAAGAGTTTCAAATAGTTTTTGGGGACAATTCACAGCTGTGTAAAAAGATATGTAAATCAGTAGCTAAAAATGCTTTAACATGTATCGAGAATATTGGTGGACACTACAGAAGGATTCATGAAATGCAAGTAGTTAATTAGTTATGATGCTCATAACCTTACAATCCACATGTTCAGGGTAGCGACTTATGCCACACCCAATATATTTTAACAACTGATGTTTCCATATTTTTTGAAATGGTATAATTTCATCCGAAACCAAGAAAACTTCCATAAAACTGGAGACCAAAATTGACTGTACAACATTGGTGTAATAAATATTCAAAAAACCAAGATATTAAAATAAATCTATTTTAATTTTTTTACATTTAATCGGAAATTTGTAAATAATAATGATGAGTGATGGTAAGGTTAATCTGTAAATGGAGAGTTCATTTAAAAAAAAAGGCTGACCATAATGAGTGCAGTGTGAGCTGAAACTGAACTCAACAAATAAACCCATATCCTTTTAGATAAGCACATAGGTCTACTACCACGCTTTTGTTTTATGTAATAAAAAAGCATCAGTTGGTACAGTTGACCCTGCTGGGCCTAGGGGAAGAAATAAGAAGTAACTTACATTCTAATTTAAGGAAAACATAACAATAAAAATAAAATTGTAGACTTAATTTCAGTACCGTTTAACGCATTCTGGTGTATGGATGAATGGTAAATGATTAGCGAGCCGTGGTAGTACCGAGATCACTTTACACAATACTTGCGGTGATGTTGCTGTAAATAAGTTGAGGAAACTGTTCATTAACGGTCGTAATTCGTCACATGATACTGTTGCTTCTTGTTCTTCTGATAAATCACAAACAGTACACTTAATTTCAACAACATTTTCATTGGTTGATCTGAAATATAATAATAAAAATCTGCTGTGAAACACTCACACAACTATCTCTTGCCAATGCAAATAATTAACAATAAACCTAATATTAGTAATAAAACATTAGAAATAAACAAACAAACTAACTAACTAACCTCAATAAACATAACCTAATTTTAATCATACATTAAAGACGCAAAATGAAAATCAACCTCAGTTTGGCTTCAAAATACGGAAAATCGCTCTTTCACGCTAAACTAGGCACTGTACAAAAATGCTTTAAATAAAAGTTGTAGATCTTTTAATTTCCTATAAATTTTATTATATACACTTTTGTCGTAAAATGCATACTAAAAAAATTAGATTTTTCACACGTTTTCATGAGAAAAAAACAGAAAATTGCTAATTATTGCTAAAATAAGCGTTATACAAAAAAATGTTTTAAATAAAAGTTGTAGAATTTTTAATTTTTTACAACTTTAATTATATACATTTTTGCGGTAAAATGCATAATAAAGCCGCAATCTTAAACAATTTTTTTACGAAAAAACAGCCTCACCAAGAATTTCAGCAATTGTGGTGCCTACCCTATCTTGTAGAACATAAAAATTTTAGTAAATAGACGATTTTAAAAAAAATCGTAGGACCAGTTTTTGAGAAAATCGCAAAAAAGTGAAAAATTACATGAATAAACTACTACTTCTGGTTGACCGATTTTGATGAAAATGTTCGTGTCGGGTCCGGTAGTGGTATGTAACTTAAGTTTCAAGTTCGTACGATGTTCCGTTTTTGAGATATTTTGTATACACACACACACACACACACACACACACACACACACACACACACACACACACACACACACACACACACACACAGACCAATCGCTAAAAACATGTTTTTTGGGTTCAGGGGTCTGAAAATGTATAGATCCGGTGAAAACTCGATTTCGAAAAATCGACAAGAAAACAATACTTTCCTTCCTATATATTCATATAGGCAAGAGAAAGTAAAAAAATGTATACTAACCTTTCAAGGAATGTTGTTCCAGATAAGACACACAAGACATGAGATATAACTTCGGGTAATATTAATTGAATATTTGAATAACTAGACTCCAAAGCAGGTTGCAGTAGAGTATGAATTAAAGTAGGAAGTGTAAAGCGACAGTTTCGTAAGATAAATGGTATGCACAACAGCACATCTGCATTATCATTTTGGTTTTCATTAAAATATGATGAGAACAGTTCCAACCTCCATTCGATTCCAATGTCGCCAGCCAATCGTCCCAGCGTAGATAAACATAATTTTTTAATTCTGTCAACTGAAAGCAAAATTGAAGAAGTTCATATTGTAAATGTAAATTTTTACACGATAAAGTACATTAAATGATTACATATTATGTAAAAATTGTGTTATTCTATGTGAATTCAAAAAGTATTCCAGGTTATTAGTAAAATGCACCCTTGTTATCTCTGTTTTATCTAAAGGTCATATTTGGCCTTTCCTTAAGAGATGCATTATAGAAAAAATCTGGTGTGAAACACTCACACAACTTTCTCTTGCCAATGCAAATAATTAACAATAAACCTAACATTAGTAATAAAACATTACAAATAAACAAAAAACTAACCTCAAAAAACATAACCAAATTTTAATCATGAGTGAAAGACGCAAAATGAAAATCGACCTCAGTTTGGCTTAGAAATACGGAAGATCACTCTTTCACGCTAAACTAGGCTCTGTAGAGAAAAATGCTTTAAATAAAAGTTGTAGATCTTTTAATTTTCTATAAATTTGGTTATATACACTTTTGTTGTAAAATGCTTACTACGGCCGAAATGTTAAAAAAAATCAATTTTTCACACGTTTTCGTGAGAAAAAACAGAAAATTTCTAATTACCGCTAAACTAAGTGTTATACAAAAAAAAATTCTAAATAAAAGTTGTAGGATTTTAAATTCTCTACTACTTTTATTATTTCTATTTCATATAATGAATTAATACAATAATTTCACTAACCTTCTTTTTAAACTGCGTCACCTTTATTTTAATTTTACTTACACGTGTTTCGGTGGATCCACCATCATCAGAGTAAATAACATATAATTGAAACTAAAAACATTATTTATTAAAAATCTATAGAAGATGATACATCTTCAGTCACTTGTATAAAACTGATTTAAAATTAATTTATTTTAATTTATCCCTTCTCATATTTACTGTAGATAGCAGCAGCAGTCAATATCACTTCATCATTCCTAAATTTCACCTGTTCATTCAAAATGTCCTGCTTTTGCTCTTTTAAATATTTATAAATGTGGAACATCTCATATTTTTCAATTTTATTTTTATTTTCTACATTACATTGTTCTATTATATTGAAATGTTCATCTATTTTACCAAATTTATGTTTTTCTTCTTTTATATGATTGGTATAGTTAGATATAATGTAGTCACATTTCAGTGCTTTTTTATGTTCATTATACCTCACTTGAAAATTACGACTAGTCATACCAATGTAAAATTTTTTACAATCCTCATTACCACAATCTATTTTATACACACCCTTTTTATTGCTTAGTGTTTCATTTATATTATTTTTAATTATATTTGTGGACAGTAGTTTTTTATTATTACATGTGTATGCGATTTTATAAAATTTATTTAATGTTCTGTATAATTTATTGTTAATAGTTTTATTGTATTTTAATGCAATAAATGGTTTATGTTTTATTTTATTATCTAATATAAGGGTGGTTCTCAAGTTATTTTTAAAATGTAGTTTGTTTTTAATTTTATTTATTACTTTATTTATTTCTTTTTCATGATACCCATTCTTTTGTGCTATGAATTTTATTGTTCTTAATTCATTTTCTAGTAGTTTTTTATCTTTTATATAATTATATGCTCTGTGAATCATACTATGGTAAGCTGCCATTTTATGTGAGTATGGGTGGTTAGATGACTTATTTATATTTGTTACTGGTAATATACTTTTACGAAATACACCTGTTGTTATTTTACTATTACCCTTGATTAATTGTATGTCCATGAAATTTAATTTATTATTATTTTCAAGTTCCATAGTGTGGTGTAATTTATCATCAAATGTATTCAACTTTTTTAAAATAACATCCTCTTCATTTTTATATGTCTTTTCCAATATTACCAGTATGTCATCTACATATCTGTGCCACATTACTACATTATGTGTGTGTTCTATTTGATACACAGTTATTTCTTCAAAATATTGTAAATAAATTTCAGACAAAATAGAGCTTAATGGTGCTCCCATAGTAAGTCCATCTTTTTGTTTGTATATTTTTTCATTAAATTTAAAATAATTTTGTGAAGTACATTGTCTCAATAATCCTATAACTTGCTTTACTTTATCTTCATGCAATTTACGTTCTGTTAATTTATTTTTTATAATGTTTATGGTTTTGTCAATGGGTATATTTGTGTACATATCTTTGATATCAAAAGACATCATAATATGTTTGTCATTAATTTCAATTTTTTGTATTTTGTCTATTATTTCTTGAGCGTTTTTTATACTATATCGGTTATTTAATATTATATGTGTTTTTAGGTAATCGTATAAAAATTTAGATATTTTATATGTAGTCGCATTTTTATAATTAACCAGAGGTCTTATAGGTACATCCACTTTGTGTATTTTAGGAAGGCCATTAAGATTTGGTGCTTGAGGATTATTATTTATGTATTTATTTTTTATTTTTTTATCGATTATCTTATTTGATTCGCTAATAATTCTTCTAAGTTGTGCATTGAATTTTTTAGTTGGATCTTTTTTAATGATCTCAAAATTATTGTTGTTCAAATATTTTTCTGTTTTTTGTATGTATTCGCTTTTGTAAATTATTACAGGTACATTTACTTTATCAGCTTTTACAATTACAGCATCTTCTTTTTGTAATTTTTTCTTTAAATTTTCATATTTTTTATTTATTTTTTTATTATAATTATTTAAATGTTTGTTTTTATAATTTATATTCAATATGTTACTTTTCACATTACTTCTGATTATATTATGATTTTCTACTTCAATTTTATATAAAGCAGATTCAATGTCTATTATATTGTGTTTAAGATCCTTAAGTATGTTATTTGTGCTGTAATTATGTTTTATGCCTAAATTCAAAAATACCCATTGACAAAACCATAAACATTATAAAAAATAAATTAACAGAACGTAAATTGCATGAAGATGAAGTAAAGCAAGTTATAAGATTATTGAGACAATGTACTTCACAAAATTATTTTAAATTTAATGAAAAAATATACAAACAAAAAGATGGACTTACTATGGGAGCACCATTAAGCTCTATTTTGTCTGAAATTTATTTACAATATTTTGAAGAAATAACTGTGTATCAAATAGAACACACACATAATGTAGTAATGTGGCACAGATATGTAGATGACATACTGGTAATATTGGAAAAGACATATAAAAATGAAGAGGATGTTATTTTAAAAAAGTTGAATACATTTGATGATAAATTACACCACACTATGGAACTTGAAAATAATAATAAATTAAATTTCATGGACATACAATTAATCAAGGGTAATAGTAAAATAACAACAGGTGTATTTCGTAAAAGTATATTACCAGTAACAAATATAAATAAGTCATCTAACCACCCATACTCACATAAAATGGCAGCTTACCATAGTATGATTCACAGAGCATATAATTATATAAAAGATAAAAAACTACTAGAAAATGAATTAAGAACAATAAAATTCATAGCACAAAAGAATGGGTATCATGAAAAAGAAATAAATAAAGTAATAAATAAAATTAAAAACAAACTACATTTTAAAAATAACTTGAGAACCACCCTTATATTAGATAATAAAATAAAACATAAACCATTTATTGCATTAAAATACAATAAAACTATTAACAATAAATTATACAGAACATTAAATAAATTTTATAAAATCGCATACACATGTAATAATAAAAAACTACTGTCCACAAATATAATTAAAAATAATATAAATGAAACACTAAGCAATAAAAAGGGTGTGTATAAAATAGATTGTGGTAATGAGGATTGTAAAAAATTTTACATTGGTATGACTAGTCGTAATTTTCAAGTGAGGTATAATGAACATAAAAAAGCACTGAAATGTGACTACATTATATCTAACTATACCAATCATATAAAAGAAGAAAAACATAAATTTGGTAAAATAGATGAACATTTCAATATAATAGAACAATGTAATGTAGAAAATAAAAATAAAATTGAAAAATATGAGATGTTCCACATTTATAAATATTTAAAAGAGCAAAAGCAGGACATTTTGAATGAACAGGTGAAATTTAGGAATGATGAAGTGATATTGACTGCTGCTGCTATCTACAGTAAATATGAGAAGGGATAAATTAAAATAAATTAATTTTAAATCAGTTTTATACAAGTGACTGAAGATGTATCATCTTCTATAGATTTTTAATAAATAATGTTTTTAGTTTCAATTATATGTTATTTACTCTGATGATGGTGGATCCACCGAAACACGTGTAAGTAAAATTAAAATAAAGGTGACGCAGTTTAAAAAGAAGGTTAGTGAAATTATTGTATTAATTCATTATATGAAATAGAAATATTTAAAACTGCAGGATGCATTATAAAGATTTACTTTTATTATATACATTTTTGCGCTGAAATGCATATTAAAGCCACAATTTAAAAAAAACAATTTTTTTACATGAAAACGGCCTCACCCAGAATTTCAGCTAACATGGCGCCTACCGTATCTTGTAGAGCATACAAAAATTAGTAAATTAGGCGATTTTAAAAAAAAATCGTAGGACCAGTTTTTGAGAAAATCGCAAAAAAGTGAAAAATTACACAAATAAACTGCTACGTCCGGTTGACCGATTTTGATGAAAATGTTCGTGTCCGGTCCAGTAGTGGTATGTAACTTAAGTTTCAAGTTTGAAGTTCGTACGATGTTCCGTTCTTGAGATATTCTGTTCACACACAGAACAATTGCTAAAAACATGTTTTTTGGGTTCAGGGGGTCTGAAAACGTATAGATCCGGTGAAAACTTGATTTGGAAAAATCGACATGAAAACAATACTTTCCTTCCTATATTCATATAGGCAAGAGAAAGTAAAAAGTAGATATGTAATGTTTAGATATTTCACATGCTTTTCACGGTTGATGAGCTCTGCTGTTCCACATATTTCGACAAATCAGAACGTTTGCCAGCATTATCAGATTGTACCTGACAAACATTACGCGCGCATGCATATAAGAGCCGCAATAGTTCACTCTCGTCTTGCATCTCGTACTGAACACATCGATTAAAGAGCGCGTTAACATGCATTACTTTATAAAATAATCAGTTGATTATTATTATCAGTATGTTTGTTGGTTATAATTTTATTATTGAAAGATACAAAAAAAATGGTCAACGAAATATTTAACAGAGCTACAAGAGCAAGTATTGGCAATGTTGCTGGCAAGTCATTGGCTAGCTATAAAGTGGGTAGGGGGCAATGCAAACGTTCAGAGCTCATCAGCCTTGAAAAATAGTATAAACCCATTAGGAACTACGTTTACCTTTTTGTCAGGCAATAAGCTATTCCTTTTAACTGCATTCAGGAGACTCCAAAAAGGGAGTATATGACATGTCACGATTAAAACTGATATGCCAAAAGATTACACTCATTGCTTGGCAATATATATTTATTACCTTTTTACTTTCTCTTGCCCTATATGAAAATATAGAGAAGGAAGTAATGTTTTTATGTTGATTTTCACGGAAATACATGTTTTCAGGTTCCCAAGTTTTAGCGATATAAGTTTTTAGCGATTGGTCTTTGTGTGTAAAAACAAACTCAAAAAAAGAATATTGTACAAAGTTGAAACTTGGAACTTGAGTTAAGTACCGCAAGGGGATCGACAAGAAATTTTCATCAAAATTGGTCAATCGGAAATAGTTTATTTTTGTATGATAAATGTTTTTTGGGATTTCCTCAAAAACTACTCCGACAATATTTTTAAAACTCACCTCATTTACTACATGTTTTATGCTCTACAAGTTAGGGTTAGATTGATTGATTTAAGATTAGTCTTGTCTAGTCTGCTGCAATTCTTGGGGACTATGCTCTCGTGGTAAAAATGTTTTTTTAAAGATTGCGACCATAATATGCATTTTAGGACTATCTACGATGGAAATTGAAAAACTACAACTTTTATTTTAAACACTTTGTTCTGCAATGCATAGTTTAGAGTCAAATAGTAATTTTCTGTATTTTTTTATGAGTAAACATTTTATAGAAAAATGTATCTAATCAAAGTAATAGAAAATTAAAAATTCTACAACTTTTATTCCACGCATTTTTTTCTACAGACCCTAGGTTAGCGTCAATTAGTGATTTTACGTATTTTTAAGCGAAAACTCAGTTTCTAGTATTTTGCTTTACACACATTATTATCACTTCAAAAATGTACAAAGAAGAAATTGAAACAATTGAATCTCTTAATATTTCAGTACCCATAAGGTTAGGTTATTTACACTCACCATACACCTAATAACTTTTCCGTAAATTTTAAAAACTCTTTGGTGGAAATTCAAAAAATCTTTTGTTCAAAAAAATTTGAAATTTTTCAAATTGTCATCTAAAATTTTCTTGTCTGTTTGTCTGTCACACCCAGATGTAAAAAAAATTACAAGAGATAGTAACAAATGGTTCCGGATTTGTTATCTACACAAAAGTTAGAGGGCCTAAATTAACTTTGAAGTTTTGGTTTCGACCTGAAGTGGCCCAAAACAGGAAGTCAAGAAATCAAATTCGGAATTTGGAAACAAAAATAGTGTCATTCAATTCTTCTTAAAGAATAGATACAGAAATGATTAGCGTTTTTTGCCATAAGTAAAAGGTAAGCCTTTTCAAAAATCACCACTAGCCATGACACTCATGAAAGGGATTTTTCCATACAGTTCCATAAATTACCTAACATTAATAAAGCATATGAAATCAAGATTTAAATTTAGAATTTAACAACATAAGCTGCTATTATAAATGTTTTATCATTTAACCTTCCAATTAGTTTTAATGGAAAAACCCCCAGATGACATTTCACTACAAATTTGATGAGGCTAAAATCCCAAAATCTATCTGTTGGCACTTCTAGAAACTTTACTGTAGGTACATGTTCAAGGATTTTATTTATTTTTTTTTTTTTAGTTTATTTAAAAATTCATCAACAGCTTGGTTATTTGCAACTATGTTTAGTTTTGTAACTGGAACGATCGGTTTTGCCTTGTTCTAATTTCCAGACCCAAGCCAGGAATCGAACCCAGGACCTCCGTGCTACAGGCTAGCATTCCAACCACTTCACTATGGAGGCAACCTGTTCAAGGATATTATTCTCAGTAAAATATCCCCTTCTCTAGTTTTCCTTACATTGTTTTCAAATGTAAATACTGACACTTCTTCCCACAGATTGTAAACATTACAGGAATTCTGTATTCAGCAATCACAATACAATAATAATTTTACGGCATTTAGGAATTCTACAGCTACTAATGTCACTTAATTAACCATCTAAAGACACAAAACTAATTAAATACTGCCTATCAAACTTCAAGATTATTGCAAACATATACTACATATTTGTAAATATACAAAACTAGCATACCCCGCGCGGCTTCGCACGCAAAACATAAGTAGAGTTAATCAATTTTTTTTAAATAAATATGTAACAAAAATTGTGTAGCTGCTAGATCAACTGTATACTCAACGGACACACAGACACACACAACGTTTTAAAAATTTATCCCCGTACGTCTCTCGCCTTCATCTACTTCAACAGCAATACGTACTCACATGTACAGACACATATAAATGAAAATATATTAGTAAAATATATTCTACAGCTATCAGGAATTCTACAGCTACTAATGTCACTTAACCATCTAAAGACACAAAACTAATTAGTCACTGCCTATCAAACTTCAAGATTATTGCAAACATACACTACATATTTGTAAATATACAAAACTAGCATACCCTGCGCAGCTTCGCACGCAAAACATGTGTACAGCTAATCAATTTCTTTTAAATAAATTGTGTTTTTTAACAAACATTGTATAGCTGCAAGGTCAACTGTATACTCCAACTACACACACACACACACACGCACGCACGCACGCACGCGCGCGCGCGCGCCTACACACACACAATGTTTTGATAATTTTTCCCGCTTACGTCTCTCGCCTTCATCTACTTCAACAGCAATACGTACTCACATGTACACACATACATAAATGAAAATATATTAAAGTATTTATGAAAATTTTCATTAGGGCTCTAAGAGTTATCATTTTGGAAATTTTTAAAATAAAATGTTGTGAATATAAATACAAATATGCTGTCAAAATTTCATGAGCATATGCTCAGTAGTTTTGGAAATTAGCCTGCACAAAAAAAACACACTTTATCTTTATAATTTATTAATATAGATTTACCTTGAAATACAGAATCCTGATGATTGATAAATGTTTCAAGAACATCTTGAAATGAAGAATCGTATAAATTAAGTTTAACTAAATAGTTATATTTCCACCATGGTAGAGACTGGAAGGCAATTAATTTTTTTACTAAATCATTTGAAATATAACTGATATCCGGTAACAAAAGTAATATCGATGAAATTTCAAACAACGATTTAACCGCTTCAAAATCAGCTACCATACAGACATCAACAAATTTCAATATAACAGTCACAAATCCTGGAACATACATTCAGACAATTTAAGAACAAAATTTAATATTATATTAATCTTAAGAGATGACTTAATTTAAAACCTTAGGCTTACCGAGTTAGGTACCACAAGAGGACTAGACATGAAAATTTTCATCAAACCAAAAAATTTTTTTCAACCAGAAGTTCATTCGTGTAATTTTTCACTTTTTTGTCGTTTTCTCAAAAATGGCTCCCACGATTTTTTTTTTTTTTAAATGGCCTTATTTACTAAATTTTTATGCTCTACAAAATAAAGTAAATGCCAAGTCCGCTGAAATTCTTGGGGAGGGGGTCTGAGCTAATGTGGTAAAAAATGGGTTTTTTACGATTGTGACCTGAATAACTATTTTACGACAAAAGTATTCACCATCAAAGTTGTAAAAAATTAAAATAACCTACAACTTTTATTCCAATTATTGTTTTTTGCGAAGCTTAAGTTAGTGTCAATTAATGATTTTCTCATTAAAATCAGTAAAATAATCAGATTTTTAAAAGTACGGCCTTACCATGCATTTTATGACAATAATGTACATAATCAAAGTTACGGAAAATAAAAAACCTACAACTTTTAATTGAAGCAGTTTTTCTACAGAGCCCAGTTTAGCGTTAATTAGCGATTTTCCATATTTTTAATTTCTACAGAGGTTGATTTTCATTCTGCTTTATTCACCTCATGATTAAACACAGGTTATAATGTCCATTATTTACATTGGCTAAAGAAAGCAGTGTGAGTGTTTCACAACAAATTTTTTCATAAAGAGACAATTCATTAAATTCTGCAAAATTAGTACAATGCCTTCTAGTGAGATAACTATGGCGCTTTCCATACATTTTACTGATTTTGCCCACATTAAATAAGCAAGATTCAGTCAAAATTTTATTTGTCTTAAAACAGTCAGACTTCTCCTGACCTATCCAAAACCCACTAATTGTTTATGCATGAAAAAGATCTACACGTAAAGAAATTTTATCAGTTTTTTCCAACCATTTCATGCCAAGAAACACCAATAATTTCATAACCGATAAGTAGATGGAATTTCTACAATAAATAAATTATAATGAATAATAATTTTCAAGTCCAACGCCAATTTGATAACATTTCACATATGATGAAATTTCACAAAAAACAGACAAAAATAATCATAGCTGAGGAACTTTCCTTAAAATTGAACCCTAATCATCATATTTGTCTATAGTTTAGCCAAAACTGTTATCTTGATTATACAAAACTTACCATGATAAACCTGTTCACCAAGTAAACACAGCATGGGTTGTTCAGAGTTACTGTTACCATTAAATTCCTTATCACAATTTGCAATTATATTAGAAACTGATTTTGCAATTGAATTCATCAGTTTCAATAAATTTGTATATTCTTCGAGGTTAAGTTCATTCAATTTGTTCAAATGTTTCGATAATAAATTCAGTACATTACACAACGTACAACTCAAGTCTTTTGCTAGCGTAAAAGTCTTTCTGAAATAAAAAAAAACTAATATAACTGATTAATATTAAAAAAAAAATGGCCAAATTACAAATTTCAAAAGGTAAAAATGTAACTAACTGTATTACAAGTAAAAATAAATAAGCGATCAATAGGTATAAGAGTAATTTCAGACAAAGTAACGAAACAGAGGTCTGATGGGATGAAAGCCTATTTAGGAAAATAAACAACAAAAGAAAACAAACAAGTAATTGACTAAAAGTGATCCAATATGGTCATCATCATCTTCATAAACAATATACGAGGTGTGATTATTAAATAACGAGACTGACGTAAAAATTTTATTTTTTATTTTATACATAATCACTTATTGTCACCTTCAATATACACTCCTTCTCAATCCCTACAACGCTCCATGCGAATTTTCCATTGTTGGAAACAGTACTGGAAGTCATCTTCTGTTAGCTCCTTCAGAATATATGCTGCTTTCTCTTTTACAGCTTCCACAGACTCAAATCTAGTTAGTACTCGCTACCACTACAAATGCAGCAGCTGTGAAATACTACAAATTCATTCTCCCACTACTATAACAACACACTGCATTCCTCCCAACTACATGGAGCTCGGACTCAAGCAGTACACAATATGACCTTTGCAAATAATCTTTGGACTCCGCAAACAACACCAAATCATCAGTGAAAGCCAAAATCTTTAAAGGAATCGTTATATGGTTATAAAATGATAATAATAATAATAGTAGATTATTAACTACATATAATTAATTTAAAAAAATCTGGTTAGTGCTTTAAATTCAAGCTTCAACTTTAAAGATTCCAGCAAACAGATTTTAAAATGTACTTTTTTAATTTTCTCTTATAAGTAGTAACCACATCAGGAAGATATTTCAGTTGTTGTACAAGATATGTAATCCAAGTAAATAAATTGAGAAGGCGTAAATAGTATGTGATAAATCACTTTGCTTTCACATACACTCAAGGAATGTGGTTGTATGGTCAAACCTGTACACTAAATACTCTTCGCATATGATGGACTTGAGGTTGGAAAGGGTTTACTGTTCTTTTTTGATGATAATAGTTTTCACAATTAAAAAAAAATTAAGCAACACATCAATTATGTCGACAAATTTATTAATTAATTGTAGTATTAATGTATTTTTGATTTTTATGATTTTGTGTTTTAAAAAGAATATTCATGTTACCTTTCTTCATTCTCGTTCGATTTAAGATTATTTAAATTTTCTGCAATTTCACTTTGACAAAATATTTCTAAAATAGGCATCATATTCTGTAAACAAACAAATCATTTTTTAGACAATAATTTGTGCATGCACATTCCCATTGTAATTACATTATGAACACAACAAACTTACTGAAAAATTGCAAAATTCAAAATAAGTTATATAATTTTCTTCTTGAATATGAACAAACTGACTGAAGGGACTTACTTACAGACTCCAATCTGATCTGGGAATGCATGGAATCTCTGAAAAAAATCTTTAATATTCTTCCCATTAATTACGATTGATCACATCCACTCTTGGATCACTCATCAACCAATTCAAGCAATTTTGACCTATACAGGTCACATATCGTTCTCTTTCTTGAACTCTTGAACTGGACAATAGGCATTCCAAGACACACTCGATCAAATTTAAATAGAGGGCAAAATCAAAAAAAAAAAAAACAACAGAACCAGGAGTAAATAAAAACTGTATTATAAATAAGAAAAAATTATTGGCTCTTAGCTGGATCACTAAATTAACCAGTTATAAAAGTGAAACACACCTTTCTCTGTAAACGAGCTAAGTAGTTAACATAAATATAAAACAATTACGTATTTAACTTTATAATATAGATTATATATTATAAGATTATAATAATATAATAGATTATATTTACATTATAATGTAGATTTAAAGAAAGCATTTGACAATTAGGACTGGAGTAAAATGTTTAAAACTTTGAAAAGGCTAGGAATTAAATACAAAGAACGGAAAGTTATCTACGGTCTGTATAAGAATCAAACGGCTGTTTTGAGAATTGAGGGGTACGAAAAAGAGGCTTGTGTAATAAAAAGTTTTACGACAAGGTTGTTCTTTGTCACCACTACTTTTTAACTTGTATATAGAAGAGGCTATAAATGACGTGAAGGAGAAATTTGACGCAGGAATAAATTCAAAGAGAAACAATAAAAATGCTGAGATTCGCCGATGATAAAGTAGTATTAGCCGAGACAAAGAAAGAACTAGAGGATGTCTTAAATGGAATGGATGAGATCTTGAGAAAGGATTACTACAGGAAAATTAATAAGAACAAAACGAAAGTGTTGTGCAGCAGCAAGAGTGGTTTAGAAGAGAAGGGTAATTTAAAAGTAGGCAACGAAAACATACAGGAAGTTGGGGAATTCTGCTATCTAGGGAGTAAAATAACAAAGGATGGTAGAAGCACAAGTGATATCAGAAGTAGAATTGCTCAAACTAGAGAGGCCTTTGAAATGAAAAACAGCTTACTGACTACAAACATTGACTTACAAATCAGGAAAAATTTCTTAAAACATTATGTTTGGAGTGTAGCATATACGGGAGTGAAACGTGGGTGATAGGGGCTGTAGAAAAGAAGAGGATAGAAGCTTTTGAAATGTGGTGTTATAGGAAAATGTTAAAGATTACGTGGGTGGACAAAATAAGTAATTTAGAGGTTCTTAGGCGAGTTGATGAAAAAAGAAGTATATGGAAGCATCTTACCAGAAGAAGGGATAGGCTAGTGGGGCAAATCTTAAGACATCCAGGTATTGGGCTATCAATAATGGAGGGTAATACTTAGAGAGTAAATTGTAGGGGGAGGCAAAGATTAGAATATATGAAGCAAATTGCAAAAGATGTAGGGTGTTACAGGTATGTAGATATGAAACGACTTGCGCAAGATAGAACAGCTTGGAAACCAGTTGAGAGACTGATTACAAAAAAAAAATCAAGAGTGCCAGAAATTATATTAATTGATAGATTTAATGATTTTACTTCCAATCTCCAACATTTAATTATCTTCTACCATTTTTACCAGCTGCCATTGTACATATACACTCTTTAGCCTGAGTTTTATCAAAATGAAGTTCAGGCTATAAATTTGTTTATTAGTATTAAAATCAAAATAACATTTTACAATTTTTGAAAAAATCAATACCTAAATCAAAAAATTTACATACTTAAGTAAAAGAAAAATTAATAACAGACACAATGAGAAAAAGATGATTGTCATTTTTCAGCCTTAATCAGGAAGACAGAAACAAGGCTTGTCAAGAAACTTCTCAATCAGCTCATGCAATACAAATCACAGAATAGCTGGCTACAGGAGATAAACAACGTTCTAAACATGCTGGGGATAATGTACAACATGATTCTGAGACGAGACGATGGACAAATACTCAAGGATCTGAAAATTAAATTGCCACTAATAACCAGAAAAAGTCAACAATATTCTGACAATATCGAAGAAGGGCATGGTTCGCGAAATTTCTAGTAGTACTTCATTCATAAAAATAGTAAAGAGAGGATAATAGAATGAAAAAGTAACAATAGGGTGGCTTTAAAGGGATGCCTATTCATGAAAGTTGTTTGAAAGGACTGCACTATTGTATATGATAAGGTCTTTGTTGTAAAACTAATTATGAAGGGTCGGTTGGTTGATTACCTGTTTACATCAAATAAGACTTCTCTAGAAAGGACTTTTATATCGAATTTCGGTGTCTTTCGGGAAGATTCTTTTTTGATTCACTATATAAAGAGACCCCCGAGCACGGTCAGTTAGTTAGTATTCGTTTGATCTTTGACGAGTGTTTACTACGTGTGTTATCGAAGGTAACTCCGTTAGAACAGGTCAACGGGGGGTTTCCGAGGCATCGTTATTCAGTCTTGTTGTATATGTGCAGTGTGTGTTCAGTTCCATTGTGTAATATAATTTTTGTAAGTAGCATTAAGTAAATTATTAAGTTATTTATTGTATTACTTCTTTATAATTAGTTTGTTATTTATTTTGTAACTCTTTTAGTAGTAATAAATATTTGCAATTGTAAACTCTAGTGTATTAATTATTTAATGACCTAGATCCCGAAACGAACCTTAGCGATAAGTGTCACAATATAATATAACTGACGAGCAGAGGAGGGCCAGATCTGAGAATATGAAGAGGATGTGGGATAGAAGAAAACAAGTGTAACGATCTACTAAAGACTGAAAGTTGACTATAGTGCTCCAATTGGGGCTTAAAAAATGAAAAAAAAAGAAAACTTTTCAAAATTGTGCAAGACTGAAAAAAGGAGGTAGTGTGTAATGAGAGGCAATTTGGAGTGACATGGGGAAGTTCAGACGCTAAGTCAACACCTAGACCCACATTTATGTGGAACAGGAGTGGATGTGTGAGAGTGAAAAAAGGTTGTATAATCGACTGTTAAGAACAAGAACCTTGTTAGTGAGATTTTTCCCAAAATTGTGTTTTTGCGGAAATGTATAGTTTTTAACTTGCTTAATCGTCCTGCATAACCTCGTATGTTAAAATACGTAATTTTACCAATAGATAGCAGCACTTGCAGAAACTACGATTTATTTTCAACCAAAGTCAGCTGATAGAAACTCGTATGTGTTTTGTCACTTACGAGGTTTTGGTTCTTAACAGTCAATATGCCCTAGATGCTTCTAAAATAAGAACTTCATAAAGCACTAAATTTGTTTTTTATGAGGTCAATAGAATGATCACGATTATATATGGATGTGCTAAAAACTTAAATATTATCTAATCAAATGAGAGAAAGGAGCCAAAAGTGGGCGTAATATTAATCACAAAACTTACAATTAAATCCCAATTATGGCTATAAATATTTTCACTTCACTAAATATTACCTGACAAATGTTGATATCATTAATTAACAGATTCAACTGTTTTATATCTATTGTATGATCTTCAGATGGCTGAATATTTAATAAAATGCTTAGTAATTTGCATGTATTAGGTGCAACCAATTCTGAAAAAGATATAACATGATACTGGATTAACGACAATAAAACCAATACAATAGATTCACAACTATTGGTCGCCAATGCAAAGAATGAGAGGCAGCGAATGGGAGAAACCGGTTGACCTTGGTCAAACTACTAGCATTTTCGCTTGACAGCGACTTAGGCCTATAATCATAAACGTGCTGTTCATTTCAAATCTTTTTACGTTTGGATTTCTGTTAAAAATTTTTCAAAACCAAAAATACCCGCAATCAACTTTTTAATAACTTTGGCATGATTTGAAGGCGAGTTGAGAAATTTTTTAAAAGAAGTAAATATTTTCTGAAAGATCTGCAGCGGAAATCTAGAAGAGTTGATTTGTTTGTGGTGACAGATGACACCCAAAGGTGGAAGGCCACGAAATTGGTGTGAAAAGTCTGCACTCCTTGACTTTTTGAGTAACCATCTTCAACAATTAAGAAATAACAGATTACTAAGTTTGAAGTTGGAACAGGCCAGAGAGCCTAATTCATATTGTTTATGAAGATGATAAACTTATAATTGTATTAAAAGTACAATTTTGTTAAACATTTTTCTGTGTATTGTTTAGAATCATATAATATAAAAAACAAACCACCAAATACACAATAAAAAATTCTCACCTCATTAAAAAGCAATGGGTCCTTTCATATGTCATGTATCCATCTTCAGTTGCAATAATAAAAGGTCAATGCATACACACTTCAACATATTGTCACGGCAATACAAAAAATTATATTGAGATGAAAGTGTGTACACACTGATGTATTTCAACTGATATATTGCAACTGAAGATGGATGCATGATATCTGAAAGGACCTACTGACTTTTTTAATCAGATGAGAGTCATCTATTGTGTATTTGGTAGTTTTTTCTTAATTATATTAAAAGTACCTGCCCATAATAAACAGGTGAGTGTCAAATTATTTACACTCAATCTGTTCGTTGCAGGGCTAAAATAAATAGTTCTGTTTCTTATCACATGGTCAGAATGGTCACATGGTTAAATGACTGAATCATTTAAGAACAGACGAGGTAGAGGTGTTAAAGACACTAATCAGAGTTACCTCCTCTGAAAGTAATGAATTTCACTATACAGCCAGACCCTGTGGTGAATGAAGTGAAGATGTCATTTGCAGAGTGGAAAATATGTGCTTTCAGAGGGCCCGGCATGCTGATAAGCATACTTTTCCATTCAGTGAGGAAGGCAATAGTAAACCACCTCACTCCTCATTTTACTTAGTAAAACCTCTACGGGTTCAAACCAGCCTTTTGGCTGATGACCTTAACAACAACACATTAAAAGTACATTGTTTACTTTGTTTTTTTTACTTTAAACTGTATTTTTTATTCACAACTGTACAGAACTTAACAACTAGTGAACGAGATGAAAGGTTTATGATAGTGACTTGTGTGTGACACGAAGTGAAGCCAGCCCAATGCCCAATTTTGACATGAATTGAAAAAAAGAACAAAATGAAATGACATGAAATAGTACAATTTATATTATGATGGCGGTATGATAAATACAGTATGAGTATGATGTAGTAATGAGATGTGAATGACAATGATTAACAGATGAATGATGCACGTGTGAATGTTTATGGATGAGTTCTTTGTTTTAGCTTATGGTGGTTGTAGTAGATCACGATTCCATTTTCTGTTCACGTGCCTGACAACAAGAAGGGTATTTGATGAGATCGAACGAACTTTGAGGTTTTAGTATCCAATTGTTTTAGAGTGAAAAGTATGTGCTTTTAATGATATTAAAAACTGTAGGGATTTTCAAGTCTGCGTGTAAAGTATGATTAGTTACATAAAATGGGGCATTGGTGATGGCTTGAAGAGCTTTTGATTGGAGCCGTTGAAGAATATTTAATGCAGACGCATGACAGGAACCAAAAATGAGCCACCTTATTAGTGGATTTGTGACTTATACAAGCTAACCTTCAAGTTTAGAGGGAGAGAGGATTTCCGACCAATAATACCATACAGTCTGCAAAATCTAAAATCCGAGAGAGCTCTGACATGTGAAATGTGAGGCTTCCATGTTAGGCATCTATCAAGTGTTAACCCTAAATATCGGACTTTATCTGCGACACTAAGCCTTGTGTCATTGATGCGTAAAATTGGGAAGCCTACCGGTCGTAGTGTGAATGTCATCTGTTCTGATTTATCAACACTAAATTTGATTTTCCACTTATGGAAAATTTTTGTTTAAATTCAATTTACCATTTTCTTGAGGGTATGACCACAAAGCATTACAATAAAATGAATAAGTGAGAGTATAATTCTCTGTACCATATATTTTTGTTCACTTTCAAAACATACATAAAAATTACTGTATTTACCTGTGTATAAGACACACTTTCTTCCTTCAGTAACTTGTCAAAAAACAACGTGCATCTTACACAACGGATGGGAATTTTCTGTAACTGTTTTAATGTTTACTATATAGCACTACAAAAATAAAAATACAGTTCTGTACATTATTACCATCATAACATTGTTCAACTGTCTCATAACCTTGTTTGGAAAAGTGTTCCCGTCTAAAAATTCCTAGAATATCATAGTTCAGTTTTCAGAGTTTCAGTTTTGCCCTCGTCACAAATGGAATATCACCGGGACAAGAAAGCATACCAGGGGGAAAACTTAAACGTCCTTCCATAAATCAGGTCAGTGAATGGGTCAAAACCTCCTGCAACTCCAAAATTGTTGTGAATTCTTTCAAGAGTGCGGCATCAGAAATTCTTTGTATGGAGCTGAAGATGATTTATCGTTTGAAAACAGCTCAAATTTTTCAAGTGACAGTGACTCTGACCAGGACTGATGTGTATTGTACTTGTATAAGCAAGAATTTTCTATTTCATTAGCCTACGAGTAATATTGGCATAGCTTAAAAAGCAGTAGCTACTGTTATGTAATATTGATCTTTTTCATACAGTAATCTTTAAATATCTGTCTTTTAAATCACTGATTTACCAATACAAATACTCGTTTACCAATACAAATACATGTTTATTTTATTTTAAAAAAATCATTATGAAAATGAAATTCCCATTCCTTTCATAAAATAAAAATCAAGTACTGTATGAATCTAAGCTTTGTGCAGCTGCGGGATGAAGGGGACAGATGAAGTACCAGATTGCTGTTATATCATAACACTGTACTAATCATCTCATTGCTCTTCGCTAGGCAGTAGGCTGCCTAGTGCGGTGACATAAGTGGGTGTTGTTTTGACTATTCGCTGTAGATGGCGACACCAAATATATGTAGTTTGGATAGTACCTGTGACTACTACAAACATAGTACTAGTAAAACGTTACTACTACTAACGCAATCTCTCACAGTAGTAGTGACATAATGCATTCCTCTCAGCTGCACAAAGCTTGGGAACGGGCATTATAACATTAAACACTAAAGAATGATTTCCTTGTTGAAAATGGGAGGGCATCTAACTTAAAAAGCTCAGAACATAAACAAATACTACTTTTTAAAATTAACCTATTAATAAAGTACCATAATTCCATTTCTTACACAAAGAGTTTTACTTACTTGATGTTATAAATGGATTATTCTGTTTTAATAACGGAGACAACATTTTCAATAAGAAATGGGACATATCATCTAGATTACATTTTCTCAATTTTGTTAACGCAGAAAATAAATCATTGAATGCATTTAACATCTCATTAATTGAATTATTATTTTCAGATTTACTGCTATTGCTGCTGCATGAAACATTCACTACAAATTGAATCAGCAAACCAATTTTTTCACACAAAACAGCAGTCTGAAAAAAAAACAAAAGTTACACATAAATTATAGGATACATAAACCCATAACAGGAATGTAGAGTTTTAAATTATTTCCACTTGATCTGCTAGTTCCAGGGCTACAAAAAATAGTTCTGTTTCTTATAACATGGCCAGCCAATTATATGACCGAAGCATTTACAAACAAAAGAGGTAGAGGCATAAAAGATACTAAATAAATAAATAAAATTTTATTGTCGTTAAGCTTACAAAGCAGCAGTGTCGATTTGACACTAGTCAAGAATTATCTCCTCCAAGAGTAATGAATTTCATTATACAGCCAGACCCTGTAAATATGTAAAATTATGTTCAGGCTTCCTAAACAAAATATATTCTCTTAATTAGATTCGTAGCAATAAAACTAAATATGATTTTAATTTTAAAGTCATCATTTAAGAAAAAATATTTTACAATTAAAAATATTGATAAAATGGATAAAATCACTTTTTACAAACAGTCTAAATAATATACTTTGTACTTACGTACGACATATTCAAAGAAATGCAACTTTATTTTAGTAAATGAATACGAATATTTAAAACTAAAATTAATTTTTAAAAGAAACTAATTAATGGTTGCCTCTGTAGTGCAATGGTCAGATGCTACACAGCATCTGCATCTGCTAAACATGCTACACTGCAAAGCGGTGTAGCAGCAATCTCAAGTTCGATTCCTGGCTAGGGTACAGAAAATTTTTACACTTCACAACCAGCATTCCTAATCCAAAGTTGTCGCTAATAACTAAAATTTTGATGTCTGTTATTTCACTCCAGTGTGACTTCTTCGTCACACTGTGTTAGAAAGGGTTAACAACTTACCTCACAGATACCAGGTAAAGAATTCATACTGATTAAAGTTGCGGTTAATTGTACAGTAGTTATTATAGTAATTGGATTCATATTTGAGAATACTTTGATAACTACTGACCAAATGGAACAAACTGAGTCTGGAGCACATTCAGACAATATATAACATTGCGATTTAATTACCTGAAACAAAGTATCAAAATCATATTTTATAATAATATAACGGGTGATTCAAAAAGAGCGCCGGTTTTTAAACGGCTGGTAAATTTTTGTTTATCGGCTGGCAACATTGTTAGACCTAATTTCTATTTCGGAGAACATTCCGATTGACGATTCAGTTGTAGTTTCTCTTGTTCGCAGTATAGTACTCTCGCAGTCTGTGTCTAACCAAGGAGAAGTTTACTATTGCACAACGAGTGTTAATCGTCAAAACATTTTACCAGAGTGGAGAGAGTTATGCGGCTACTGTCAGGCGACTTCGCGGTACTCTAGGACGTAATGAAGCACCAAATGAATCAACAGTTCGCAGGCTCATGAAAAAGTTTTTTGAGACGGGTTCAACAGTCGACCTTAAAAGTTCTGGACATCGTCGTTATGGCCGAACTGAGCAGAACGTTGCGTTGGTTCGTGACAGTGTGGCTGTTAGCCCAGCAAAATCAATACGTCGCCGTTCTCAACAATTGGGTTTACGATGTTCTTCTGTACGGAGAACTCTTCGGTACAATCTCAAATATCACCCGTATAAAATTCAGTTGCTGCACGAGAAACAATGTTGTTGCTCCGTGAACGGTTCCAGGATCGCATCATTTCTCGTAATTCTGACCATCAATGGCCACCAAGGTCGTGTGACTTGACGCCTTGTGACTTTCATCTTTGGGGTCATCTGAAGTCATTGGTGTATGCCAATAAACCCCGACACATCAATGACTTGAAGGAGGAAATTCGACGGGTTATCGGGCAAATGGAAGTCGAAACTTGTCGTGCAGTAATATCCAATTTCATGGACAGAGTTGATGCGTGCCAGCGCAGTAGAGGAGGACACATGCATGACATCATTTTTCATACATGAAATCGGAAGGTAAGATGAACTTGTTAATGTATTTATTTTCAGTTTTTCAATAAAATAAATCTCTTAATTTGATATATCAAAACCGGCGCTCTTTTTGAATCACCCTATACAAAGTACAACATTGTGACAAACCATTATTCCAACTCGACTCAAAAATTAAATTAACAATTTAAAAAACCCCAACTCAAAAAACCGACAAAATATAAGTTGTAGAATTTTAAATTCTCTACAACTTTTATTATATAAATTTCTGCGCTAAAATGCATATTAAAGCCGCGATCTTGAAAAAACAATGTTTTTACGTAAAAACAGCCTCACCAAGAATTTCAGCAAACATGGCGCCTACCCTATCTTGTAGAACATAAAAAATTAAATAAATGAGGCAATTTCAAAAAAAATTGTAAGACCAGTTTTTGAGAAAATCGAAAAAAAGTGAAAAATTACACGAATAAACTACTACTTCCGGTTGACCGATTTAATGAAAATGTTCGTGTGGGTCCAGTAGTGGTATGTTACATAAGTTTCAAGTTCGTACGATGTTCCATTCTTGAGATATTCTGTTCACACACACACACACACACACACACACACACACACACACAGACCAATCGCTAAAAACATGTTTTTTGGGTTCGGGGATCTGTAAACATGTAGATCCGGTGAAAACTCGATTTCAAAAAATCGACATGAAAACAATACTTTCCTTCCTATATATTCATGTAGGCAAGAGAAAGTAAAAATAAGGGTGCCAATACATATTATTATTTTACTTTCTGTTGATACTTTTTGCCCATAATGGGCAGGTGGAGTGTTAAATTAATTGTACTTGATCTGCCAGTTCGGGGCTACAAAAAAATAGTTCTGTTTCTTATCACATGGTCAGCCAATTACATGACTGAAGTATTTAAGAACAGTAGAGGTAGAGGTGTAAAAGACACTAGTGCCCGTGTCAAAAATAATAGGAAAAAATGATTTTGAAGCTCATTTGTTAAAAGAATATTGCATCGATTTTAACGTACTATATGTCAAAATAATACTTATTTAATTCTGCGTCGAACGGTGAAAAACTAAATTTCTATCTATTTTTTGAAAGTTATATTTGACATTAAAACAAAAAAAATGCCCGTTTTTGTTGACATTTTACGGATAATGCAAAATTATTGGCCTATAACTCCGTAAACACTCATCGGGTTTAGTGAAATTTTGTTAAGAGTATAGGTTAGAGCATTTCTATTGTGTACACTGAAACCCAGAACGATATCTTCCTACTTTTTTTTGCGCTTTTTGCAACCCCTTATCTCGCCAGCCAGTAACTTTCTGAATTAGGGTCTGGGACCGCTGGATTCACAGTAGATTCAAAAACATAAATCAATTCTTTATTTAATCCAGCAACAACTGAGTCTTTTGAAATTAATTTTTTATAAATTGTAAACCATGAGGAGGTGGGAAATCTCGCTTCTAAGCTGCCAGATTGTAATAGACACAATGCATACTGCCTTCTCTAACCTTTTCACAAACCTGTTTCTGATTGACAGCATTATAATTGTTTATTTAAGTCCTAATCAATGGTTCTACATAACAATTTTAAAAGGAAGTAATTATTTATTAATTTCTAAATATCACTAAATGTAGGACTATGATATACCGCATTTCATACGATGATGTTCATTATTTTCTATGATCTTATGAAAAAATTATATTCTTATCGCTAGTAAATTTTGCAGGAAGTCAATTTTTATTAATATATTCTATGAATAACTGAATAAGATGATTTTTTTCTTCATTATGATTATGTAAGAGGTAGAGGTGAAAAAGACACTAGTCAATGTTATCTCCTCTGAGAATGAAGTTCACCATTATATAGCCAGACCCTGTGGTGATTATAGTGAAGGTGTCATTAGCAGGGTGAAAAAAGATGCTTTTCAGAAGGCCCGGCACACTGATAAGCAAACTTTTCCACTCAATGAGGAAAGTATGGTAAACCACTTCACTCCTCGTTTTACTTAATAAAGCCTCTACAGGTTCGAACCAGTCTTTCAGCTGACGACCTAAACAACAACACAATTTGAATACATTAAAAATATAATAATAATCGAATTACTTACAGTAAGCATTTGCTCTAAAAGTATGAAAGATTTTTCCCCTGGAGTAATAGTAAAATTATATAAGAAACAATCAATTGCATATTCATTTGTATCTCTATCAGCGGAAAATTTGTCAACTGCACACAACAAACCTGCGAACAAAAGAAGATAAAATAATTTAAAATTGCTAAGTATTTAAAACTATGAAAAAAATCTGCAGACAAGCAATCTGTTGTTACAAAAGAAATTACTAACAAAATTACATTGTTTTGATAATGCAAAGAAAAACCAAATTTATAAAGCACATTAAATACAAAAAGAGTTTATAAAGTACAAAATATTTTTGTTCACTTGTTGTGGTATGCTACTTCAAATTAATTTTGCCGGCCAGACTCAAAGCGCACATTTTAAACTACTGATGTGATTTTTAGAATTTAAAAAATCCGGTGTGAACATGCACATAACTTTCTCTAGCGAATGTAAATAATGAAAAATATAATTTTTGTTGAATCCATAATGAACATAGCAAAATGAAAAACATAATCTAATTTTATCATGAGTGAATGATGCAAAATGAAAATCAATCTATGTAGAACTTAAAAAAAATGGAAATCACATTGATGCTAAACTGTGCTCTGTAAAAATTACAACAATTTATTTACAACAACTTTGATTACATACACTTTTGTCGTAAAATACACACTAAGGTCACAATCTTAACTATCCTATTTTTTACCAATTTTGATGAGAAAAATACTGAAAATCACTAATTGACGCAAATCTGAACGTTATAGAAAAAATCTGGAGTGAAACACTCACACAACTTTCTCTTGCCAATGCAAATAATTAACAATAAACCTAACATTATTAATAAAACATTAGAAATAAACAAAAAACTAACTTTAATAACATAACCTAATTTTAATCATTAGTGAAAGACGCAAAACAAAAATCAGCCTCAGTTTAGCTTAAAAATACGGAAAATCACTCTTTCATGCTAAACTAGGTTCTGTAGAGAAAAATGCTTTAAATAAAAGTTGTAGATCTTTTTAGTTCCTATAAATTTGATTATATACACTTTTGTCGTAAAATGCATTTTAAGGCCGAAATCTTAAAAAAATTGATTTGTCACATGTTTTCGTGAGAAAAAACAGAAAACCGCTAATTACTGCTAAACTAAGCGTTATAAAAAAACTCTTGTAGAATTTTAAATTCTCTACAACTTTTCTTATATAAATTTTTGCGCTAAAATGCATAATAAAGCCGTAATCTTAAAAAAAGTATTTTTTTACGTGAAAACAGCCTTACCAAGAATTTCAGCAAACATGACGCCTACCCTATCTTGTAGAGCCTAAAAAACTGAGTAAACCAGACGATTTTTAAAAAAATTGTAGGACCAGTTTTTGAGAAAATCGCAAAAAAGTGAAAAATTATACGAATAAACTACTACTTCCGGTTCACCGATTTTGATGAAAATGTTCGTGTCGTGTGCGGTAGTGGTATGTAACTTAAGTTTCAAGTTTGAAGTTCGTACGATGTTCCGTTCTTGAGATATTCTGTTCACACACAGACCAATTGCTAAAAACATGTTTTTTGGGTTCAGGGGGTCTGAAAACGTATAGAGATATTTTGAGATATTTTGTTCACACACACACTCACAGACACACAGACCAATCGCTAAAAACATGTTTTTGGGTTCAGGGGGTCTCAAAACATGTAGATCCGGTGAAAACTCGATTTCAAAAAATCGACATGAAAACAATACTTTCCTTCCTATATATTCATATAGGCAAGAGAAAGTAAAAAAAGCGCTTTAAATAAAAGTTGTACGGTTTTTAATTTCCTAAAACTTTAATTCCATACACCTTTGCCTTGAAATGCTCGTTAAGTTCACAATATTTGGGAGGTTGTCTCCTTTTTCCTGCTAAAGTATGTAGAGAGTAATGCTATTTACAAAAATCCCTTTTATAAGACGGTGCGTCTCATGTCTGGTGGCAATTTTTAAAAAGACTAAGGGCCTACCTTTGATTTATGGCAAAAACCATTAGTGATTTCTGTATCTAATCTTCAAGAGGAATTGAATGATACTATTATTGTTTCCAAATTCCGACTGAGTTTTTGACTTCCGGTTTTGAGTCACTTATGGTCAAAACCGGAGCTCAAATTCAATCCAGGCCCATTAATTTTTGTGTAGATTACGAATCTAAAAACCGTTTGTTGCTATAAAAATTTGTTGCTATATCTTATAGTTTCTGACATCTGGGTGTGACGGAACGACAGACAACGGAAAATGATATATAATAATTTTTAAAATTGTCACCAAAAACAACATGAACTGGAAATAAAGACGGGTAATTCAGGAATCGTATCGGAGAAAAATTTGGCCATAAAAATAAATGATTATAGACTGAGTGGTTCAGTATTGGAAAGGGTGCGGAGACTGCCTTTTGACAACTCTGTTTACGTGTACGTAAAGACTTTGTTCTGTGTAAGTTGAAGATATGATTACGAAAGAACTAGAAGCATTGGGGGAAGAGAACAAAGGTAATCAAAGTAGGAAAAATAAATATCTGAATGGAAGAAAGAAAAATTGAATGCTGCATAATACAACAGATGGTATAATACCGACAGATAAAGAAACTAACCTTCCAAGCAACTTGTAGGTCATGAGCTGAAAGGCTAGTATGAACCTCTAGAGGTTTTACCAAGTAAAACAAGGAGTGAGATGGTTTACTTATGCCTTCCTCACTGAGTGGTAAAATATACTTGTCATCATGCCAGGCCCACTGAAAAGCATCTATTTTCCACCATGCATATGACACCTTCATTTCATTCGCCACACGGTTTGGGTGTATAATGAAATTCATTAATCTCAGAGGAGATAACTTTGACTAGTATCTTTTACACCTTTAACTCTTCAGTTCTTAAATGCTTCAGTCATATAATTGGCTGATCATGTGATTAGAAAAAGAACCATTTTGTAGCCCTGGAACTTGCAGATAGAGTGCAAATAATTTAACACTCCACCTGCCAATTATGGACAGCCCAAGAACTTAACCAAACAAATTTGTAATCTGTTGGGAAATTACCGCAAACAAAGAAACAAATTTTACTTCTTAATATTTGTTAAATTTAAATTCTTTCTAGAGTTAAGATGGAAAGAAAAAAGATGGAAAATTTTTGTAACACAAACAACTTTTACAAAGCTCAAACACATATAGTTTCTCAGATATTACTGAAACTTACCGTTAATAAATTTAATATATTCTTGAATAATTCTTCTTAACATCTCAATATTCATGTTAGCAAATAAATTTAACAATGTAGTTTGGGCAGCAACAGATAACTTATGAGTATAAGACAGCCTGTCGGTTGATAACATTCTAATTAGCTGACCAAGAAACCACAGTGTAAATTCTGTAACAGAAAGACAGGATATTATATAACAACTTACCGTAGTATAAATTTGCCTACACACATGAGCCAGCTGAAGACTGGAGGAGAATTTCCCCTCTCACTTAGTGTTTGCGCAGAGTGAATCCTGTCATTTTTTATTAGTAATCCATCTATCCACTACCAATTACTAACTAAAACAAAAATAAATAAACCGTTGTCATTAAAAAAATCATATCCAGCAAATACAAAGTAGGCCTACATTTAAAATAAATGTGCTGTTATTTAGGTCATCAGCCGAAAGACTGGTTTGAATCTCTAGAGCAGTGGTTCTAAAAGGGTGCACCACAAAACTTCTCATACCTTGTGATAACATTTAAAATAAATGTGCTGTAGTTTAGGTCATCAGCCGAAAGGCTGGTTTGAATCTCTAGAGCAGTGGTTCTAAAAGGGTGCACCACAAAACTTCTCACACCTTGTGATATTTGTGACAAAAAAAAGTTTAATAATTTTCACTCAATATTTATTTTAAAAAAACCAAGAGGATAATATTAAAGAATTTAAACCTATTTTATAGGGGTTTTATTGACTTATGCCTTACAACAAAAGATTAGTTTACAATTAGATTAGATGAGTTATTAATGAGAAACTGAGCTTGTCATTTTCTTACATAAATGTTTGATTCCAAGTGGAATTGAAGACAAAATACACACACATTTCCTGATCAACTGAGATAAGTCTCTCTCGCGCTTCTTGGTTTATGTACTTGAGTTGAAAAGCCCAGCTCACACAAGTAGGTATTTGAGCAATGAATAGCAAGGTATTAATTGCTTCCATTGATATCACTGGGTACTCTTTTAGTCTAACTTGTACCGCAGTTTTTGTACTTGTGTGCCGCAGGAACTCTCTATATTATAGGTAGGGTAACATGCCGTGACCAAAAAAAGGTCGAGAACTACTTCTCTAGAGGCTTTACTAAGTAAAATGTTGAGTGAGGTGGTTTACCAGTGCCTTCCTTACTGAGTGGTAAAGTATGCTTATCAGCATCCCAGGTTCTCTGAAAAGCATCCAACTTCCACACTGCAAATGCCACCTTCATTTCATTCACCACAGGGTCTGGCTGTATAATGAAATTCATAACTCTGAGAGGAGATAACTCATGACTAGTGTTTTCAACACCTCTACCTCTTCTGTTCTTAAATGATTCAGTCATTTAACTGGTTGACCGTGTGATAAGAAACAGAACTATTTTTTTGTAGCCCTGGAACTAGCAGATCGAGTTGGAAATAATTAACACTCCACCTTCCTGTTATGGGTTTCATTCTTTCATCCAGGCCAATAATGTGAAGTTCATCCTGTGTATCCGGATTCCTTAGTCCTCATTTTTTGCCTCAACCCTGCAGCAACCCACTTCGATCCCATTTGGAAAGCGCCTGACCTCACTTCCATACAGCACCACTAGTGTCACCACAGTTTTTTTTAAATTTAATCATTTAACAGTAAAATAATTTTATTTTAACCCAAAACCAGATTTGGCTTCAAGTGATAATAAAAGTTATGAAGAGAGTGTAGCATGAGTGGCATCAGGAATGATTAACAGCTGGATTCACAGAAGGGTAATAGGAGCGTTGCACATAAGTGGGAGAGATGCGAACTACACTAACTGGGTAATTCATGGCTTCAAGAGTTTTGTTTTGTAGTTGCCATAAAATAGAACTGGAGTTTATATAAAATATACAGTAAGCCTACATACATACAAAAGTAAAAGTCCTCATCGATTCACTCACTAATTACACACTTTATTACTTCCCAGTTATCAAGGAAGCCAACATTCAGATGTTTATGAAACATTAAATAAAGAAAGAGTAAAAACAGTAAAATAATTACCAATATATGATTTAAACCGCTCATAATAAAGGTCTTCACTATTAGCTGTTAGCTGTGGAATAAATATAATCCGATCATAATGCTCTTTAGCAATAATATTATGGAGAAACTGTTCAATTTGTCCTTTATTTATCTTTTCACTATCGCTAAAAAAGCTTGGTATTGTTGACCTAAACATTCTCCATAACTCTGGCTCTTTGCTATCTTCCGAACCGTCGCTCCTATAAAAATACATAACAAAATATTACTTAGATACAAATAGCTGCTTGTGTTCCGTATCCCACATTGGTATAACAGTTATGGCCTATTCCTAGAATGCTAGTTTACTAGCTCCTAGTGCTAGCAGAACCTAATAGCATGTAGATGGCGGCTCCTAAGGAGCTAGTTGATTAATGCAACTGCTCTGAAGACATAAGTGTATTTGTATTGTGTATTGCTGTACAACGTTTAGCTTACTAGCAACTAGCAACATTTCCAAACGTTCACACCGAATTAGTTTACTAGCACTAGTCAATCATGTGGCCTTTTCTCCCCTCACTAGCGCTAGTAAAATCAAACATGTTCAAAATCATTAGTGCACTAGTGAATACTAGTTCCCTTTTTTTTGGTTTTACATCTGACTGTTTTGTAATTTCTGTTAATGCAGACGGTGGAGAATGATGATATATGAAAATGAGTGATGAAAAATTTTATATCTGACTGGGAATCGAACCTGGGACCATGGCATAGAAACCAGTTGCACTAACCACTACGCCAACAGGCCCATTAAACTATTTTGCTAGCTCCAAGCACTAGCGTTGTGGGAATAGACCTTTACAATAATGGTTACAATTTTGTCAACTGATTACTTGTTACCTTATTTTTTTATATTATTTAACAAGCCAATTAATAGTTCATTCCACTATCTATAGACCTATAGTTCATTTAGTTTACCTCTCGAACTATTGTAAACAATTGTTCTGCTCTGCTATTGGATGGATGTATAATTGTAGTTACAACTCTTAGGGCAAGCCATCCCAATGGCAAGAGAAAAATCTAATCTAATAGAAATCATATTCAACCATGATAATTTTTATGATAAAGCACATGCAAAGCATCAGAGTAGCCTACTATTGTGCCACAAGCAGATGTAAACATAAATATGTTGATACAACATAATTTATTACCGGCGCCTCGTCGTCCGATACAGACAGCTTATCATGGCCTCATTCTGTCTCATATCCATAATGGTATCTTAGTAAGGGGTAATTCTAGCATGAGTAATATGAATAGGGTTTTTAAAATTCAAAAGAAAGCTATTAGGTGTATGGTGGGAGCTAACCAGCTAACCTCATGCAGGCCACTATTCAAGGAGCTTAAATTGCTTACAGTTCCCTCTTTGTACATTTTTGAGGTGATTACATATGTTAGGCAAAATAATTTTATGCAAAATTTCAATGTTTACAATCATAACACAAGAAACAGAAATGATTATTATGTAGCTAATCACTCCACAACAATTTTTGAACAAAAACCTACTTAGGCAGGGAGAAAATTCATGAATAAATTACCCCAATTTTTAAAATGTTGTGAGGATTTGAATTCCTTTAAAAGGAATCTGAAAAATTACTTGATCGGTGAAACTTTTTATAGCGTACAAGAATTTCTTTCTTGATAGTAGTGATAAATTATGTGATTCTTATATGTATTTCAGGTGTTATAACTGACATGTCCTATACTCCTCCTGGAGTCTCCAGGGCGCAAAAAAAAACAGAGTTAAAATACTAATCTTACTTTGAAACACACCATCATACATACAAAAAAAACAATCATGTGCAATATTAACACCTATAATAGGATTATTCCACCATCAAATACTTGACTTAAAAGTTACAGTATCATAGCAGTTATAAATTAGTTACGCAAACAATTCTAGAATACTAGTTCTTTCTTGTAACATCATCTTAAAGTAATAACAAATTATGTCATTCAGTGCTAAATTTCTCTAGCTCTGTAGTTATAACTAAAATCAATGTTGGGTTAAAAATTTATATTACTTTACAATGAACATGATAGGCACATCATGCTTATGTGCATACAAAAACAAAGATGTGTACACAGTATTAATGGTTACAAATTAAACACAGTATAAAATTTTCATGATCTAAGAAGATTAAATGAATTTTTCTTACTCATCTGGTCCACCTTCCATTACATCATCTCCTTCCATTGTTATGATAATGAGTTTATACGGCTTTCCAACTCGTTAGTAGGCAAACATATTTGATAAAATATTAACCTAAAAACAAAAATTATAATTAGCAAACAAATAATGTAGTCAAAACTGTAGATGTTTTTCTGTGGGGAGGTTAAATGACACTCAAAGGAGGACACACAGTTGTGTGAATCCATGATACAATTTTTGCTCAATAAGTACTGCATGGACTTTCTATAACTAAATATCTACATTTACAAAAATCACTCTAATGAGCAGATGCACAACTACATTACACAGAAAATATAATAATACCGTCATATTAACATGTGATTAAAATTATTATTAACTTATAAAAATCTGGTTATGAAAATAGCTAATAACAAAAACATACCTCAAGGGCAATCTGGGATTCACAAATCAGTATCTTGGAACCCATACGTAACATTCCTATTTTACTTTAATTATACAATAAACAAGGACACTACTTTCTTATCAAATCCTTCAAAATTTTGGTATTTTATGAAAACTTTAATACTACAATAATATCATATTTTTTTAAAAGGCATAAAGAAAAATTTAAATAAAATTTCTGTTCGGATTTTTTTAAACTACAGCGAAAAAATATGAGATTATCGTCACAATATACTATTATTATGTACGATCCATATTAACCTAACAATGAAAACTTAAAAGTACTTCCAATTTTCTATATAGAAGAAGACAGAATACTAAACTAAACAGAAAAAACTAAAAAAAAACAAACAGAATAGAAAAAATTAAACAGAATACTCACTTGATAAATACCATTAAGTAAATGAAACAATAACATTCAAATAAATAAAATTACAAAACATAACCTTATAAAATTAAACACATAATGCCGCGCAAAATTACTGTACTCACATTCAAACCTAATTTATTCTCCTTCTCTTACCTATCAAGTCTGCCAACTCAATTACAAGTATATTTTTTTAGTTTTTTTATGAAAAAAAAATTAAACTTTACTAGAATATAAAATTTCGTTTTATTTTAACAATAAAAAGTATAATCATACTTGTATAAAGGCAAGTATGATCAGAATATAAGATACGTATTAATAATGTTTATCATATGATACGTGGTTCTTAATTTATTTAGTTTTTAATACAAAACTAAGAATGGAATAAATGAGTAGAAGTTACTAATCTACAAAAAGTTAAATAATAAATCGTCGTTGTCGTAAGCATATATTGAAATCTTGATCCACGTACGGCAACGAGATTTCATGCCAGTTGGAACAAAAATAATTTTCGGAATCCTCGCAAGTTGCGCTGCACAATCTACATAACAGATCGCTTGAAGAGAGCGCGACCAATGTTTTTGTCAGTCAGCTGGTAACAGCTATCGGTTGTAATTGTTGTAACGTGTGTGGTGAAGCCGTTGTGTTGCTATGTATGAGTGAATCTGTGCATGTGGTATTAGGTTTCTTTCCATCGTTAATATTTAATTTTTTTTCTATTGTGCCTAAATCTTTTAATGCCTTACAGAACTTCTGTTATGTTTTTTTATGACTGAAAGTTAGTCTTATTGATTATAGTATACAATCATTAGTACAAAAAATAATAATCAAAGGACCTAACAATTAGTGTATTCTTAAGATTCCCATTTACTGATATAATTCTTTATAACTTCAACAATGTTAAATTACATTCTTCATATTGTTGGCGCGGTGCAATTTACTTACGGTTGTTTTTACGACTGGAACTATGTTGTGGTTCCTAAGTCGGTTTCCCCAATTATGTCGGCCTTCGGAGGAAAATTAAAATTTCTAACATTTTGGGATGCGGTAAGTAGTTTCACCTATATTATTTAGTGAATGTTAAGAATATATTAAAAATTAAAATTTAGGTGTTAGTGAGCCCATTTTTAGGTTAATGTAAACAACGTGATTATATACTGCCTGTGTACCAATCTCATGGATTTAAGCTATACGATCACGATTAACTACCTTGATAGGTCAGATATTTTTAGTAAATTGAAAGTGTAGATAAAAAACACAACTTTAAAGATCTAATTTAAAAAAATTTCTCAAAATTTCAAGATTATAATCTACATTGTCACCCATGATTTTACATTTTTTGTTTTATACTTATCACTTGTAAATATTGTTTTGTAATTTACCTGTTACGGTAGTTAGATTCTATTCTAATAATACATTATATATAATCACTGTTAAATTTTTATATAATATTAAAATAGTGAATTTTTATCACAAAATGTTTTGTAGCTTAAATTTTTTTTTTTGAAAATTACAAAGTAATTAAAATCCAAAATAATAATTGAATCTGTTTTTTTAGTTTTTTACATTTATTTTGATGATTAACCGATAATTAACTATTCTTATCTTTTATTATTAGCATGTGAATTACTTTTGCATGATTTATTTCCTATGGGTATTATTTCCCTAAGTATTGTTAATTCTGTTATTTTTTCATAGCAGGTTTTATTCAGCCTGTTACAAATAATAATTCACATGTTTTAGTTATGTGTAACTTTATTAAATGATTGAATTATTTAAAAAAGTATTGAACTGTCCTTTTTGTTTGTTTTATAAATGATAAAATTAAATTTATGTTAACAGTCAATTCTGTTCTGTTTTGTATGTGTCTTGTTGTCTTTTGTATAACATGATTTATTCTTTTAAATTAGACAATAGTCACAGTTAAATATACCTTACTATTATTTATGTGTCATGTCATTGTAGTTTATTAAACAATTTTTTAACCGAGAAAATGTATAGGTATTTACTATTATTATAAATTAATGAACCCCAAAGATTGTTTTAAGTGATTTCATCAAAAAACTAATGGATTGATTTCTGTTTGATTTTTTTGAATATCAATTTGAAGTTACTATATTTTCCAGAATTAAATATTTAACGTTGACTGTAATTATGAAGTTGTCAGGATTTTAAATAGAAATTGTATAATAAAATAATTTTTGAGATATGTGGAAACCAAATTGTTTAATTATTATTATTTTTATTAGTAGAAACAGTATTTACTGATGTAGAGTTGTTATTTAGATTCCATTTTCCTTTAAGAAAGTTTATAAAGTATATGAAAATAAATGAAATTATTGAATAAGTAGGAAATTTGAATTTCATTTAACAATTGTTTGTTTTTGGGTATGTTGTTCAAATTGCAGAAAATTTTTAAAATCTTATAAATATATTAAAGAACAATAATTGTTTTTCTTCTTAAGTAACATGTTTGTCCACGTATGAAAAATGTATCGTGGTAACAATTACAAATTTTCAATTATTAACCTATGGTGTCTGATATCCTCTAATTCATTGCATTGAAATTTTAAATGTGATAACAGAATAAAAATTGTGGTAGTTGATATTTTTTTGCTGGTTTACTATTGAAGGCTCGTAGTTTAACTGCTGTTTGTCCAGTGTTGACCATTATTATGGTGTGTGTGTGTGGGGGGGGGGATTTAAGGATGGGTGAAAAGAACCACTTTTTTTGTTCTCTTAAACATCCAAGCTCTTCTAGAAGCATTTGGATCCCTGATCTTGTATATCTAATGTGTAAACTTCTATTTATTGTTTGTTTAAAATTGTAAGGCTGGTTTTCCACCAGTTTTACTGTCTTAACAAGAAGGAAAGAGGTTAGTCCTCGCTCATTTGAAGATCTAACTATTTATTCATATGATAAATTCTGTAACAGCAGGCAGAGTGTTAAATTATTTACACTCGATCTGCTAGTTCCAATAGTTCTTTCTCATATCACATGGTCAGTCTATTATTTGTGACTGAAGCATTAAAGAACATAAGAGATAGAGGTGTAAACGACACTAGTCAGAGTTATATCCTCTGAGAGTTATATGAATTTCATTATGCAGCCAGACCCTATGGTGAATGAAGTAAAAGTGTAATTTGCAGGGTGGAAAGAAGATGCTTTTCAGAGAGCCTGGCATGGTGATAAGCATAGGCTACTTTCCACTCAGTGAGGAAGGCAAAGGTAAACCACCTCACTCCTCGTTTTACTTAATAAAGACTCTGAGGTTCAAACCGGCATTTTGGCTGATGTAAACAACAACAAATTCCATGAGTAGCACTTCTCTTTAACCTGATAATGGACACCATCATTTTATTTAATCATGGGACTTGATACATTGTGAAATTGTTTCTTTCTTCAGGCAATAACTCTGATTATAGTTACTTTCACAGTTATCTTTTTTGTGAAACACTTCAGTCATTTGTTCAGCTTAGAAACAAAAAAACCACAAATCATGACTATTTTTTATAGCACTGAATTTCTAGAAAATTAAGTATTATTATTATAACACTCAACCTTTATGTGATAGATTGACTATTAATCTATGATTTAATGCAATGGACCATAAAGGTCTTCTTTCTTTAGTGAAAGATTAACTATCTATTATCATACCACACACTGAAAAAACTGAAAAGAAATTTCACTAAGTTGTAATTGCTCCTCTCAACAGTAGTTAATTTTTCTTTTTTCATTTGGTTTAAGGCTGATAGCAGACTTATCAGTAGAGGTTCATAGAACGGATTAATTAATGTGCTAATACGTAACGAGAGAGAAGCGAAGATTCGGAAATTTTATTTGAAAGTGCCGAGGAACTGGTTTTCAACTATAAAATTGCGCATGCGCTGAATATATACTATGGAAAAACACGGATAGGCGGACAACATTTTTTAAATTACAAAATTTATTGTTTGTTTTACAACCGACTATTTTGCACATTACGGTTAATGCAGACGGTGAGGGGTGATATATGAAAATGAGTGGCGAAAAATGCCAGAAGTGACGGGTAATGGAACCCGGAAGCCCTGGTATAAAATCTAATTTATAACAGAACTCTTTTATTTATTTATTTAGTTTATTTAAAGTCGCATCGACAGCTTGGTCATTAGCGACTGCAGTGAGGTTTATGTAACGGTGGGTTTTAACGTGTAAAAATGCCGGCTGCATTGGCGTAGTTGGTAACGTGCTCGCCTCTCACCATATGGTCTTGGGTTCGAATCCCATTCAGGCACGGCATATTTTCATACGTTACAAAATATCATTTCATCCTTTACCGTCTGCATTAGCAGTAATTGCAGAACTGTCGGACGTTAACCCAAAACAAAAAATAGTGGGGCCGGGAATCGAACCCTGGACCTTCCGCATGGTCGGATACCGCGCTACCAGTACGTTGTGAAGGTGACCTAGAACACTTTTATTGGCCGTCTCAGTAGCGTATTGGTAGCGCGCTAGCCTGCAACGCGAAGGTCCCGGGTTCAATTCACGGCCAGGGTCTGGGAATTTTCGCAAGTTAAAACCCTCCGTAGTCGCTAATAACCGACACGTTGATGCAACTTTAAATAAACTTAAAAGAAACTTTTCTTCAGAATACAGAAGCACGTTATAAACATACACTTAACGACAGACGTCTTTAATGCAATAGTGTCTATTAAGAAACGAAAATTTGGCATATTTGTTTTAGTTTAATTTTCAAATAAAAGAAGATATACGGTAGTACATGCGAGAATATTATAATACGATTTTAAGGTTTTTTTGTCGGGTGAATGTAGAATACCACAATTTAACCACTTCCGTGACCCAGTTTCACATGTTTCGCGTCCAACGCTGCAAAGCAGAATCTTCCGGGTTAGATTCCCGGCTTGGGTTTAGAAAATTATTGTGCGTTCAAACTCACAATTCCTTGACCCAAAGTAGTCGTTGATGCGACTCGAAATAAAAAAAAATTATTATTAAAATGATTAGATTTTCGACTTAAAAACTGTTTTATACGCTCGCAGCTAAAGTAGCAATACGTCCGACTGTTCTGCCCAGTAAGGCTAACGCAGACTATGAAGAGTGATAAAAGTAGAAATTTCTGATCTGACCGGGAACCGAACCCGGGAAATGTGGCATGGAAGACAGTTTTGCTGACCACTACACCAACGGTCTGGCCTCGTTGGTAATATGGCTGATAAATCAAAACAGTTGTTTAATGTACAGAGTGATTTTTTAGTCCTGTTACCCAATTGTTAATGTCTGCTAAGTTTTTTCTAAGAAAGGGAAATTTTGTTTTGTGACACGAAGTCAGTAGTCCCACTCAACTGGTACAGATACGGCAGTGTGAGTTGATTCTCCTTGAGCTGTGTAAAATTTTGTGCTGTTTCCGGTCGTGTTACGAACAGATTGTCTTTTACCCCAGAACAATGGGTTTTCATTATTGAACAATATTTTGCTACGAAAGCGTACGTGAGTGCAAAAGAATAATTTATTTGTTGGTGTTCCTCCACCAGAAAAAATATCAATTTCTAGACTAACAAACCAATTTCGAGAGACAGTTAGTGTTTGCGACAGAAAACGTAGTGGTCGACCGAGAGTGTAGTCATAGTGGTCTCTTGACAGATGATGTTTTAGAGAATTTGAAAACAAGATTGCTCAGTTCTCCACGGAAAAGTTTACGAAAACGTTCCTCGCAACTTGGTTTGTTATATTCTAGTGTTCAGAAAGCTGCTAAAAAATTGAAATTGTATCCGTATCGCGTACGATTAGTTCAAGAGCTTCAGCCTCAAGATTTAAACAAGCGATTCTTCTAGGGTAAAAGACATTCTGTTCGTAACACGACAGGAAACAGCACAAAATTTTCACAGCTCAAGGAGAATCAACTCGCACTGCCGTATCTATAACGGTTGAGTAGAGCTACCAACTTCGTCACAAAACAAAATTTTTATTTCTTAGAAAAAAATTACCAGACATTAACAATTGGGTAACAGGACTAAAAAATCACTCTGTACAAGAATTTTATCCGGAAGCTTCCAAACCATAATTTTAACAGTAGGCCTATTATAAAAAAAATCTGGTGTGAAACACTCACACAACTTTCTCTTGCCAATGCAAATAATTAACAATATAACCTAACATTAGTAATAAAACATTAGAAATAAAAAAGAACTAACCTCAAAAACATAACCTTATTTTAATCATGAGTGAAAGACGCAAAATGAAAATCGAACTCAGTTTGGCTTAAAAATACGGAAAATCACTCTTTCTCTCTAAACTAGGCTCTGTAGAGAAAAATGCTTTAAATAAAAGTTGTAGATCTTTTAATTTCCTATAAATTTGATTATATACACTTTTGTCGTAAAATGCGTACTAAAGCCGAAATCTTAAAAAAATCGATTTTTTACACGGTTTCGTGAGAAAAAATCAGAAAATCGCTAATTACTGCTAAACTAAGCGTTATACAAAAAAATGTTTTAAATAAAAGTTGTAGGTTTTCAAATTCTCTACAACTTTTGTTATATAAATATTTGCGCTAAAATGCATATTAAAGCCGTAATCTTAAAAAAACAACGTTTTTACGTAAAAACAGCCTCACCAAGAATTTCAGCAAACATGACGCTTACCCTATCTTGTAGAGAATAAAAAAATTGAATAAACCAGGCGATTTTTAAAAAAAATCGTAGGACTAGTTTTTGAGAAAATCGCAAAAAAGTGAAAAATTATACGAATAAATTACTACTTCCGGTTGACCGATTTTGAAGAAAATGTTCGTGTCGGGTCCGGTAGTGGTATGTAACTTAAGTTTCAAGTTTGTACGATGTTCCGTTCTTGAGATATTTTGTATACACACACACACACACAGACCAATCGCTAAAAACATGTTTTTTGGGTTCAGGAGTTCTGAAAACGTATAGATCCGGTGAAAACTCGATTTTGAAAAATTGACATGAAAACAATACTTTCCTTCCTATATATTCATATAGGCAAGAGAAAGTAAAAAAAATGCTGATTTAGAAATATCTTGCGTTACAGTTTCTGTATTCCTAATTTCTTATTAGCCTACTAGGCTATTACTTCTCCTAGGCCTTTTCTAGCCGATATGTTAAAATATATTATTATTTCATCCATTTGACTGCGCTTTCACCCACACGTATTGTACTTTTGATGTTTATGCAATCGTCCATTATCTACTTTCCCTTTCATATAAAGTTAGAATGCTCCTAATGACATATTCTTACAACTGAGCAATTTTATGATTCTTTTCATATTATGTATTAGGATAATAAGAGATATTTTGTCAAATGCGCAATCACCGAAGAAATCCGGAACCGTTTCGAATTCTGAAATATGTCACCAGAAAAAAATCCCTTTCATGAGACGACGCGTCTCATGGCTGGTGGAAATTTTTTAAAAGGCTTACCTTTGACTTCTGCCCATAACAGACAGGTGGAGTGTCAAATTATTTACACTCGATCTGTTCGTTGCAGGGCTAAAATAAATAGTTCTGTTTCATAATGTAATATGTAATAATATATTTTAACATATCGGCTAGAAAAGGCCTAGGAGAAGTAATAGCCTAGTAGGCTAATAAGAAATTAGGAATACAGAAACTGTAACGCAAGATATTTCTAAATCAGCATTTTTTTTACTTTCTCTTGCCTATATGAATATATAGGAAGGAAAGTATTGTTTTCATGTCGATTTTTCAAAATCGAGTTTTCACCGGATCTATACGTTTTCAGAACTCCTGAACCCAAAGAACCCAAAGAACAGAAGAGGTAGAGGTGTAAAAGACACTAATCAGAGTTATTTTCTCTGAAAGTAATGAATTTCATTATACAGCCAGACCCTGTCGTGAATGAAGTGAAGGTGTCATTTGCAGAGTGGAAAATTTGTGCTTTTCAGAGGGCCCGGCATGCTGATAAGCGTATTTTTCCACTCGGTGAGGAAGGCAATGGTAAACCACCTCACTCCTCGTTTTACTTAGTAAAACCTCTACAGGTTCAAACCAGCTTTTCGGCTGATGACCTAAACAACAACCTTTGACTTATGGCAACAACCATTAGTGATTTCTGTATGTACTCTTTAAGAGGAATCAATTTTTTTTTGTAATCCCTAATTTGTGTACGTTGCAATCTGTTCAATTCAGAACAATAAGCAACCCCATGACCTAATGAGATGAGGATGATGTGTATGACGTGTAAATGAGATGTAGACTTGTACAGACTAAAGTTGACCATTCCTGAGAGAGTATGGTTAATTGAACCTCAACCATCAAAGTACTCCGGTAACCACTGTCTAGCATTCAAATCTGTATAAAAGTAACTACCTTATTAGGATTTGAACCAGGAACCTTCGTCTCCGAAAATCAGCTGTTAAACAGCTGATTTTGGCGACGTCTTTACCTCTAGACCAACCCGGTGGGTTAAGAGGAATCAAATGATGTTAATTTTGTTTCCCAATTCCGACTATGATTTTTTGAATTCCGGTTTCGACCAGAAGTGACCGAAAACCGGAATTTCAAACCCATCCTCTAAATTTTTGTGTAGATTGCGAATCTGAAAACCGTTTTTTGCTATCTCTTGTAGTTTGTAAAAATTAGAAGGAATTGATTTCAAAAATTTCCTAAAATATCCGTTATAATATTTTACTTTGTAATCAGAGCTGCTTCCTACTCTTAAAAACTGAAGGTTCCGAGTTCGATAACTGGTACGGTGTAGTAATTCTAACCACGGTTAACATTTTCCAATGTCCTACAGTAGTTGCTGAAGTGTATCTCTGTTGGTGATATTTCTGTAAATTCATAATACCCTAAAGTTTTATTTGATTTTTTGATTTCAAATTGTAAAATTTTTTTTATTAAAAAAAGCTAGCTAAAGGATGTCACAGAAATATTATTTCAATTTAAATTAAGTTATTTTGTTATTTTAAATTTAAATAAATATATTGTAAATAAAATTCTACATTCTAAATTTTTGGGTTTTTAATTTTGAACGTTAAAATGAATAGTTACGTACTCAAAATATTACAAAATCATTTTTAAATGGTAAATATTTTTATTCTTATACAGCTCGCAACTCGTACATAATTTCCACTACCTAGTTGACTTATTGTTTTTTGGTTCTAAGATCTTAATGTTTTGCCTGCTTGCTGTACTTAACAGTATTATTTTATTTAAAAAATATTTGCTAGACCTTTGGTCTAGTTATCAACGTAATTTGGATGCCAGAAGTCCCGGTAGATAAATTTAAATTTAGCATTGGACAACCGTTAAAAAGCAAGGACTAATAAAGATTTAAAGTTAATAAAATTAATAAATAAAATTAGTTAACTAAATTTTGAGAGTTAAGAAATATGATACTAATATCCAAGACAGGCCATTTTCACTGTGTTCCCCTTGATGGAATGTGCTGTAACTTCAAAAACTGAAAGATATATTTACAAACGGTTTTCACCAGTGGATTTTCCGCCAAAGTCTACTCGTAAATCATGTGTCGCGTGATCGCCTTTGTATTTTAAAAAAAAAGTTCCATTCAAGATGGCGAAAAAATGTACAAACGTGAATTTTTGTAGATTTTATTTGAATATTCATAAGATTGTATTGTGTTTTAAAGAATAACAACAATTGTTTGCGAAATATTTGGCCGGAGTCGGACTTTTGGGACACCAGTATAAAGGTTTATATTATTATTATTATTGTTAGCGAATTCTCCCAATAATGGAAGACGTTAAGCAAATAGCTCAATTAACTTTTCTTTGGGTTCTTCCTGTTCTTCCAATAGACTTTCATTCTTTCTGAGAAAGCTTGTTTACGTTCGTCTGACCATTTTGGCCTGACTTGTTTTTGCTGTGGTTGCTCAGGTGAAACTTATTTACTTTGTCTCGAAACGTGTCTCTTTCTACGATATCGGCTGAACTTATGTTTGCACGTTCGAGGTCCTTACGAATTTTCTGAAGCCATGGTGTTGAGGTTTTAAGTGCGGTTACATAGTCTACAATCTTCTTAGTCAATCGATCTTGTGATAACCTACTAAGATGACCAAAGAATTTCAGTCTTTGTTTCCTAAAGTCAATTTCGATGTTTGAATACTTCTCCGTTGTTTTGATTGATTGTAGCCTGTAACCGTCTTCAGTAAGACTTACCCCTAAGATTTTCCTTATGATTTGATTTTTCTCTCTTCCTTTTTGATTTCCCCAAGGTCTCGTTTCCCATTGAGTGTTAGTGTTTCACTTGCATAGAGGGCTGTTGGTTTTAAAGGTTATTATTATTATTATTTTTATAAATTATTTACTATAGTTTTTATTATTTGATATTAATAAGTATGGTTTTTTATAATTATTATTTGTAATCGTTTATTGTTTTAATTTTTAATAAAGGAAGTCGATATCAATAACGTACGAGAGTGAAGTATATAGAATGTATTTAATCCTATACTGTGTCTTGCCCACGTGTAGAAAACACAAAATATTTGTATTGTGTTGAAATGAATTAAATATTTTCCAATCGATAAAATCTTTAGTTTGTTGATTCTTTTTGAAATTGAGGTTGTAAATCAACATTTTCAGTATTGTATTACCATGTTTAATTGATATATTTTAATAATTATCTGTCATTTCCACTTGCTTGAATCATTAGCAAAGAATCACACTCGTATCATTCTGTAGCGGTGACTACGGATTCAAAAAATATAGAAAAATAAATGGAAAAATTAAATCCGACTTTTAAAAAACGGTCTCGTCGACCATTAACTTTTAATCACAATGCATGTCAATCAACCCTTTTATTTCGTTTAATCGTGATTTTTAGAGTGGTGATTTCTTTTTTATAAATTTAATTAAATATACCACTTTTTATGAAGGGTTGTCTTGTAACACACCTTTATAAAAGTTTTTGAATATGTATTTAATTGTCGTATTATTGATTTATATTGCTTAACCAATACTAAATATTCAGTATATTGTATTTGATCAACGAGGAAAACCGTTGTAATTTTTAAATTTATGTAAAAATCATTTAAAGTATCATAAAGCCCTTTTCACAAAAATTAAAATAATTTATTTGGATCATTAAATCAAGAAAATATTAAAATATTAGTATTATTTTAATGGTTTGACTAGGATTGTCTGCGAATATCTGTGGGAAAGGAAAAGGTATAAGTGTCTGTTTCAAACGGTATCAACAATAACGGTAACAAAGTATCAAACGGTACTAATGAAAATATTTCAATAGTTCTGAGTGGTTTGAAACAAATGATGGTTAGTTAAGTATTTTACAGGCCATGAAAATTAAGATTTGCAAAATGAGTAGTTTGATCTTAAAAAGGAAGTCTGATAGGGTTCATACCATTCACCTTCTTTGCACAACATTGATTTTGAAAATGTGATTAAGAATGAACTAGAAGAGGAAAAATACGAGGTGTGGCTATTAAATAAAGAGACTGACGGTGTAAAAAATTTTATTTTTATTTTATACACAATCACTTATTGTCGCCTTCAATATACAGTCCTTCTCTATCCCTACAACGCTCCATTCGAACTTTCCATTGTTGGAAACAGTGCTGGAAGTCATCATCTGTCAGCTCCTTCAGGACACGTGCCTCTTTCCCTTTTACAGCTTCCACAAGCTCAAATCTTGTCCTTTTAATGCAGATTTGACCTTAGGGAACAGGTAGAAGTCACATGGTGCAAGATCTGATGAATAAGGTGGATATTTTAACACTGAGATGCTGTACTTGGCTTGGAACCTCTTGAGAGATAATGCGGAATGAGCTGGCGCATTGTCTTGATAGAGAACCCATGATTTGTCCTTTCACATTTTGGGGCGGTTTTTCCTTACTCTTTGACGTAGTTTAGAAAGTACCTGAAGGTAATAATATTGATTAATTGTTTGACCTTCAGGAAGCCAGTGGAGGTTCACAATTCCATGGATATCAAAAAACCAATCATTGCTTTAAATTTTGATTTGCTCACTCAAGCTTTTTTGGCTCTCGGTGAAGTTCGGCTCTTCCAGTGCATGGATTGACGCCTCGTTTCCGGATGATTAGTAAAAAACCACTTTTTATCACACGTTATTATCGTTTCCAAAAAAATTGGGTAATTTTCAATCGCGTACAAAGTGTAGGTACAAACATTTTTGCGAGCTTCATTTCAAACATTTTTGAGCGGCACGTATCCTCAAGGAGCTGATAGAAGATTACTTTCAGCACTGTTTCCAACAATGGAAAATTCGCATGGAGCATTGTAGGGATAGAGAAGGAGTGTATATTGAAGTTGACAATAAGTAATTATGTATACAATAAAACTACATTTTTTTTAGAACGTCAGTCTCGTTATTTAGTAGCCAAACCTCGTATTATCACCGGGGAAAGGAAAATTAATTTTGGGAGAAGAAAACCAACACATCGGAGATCAAATCGCGCGTTGAACAAGCTCGTAATGCGTGCAGAAAAATTAGTAAAATTTTATGCAGTAGGGATCTCTAATGATTCCCACTTACAATTAGATTGGTTTGCTTTTATGTATTTTCGGTGCCATTGCATACAATGGAAGCTTGGACACTAAACCGAAATAAGATAGAATTACCATTATTTATTGAGGCCTTTGAGATGTCATGAACGGATAGAATAAGGCACACGGACGTCTTGGCAAAGTTTTAAATACTGTGAAACGTCGAAAATTAAGAGTATTTGGTCATATAATGAGAAACTAATAATACACAATGCTGCACAATATCGTACAGGGTAAAATAGAGGATAAATGCAGTGTAGGGTAACGTAAAACGTCGTAGTTGAGGAATCTTCGAGACTGGTATGGTGTAAATTCGGTTCCTTTTTTCTTTGGGCAGTCGACAAAACTTAAGTGGCCTTTATCGTAGCCAACGTTCTCAGAGAGAAAAACATCAGAAGAAGATGAAAAAAAACTAAGTAATGAGAATAGGAAACAGTAAATTAATAAATATCTCCACGAAAGATTAAAATTTGAACCGATAGAACAATACGTACTTTTGAAAGGTTATAACTGAAGATTGATGTAGTGAAACTGAAATAATTAGGAATGATAAAAGAAACATTTAATAAAACAACTTTTTATGAAACAAGATGGAATTAAACATGTGGAAATGTTGTTTGCATTGTACTGCTTTCACGGTTGCAAATATGGACATGAAGGGAAAAATTAGCAGCATTATATTCATTTCTATCTACTGAAATTGTGGACATTTAAATTCTGTACAGATGTATTCTGTTTAACATTCATTATCGCCTTAAAAATGTATAATGAGGTAACTATAAATCAATTTTAGTTCCTTAGAAAGTGGTCTGCTTGTTAAGAGATGGTTTTTTCCAATACACCCAATAAGATCGATGCATTAGAAATGTATATTTCTTACAGTTTTAATTCAAAATTAAAATTAAAAAATGTTTTTGTCTTGTTCATTTATTTACGCCCCTCTTTTTACTATTTCTTGCGTAGGCTATATGAATATATAGGAAGGATTTCGAAAAATCGACACGAAAACAATACTTTGTATTGTTTTGTTGACACGAAAACAATACTTTGTATTGTTTTAAGTATTGAGTTGATAATCGAGTTTTCATCGGATCTACACGTTTTCAGACCCCCTGAACCCAAAACAACATATTTTTAGCGATTGGTCTGTGTGTGTGTGAACAGAATATTTCAAGAACGGAACATCGTAAAAACTTGAAACTTAAGTTAGATATCACTACCGGACACGAACATTTTCATCAAAATCGGTCAACCGGAAGTAGTGGTTTATTCGTGTAATTTTTCACTTTTTTGCGATTTTCTCAAAAACTGGTCCTTCGATTTTTTTTAAAGTCGCCTGGTTTACTAAATTTTTTATGCTCTACAAGATAGGTTAGGCGCCATGTTTACGGAAATTTTGGTGAGGCTGTTTTCACGTAAAAAAATTGTTTTTTTAAGATTACGACTTAAATATGCATTTTAGCGCAAAAATTTATATAACAAAAGTTGTAGAGAATTTAAAATCCTACAGCTTTTTTTTGTTTAATGCCACATAGGACTACATAAGTTCATCAAACTAAAAAACTCATTTCAATTTTTGCGATTTTGGAGTCCTTTCCTGATGTTTCCCTCCTCGAACGATTTTCCGTATTTTTAAGCCAAACTGAGGTTGATTTTCATTTTGCATCATTAAAATTAGGTTATGTTTATTGAGGTTAGGTTTTTTTATTTGTTTCTAATATTTAATTACTAATGTTAGATTATTTTGTTCATTTTTTGCATTGGCAAGAGAAAGTTGTGTGATTGCTTCACACCAGATTTTTGTATAAATATTACTAAAATTGTTTGAGTGAGCAAACAGGAAGAGATAAAATTTTGGTTTGTAACCCTTTATTCTGTCAAATTTCTTCAGATTTTTAACATTCGTATCAGATGGACAATTTAGTTTTCTTTTATTACCGAAATTGGTTCGGGTATATAGACTTCTGTATTGGTAACATAGTTATTTTAAATTTTATGCATAGTTATTGATAAATTTAAAGAACCGAAAAATTGCAATTTTGGTGGCGTACAAAGTAAAGTAATGTAGGATATCTTAGTGCTCAGTGAATTTTATGTAACATTGTTACGAAATAGTTTTATTTTATTATCCGTATTAGCCTAATTTTTTTTTACATTATCTACGATATTTTAATATATTGTGAAAGAGTGATATTCCGTTCCAATTTAATTTTAGTATACGATTGCTCAATGTAGGTTACTTCAATTGATCTTAATTGTTAATATTTTTCGACTTGCATAACTTTGCTGAATGCATAATGGTTATTACCCGTTACAAAACTAATACACTCGTTGGCGGAACCAGTTGATAGCTGTATATTATTATTATCTAAATTGCTTACTGTTCATCCGAATGATAAAATAATCTATTTTTTATTTTATTTTGCTCGTTTGCAAATAAGATAGATTATTTGTTGTTACTAAAGCCGTGCAGCTGCCCATAACAGACAGATGGAGTGTCAAATTATTTACACCCAATCTGCTCGTTGCAGGGCTAAAATAAATAGTTCCGTGTTTCTTATCACATGGGCAGCCAATTTAATGATTGCATAATTTAAGAACAGAAGAGGTAGTGGTGTAAAAGACACTAATCAGAGTTATCTCCTCTGAAAGTAATGAATTTCATTATAAAGCCAGACCCTGTGGTGGATGAAGTGAAGGTGTCATTTGCAGATTGGAAAATATGTTCTTTTCAGAGGGCCCGGCATGCTGACAAGCGTACTTTTCCCCTGAGTGAGTTGTGGCAATGGTAAACCACCTCACTCCTCGTTTTACTTAGTAAAACCTCTGCAGGTTCAAACCAGCCTTTTGGCTGATGACCTAAACAACAAAGCCGTAGAAAATAGAAAGTGAAAAGTTAATTTATAAAACTAGAAATTCTGTAATAAGTACCGGTATCATGTTTGTTCTAGCATATATGACAAATACTCCTTGCTTAATTGCCTATTTTTTATTACAAAAAAGGATCAGGTGTGCGTACAACTTTCAATTTATCTTTCTTCACTCTGTAATGTATATATTACTTCAGTCTGTCACTTTCACAAAAGTAAAAACATTTTTTACTTTAATTATATTATCGTATCTCTTTTTCTATTTCACCAGTAAATTATCTTATTACCATTTGTATAATTTGTACAAAGTTGATAAGTTTGCATGTTTTTACAAGTAATTTAAATTGTTTTTTTTTCGAATCGACCACTTCGGGTCACATTATAATTTCTCTTCTGATTGTTTCGTAATATTTTGCTTGTAGGCTTGAGTTATCATTCTTTCAGATAATGCCTTCCTGTACAATAATCAAAATCAAAGCGTTTAAAATTGTCTATAACTAACTTTTATAACTATGTTAAATTCGGTGAGAAGTCTTTTGCCGTCTTTAGTTGGCATACACCACGTGGGCAGAATTAATAATATTAAGTTAAAGATGTTTAAACAATCGTTTGCAATTTTTTTAAGGGGATTACAGTAGTATCTTTTTACTTTTCAATGCTCGTATTTATCATAAATTATACTGACGTGTACAAATCATCATAAACTATACGTGGTTTATTTGCTAATACGCTCGTTTGCATAAATTTAGATCGTTAATTAAACAAAACAATTTTGTATAAAATGTGTTACGTGGTGAACCACGTTATTACTTTTTATCGCTTAAATATGGTACCGATTTTTTAAATTGAGATTTAACTGGCTAAACTTTTTAACTTTTTTCGCCTTTGTCTTCGGTAATTGCCCATAGTATTCTGTATTAATTAAACCTAAAGTAAAACTGTTTATATAAATACACTAGCATGCCCCGTCGCGGCTTTGCTCGCGAAAAATGGTGTAATTAATTTTTTTTTTAAATATGTAGCAGAAATTATGTAGCTGCTAGATCGACTGTATACTCCAATATAAATAAACAAATTAAAGAAACACGGAACTTTACTTTTATAAAATACTCAGCAATACAAAATCGTATTTACATAATAAAATACAATAAAATTATCATGTGATGTTGTCAGCAGCTGATCCTTACACCACGTAATTATAAATACTGCTATTTGCTAAATCATATGACTTTATTTTTTATTTTTTTTATTCCTAATTTGTGTACGTTGCAATTTAGAACAATAAGCAACCCCAATGACCCAATGAGATGAGGATGATGTGTATGACGTGTAAATGAGGTGTAGTCTTGTACAGACTCAGGTCGACCATTCATGAGAGAGTATTGAGGGTATTGTATTGAGAGTATGAGAGAGGAACCCCAACCATCAAAGTACACCGGTAACCACTGTCTAGTATTCAAATCCGTATAAAAGTAACTACCTTCACTAGGATTTGAACCAGGAACCTTCGTCTCCGAAAATCAGCTGTTAAACAGCTGATTATCGTTGAACAGCTAATACAGACTGTGTAGGATGAAATGAATTTTTGTAACGTATGAAAATATGCCGTGCCTGAATGGGATTCAGGCACGGCCGCATTGGCGTAGTTGGTAACGTGCTCGCCTCTCATCATGGGTTCGAATCCCATTCAGGCACGGCATATTTTCATACGTTGCAAAAATCATTTTATCCTTCACCGTCTGCATTAGCAGTAATTGCAGAATAGTCGGACGTTAAACAAAAAAAAAACAAAAAAAAAATGAATGGGATTCGAACCCAAGACCGCTTAATGAGAGGCGAGCGCGTTACCAACTACGCCAATGCAGCTGGCAAAAAAGCAGCAGATTATCTAACCTCATAAAAGCCTTAATGTAGGACATAAACATTATTTTCAACCCTTTAGGGCTAACTTTTTAAAGGTTTCAATAGCCTAAAACCTGCACCGGCATCATAGTTACAACATAAAAAAACTACATGAAAATTGGTTCAGTAATTTAGGAGATAAAGGGGAACATACACACACGCACACATGCATACACACACACATACATCGAATTTTATATACAGTAAAACCTCATTAATTCGGAATTCGCGATATTTCGGACTACTCCAAGAAGAGCAGCTTTTTTAATTTTTTTAGAAGTTTTTTAGTTAAAAATTAATAAAGTGCTACTTCAAAAAATAATAGCTTTTAACTGTCTAATAAAAATTGTTTCATCCTGTAATACATTATTGGTTACTCAGTGAAGAAAACGTTCCACAATTTAAGCTAGTGAAGTAAGAAACCACATAGACGAACTTATTGAATTTGCAGATTTCAATTCGAAATTCAATGACTATTATCTTGTCCTAAGAGAGATGCGCCAACAAGTTATAAGAAAATAGTGTAGCAAAGAATCACAGAAAAAAATAAGTTTTTTTTCTAAGCAACCTCAAATGATCTATGAGGATATTTGTCAGCCCTCTACTTCAACAAGTGCCAAATAATCGGTACGTAAGTACAGTTAATTAGTTAAATAGTTAAATAAGTGTAGTTTAATAAGTGTTAATTAAATATCATTTTACACTGGACATATATTATTTAACAATATTTTTTCTGCCGTAAATATTTTTATTTCTATACATTTAACTTTGTTGTTTTTCATTATGCTGTACTGTAAATTCATTAAACATCGATATTCAGACAAGTAACGTTTATTTTTTAATTTTAATTGCCTAAAATATTCAATTTTTAGATGTAAACAAATATTCGCGACAATTCGGACTTTCAATAATTCGGACTTCACTTCCTCCCAATTAGTACGAATTAGTGAGGTTTTACTCTATAATATAGAAAGATGATAGAAGTTATATTTTATAATGTCGGTAATGCCTTCGTTTGTATCAGTAAATCTACGTGTGTTAGAAATGATTGAGGAGAGTAAGGAATGTGTAGAGAGATTAAAAACCGGTATATTGGAATACCGTGGCCATATTATGAGAAATCCCAAATAACGGTTACTGCTACAAGGAATGTGTAAGGCCGTTGTCCACCCGTCGAAGACGAATTTTTTGGTGTAAGAATCTGCAAGTGGTTCAGTTTGTCATCTGTTGAGTTAGTTTAAAAAGTATTATCCCGCCTTATTTTTGGAATATTTTTTGCTCAAGAATCTACGAGATTGGTTCAATCTGTCGTATGTTGAGTTAGTTTAAAAAGTATCATCCCGCCTTATTTTTGGAATATTTTTTGCTCAAGAATCTACGAGAATGGTTTAATTTGTCGTCTGTTGAGTTAGTTTAAAAAGTATCATCCCGCCTTATTTTTTGGAATTTTTTTGCTCAAGAATCTACGAGAATGGTTTAATTTGTCGTCTGTTGAGTTAGTTTAAAAAGTATTATCCCGCCTTATTTTTGGAATTTTTTGTTTGCTCAAGAATCTACGATAAAGGTTCAATTTGTCGTCTGTTGAGTTAGTTTAAAAAGTATTATCCCGCCTTATTTTTGGAATATTTTTTGCTCAAGAATCTACGAGATTGGTTCAATCTGTCGTATGTTGAGTTAGTTTAAAAAGTATCATCCCGCCTTATTTTTGGAATATTTTTTGCTCAAGAATCTACGAGAATGGTTTAATTTGTCGTCTGTTGAGTTAGTTTAAAAAGTATCATCCCGCCTTATTTTTTGGATTTTTTTTGCTCAAGAATCTACGAGAATGGTTTAATTTGTCGTCTGTTGAGTTAGTTTAAAAAGTATTATCCCGCCTTGTTTTTGGAATATTTTTTGCTCAAGAATCTACGATAAAGGTTCAATTTGTCGTCTGTTGAGTTAGTTTAAAAAGTATTATCCCGCCTTATTTTTGGAATTTTTTGTTTGCTCAAGAATCTACGATAAAGGTTCAATTTGTCGTCTGTTGAGTTAGTTTAAAAAGTATTATCCCGCCTTATTTTTGGATTTTTTTTGCTCAAGAATCTACGAGAAAGGTTGAGTTAGTCGTCTGTTGAGTTAGTTTAAAATAATCTTAAATAATCTCTGAAAATAATGCATTTCATTAAACAGTCAGACCCTGTGGTGAATGAAGTGAAGGTGTCATTTGTAGGGTGGAAAGTAGATGGTTTTCAGTGGGCTGGGGATACTGATAAGAATATTTTTCCACTCAGTGAGGAAGGCGATGGCTAACAACCTCACATCTCGGTTTACTTAGTAAATTGATTCAAACTAGTCTTTCGGCTTGATGACCTCAACAACAACACATTTAATTTACATTTTTTATTATTTACATTGGCTAAGAAACTCGTGTGAATGTATCACATCAGATTTTTACTTTGAAATGATCGTTAATTGTATTAAATTAACAACCTGTCTCTCAATAAAATCATTATAATATGTATTTGTGTTTTATAACCTACACACAAAAAAAATTTCTTAAAACATTATGTTTGGAGTGTAGCATTATACGGGAGTGAAATGTGGGTGATAGGGGCTGAAGGGCCCTAGGTAGGGTGGGTGATAGAAAAGAAGAGAATAGAAGCTTTTGAAATGTGGTGTTATAGGAATTTGTTAAAGATTAGGTGGGTGGACAAAATAAGTAATTTAGAGGTTCTTAGGCGAGTGGGTGAAAAAAGAAGTATATGGAAGCATCTTACCAGAAGAAGGGATAGGCTAGTGGGGCATATCTGAAGACATCCAGGTATTGGGCTATCAATAATGGAGGTTAATATTGAGGGAGTAAATTGTAGGGGGAGGCAAAGATTAGAATATATAAAGCAAATTACTAAAGATGTAGGGTGTTACAGGTATGTAGATATGAAACGACTTGAATGAGATAGAACAGCTTGGAGAACTGCATCAAACCAGTCGAGAGACTGATGACAAAAAAAATTATTTACATTAGCTAAGAAACTGGTGTGAATGTATCATATCAGATTTTTACTTTGAAATGATTATTAATTGTATTAAATTAACAACTTTTTACAAAATAAATCATTATAATTATGTATTTGTATTTTATAGCCTGCTCTTATCACATAGTAATAAAATCAACAAAATGTATTATTAGTTCAAAACAAGCTTTTTACACATTTCCTTGTACCAGTTAATATCGTGTTGTTGTTTAGGTCATCAGCCGAAAGGCTGGTTTGAACCTATAGAGGTTTTACTAAGTAAAACAAGGAGTGAGGTGGTTTACAATTGCCTTCCTCACTGAGTGAAAAATTACGCTTTTCAGCATGCCAGGCCCTCTGGAAAGCACAGATTTTCCACTCTGCAAATGACACCTTCACTTCATTCACCACAGGGTCTGGCTGTATAATGAAATTCATTACTTTCAGAGGAGACAATTCTGATTAGTGTCTTTTACACCTCTACCTTTTCTGTTCTTAAATGATTCAGTCATTTAATTGGCTGACCATGTGATAAGAAACAGAACTATTTATTTTAGCCCTGCAACGGACAGATTGAGTGTAAATAAATTGACACTCCACCTATCTGTTAAGGGCAGCAGTTAATATTATAAAATGTTTAGATACACAAAATATTATTTTATTTATTCATTTTTACTCTGAACTTTGCCTTTAGATTAAAACAGCTGTTGCATTAACGTTATTAATATTAACTACCTACATGATAAGATACGTAGATAATCAGAATTATTATATATCCATCATGTAATTTTTTTTTACAAAGTTCATGTACATAATTACTGTAATTATTTCCTTGTTTAATTTAGTGTTTTAATTTATTAATAATTAATAAATTAGTACTGTACTTAATATCATGTATCAACGGTATTTCAGATACAAGGCTATTATAAAACAGTACATCAATAATTATAAGGGCATTGGTCTAACGCAATTAGTTAATTAGTTTTTGTACGAAATCTGTACTAATATTATACAGAAACAACTTTTGTTTGTTTGTACGAGGTAATATTAGAAATTATCCAACGATTTCAAAAGTTCATTTATTGTTGAAAGTTTCGAGCTTTCCTGTGTAACGTAGACTATAAAACATTACGTAATATGTATTTAGAAAAAAGTCTGGTGTGAAACGCTCACACGACTTTCTCTTGTCAATGTAAATAATGAAAAATTTAATCTATGTCAAATGATTAGTATACGATTTTTTTTGTCATCAGTCTCTCGACTGGTTTGATGCAGTTTTCCAAGCTGTTCTATCTTGCGCCAGTCGTTTCATATCTACATACCTGTGACACACTACAACTTTTGTAATTTGCTTTATATATTCTAACCTTTGCCTCCCCCCTCAATTCACTCCCTCAATATTACCCTCCATTGTTGATAGACCAATACCTAGAAAACTGTTTGAATCAAAAAGCTATTTTTTCTACTTTCTGTTATGAAACAGGCATGGAAATGTATTATTTTATTAAAGAACTAGAATACCCCGTGCGGCTTCGCACGCGAAACATGTGCAATCAATTTTTTTAAATATATACAGAAATTTTGTAGCTGTTAGATCGACTGTATCTCCAACTTACACACGCGCGCGCCCACTTACACATACACGCACGTGTGCGCGCACACACACGCGCGCGCTCATAGACACACACACACAAAACGACATTTTGATAATTTTCCCCGCGTACGTCTCTCAATTTCATCAAACCTCTTCATCTACTTCAACACCATACGTACTCACATGTACACACACACACAAATTTATGAAAATCTTCAATAGGGCCTCTAGGGTTATCATTTTTGGAAATTTAAAAATAAAATGTTGCTGTGAATATAAATACGAATATGCTGTAAAATTTCATAAAAATCCGTTCAGTAGTTTTCGAAATTATCCTGCTCAAGAAAAACATGCTTTGTTTTTATAATATTGTTAGTATAGATTACTGATATGTAAACCTTTAAACGTAATTGCGGATATGTGTTATATGCATGCAGATGTAGCTGGCCGGATACACCGATAAAATTTCCGTGTATCGTTTATCCTATCATTTCCGTATCACTTATCACGGACTAAAACATACATTTGTTTACATGTCCAGTACTATACAATGGCGTGCACTTTTACCGTACACGCTACATTATAAACACCACGCATTACTATTCGTGTACTTATTATTGACATAATTGTTGGATTATAAGGTCAGTAATAAAACAAGAATAACTTCTTTATAAACATGTGTAGTATGCAGACACACTGTCAGAGAAAATATTCTATAATTAAAGAGAGCGTTCAATCACAAGATGTTATTATGTAACGCGATTACTTACAAACAATATTAAAAACGTGTTTATGATATAGTGATATAATTTTGTTGTGAGTACTAAAATTTATTTTATTCCTGTTACAGAAAACAAATCTGGTGTGTAACACTCACACAACTTTCTCTTGCCTTTCTTCTTAGGTTATATTAACCTAACTTTAGTAATAAAACATTAGAAATAAACAAAAAACTAACCTCAATAAACATAACCTAATTTTAATCATGAGTGAAAGACGCAAAATGAAAATCAACCTGTTTGGCTTAAAAATACGGAAAATCACTCTTTCATGCTAAACTAGGCTCTGTAGAGAAAAATGCTTTAAATAAAAGTTGTAGATCTTTTAATTTCCTATAAATTTGTAATATACACTTTTGTCGTAAAATGCATACTAAGGCCGAAATCTAAAAAAAACGACTTTTTTACACGTTTTCAAAAGAAAAAAACAGAAAATCGCTAATTACCGCTAAACTAAGCGTTATACAAAAAATGTTTGAAATAAAAGTTGTAGTATTTAAAATTTTCTACAGCTTTTATTACTGTAATATATATTTTTGCGCTAAAATGCATAATAAAGTCGCAATCTTAAAAAAACAATTTTTTTACGTTAAAACAGCCTCACCAAGAATTTCAGTAAACATGGCACCTACCTTATCTTGTAGAGCATAAAAATTTAGTAAATCAGGCGATTTTTAAAAAAATCGTAGGACCAGTTTTTGAGAAACTCGCAATAAGTGAAAAATGACACGAATAAACTACTACTTCTGGTTGACTGATTTTGATGAAAATGTTCGTGTCGGGTCCTCTAGTGGTACCTAACTTAAGTTTCAAGTTTGTATGATTTTCCGTTCTTGAGATATTCTGTCCACACACACACACACGCGCGCGCGCGCACACACACACACACACAGACCAATCGCTAAAAACATATTTTTTCGGTTCAGGGGGTCTGAAAACGTGTAGATCCGGTGAAAACTCTATTTCGAAAAATCGACATGAAAACAATACTTTCCTCTATATATTCATACAGGCAAGAGAAAGTAAAAAAGAATACACGCGCCTATTACAATGAAAGATTGTTTAAATTGCAACGTGCAAAAGAGCTGCTAGAAAAATGTCCAAAGTTATTTTACGTACTCTGAATGTCCCTATACGAAAAAAGCCGATTTCCTGTAAAATCGTTCATCATAATTTACTGTAAGAACCATTTTTCTAATAATACTATATTGGAGAAATGCACCAATTCATTGTGCTGCCGGCATAATTGGCAAACTAAATGTTGTTAAATACATTAATGATATAATAATAATAGTCTATGAATAATAAAAATCTGGTGTGAAACACTCACACAACTTTCTCTTGCCAATGCAAATAATTAATAATAAACCTAACATTATTAATAAAATATTAGAAATAAACAAAAACTAACCTCAAAAACGTAACCTTATTTTAATCATGAGTGAATGACGCAAAATGACAATCGAACTCAGTTTGGCTTAAAAATACGGAAAATCACGCTTTCACGCTAAACTAGGCTCTGTAGAGAAAAATGCTCTAAACAAAAGTTGTAGATCTTTTAATTTTCTATAAATTTAATTATATACACTTTTGTCGTAAAATGCATACTAAGACCGAAATGTTTAAAAAATCAATTTTTCTCACGTTTTCGTGAGAAAAAAACAGAAAATCGCAAATTACCGCTAAACTAAGCGTTATACAAAAAAATGTTTGAAATAAAAGTTGTAGAATTTTACATTCTCTACAACTTTTATTATATAACGTTTTGCGCTAAAACGCATATTAAAGCCGCAATCTTAAAAAGAAAAAGTTTTTGCGTAAAAACAGCCTCACGCAGAATTTCAGCAAACATGGCGCCTACCCTATATTGTAGAGCATAAAAAATGTAGTAAACCAGGCGATTTTAAAAAAAATCGTAGGACTACTTTTTGAGAAAATCGCAAAAAAGTGAAAAATTATACGAATAAACTACTACTTCCGGTTGACCGATTTTGATGAAAATGTTCGTGTCGGGTCCGGTAGTGGTATGTAACTTAAGTTTCAAGTTTCAAGTTCGTACGATGTTCCGTTCTTGAGATATTCTGTTCACACATACACACACACAGACCAATCGCTAAAAACATGTTTTTTGGGTTCAGGGGGTCTGAAAACGTATAGATCCGGTGAAAACTCGATTTCGAAAAATCGACATGAAAACAATACTTTCCTTTCTATATATTCATATAGGCAAGAGAAAGTAAAAAACTGTAGCACAAGGTTAACAGAATAATATACCTATATTATCTTTCGCTTTATAATTTAGCAAGAAAATGCAGTCGGCTGCGTAATTTGATTTTCTCAATTGTTTTATTTTTACGGCTGAAATAATACGTTTGTAGAAATAAACAATAACAGTTTAATAAATTAGGTGTATTGCGTAATGAGATAGTTCGACTGTTTACAGCAAAAAAAAAATTTAATTGTGTTTACCTTCAAATTGTAATAGTATTTTCATTTATTTCAACTGGAAAAGTTAATAATTCATTAAAAAAATGAAAAAAAAATTGAAACTTTAAAGTACGTATTATTGACTTTCAGTGTTTGTTCTCTGTTTACACATTGGTAAGGTGGTTTAGTTGGGGCAGCCTACGTGTTTTATTCAATTAATATAATAACAATTTGCTGTAACGAACGTAAATGAAGTTCGTTGACTATGTTACAGTCCTATTTATTTGTGTAATCTGGTCCGTAACGCAAGAAATTTTAACCCTCCGTTAGTCGACGTTGGTTGACTGCCAGCATCAACAGAACATCCTGTTGAAAATTCATAGGTACAACAGATCCTTAAAGAATTCAAAGAACTTTGAATACAGGTAGCTAAATGATGTGGAAAATCCAAATAATTTTATTCATTTTTTTAATGATTAAAAAATTAAATCTAAACAAAATAGTATTTTTTGTTGTGTTGTTTAGGTGATCAGCCGAGGGTGGTTTGAAGCTGTAGAGGTTTTACTAAGTAAAAAAGGAGTGAGATGGTTTACCATAGATTTTCTTATTGAGTTGAAAAGTATGCTTATCAGGATGCTAGGCCCATTGAAAAGCACATATTTTCCACCCTGCAAATGGCACCTTCACTTAATTCACCACAGGGTCTGGTTATGAAATTCATTACTTTCAGAGGAGGTAAATCTGATTAGCCGGCCGCATTGGCGCAGTTGGTAACGTGCTCGCCTCTCATCATGCGGTCCTGGGTTCGAATCCCACTCAGGCACGGCATATTTTCATACGTTACAAAAAATCATTTCATCCTCATCACACACAGTTACACCCCAACGTCGTCGCTAATGACCTTGATGTTGATGCGACGTTAAACAAATTAAAAAAAAAAAAACTGATTAATATGCTTTTCACGGTTGATGAGCTCTGCTGTTCCACACATTTAGACCAATCAGAACGTTTGCCAGCTTTGTCAGATTGTACCTGACAAACATTACGCTCGCATGCGTATAAGAGCCGCAATAGTTCAGTCTCGTCTTGCATCTCGTACTGAACACATCGATTATAGAGCTCGATAACATGCAATACACTATAACATAATCAGCTGATTGTAGGGTTGTAGGTTATAATTTTTTTTGAAAGACCAAAAAAATGGCCGACGAAATATTTAACGAAGCTAACAGAGCAAGTATTGGCAATGTTGCTAGCAAGTCATTGGCTAGCTATAAAGTGGGCAATACAAACGTTTTTAATACAAACGGGGGCAATGCAAACGTTCAGAGCTCATCAGCCTTGAAAAATAGTATAGCGTCTTTTACACTGATTTGCGTCTTTTACTTCTTCGGTTCTTAAATGATTCAGTCTTTTAATTGGCTGACAATATGATAAGAAACTATTTTTTGTAGCCCTGGAACTAACAGTTTGAGTGCAAATAATTTAACACTCTACCTGTCTGTTATTGGCATAGTATTTCACATGAAATAGTTTATAACTAGTTCTTCTTTGTCTTTACTCGTTATGTATTTAACACCGTCGAAGTATCCAGCAAAGTATCTAAATCTCTGCTGTCCAAAGCTCCATTTAAATTATTGCAGCTCCTTTACCTCTCTTTCTGCTTATTTATATATATTAGGTACTTATCATAATGGAAATTAAGGGACATTCGTTCATCTCAGCGTCTTAGTTTATCTCTGTTCATTTTAGGGATGAATTATTAAGAAGCACCATTTTAGAATTGATGTTAATGTACTTTCTGTCAGCTACGTCATTCAAGAGAGGAGATAGAAGTGGGTTTTCACACATTAAGCATACGGCGAGCAGCCGGCTCTCAAGAATTAGTGCTCTGTAAAGAACACATAACCTGTACAAGAAAAAAGCTCTCTCGAGACAAGCCAAGATGAGACATAACAAGGCCCAGGAAGGTTTGTCTACAAAAAAATAAAGAAATTCAATAGAAAGATTCTCCCCAAGATGATGGGTTCGACGATAAAAGATGGACAGTACAAGGTACGAAGAGAAGAACTGTAAAAGAGGAACGATTAATGAAAATGATCAGGAAAATAAGATTAAAAATTCTGTGGTCACCTGCGTAGAATAGAGGACAAACGGTTGACAAAACAAATTTTTAAGATATTTAACAGTAGACCTAAGGTGTCGGGTATGTGGTTTAAAGAAGTCAGAAAGGATTTTGAGAAAACGTACGAACTGAGCCGAGTTTAAACAACTGATTACTACCTTAAACAGCTTTCGTGAAAAACGAAAACAAAAAACCGGATGGGCGGAAGAAAGGAGCAAATCCAACGGTGAACGAATCCTGTCACTGTGAGCTACAAGAAGAGCTTCCAGAAATACTTAAAATTGCGTTATAAATTGGCCGTAGCGATATGAAAATGAACAGCTATTGTTGTATAACCACCTAGAAGTCAAAGCAAAAATAACGTTACTGTGTAAAGCAAGTCGTAAGGCTTCATTCTGTTATTTCGTATATTTTTTTCCTTATGAAATCTGATAACTATGTCAAGAGAATCTAGTTTACGCATATTATTCTTAGGTTTTTATTTCTCTTGCCCTGTATGAATACAAAGGGAAGGAAAGTACTGTTTTATGTTGATATTTTGAAATTGAGTTTTCACCGGATATACACGTTTTCAGGGCCCCTGAAACCAAAAAACATGTTTTTATCAATTGGTGTGCGTGCGTGTGCGCGCGCGCATGTGTGTGTGTGTGTGTGTGTGTGAACAAGATATCTCAAGAACGGAATATCATACAAAATTGAAATTTTGAACTTAAGTTAGTTACGATTAGGGAGTTTGACTCGAATATTTTCATCAAAAACGGCGTGTACGATTTTTTTTAAATTGCGTCATTTATTACATTTTTTATGCTCTACAAGATAAAGTAAGCGTCATGTCTGCTGAAATTTTTGGGGCTCTGCTCTCGTGGGTAAAAATGGTTTTTTTTTAAGTTGCGGTCTTAATATTATAGGTTATGGTATTTCGGGTATGTGGTTTAAAGAAGTCAGAAAGGATTTTGAGAAAATTTGAATAAACCGAGAAAACGTACGGACCGAGCCGAGTTTGAACTACTGATAACTACCTTCAATAGCTTTCGTGAAAAACGAAAACAGAAAACCGGATGGGCGGAAGAAAGGAGCAAATCCAACGGTGAATGAATCCTGTCACTGTGAGCTGCAAGAAGAGCTTCCATAAATAGGCCTACTTGAAATTGCGTTATAAATTGGCAACTTTTGGCATTTTAGGCCAAAAGTGCCTTTTACTTTTTAGGACAATTAACTTATTATATCATTAAAGTTAAACTTTTATTTCAAACATTTTTTCTACAGCGCTTAGTTTAGCATCAATTAGTGATTTTCCGTAACTTCTCATGGAAATCGTTAAAAAATTGGGTTTTCTAAGATTGCGGCTTTATAAATAAGTAGATAGTTTATACGTAATTTTTAGTAATTAATAATTTTTGCTACATTCACTTGTATTTTATTAATGGCCTATCGGAGTTAGAAATAAACGGCCCTCGTAATTTCTTTATTGTGTTATCAATAGGTAAAATCACATTTTTATTACATGACATTTCTATTTAGGTCATTTTATTAAAATCAGATTTACGTGTGTTTCTTATGTTTCAACTGTAGTAAGAATAAATAAATTACCTTACATTGACATTAATATTGTATAATTATATTAGTAATAATTTATAGACATTCTTTTTTTTATTATGCAAGTTTTACCTAGGCTCTAAAAAAATCTATGGTTGTACGTATATTGATATACTAAACGATTCATATTGGAAAAAATATTGAATAATATTATTTTATTAGAAAGCTAAAGTTTGAATATAAATTAAAAAAAAAAACATTTGTCGTTTTAGTAATCCTCAACAAAATTGTTGAAAGTTCACCTCTAAACTTCTACCAAATTCTTCAGCAAGCTTGACCTTGAAGAAATCTTGTCAACTTGTTTGTAATAAAATTATTTAGTTTTTCTTTTAATGATCAGAATATTTGTAGAAACGAAACGAATTGTTATTTTTAGAATCATTTTTTTTATAGCTTTACGTATTTTGTAGAAGCCTGTTTTTGTGATATAGATTTTTATAGCTTTACTAATCGGTAAAGTTAATTATAAAAATTTCTGTTTTTTTTTTTTTTTTGTAATTTTACTGTGGAATTTAGTTTTTTCGTATTATGTAACGTTAACTTTTTGTGTGATTGTTAATTAACGTGACTCAGATCTGCAACAAAGTGATTCTAAATTAGTAATCAATATTGAGTCATTATCTACCCGCAAAATAAAATTGTAGTACGTTTTTGAAAACGACTAATCAAAAACTAGGAAAGGGGATGAGTACGTAAACTAGTCCATTGCGAACAAGTGAAAATGTTGTGATATTTACCAGGAGGAACAATGGGGAAACTAGTCCGAACAGAAAACGGACGAATATTAAATTAATTTTGTTTACTTTATTTTATTTATTTATTTTAATTGTTTACAACAGGCCAACTATGGCCCAATTGCAGAAAAAAATATTTCATTATTGCTGGAATAAAAAAATTTACAAAAGAAGAATACAAACAAAAATAGTCAATAATGTAAACAGAATTACCTTACCTAAACTAAAGTTTTGTTTAAAAAGTGGAAAACATATATAAAACAATCTACACATACATTTTACTAATCAATTAATCATGATAGAATTAATCATTGAAGAACTAATCATGATAAAGGTCCAAAAAATAACACAATGTGGAATCGCTCAATAAATTTCAACGTCGTGAAAGACTTAATATTGGTTGACCTATACGATGCTCGGCTCTGACAAAATGGATCTATTGTCGCAATTCTGTTCATGATATTATAATTAATTATCATAAAGTTAACTGGCGAATAAGCTGCATAATTAATGGAGGAAGATTTGTGATAAAACACTCTTCGAACTGTTATACATACTTGGGACTTAAAAACAAGTTTAAAACAAAACAAAAAACAAGTTTGTCGCATCAACATTTTGGTTATTAGCGACTACTTTAGGGAATGTCACAATGGGTTTACGGTTTACACACGTATTTATTTCCAGACCCTGGCCGGGAATCGAATCCGGTACCTTCCACTTGATAGGCTAGCGCGCTAACCACTACGCCACGAAGGCGACCTAAATTAAACTTTTTAGTACAATTTGAAGGTTACGATCGGTTAATTTTCATATTGTTTGACGGTTGTGTTGTTATTATTACTTTCTTTTGCCCTATTTGAATGTACAGAGAAGGAAAGTAATGTTTTCACATAAATTTTTCGAAATCTAGTTTTCATTGGATATACACGTTTTCAACCCCTCGCACCAAAAACATGTTTTTAGCGATTAATTTGTGTGTGTGTGTGTGTGCGCGCGCGCGCGTGCGCGCGTGTAAACAAAATATCTTTAGAACGGAATTACGTAGGCTACTAAGTTTAAACTTGAAACTTAAGTTTAGTATTACCAGGTGACCCGACACGGACTTTTTCATCAAAATCGGTGTACAGGAAGTGGTAGTTATTCGTGCAATTTTCTCAAAACGGCTTCTACAATTTTTTTTAAAAAATCGCCTAATTGCTACATTCTTTATGCTTTACTAGGTAGGGTAAGCGCCACGTCTGCTGAAATTCTTGTGAGGTTGTGCTACCATAGAAAAAAATGGTTTCTTAAAGATTTCGGCCTTAAAATTAATTCTTGGGCAAAAGTGTACCTATATAATAAAGTTGTAGAATATTTAAAAACCTACAACGTTTAAGTTTAACATTTTTGTACAACTCTCAGTTTGCGGCAATTGGTGATTTTCTGTTTATTTTTCATCAAAATCTTTAAAAAATGGGATTTTTTTAAGATTGCGACCTTCGTATCCATTTTTCGACAAAAGTGTATATAATAAAAGTTAAAGGAAATTAAAAAAACCTACAACTTTTATTTCAAGCATTTTTCTTCTACAGAGCCTAGTTTAGAGGTATTCACTGATTTTCCGTATTTTTAAGTTCTGTGGCAGGTTGATTTTCATTTTGCGTCATTTACTCATGATTAAAATTAGGTTATGTTTTCATTTTACATTGTTTACGAATTATTATACGTAGGTTGTATTGTTAATTATTTACATTGGCAAGAGAAAGTTTGTGAGTGTTTCACACTAGATTTTTTTTTAAATTTTGTAAACCACAATATTTAAGGCAAATGGATAGCAACCTATTTTGAAAAATAATGTTTTACCTTGTTTTTAAAGTTGTATTGCATCAAAACTGTTCGACCGTTAATAAATACAGTAAAAGCGGGTTATTATCGTTGGCATTTGATTTTTTAAATTGTCTAGATCGAACCCAGGACTTTCTGATTTGTTAATCTAGTGGTTTAAACCATTGCGCCATGGAGGTAGCCGTGGGAAAAAAATAACTATTTCTTAAATAGAATGTTTCTTACTTATTTTAAACTAATCTCTAAAATAAGTTTGTTGTTTTATAACATAATTCGTATTGTGGGAAAGTGTTTTTGATGAAATAAAATATAAGAATAAAACAATACGTTTAAGCAAGGATGTTAATAAAATGATTGACGTTGCAGAATTGAATGAAGTAAAGGTCAAAGTTGAATTCTTTTTGTACTTTTTTCATCGTGGCGTATATTTTTTAACGTGTCATTGTGTTAAATACGGCCATTTATAAAAATGATTGTTCCTTACACATTATCTGTCATTATTATTCTGCCTAAAATAAATTGAATGACTTTGTCTTGGTGTGGCGTATAAAAATATTATTAACTTGTAACAAACAACGATTTTTTCGGCTGAATTGACCAATTTATCGGTCAAAATCGATGACGACACAGAAAAATCGTTTCGGTAATATTCTGCATTCTGTAACACCAATAAGCTATAAAAATTATCGTTAAAAATAAAAAAGTATTAGTGCATTTAGTGATAATTCTGTGCTCAAGCGTGCAGAATTATCGACCGATCTGAAAGTTTTATTTTTGCAATAGTGGATACGCACAGAAACGATTAATTGTGAGATACAATTCGATCAAATTATTCTTGGGCTCGAATCCCAGTCAGGCACGGCATATTTTCATACGTCACAAAAAATCATTTCGTCCTTCACCGTCTGCATTAGCAGTAATTGCAGAACAGTCGGACGTTAAAAAAAAATCAAATTATTGGTAAAGATAATGTTTTTATTTTAAAATATTTTAAGATTTTGTATGAGCGATGATATTATTTCGTTGAAAAATATTTTGGGCAACTTTTATTCTAGATGTGCTGTTGGATATTATTTTTAATCATTAAATTTGGAATTGTTTTGTGGACAACCATGTAACTTTAGTTCTTATATTTACACAATTTTTGTCTTCTCTTAGCTGTTTCAGTGAAGTTCTTTATATAGCCTGTTTTAACTAATGTTTTATGTTTCTGTACTTTTTTATGACTTCATAACCCAATAATGTTTTCCCACAACATGCAGGTGGAGTGTCAATTTATTTGCACTCGATCTGGTAGTTCCAGGGCTACGAAAATAGTTGTGTTTCTTTTCACATGGCCAGCCAATTATATGACTGAAGCATTTAAAAACAGAAGAGGTAAAGGTGTAAAAACCACTAGCCACAGTTATCTCCTCTGAGAGTAATAAATGTCTTCATTATACAGCCAGACACTGTGGTGAATGAAGTGAAGGTGTAATTTGCAGGGTGGATGGTAGGTGCTTTTCAGAGGGCCTAGCATGCTAATACGCGTACTTTTTCAATCAGTGAGGAAGGCAATGGTAAATCACTCACTCCTCGTTATACTAAGTAAAGCCTCTAGAGGTTCAAACCAGCGTTTCGGGTGATGACTTGAACAACAACCCTCCTATCACAACTTTCATTGTCGTGTTTATGCTCGTTTCTGATAAACTACTGACTGACATCTCGAGTAAATTAATAATTAGGAACACACAAATGAAAATATTCTAATGTTTCTGGTTCGAAATTAAAAGAATAATGATGTTGCTTATAACCTAAAAAGTTGCTCGAAATTGCCTCTGTTTTGTTCATGAGTAATTCGTTCAACGAATTCATCCCTTTCTAGTACGATAAAAAATTACAACGGCAGGAGAAGCCTATTCTAAATTCTACAGGTTCTTTTATTCGATACCTAAAATTATTTCGTGCGTTGATCCGTTTTGAATAAATAAATGAAAGGCAAAGTCTGATAGCGTGTGCTAAAGAGATTGTGGGAGTCATTACAATAGTCCCTTTCTGATCCCATCATATAATGTGTCTCTTAATTAAAGTTTTAAAAATTTCAGTTTGGTCTCATTTCAATGGGGTAACTGTATTCTAGGCAAAATATTTCGCCGGCCGTAACTCGCTAACGAAGCGTTTTCGGACCTATTTTTGTATGAATTTTTTCTTATTTTTAGTTAATCTCTTCTTAGAGTTTGGCCTTACCTTTTAAAATGCACCCTGTATAGAATGAAAACATTTGCCTGATAAATCTCATTGTATTAAAATATACTTGTCAAGTTTATAAACTTTCTTGCTTGGCAAAAACTTTTCTGCATGAACATCTTACTAAAGAAACCAACCGTCTAAATTAAAATTCTCTAATGTTGGTTTTACAAAGACAACAATCATTATAAAATAATTTCGTACCCTTCCCATCTCATCTTACGACGGCAGCTTTGACAGTTTTTTAATTTTCTCTTGAATTTAGAAATACTGTCAATAAGTATAAAAAGTTGATTGAAATTGTCTCGTTGCTTGATGATCTCTGACAGTATTGAATTTAGGGTGTGACGCAAACTGCAAATAGCAAGTATTTCAACTACTTAATCTGTCTGTATTAGAAAAATCTTACGCGACTTTTGCAACAACAAAAATTGTGTCTAATCATCGTCCGGTCGATTGATAAAAAAATTTCTTTTGTTAGTTTCCCTTACTATCTTTTTGACGACGTCTACAAATACATGCAAAAGCCTTCTTTGACTTAGGTTTAACTTACAGACTGACTCGATAACACAGGCAGTGCATTCGACCAATTTTCTCCTTAGATGATAAACATTGAAACGAATGAATATACTTGGAACCCTTGCTCGTAAAGAATAAAAGGAATTTTTAATCTAAAGCAATGAACATTAATTCTAAACTTTCTCAAAAAGCTACAGTTCTGTACTTCGTTATCATCATGTGTGTGTGTGTATGGGGGTAGATTTTTGTTTTGTTTTAACTTCCGGCTGTTATGAACATTAAGACTAATGAAGATGGTGAAAGGCGAATGAAAATAAGTGATGAAAAATGCCACGTCTGACTGAGGAATCAATCCCGGGACCCCTGGCATAGAAGCCAGTTGCGCTGACCTCTACACCGGGGCTGAAAGGGAGTTGAGAGCGGGAGAGAGTTATTTTCTTAACGCCTAAAATATTTATCGTTGTTGTTCGTTTTTTAGTACACTGTCCCTTAGCGAACATTGGCAATCATCTCAGCTACTATTACTCTACTAACAGCTCTAAACCTTTGTGAACTAAAAAATATTGCCGCAAATATCCCAGAAAAGTTCTCCATCTGGAATCGCGCGTTCCCTCTATTATTTTTATTTTTTTAGAAATTTTTCTTGTGAGAAGTTAGTTACAGGATGCTTAGAATTTCGTTGACCGGTCGTGTTAACAAATTTCGAGGTTTGGAGACGTATGGTGTACCGTGAGTTTATGAGCATGATAAAAAAAAGTAGTCTAAGACTTCATACTTTGGTTACTTATATAGCGGTGATGAGTATGAGTTTCTCCGACTTATTTTTGAGGGTAAAGTTGAGGATAGGCGCAGATCAAGACGAAGAAAAAGCTCGTTGTTGAAGAATTTTAGACTGGATTGATATGAGCACGTACTCTTATTTTGAGAATGACTTGTTGTTTAGGTCATCAGCCAAAAGGCTGATTTGAACCCCTAGAGGCTTTACTAAGTAAAACAAGGTGTGAGAGGTGGTTTACCATTGACTTCCTCGCTGAGTGGAAAAGTATGATTATCAGCATGCCAGGCCCTCTGAAAAGCACCTACTTTCCACCCTGCAAATGACACCTTCACTTCATTCACCACAGGGTCTGTCTGTGTAATGATGAAATTCATTACTCTCAGAGGAGTTAACTGTGACTAGTGCCTTTTACACCTCTACCTCTTCTGTTTTTAAATGCTTCAGTCAGAGAGAATGGCTTGTCAGAGTTATAAGCCAATCTTCATTAATGAAGTCGCTACTCCCAGAATATAATTTAATGGGGTTTCATTTAGTACAACTGTATTATCTATTACCATATAACTTTAATTTCGAATGATCAGTCTTGCTCAAAATTCCGAAATGAAAGGTGTCAAAGATAAAATTTTGAATATTTATACTACGTTACACGAAGGTAAACAGTTGAAAACTGGCACAATTCCAAGTACATATTTTTAATTTAGGATCCCGCTTGTACTTTCCGATGCCGTAGAAGTTTTTTCTGTTTATTTAAAGTCGAGTTACTAGTGTGATCATTATCAATAACGCTGGGTTAAGGAACGGCCGTTCTTAATTTCCTGAAATTTCCAGGTTGTGAATCAAACCCGGAATCTTCCGCTTTTTAATCTAACACGCTACTAGTGTGCTACGTAGGTGGCCATATAAAACTTTAATTTTTAATTTGTAGGACTACTGAATTGATTACTGAAACGCAAGATATCAGAAAATAAGATACTATAAGTAATCAACTAGCTTAAACCACTTTTTAATTACTAGGCATATCTTATAGAATGTCGATTAAAATTTATTATAAACCTGTTTGAGATATCAGCTGCCTTCGAGCTTAGCGCAATAAAAACTGCATGCTTTTATTTATTTATTTATTTATTTAAGAAAGTATTACATATGAGAGCAACAGGTAAAACCCAATACTGCTCTCTTAAAACACATATAACACATACAATCATAATTTAACAAGCTTATATTATATACAATAATAAAGCTTTAACTTTATAACCTACAATATAATATATGAACATGATTAATATAATATTTTAATATGATAGTATAGTAATATAATTATGTAATAAAATAATGGTATACAATTGAATATAATACACAAAAACATAAACATTTAAACGAAGCATTTACTTTATAAACGTACAAATAAATTACAGGATATTTTAGAAAGAAAAAAAAAATATTAAAGATAGAAAGAAAAAAGAAAAATTTTAGTAGCAAATAAGTGGATATTTTTTGTGAAAATAAAATTCTTCTGCCAATTGATTCTCACAATAACTTTTATTGATTTACTTAATTTATTCTTTCAGGGCTAAAAATATAGTTCTGTTTTTTATCACATGGTCAGCCAATTACATGACTGAAGCATTTAAGAACAGAAGAAGTAGAGGTGTAAAAGACACTAGTTAGAGTTATCTCCTCTTAGAGTCATTAATTTTATTTTATAAACCTAGTAGTGAATGAAGTGAAGGTGTTATTTGCACGGTGGAAAGTTGTTGTTTTTCAGAGGGCCTGGCATCCTGATAAGTATACTTTTCCACTCAGTGTGGAAGCCAGTTATAAAACCACGTAACTCCTCGTTTTACTTTGTAAAGGCTCTAGAAGTCCAAACCAGTTGTTCGGGTGATGACCTAAACAACAAAAATTTATACTTTTATTTATTTAAACCCACCGGGTTGGTCTAGAGATAAAGTCGTCGCCAAAATCAGCTGTTTAACAGCTGATTTTCGGAGACGAAGGTTCCTGGTTCAAATCCTAGTAAAGGTAGTTACTTTTATACGGATCTGAATACTAGACAGTGGTTACCGGTGTACTTTGATAGTTGGGGTTTAATTAACCATACTCTCTCAGGAATGGTCGGCCTGGGTCTGTACAAGACTACACCTCGTTTACACGTCATACACATCATCCTCATCTCATTGGGTCATGGGGTTGCTTATTGTTCTAAATTGAACAGATTGTAACGTACAGAAATTAGGAATAAAAATACAAAATTTATTTAGTTAATCCCTGGTAATGGGTGTACGTTGCAATTTGTTCAATTAAGAACAATAAGCAATCTCACTTGACCCAATGAAGTGAGGATGATATGCATGACGTGTAAATGAGATTTAATCGTTTACAGAATCAATCCGATTGTTCCTGAAAAAGTATAGTCAATTGAACCGCAACCATAAAAGTACACCGGTAACTGCTGTCTATTATTTGAATTCGTATAAAATTAACTACTAATACTAGGATGTGAATCACGGAACCTTTGTTTCCGAAATCAGCTGTTCAACACACAGATGCTGACTCGCGGTGACGACTTGACCACTAGATCAAACCGGTTGGTTTAATTTATATTCTTATCAACAAATTTCACAATACATTAACACTTCTTATTTCTTATGGGTTACCACAAAACGCCAAGAAAGTAGGATCCAAGCAGCTGAAATGAGGTTTTTAAGAAGGGTAAAGGGCTGCTCGAGGCTGGATCTAATACATAACGAAGAAATTAGATCCGAGTTGGGTGTATTTAGCTTGAATGAAAACGTGGAGAAGTACCGGAATCAATGGAGTCAACATTTGGAACGGATGCCAGAGGAGAGAATACCTCTAAAAGTTACGGAATATATTCTAGTTGGAAGAAGGGAGGTGGGAAGACATCGAAGAAGATGGCAGTAGTCGAGATGTACGGGTTGAAATGTCTCGTGTTTTTGTAGACATGCAGGATAGTTTGTGAGTTCGGAATCGGCTTATGCCTAATCCTTGATTGTAGGAAGAAGAAGAAGAAGAAGAAGAAGAAGAAGAAGAAGAAGATCAACAAATTTCACAATACATTAACACTTCTTAATTGGCGATGTTATTGTATCGTTTTTTGTGATATACCTAAGATATGCACCAAAATAAACAATTCCCGTCTCTTAAACGACCTTTTAAAACGAAATTAATTTCACAACGTTGCCACCAGAATAGTAGCTCCATTAAAACTTTTTCTTTATTTTTTTAATTCCTAATCTGTGTTGACGTACGTTGCATCAGTTTAATAGCAACCCCGTGATCCAATGAAATGTAGATGATATGTATGACGTGTATGACTACACCAATAGTCTTGTACAGACTTGGGCCGACCATTTCTGAAAGAGCATTATGGTTAATTGAACTCCAGCCATTAAAATACACCGGTAATCACAGTCTGTTATTCAAATACGTGTAGAAGTAACTATTTTTTGTAGGATTTGACCACGAACCTTCGTCCCCTAAAATTCAGCTGTTAAACACTTTACTAAGCTGACTGTGGCGACGACTCCACCCGGTGAGTTAAATCGAAACTTTAATTCAACTATTTTGTTATTTACTTTTCAAAATCTTGCTGCAGCTGTTACCAATTTTCATTTTCGAATTTTTCTCAGAATCCCGAAAGTTTACTCTTTACAACCATGTAAAAATTGATTAAATCATTCGGTAGAACTCTGTATTTATGGATAAACAGAATCTTCATTTAAAATACATTGGACCAGGTTTTGCGATTTTAACATAATGATAGTCTAGTGAACTGCCCATAACAAACAGGTGGAGTGTCAAACTTTTTACACTCAATCTGTTCATTACAGGGCTAAAATAAATAGTTTTGTTTCGTATCACATGGTCAGCCAATTAAATGACTGAATCATTTAAGAACAGAAGAGGTAGAGGTGTAAAAGACACTAATCAGAGTTATCTTCTCTGAAAGTAATGAATTTCATCATACAGCCAGACCCTGTGGTGAATGAAGTGAAGGTGTCATTTGCAGAGTGGAAAATACCTGTATGTACATTTCAGAGGGCCCGCATGCTGATAAGCTTGGTGTTTTACACTCAGTGAGGAAGGCAATGGTAAACCACCTCATTCCTCGTTTTACTCAGTAAAACCTCCACAGGTCCAAACCAGCCTTTTGGCTGATGACCTAAACAACAACAACAACAGTCTAGTGAAAGTAATTATATTACGATCTGAAGATATTGTGAATACTTTTACAGAATAACTAATTAAGGTGAATTTATCCAGTGAAACTTTATTCCTCTAAGTTATTACTAATGTCTAAGAACAAGTATTATAATAAAGTATGTGCATAATACTGGCCAACTTTAAGAAATTTGTGCAAGTAATACTTGAGCACTATTCAGTCGTTTGGTCAGTTGCTTTTCTCTTGCTTTTACGAGACAGAAATTATCATTGAATCACTTTCACAAAAATTTTGCATTACTTGACCCAAAACGCTTTCCGCTTCTCTATAAAAACTTAAGAATAATCTCGACGATTTTAAAAGATTCACGATGATGATTATGATGGCATATATAAATTAGTTAAAGGTATTTTCATTGTAAAACGATTTTACGTTTTATATTATTTAAATATACTTCACCAACATCTCGTGAATTTTTTATTACAATAAGGCACGATTATGAAATCGTACATGACTAAAGATTTCGATTCATAGTCGATAATTTACTTTTGTTAATGAATGTCTATTGATATGATAACTAAACAAAATTATGCTGAGACAATAAATTATGTTAATAATTACAAATGTACAGTATTAACGTATATCTGTTTTCTAAGACATTGTGGCTGAATTTTGTAATGTACTTTACAATGTTTTTATGGTCTACCCTTTTACTGGAACACCTTTAATTTTTTTTGTTTAATTAAATGAAAACATTGAAATATAACATAAAAGATATAAGAGAAGACTACGTAGAAAAACATGAATTATAATTTAGTAATGGATCAAATAAAACTAGTAAAGTTGGAACATAGTGGGCAAAGAATCTCCTAAATAAAAAATATCGAACTACAAACATCATGTTTGTTTTATCGCTCGATTAAGTTTTTTTTTATCAGTGTTAAATAAATTATGTTTCAGTAAAGATTTTTTGGTTATTTCTGTTTGTGATCGACTGTAAAAAAACTAATCACAAGGTTTTAGATTTATGATAAGTTAACGGGGGATGAAAAACTACCCACGCTTTTAAAGCTAAAAAATATAAGTGCAGATTGTTTACCTAACTTAAGTTCTAAGTTTCAACTTCGTACGCTGTGTCGTACGTCTTGAGATATTTTCTTTACAAACACGCATACCTATCGATAAAAACGTGTTTTAGGGTTCAGGGGGCCCCTGAAAACGTGTTTTTCGGTGAAAATTTGATGTGTTAACATTTACTGTAAGCAATAGGCCTATTTTCCTTTTCTGTTTTGGCCCTATTTATACAGGGCAATAGAATGTAAAAAGTGTTGGAAAAAAGTAGGTAAAATCTATTTCTTAAGAAAATAGTACTATCCTTTTTATTTTCGGAAGGTTTGCATAAATTTCTGTGTAGAACTAGATTGTAACGTTATTTTTAATGTATCCACCTCGTGAATAATTTCCAAACATTTTTGAAAAAAGAAAGAACTGTTATCTGCATGAAACAATACATTTTACAAAGATAGCACGAGGCATGGCTATTAAATAACGAGACTGACGTTGTAAAAATTTTTATTTTTATACATAACCACTTATTGTCACCTTCAATATACACTCCTTCTCGATCCCTACAACGCTCCATGTAAATTTTCCATTGTTAGAAACAGTGCTGGAAGTCATCGTCTGTCAGCTCCTTCAGGACACGTGCCGCTTTCTCTTCTACAGCTTACACAGACTCAAATCTTGTCCCTTTTAATGCAGATTTCACCTTAGGGAACAGGTAGAGGTCACACGGTGCAAGATCTGGCGAATAAGGTGGATGTTCTAACACTGAGATGCTGTACTTGGCTAGAAACCTCTTGACAGATAACGCGGAATGAGCTGGCGCATTGTGTTGGTGGGGAACCCATGATTTGTCCTTGCACATTTCGGGCGTTTTTTCCTTACACTTTGACGTAATTTAGACGGTACCTCAAGGTAGTAATATTGATTAATTGTGTGACCTTCTGGAACCCAGTGAAGGTACACAATCCCATGTATATATAAAAAAAACAATCATCGTTGCTTTAAATTTTGACTGGCTCATTCGAGCTTTTTTGGCTCTCGGTGAAGTTCGGCTCTTCCAGTGCATGGATTGGTGCTTCGTTTCTGGATCATAAGTAAAAAACCACGTTTCATCACATGTTATTATCTTCTACCTGTTCCCTAAGGTGAAATCTGCATTAAAAGGGACAAGATTTGAGTCTGTGGAAGCTGTAAAAGAGAAAGTAGCATGAATCCTGAAGGAGCTGACAGATGACTTCAAGCACTGTTTCCAACAATGGAAAATTCGCATGGAGCATTGTAGGGATAGTGAAGGAGTGTATATTGAAGGTGAGAATAAGTAGTTATGTATAAAATAAAAATACACTTTTTACGTCAGTCTCGTTATTTAATAGCCACACCTCGTATTTAGCAGAACATAATACCTAGATAAAAGAACTAACGTTAGGCCTACCTCGAAAGAAATAAGATAAAAGATGACTTTATTTTGTGTTGTTTATGTCATCAGCCGAAAGGCTGTTTTGAAACTCTAATGGTTTTACATAAAACGAGGAGTGAGATGGTTTACCATTGCCTTCCTGAATTAGTGGAAAAGTATGCTCATCAGCATGCCAGGTCCTCTGAAAAGCCTCCACTTTTTACTCTGCAAATGACACCTTCACTTCACTTACCACAGGGTCTGGCTGTATAAAGAAATTCATTACTTTCAGAGGAGATAACCCTTGACTAGAGTCTTTTATACCTCTACCTCTTCTGTTTTTAATAAATGATTCAGTTATTTAATTATCTGACGTGATAAGAAACTGAATTATATTTTGCAGCCCTGGAACTAACAGATTGAATACAAATAATTTAACACTCCACCTGTTTGTTATGGGACGATTTAATTTTACTAATACCAAATTTTTTTTCAAATTTTAAAATAACGTACTAGGGTATGTTACTCTGGTAGCTCTAAACTTCCAACTGTGATAATTTTTTTGAAATCGGTTCAGTAGTTACTGAGATTATCTTGTACAAACAAACATAACTTCTTTATACTCGTAATATTAGTATAGATAAAAATAAAACTTTGTTATTTTTAATTTCAAGATTGTTTTTTTTAACTTGTTAACAAAACTTCCTCAGGAAAAGATCCCGTTGTATTAATAACGGTTAAACTAATACTGTAATTTATTCAAATTAAAAAAAAAATAACTGGCTAGGATTGCAATTTATATTAATAATACAGTTTGCACTTGAAAAACTAAGATCGTTGACAATATTCGATACAAATATCAGATCAATGATTCGGGTAATGACCCTAAAGTTTTTATAAGTTTGATTTTGGACACATAAATCCGGTTAGTCGCGTTATTTTACTTATTTTTGTTAGTAAATGTTTGTTTTTTATGTTTTTAATTGACTATTACTAAAGTTAATAAGTTGTTTTATTATATATTGGTAGGTTAAACCTGTCGAAGGTTAGAACTCGTCTCTGTGAAGGTCGCAACTGATTACACACTCGTTTATTTTATATCAACCTGTGTTAATATTATACATTTGGGTCAAGTTTACGATAATTTAAGTAAAAAATAACAAGTAAAATCATTTAATTATAGTAAAATAATGTGTTTTGTTTTAACTTAACATGTTTATACTAAACAGGATTATGTAATGGGAGAAATTCGCTCAGGTGTTTTTTTGCTTTGAAATAGGCTATTATAAAATGATATGAATCATTGATCATTGATGATCATTGATGATATGAATCAATTGATGAATCATTGTTATGTAATTCTTTAATAAAATTATTTACCCACAGGGTTGGTATAGTGGTAAAGTCGTTGACACGAATCAGCATTTTAACAGCTGATTTTCGGATACGAAGGTTCCTGGTTCAAATCCTAGTAAAGGTACTTTTGTACGGATTTGAATATTGGACAGTGTTCACCGGTGTACTTAGATGGTTGGGGCAGTGGTCACTGGTGTACTTTGATGGTTGGGGTTCAATTAACCATACTCTTTCAAGATGGTCGGTCTGAGTCTGTACAATACTACGCCTCATTTACTACACGTTATACTTATCATCTACATCCAACGTAGACCTACACACATTAGAGATTAAAAACAAAACAAAAAATTGATACTCGCTGTGTGTGTGTGTGTGTGTGTGTGTCGTCCAGCGGAGACGTCATCTTCTTCCCTCGCAGTAGTGCGTCGATGGCTGCTTCGTCGGGTCCGGTGGGCGTAAGGCTCGGTCGAGGGGCCGCTATGAGCATCGCTCGCGTCAGCGGGCGATGACGGTCCGGTCGACGGCTTACGGTGACGGGTCGGCGAGCGGAATCATCATCTTCTCTCTTGCTGGGTCGTCGATTAGTCTTCGCTGGAGTCCTGTAACAGTGTGCCGTGGTGGACGTCTTGTCTGCTGTCTGGATCGGAATTGAATCTCTCAGCTCAGTGCAGCGCTCTTTATATAGTTGCCGAGAGCGCTGTGGTAGAGGGCGGCTACTGGCTCGGCCTTGATGACAAAGGCCTCTGTCGGTACGCCGCCAAAGAGTCTACAGCGCCGACAAAGGCCGGGAGAAGTATTGTGTTGGCCGGCAACACAGCAAATGATTAATTAGAAAGGGTGGCGGTGACAAGGGCATAATCAATTTTTTTTAATAAATGTGTAGGCTAATAGAAATATTGTAGCTGCTAGATCGATTGTATACTCCCACGTACGTGCGCGCGCGCGCACACACAACGTTTTGATAAACTACCTTCGAGAGTGACTCTCCTTTGAGAGTGATGAATTTCATTATACAGCCAGACCCTGTAGTGAATGAAGTGAATGTGTCATTTGCAGGGTGGAAAGTAAATGCTTTTCGGAGGGCCTGGCATGCTGATGAGCATACTTTTCCACTCGGTGAGGAATGTAATCGTAAACCATCACACTCCTCATTTTACTTAGTAAAGCCTCTAGAGATTCAAACCAGCCTTTCAGCTGATGACCTAAACCACACATATTATTTTACGTGAAAGTAAAATTTGTTTATTTAGCCAAAAGAAATAAAACTGCCTTTAAAAAGTACACTGTTTTATACTGCAGTTTGTATCGTTTGAAATAAACTTTGTCATGCGAATTAAATAATAATAGTGTAAAATGTTTCAAGTGAACCGTTCACATGTTTCCGACTTCACGACTAATCTTAAGTATATATATATAATTACTGGTGCTAATATTTGATTGGCTCACGACATGGCCTTCGTTTTGGTATCTAAACAAATTAAGGTCATTGCTTACTTCATAATTAAGTAGTTAGTTGCACGAGTAATAATTAATTACAATAAAAATTATTATTATCATTGAGTTCTTTTAGTCTATTAATAAAAGGGTTGCGATATTTTATCAGTTATGGAGGAAGAATAATGTGCGCTGAAACCAGGAAACTTTGTCAACGTCCTCTTTATCCCTTTTCCAATTTTACTCGGGTCGGACCCGATATCCTAACTCCTCTCCACCTACCTCTGTCACGAATTATCTCTCTCCATTGCTCTCTTGACATCGTATCTTTTCCCCTATTCATCCATAACTGAAACGATCCACTTCTCTCTTGTTCTTCTCCCTCGATCTCTGGCTACGGCCGCATTGCAAGAGGCAATCTTCGAGGCAAGTGTGATGAAGAGGGAAGAGTCTTGTGACAAGATTCATTATGGCCGGACTGCAAGAGGGAGGTGCCACATCGGAACTATAGCCTGATTTTCGTAAGGAGAGCGCTGGGCAAAACGAGCGTCTGCATTAGAATAGTCTTCGCATTAGTATGGATTTGCTTCGTGTGCTTACGTGTATTCTGGGTGGTGTCGCCACTGGTTACGCCACCGTAGTGTCCTAATGGGATGTACCCCTTAGTACAGCATCCTTTTAGGCTGTCTACCGTCCGCCATCCTACTGACATGACCAAACATCTTAAATTTGTCTGTTAACTCTCCTTTTCAGGATGTCCTTCCCCAATTGTTTCATAATTCTTAATTTCTCATATATTTGGAATTTCCTAGCATACTCTTCTTGAATTTTATTTCTGCCGTCTGCATTTTACTCTCCCTCCCTTACACTAGTAATCTTCTTTCACTTTAAAAAAATTTACTTGCTTTCTACTTCACCCTTTTATTTAACTCCTTTTCTAATTTTTCGTCTGTATAGAAAACAGTCCCCAAAATGTGAATTACTTTAACTTCCTCCTGCACCTTACCGTTTAGCCTCATTTCTTCCTAATGCACATCTCTTCTGCACCAGTATTTTATTTTTATCGTCATTAATGTGCAAACCACATTTAACAATCTCGTCATTCCACAAATTCAGTGTCATCTATCGAGAAAGTTTTCAAAATTCGGCAGAAATGCTACAACTTTCACGTGTGTAGGAAAATCAATTTCTTATTCTTTTACAAAACCGCCCTCGCATGATTATATAATTACCGCTGCTGAAGTAATCAGTGAACTGATACGTATCCAGAAATTTTTTCGGGAGGGAGCAAAATAAAATATTTTATACAAAAGCACGATGCGTGTACACACGCACGCACACACATAGTACACACATGTACACACATGTACTTTTTCCTCGTTTAGGGCCAATTTTAGACCACGTGAGCTAATTTTAGACGTTTCTGGAAGCTCTTTTTGCAGCTCCGTTCGCTCACTGTAGGTTTTCCTTTCTTCTGTCTATCCGGTGTTCTGTTTTTGCTCTTCATGGGAGCCCTTAAAGTCTAATTAGTTGTCTGAATGTGGTTCGTTTCATTAAGTTTTCTTGGTTTATTCCGATTTCTTAGTATCCTTTATGACCTTTTTAAACCATTTATCCGACACCTTAGGTCTATTGTTTAGTTTAGTGTCATAAAATGTGTTTTACCAACCGGTTGTCATCCATTCTACACTGGTGTCCGTAAATTTTTATCTTTTTTCAAATTGTTTCCATTAATTGTTCATTTTTCTTGTACACACGCATATTTTTCGGTGGGGAGGGAGGCAAATGGCCTCGTTACCCCTTTCTGGATATTTTCCTGGTGGAGATGTTCCTAGCAAATCTGGAAATTTACGACTCTTAATAAGTCGCGTCATGTGAAATGACCTTTACTCCGGGATCTTCCGTGCCGCTCTAATTGCACTCTATCTTTGCACTTAAGAAACGGTCTAATTTATTTTTTTATAATCACTCGTGCTCAGATATTAAAATTATAAATTTAATGATTTGTCCTTTATGTTTGCAAAGCTAATTAGGTTCTTCGACGCATTTTCACGTTAATTAACTTTTTGTCGGTTTTATAACCGTGCCATTAAATTTTATGGTTGCAGCGGATTAGACGTTAACTTATATCGTACTGGTGTTCTGTTTTACGTTTTTATTACATAACCGCGCAAGGCTGTGACCTCCACAATGAATGCAAAGCAGGAGCGGCATGTGGCAACATTTGCAATTGACAGTTTTGTGCCAAAACTGAGTTACGTGTTAACTAATCCACATAAATATGTTTTATTTATGCAACTTTATACTAGAACTGATAAGTCTGCCATTCAAATCTTGCAGGTGAAATGCACTGGTATATTTCCAACTTTAGTATACGAGTCGTGGCTATTTAATAACCAGACTGATGTAAAAAAATTTATTTTTATTTTATACACAATTACTTATTATCACTCTCAATATACACTTTTTTTCTATCCCTACAACGCTCCATGCGAATTTTCCATTATTGGAAACAGTACTGGAAGTCATTTTCTGTCAGCTCTTTCAAGACACGTGCCGCTTTCTCTTTTACAGCTTTCACAGACTTAAAGCTTGTCCCTTTTAATGCTGATTTCACCTTAGGGAACAGGTAGAAGTAACATGGTGCAAGATCTGGTGAATAAGGTGGATGTTCTAACACTGAGATGGTGTACTTGGCTAGGAACCTCTTGACAGATAACGCGGAATGAGCTGGCGCATTGCCTTGGTAGAGAACCCATGATTTTTTTTAGTTCAAAAAAGTATTTTTCAGTTTTCGGTGTCCGAATTCAGATATCAGGGTTTTATAGTACGAGGTATGGCTATTTAGCCATACCAAGGTATGGCTATTTAGCCATGTTTAAATGTAAATAGATTACGTGTTACTGTTAGTTTAGTACCTTACCTTGTACAATTTTAACGTAGCAAATCCTTACACGTGTACTGGAATTATTTCCAATGTTCGTGTTATTATATTAAGTTATGTACACACCTGTATATTAAAACTGGTTGCTTAAGCTGTAAATATAATTATTTTCCTGTAAGAAAATAAAAGAAAAGAGTTATGTAATAAAATATTTATTAACCACAATCCAATTACTTTTTTAACTGTTTTTGAAGATGTTTGTGTTAATAACCCACCAGGTTGGTCTTGAGGTAAAGTCGTCGCCAAAATCACCTGTTTAACAGCTGATTTTCGGAGACAAAGGTTCCTGGTTCAAATCCTTGTAAAGGTAGTTATAAAGGTAGTACATGCTTTCAAAGGACCTGGTATGCTGAAAAGCATACTTTTCCACTCAGTGAGGAAGGCAATTGTAAACCACTTCACTCCTCATTTTACATAGTAAAGTCTCTAAAGGTTCAAATCAGTCTTTCGACTGATGACCTAAACAACAACTAAATAACCACAAAACTATAGATTTTAATTAATTTAGTCTATTCTATGTATAGATATTGCCTAGTTTTTTCGATCATTTTTTTCAAAATTTCGCCACTTCTAACGTCCATATTGTGCCAAAATGATGCAAACACCTTTTCTAAATTGTTATTTAAAAAATTAAAACTTGATATTTTAAATAAAAGACTCATTAAATTATGGTTTTCTTGTTTATAAATTACGTTAGTATGTTTATTAAATTATAAAGTTTAACTCAAAATATCAGGTGAGACTTGAAAATAACGAAAACGAATTGGCCATAAATCTTTTAAATAATACAAAAGAAATTAGACGCCTGAAACGTTATCATGTTGAACTTGCGTGCTAGAGTTAATACACACATAAAAATTATACTGTGTGAAAAGTGTTAATGTTTGTTCATACGTATTTAAAACTTACAGTGTATGAAAAATGAATGTAATTTAAAGTGATTATGTTTATAGCAGTCTATTACGAAGATTAAAAATTGCATTCCGTAACATAAAATGTAAATTTTTGTATAAATATAGGCCTACTAATTTTCTCCTTTAAAAATTAATAATTTATATAATAAGAGGTATTCAGTCATTACCCTGAGTACATTTTTGTACTTTTAACTTGAAAGTTCAAAACATTTTTGTTTGTTTGTTTATTTTACGTCGAATCAATTACAGTAGTCATTAGCGACGACGTTGGGCTGTAACTGTGAAGGATGAAATTATTTTTTTTTTGTAACGTATGAAAATATGCCGTGCCTGAGAAGGATTCGAACCCAAGACCGCATGATGGGAGGCGAGCACGTTACCAACTACGCCAATGTGGCCGGGCCATAACATTTTTGTTTATATTTTAATTCAAAAACTGTTTTCAAATAAAATTATTAAAAATAATTATAAAGAAAACGGGGGTTTTTAACGGCAGTTTTGAATAAATATTATATTAGTTCTGTTTTGAATAAATAAATTTTGAATAAATATTAAGAAATAATTTTTGTTTTTTTAATCCTTAATGTAATCGCAGTCGTACTTACGTTGCAATCTATTCAATTTAAGAACAGTAAGCAATGACCCTTGACCCAATGAGATGAGGATGATATGAATGACGTGTAGTCTTGTACAGACTCAGACCGATCATCCTGAAAGAGTTATGTTTAATTGAACCCCAACCATCAAAGTATACCGGTAACCACTGTCTAGTATTAAAATACGTATAAAAGTAACTTCCTTCACTGGGATTTGAACCAGGAACCTTCATCTCAGCTGCTAAACAACTGATTCGCGGCGACGACTTTACCACTAGACCAACCGGTGGGTTAAGAAATAATGGAATGTTTAGTGAAGTTTAGTACACTACAGTTGGTATAAATCTTTGTTGTTTGTTTGTCTTATATAGGTAGTTGTATTATTCCATCATATTTCTTCGTAGTGGTTGTTTGTAAAGTTAAAAATATCAAATAAAAGATAAAAGTAATTTATTTCATATCTTAATACTTAATTGTTCTGTTTCCTAACTATGTAATGGTATTTTGGTGGTAAGTTTTATTTAATTATCGTTGAACTGTAGCCATTTTGTGAATAACTGTATTTTCTGAACTATACTGTGTTTATTTTAAACACAAAATTTTTATCGAAAATTACATTTGTCTATTGTTTTAATCGATTACTTTACAGTGTCTGTTCCGACATTTCGTTAACTTTTTTGGTTACACACTATTTCTTGAAACAAACATAAATTATATTGAATTGAATAGTATATTAATATATGTTTTGGTCAAATGTTTTTAAAACAAAACAGAATCTTGTCAATTGTACAATGTAAAAGTAATAACAATGGAACTACGGATTAGAAAAAAGTATAATACAAATACAAGACTACACAAAAATGGAAACCGAAAAGGTTTCCGTTTCCGAAAAGGTTTTTACTTTCTCGTGCCCTATATGAATACAATAGGGAACGAAAGTATTGTTTTCTGTCGATTTTTCGACTTGAAAACAATATTTTTTTCATAAACTGCTGTAAATCCGGTGAGCCGTAGAGTTTTCACTGAATATAGCCCTACACGTTTGCAGGCCCCTTGAACCCAAAAGACATGTTTTTAGCGATTGGTCTGTGTGTGAACAAAATATCTCAAAAATGGAATAGCGTACGAAGTTTAAACTTGAAACTCATGTTAGATACTACTACGTGACCCGACATAAACATTTTCATCGAAATCGGTTAACCAGAATTAGTATTAGTTTATTCATGCGATTTTCCACTTTTTTATGGTTTTCACATAAACGGCTCCTACGATTTTTTACTTTCTCTTGCCAATATGAATATATAGGAAGGAAAGTAGTGTTTTCATGTCGATTTTTCGAAATCGAGTTTTCACCGGATCTACACGTTCTCAGACCCCCTGAACCCAAAAAACATGTTCTTAGCGATTGGTCTGTAAGTGTGTGTGTATGTGTGCGCGCGCGCGTGCGTGCGTGCGTGCGTGTGTGTACAGAATATCTCAAGAACGGAACATCGTACGAACTTGAAACTTAAGTTACATACCACTACCGGACCCGACACGAACATTTTCATCAAAATCGGTCAACCGAAAGTAGTAGTTTATTCGTGTAATTTTTCACTTTTTTGCGATTTTCTTAACTGGTCCTACGATATTTTTAAAAATCGCCTCATTTAGCCTACTTCATTTTTTATGCTCTACAAGGCGCTATGTCTGCAGAAATTCTAGGAGAGGCTGTTTTCACGTAAAAGAATTGTTTTTTTTAAAGATTGCGGCTTTAATACGCATTTTAGAGCAAAATTGTTTATAACATAAGTTGTAGAGAATTTTAAATCCTACAACTTTTAATTCAAACATCTTTTTTGTATAACGCTTAGTTTAGCGGTAATTAGCGATTTTCTGTTTTTTTCTCACGAAATCGTTTTAAAAAATCGATTTTTTAAAGATTTCAGCCTTATTACGCATTTTACGACAAAAAAGTAAAATCAAATTTATAGGAAATTAAAAGATTTACAACTTTTATTCAGAGCATTTTTCTTTTCAGAGCCTAGGTTAGCGTGAAAGAGTGATTTTTCCTATTTTTAAGCCAAAATGGGGTTGATTTTCATTTTGCGTCTTTTACTCATGATTAAAATTAGGTTATGTTTAGTTTTTTTGTTTATTTCTAATGTTTTATTACTAATGTTAGGTTTATTGTTAATTATTTGCTTTGGCAAGAGAAAGTTGTGTGTGTTTCACACCAGATTTTTTAAAATTCGCTTCGTTTACTACATATCTTATGCTCTATAATAATGGTTTTTTTTTTGTTTCAATTTGTTACAGATAATGCAAGCAATATATTTTACACTATGTGTCATTATTGATATCGGTGGTTGGGAACGTAATAAAACTTCAAGCAAGCAACGGCCTGCAATATGTACTCTCAGGGACTACATTTTCACTTCCTTGGGATTTCCTATAGCCTTGGTAACATTTCTAAACAATCAATTTGTAATTACGTATTTATAGCTGTAATCATTGGCGGGATCTGGGGGGGGGGGCAAGGGGGGCACTTGCCCCCCCAATATTCTACTGGTATACATTTTTAACCAAGTTAGTGTATCACTTACACTCTATCTGTACAGAGGTTTTTTAAGCATCAATTCAGTTGTTCTTCTTATAAGCTGTTCTTAGTGGAGATGTATTTAAACTTAAAATTAATTAATCAAATGGTCCAATAAAAATGTGTTAATGGTTAAATAAGTTAATACTATTTTTTAACATTTTAAAAACATTGTTATTGGACCATTTTAGATCAATTTTAGGTTTACATCAATTGGGAGTTAAAATGACGTTTTAACGTTAAAATCCCAACAAAATTTACTTTTTAATTTAGCCTAAAAACAGCCCTAAAATTGAGTTGAAGGCAATAAAAATCTCAAAATTTTCCGGGGGAGGTCCCCCGGACCCCCGTTGTGCTGGGGGGTATTCCATACCCCCCAGACCCCCCCGGTATTTGCCCCCCCAATGACTCCCGCCAAATCCCGCCTGCGGCTGTAATATTACTATATTTAATTAAATGTTATTTTATTTAAGTTGATAATTACATTTTCATTTAATTGTTATTGTTGAGTAATGATTACAATACGAGGTGTGGCTATTAAATAACGAGACTGACGTAAAAAATTTTATTTTTATTTGATACATAATCACTTATTGTCACCTTCAATATACACTCCTTCTCTATCCCTACAACGCTCCATGCGAATTTTCCATTGTTGGAAACAGTGCTGGAAGTCATCTTCTGTCAGCTCCTTCAGAACACGTGCCGCTTTCTCTTTTACAGCTTCTACAGACTCAAATCTTGTCCCTCTTAATGCAGATTTCACCTTAGGGAACAGGTCACATGGTGTAAGATCTAGTGAATAATGTGGTTGTTCTAACACTGAGATGCTGTACTTGGTTAGGAACCTCTTGACAGGTAACGCGGAATGAGCTGGCACATTGTCTTGGTGGAGAACCCATGATTTGTCCTTCCACATTTCGGGGCGTTTTTTCCTTACTCTTTGATGTAGTTCAGAAAGTGCCTCAAGGTAGTAATATTGATTAATTGTTTGACCTTCAGGAACCCAGTGAAGGTACACAATCCCATGGATATGAAAAGAAAACAATCATCATTGCTTTAAATTTTGACTTGGTTATTCTACCTTTTTTGGCTCTCAGTGAAGTTCGGCTCTTCCAGTGCATGGATTGGCGCTTCGTTTCCGGATCATAAGTAAAAAACCAGGTTTCATCACATGTTAATATCGTTTCCAACAAAATTGGGTCATTTTCAATTGCGTACAAAGTGTCAGTACAAACATTTTTGTGAGCTTCATTTCAAACACTTTTGAGCGGCACGTGTCCTGAAGGAGCTGACAGAAGATGACTTCCAGCATTGTTTCCAACAATGGAAAATTCGCATGGAGCGTTGTAGGGATAGAGAAGGAGTGTATATTGAAAGTGACAATAAGTGATTATGTATAAAATTTAAAAAAAAAAAATTTACAACGTTGTCTCGTTATTTAATAGCCACACCTCGTACATATTTGTAATGAGTAGCCAAACTATTCATGTTCGTGCTGAATAAATTGTGGAGCTTAGCAAGGCAATATTAAGTAATTATTTTTATAAATACTTGTTTAATTTTTCATTACTACACAAACATACATTTAAATTCGTACTTAATTTTCTTTCCTAGATTTACAACTGAATTTAAATTCTAAAATTACATGAATTAAATTTTGTAATACGAAAAATTAATCTACATAAGTGCTGTTCACTGTGTTCAAGGGTAGATTAATTTAATGAATTTAAATTATACCAGTTTGTTTTCCTACTGGTTCTGTTGCAACTGCATTATTGTATTGGCAATTAAAACTACTAATGTGTGTGTTAGTAACTTTTATTAGTAGTGAATCTACTACGATTTCACTAACCTTTTTAAGTTGCCTTGGTTTCTATTGTCTTTCACTTAAGTGTGTTTCGGTGTATCCACCATCATCAGAGTACACTTTGGTATTGTGTACACTGATGATGGGGATCCACCGAAACACACTTAAGTGACAGATAATAGAAACCATGGCAGCTTAAACAGGTTAGTGAAATGTATTGTATGAAACAGAATTGATTTCAAGCGGCAGGGTGAATTATAAGGATTTATTTTTACTCTTCTTCTTGTAGTTGCATTCTTCTAACGAAGATTAGCAATCATCATGGCTATCTGCACCTTGGAGACGGCTGCTCTAAACAGTTCACTTGTACTACTCCCATACCACTCTCTGAGGTTCTTGATCCAAGACGTCTTCCTACGGCCGGGTTGTCTCCTTCCCTCGATTTTTCCTTGCATCACCAGTTGGAGGATTCTATACTTCTCATTCCCCATCACATGAGCAAAGTATTGTAATTTGCGGACCTTAATCTTGTGCAAGATCTCCGTCTGTTTACCAATTCTTTCCAACACTTCCGTATTTCGTACTCTTTCTCTCCATGAGATCCTCAATATCCGTCTATATACCCATAATTCGAAGGCTTCCAGCTTGTTACTCAGGACCTTTGTCAACGTCCATCCCTCCAAACCATAAAGGAGAACAGAGAACACATAACACTGCGCCATTCGAATTCTAATTTTAAGGTTGATGTTACGGTTGCTCAGCACTGGTCTCATTCTGCAGAATGCGCTACGAGCGGTCTCTATCCTCACCCTTATCTCCTGAGACAAATCCCATTTATCATTCTTCCAACACCCCAGATATTTATATTGCAATACCCTTTCTATAGTCGCATTGTTAAGCTTAATTTGTATGTTGTTTATCAGCGGCACTTTTGAAATTACCATATATTTGGTCTTTGAAACGTTCATATTCAGACCCATATCCTTACTGGCGGTGTATACTTTGGACAAAAGGATTTGCACACCTTCCATCGAGTCGGCCAGCAAGGCGGTATCATCTGCATAGCGTATATTATTTAGTACCTCCCCATTAATTACAGTGCCTTCCTGACTTTCATTCAGAGCTTCCGCTAAAATTTCCTCCAAGCAGATGTTAAAAAGTGTTGGTGATAGCACACAACCCTGTCTCACACCTCTTTTTATCTTCATGTCTTCTGTGATTTCACCATCTACTCTGACGTTGGCCGTTTGATGCCAATACAGGTTTGCAATAATCCTTATGTCCTTGTCATCCAGTCCTACTTTCCTCAGGACATGTATAAGTTTGTGATGCTTTATTCGATCGAATGCTTTTTCATAGTCGATGAATGCTATATATACATCTTTGCCCATGTCCATACATCTTTGCACAAGAACTTGTAAACAGAATAGGGCGTCTCTAGTGCCCAGACCATTTCTGAATCCGAACTGTGTTTCACTGATATACTTCTCACATTTTCCATATACCCGTTTATGAATAATTTTTAGGAATAGTTTCAATACATTGCTCATTAGACTTATTTTTTACTACGATTGCTATTAACCCTTTTAGTGCCAGGAGATATTGTGAGTTCCTACCAAAAAATGCCAGCCTACTTTTGTGCGATTTGTAACATCTATGTATGTATCCATAAAACGGCTATTTTTTCAAGGTATCTTAAGGACTTTTTTATTTTGTTCATAATGAATTGATCTTGTATGACATTCAACTTTGAACACATTTCTTACAATTTAAAAATAAAATGATCGTAGTCATTTCTTGTGGAAATTACCGTTTCAATTTAAAAAAATCACCCTAGAAAATTATGTTACTCAATTTCATTTACATCACTTTAAAGGCAATTTAATCATACAAAAATTACAAAAGATTATTTATGTATTGTAAAAAATAAAAATATTGCGATAAAAGTTTTTAAAATTAAATTTTTAATTTTTATAATCAATTACATTCATAAAAAACTCTACATGTATGTTTTCAATCTACATTTCGTACTGATAATTTCATACGTTGTTTTTAAAAATTGAGTGAAAAATAAAAATTCTATGAATTTATTTAGTCAACGTACTGATAGAAGGACGACGCCGGCATTTTTTGGTAACACTGCTGGACACTGGCATTTTTTTAGTCTAAATCTTGACGTCCTAATATTAGGACACTGGCACTGTAAGGGTTAATATTGCAGTATAAATGAACAGATTGTCAGAATACCATAAATAAAGGTAATCTAAAGAAATCTTATTCATAAATACAAAAAATCAACACATTAGGGCTGTAGTTCTTAAACCTGTTAGACATTGTAACTCCTTTTTTTAGGTTGAGTATTTTGCCGACCCCGTCTGAATTATAATGTTAAAAACAAAATTTAAAAAATCTACAACATTTTTAATTTTTACTTAAGGATTTATGAAAATTTAGTAAACAATACAAGTGTATATTTGTGGGTAATCAATCCATCAAATGAGCAAGTTGTAAAAAATGCTCAGCTAATTAATTGTTCCTCTTCATAATCAACCGATACAGCTATCAAGTGATAAGACAATGAAATTAATTTTCAACAATGCTTGTGCCAACAAATTTTAGATAAGTATTAAAAAGGAATATCCAGAACTGTTCAGAGCAGCGTTGAAAATTTGGATACCATTTGCCACATCCTACAACTGTGAACAAGAATTTTCCGTAATGGTGAATTTGAAAACCAAATCAAGAAATTGCTTGACACTGGAAAATACATATTTTTGTATGTGTTAACAAAGATAAATCTAGACTTTCAAAAATTGTTTAATTTCAAGCAAGCTCAAGTTTCACGTTAATTGAATTGGAAAAAAGTTGTAAAAGTAATGTACTATTTTTGTGTCTCCTTTTCAAATAAGTAACTATTTCCAACCCCCTCTCAGAGACATCCTGTGACCCCCCAGGGGATCACAACCCACTGGTTGAGAAACACTGGACAAGGGGAACGGTAAATGAGCTTAGTGTTATTATTGTAGTCATTGTTTTTTATCTTTTCCTTTAACCTCATGATTATTATTGTTTATACGTTGTGATGCTCTATTTTTAAGATACAGGAGGAGCAGATTGTGTAGCTTGGGTGCCAGGTAATAGAGTTGCTTTTGGTACAAAATTTTTGAGGCTGTAGGTAAAATAAATACCATACATAGTACGTTTTTGAAGCCTTATGTATGTGCAGAAGTAAACTGTCAAGGTTATGTGTAACTTTATGCTTTTTTTATTTATATTTTATGTTTTTCCTTTATACTTTTATCTATTTGTCAGGTATGTACATCGATAACCACCTCATAGGTTCTCTACACTTTGTTGAAAATCTTAGCATGAATTTGAACAGGGACACACAATGGTTTTTGTTCATGTGCAGCTCTTAGTTGATCACCATACAAAGTCACTCCCTCAACTGGTGTTCCTTAATATTTTATAGCACTTTTTCTACCAGCTGATTGAATGGCAAAAAGTTACAAAGGTCTATGACCTATGTAAAAGTAGTTTGAATGGTTTCTTCTGTCTTATTGACTGGTTATAAAGTTTGTGAGTTTACATATGGATGAAGAAATAAATCACATATACCATGCAAAAAATAAAAATTAAAAAAATTGTGGTCCTTCATTTTTGTAGTCAGGTATGATAGGACAGAACTTACCAAGGTCTTATTTATTTTAATTCTGAGGTATAATTTGTTTTGTATGTAAATTAGTTGGACTGTAATTATTATTTACCAAATAGGAATATATAATTTTTATTCATATTGAACTATTGTTTTTATATCTCTTTTCTTCACAGTAGTTTTCATTCTTAATTCCTTGGCTTATACTTATAATCATGTGTATAAGAAGGTTTACCATACATCCTGGATTAGCCCGGATAGTCCGGGATTTAGGCATGAGTCTGGGATTTACGAATGCCCGGGATTTTCAGATATCTGTGTAAAGGACTGGCGGCCAGAAATTTTACTGTTTTGATTTTTTAATTTAGAGGTTGGTAACATTATATACAGCGATGCTAGGAGTCAGGATGAGAGGGGGGTTGGAAATCCTGGAATTGTGGATTGAAAGAAGGATGGAAAAGATTAGGTGGATAGAAAGAGTTAGTAATGAAGAGGTGCTTCGGAGAGGGGTGGAGAAGAGGTGGCTGCTGGAGATAGTGAGACCGAGAAAACACAGGTGGCTGGGTCACTGGTTGAGAAAGGAGTGTCTGATTGCAGACTGCTGAGGGACCAGTTAATGGAAGGGATATATGAGGGCAAAAAAGGTACAAGATGCTTGATGATGTGAAACAGGGAAGAAGGTATAAGGAGGTGAAGAGGTTGGTGCGAGTTAGGGAAAGATGGAGGACTGGATGTAGAGACCTGCTGTAAACCAGAACACGAATGATGGACATTATTATTCTAAAAATAATAATTTAGAAATTAATTTTATAAACCAAAATATTTCAGGGAAAAAAATAATATTATTAAATAACCAAAAAAATATTTTTTATGTTATTTACTAAAAAACAGCCCCTCTCAAAACAAAAAAATATCTGAGATTGGAGTTCAGAAATTATGATACGGCTATATACAAGGTGTGGCTATTAAATAACGAGACTGACTTTGTAAAAAATTTTATTTTTATTTTATACATAATCACTTATTGTCACCTTTAATATACACTCCTTCCCTACAATGCTCCATGCGAATTTTCCATCGTTGGAAACAGTGCTGGAAGTCATCTTCTGTCAGCTCCTTCAGGACACGTGCTGCTCAAAAATGTTTGACATGAAGCTCGCAAAAATGTTTGTACTGACACTTTTTACATGATTCAAAATGACCCAATTTTTTTGGAAACGATAATAACATGTGATGAAACATGGTTTTTTACTTATGATCCAGAAACGAAGCGCCAATCCATGCACTGGAAGAGCCGAACTTTACGGAGAGCCAAAAAAGCTCGAATAAGCAAGTCAAAATTTAAAGCAACGATGATTGTTTTTCTTTTTATATATCCATGGGATTGTGTACCTTCACTGGGTTTCTGAAGGCCGGCCAAACAATTAATCAGTACTTCTACCTTGAGGTACTCTCTAAATTACGTCAAAGAGTAAGGAAAACACCCAGAAATGTGGAAGGACAAATCATGGGTTCTCCACCAAGACAATGCGCCAGCTCATTCCGCGTTATCTGTCAAGAGGTTCCTAGCCAAGTGCAGCATCTCAGTGTTAGAACATCCACCTTATTCACCAGATCTTGCACCATGTGACTTCTACCTGTTCCATTAGGTGAAATCTGCATTAAAAGGGACAAGATTTGAGTCTGTGGAAGCTGCAAAAGAGAAAGCAGCACATGTCTTGAAGGGGCTGGCAGAAGATGACTTCCAGCACTGTTTTCAACAATGGAAACTTCTCATGGAGAAGTAGGGATAGCGAAGGAGTGTATATTGAAGGTGACAATAAGTGATTACGTATAAAATACAAATAAAATTTTTTATGTCAGTCTCGTTATTTAATAGCCACATCTTTTTTTTTTTTTTTTTTTTATTTAACGTCGCATCAACTGCAGTGGTCATTAGCGACGACGTTGGGGTGGAACTTTATGCGATGTACGATGAAATGATTTTTTTTAACGTATGAAAATATGCCATGCCCGAGTGGGATTTGAACCCAGGACCGCTTGATGAAAGGCGAGCACGTTACCAACTGCGCCAATGCGGCCGGCTTGTATATGCGCCAATGGGCCAGCCACATCTTGTATATGAGTAAATTTTAAAATAAAATGAACATAAATGTTTATAAACGTTAACCTTAAGTTTATTAAAAGGCTTTGATAACCATTTGAAACCACCCCTTGAATTGTATATGTAATTTTTGTTCTATTTCCGTTATTAATGCTTGTGTGATAAGATAACATAAAAAAAAGTTCAAAGTAACCTTTGAACGTGTAGGACTTTGATGACATTTTATTAACCTTAGCATCTTAGCATATGATAAACATTTATCCTTAACTACATAATCTTTCAATTCGGAAGTAAACATTTTATAAACTGTTCATAGAAATTTTATTTCTCATGTTTAATTGTATTTTTCTATTTGTTGATCTACCATTCAGAATATAGAGAACTTATTGTTTTATTCCTTCTTGGGAAAACAGTTTCCTTTTCATTAATCAATTATGTAACGATATTTTCCTAAAACATAACTCTAATGGACACTTCTGTTTCAATTTTCTATTACCTAACTTATTGATTTTTATTTATTTTACTAAGTATTTTTATGCACAGATTTGTCCATTTTTCATTGGATATTACAAAAACTACTGGAGATTTGGTTCTGGAACTTTTATTCAATTTTGTGGGTCGAAATACATAAGAAACCATCAAATCTACTCATAAAATTGGGTTCCTAGACCTCTAGGATGACTTTATTTAGGCGTATGTTCTGAACCCAGGGCGAAATCTTTCGCTAGCCGTAACTCGCTAAAGAAGCATTTCCAGACCCATGTTTATAAAAACTTTTTTCATTATTTTGATGAGAGGAAACCACCTTAGAAGTTTGTCGGGTTACTCGTGAGACACCCGTATATAATTTAACCAATTTTTTGTTTCCATTAAGAAATATGTATCATCACTTGTTAATGGGGAGAATGGATACAAAGTGTTAAAAAAGATTTAGAATTGGCCAAAATTACCAAAGAAGAAATTCTCAAAAGAGACAATTTTAGAACAAAAGTTAAAAAACGGGAGGTTAAACCAGAGACAAAAGCTCCAAGAACCAGAACAAAATGGAGTGAACAAAGAAAAGCTGAATTCTCACAAAGAATGAAAAGCTGGTGGGCAGATAAAAAGGACAAGAAATCCCAAAAACAAACCAGATATACTTAGCGGCGTTGTAAAAGTCAGCTGTTTCTCACAAGACGGCATTATACAATCCTGGAGGTCTATTTGGCCGGTTCTTGACTGTCCTTCATTTTGTGCAGAGGGGCCACAAGCCAGTAGCTGGCCTATACCCCAATATCCCAAGCAGGAAATAACATAACCACTGAATATACCAATAAAATTATAGACAATAATTTGAAAGAAGCAGTATGTTTTTGTTTACTTTAAAAATGACTACATTACTGTCAACTGCTATTATTATTGCTAATTTACCAATACTAAAATAACTATAAAATAGTTGTTTGTGCAAATATACTTTTTTGTAAAAATTATTTACTAGACAAACAAAACTATTTAATTTAGAAGATCAACAAAACCAATATTACATTTTAGATGTAAATAAATAAATGTACCGAGAAAAAATTTCCGCAATTTAATAATCCATTATTAAGAATACACCGGTTAAAAAATAAATATTAAACAAAATAAATGGTAGTTAACAAAAGCCATTATGCAAAATTCAAATGACAAATTCTTTGTTTCTTATTCCTCGTATCAGGCCAATTTTAGTCCACATTCTCTTATGTTGTGATCTCTCTCTCTCTCTCTAAAGGACTATTCAAAAAATAAAATACATTCTACTCCTTATTCTCTGTTGAAAAAAGTGTTGACTGGCCAGCACCAATTATAGTTTTTCTATTTTGTATCTCATTCGAAAGAAAAAAATGTATTATTGAATGAAGATGGAAACCCAGGTCTCCATGTTATTAGATATTCTCATTGTCTTTGAAAACATAAAATTTATTTTTGATTTTACTTTTACCATGTTTTTTTTATAAGAAAACAGTGTTTTTTTATTCCTATAACATAAAAATTTAATGTATTTTTATTTCTAATTTTCAGTTTGTCAGCCTTACGTTTTGGGGCTTGTATGCAGTTGATAGAGAGTTGGTTTTGCCTAAAGTACTTGATCCATATTTCCCATCATGGCTAAATCACATAATGCACACTTGTGTTGGAATTTGGGCAGTTCTAGAAATGATTGTCTCTCACCACGTTTACCCTGATAAGTGGAAAGGACTCCTTGGGCTTGCTATATTCCAGAGTGTTTACCTTATATGGTAAGAAACTTAAAAACTTTTTTTATAATTGTTTCTTTTATAATGAGAAGAGATGGTCTTGAATATGATTTTCTTGTGTTATGTTTACTAGGTGACTAACCAAGGTGTTTATTCATGATTAAAAGCAGCACTGTTATTTTAATATGTTGATAAAAAGAGAAAGAAAATTAATAGTACAGTCTGCACATCCTAGCTGTACCAGTCATATTATCATATTGCCAAGTATAATTATTTTCAATCTTGTGTGATTGTGCACAATGTTAATAGTACTAGTATTGTGCATAGATTCTGTAGCAGCCATTAATTATTTCACATGTACTCCTAAAAAGAAATACTAAAAAATTTGGCGTGTGCAAAAATATTTATTTATTGCATTATAGTAATTGTATGCGTTAATCAGTTTTTAAGATTTCTGGGCAGGAAAATACAACAAATGTAAACAGGGTTCTAGGTTTTGTTACAATACTATTTTTCAAGGGTGATGAGCTCTAAATGTATGCATTGCCCTGTACCCACTTTATAGCTAGCCAATCACTTGCCAGCAACGTTGCCAATACTTGCTCTTGTAGCTCTGTTAAATATTTTATTAGCCATTTTTTTGGTCTTTTAATATCAATAACCTATAAACATACAATCAGCTGATTATATTATAAAGTATTGCATGTTAACGCGCTCTATAATCGATGTGTTCAGTACAAGATGCAAGACGTGAGTGAACTATTGCGGCTCTTATACGCATGTGCGCGTAATGTTTGTCAGGTACAATCTGGCAACGCTGGCAAACGTGTGGAACAGCAGAGCTCATCAACCATGAAAAGCATATTAATGCTATTACTTAGTAAATACTTTTTACACACTCTGTGTAGTAACCAATTTACCAGGATACTATCACTATGTTGTTTACATTATTAGCCGAAAGGCTGGTTTGAACTTCTGGAGGCTTTACAAAGTAAAACGAGTAGTGAGGTGGTTTACTTATGCCTTCCTCACCGAGTGGAAAAGTATGCTTATCAGCATGTCAGGCCCTCCGAAAGGTATCGACTTTCCACCCTGCAAATGACACTTTCACTTTCCGCCACAGTGTCTGGCTGTAAAATGAAATTCATTATTTTCTGAGGCGATAAGTCTGACTATAGACAGTGAATCACGATAGAGAATCCATTTTGCGTATGGATGGGCTGTGAGGAACGGTGAGAAATCTGACAGTGCTGCCAACATCAACAGTGAGACACTATATGTTACTACCGTGCAAGTCCACCATTAGTTAACGACTTGTGTTGCCTTTCAATTAATATACTTCGTTGTGACTGACATTTTTTTCCTCTTAAACCCCATTTCCTTTAAACATTTTCTTAACGTACAAAGTTTCCAACTGAACTTTAGCCTTTCTTTCAAAACCAGTAATAACGTTTCACATGTAGGCATCACTTATTGATTTAACCATTTCCTTTTTTTACCACATGTCAAAAAAACTGTTGATGTATTATCTTCTTCACTGTCGTTAACTTCCTTCTTTATGTATCAAATTGTGGAAAGAGAAATATCACAATAGTTAGCTTTTGTTAAGAGGAATGGAAAGGTATTATTGTTTAGCTTCAATTTCACAGCAATTTATTACATAATATATTAGATTTGGTTCAGCACTCTGAAAAGTTTGACCACGTTTTCGAGAAACCGGCATTTCCGTTTGCGGTAACCAAAAGTTATATTCGTACAGTTAACCTGCAAAAGGTTACGCGATATACTGTATGTTCTCTAAGTATAGTTTACATTGTTGTGGTGCAGAACTGGTACCAAAGCAGTCACATATGTGCACTGATGCTTTCCCCTTTTTGCCCCTTGTTAAAACTAAAGGCAAACTTGTGACTCATGTAACTATAGTATCTTTACACCTCTACCTCTTCTGTTCTTAAATGATTCAGTCATTTAATTAGCTGATCATGTGATAAGAAACGGAACCATTTTTTGTAGCCCTGAAACTAACAGCCTGAATGCAAATAATTTAATACTCCACCTGTCTGTTATCAGCAGAATTTGTTTTGGTGTTGTCGTTGTTTAGTTAAACAGTGGAATGGCTGGTTTGAACCTCTAGAGCTTTTATTAAGTGAAAACAAGGAGTGAGGTGCCTTCCTCACTGAGTTGCAAGAGTTTGCTTATCAGCATGTCAGGCCCTTCAAAAAGCACCCACTTTCCACCCTGCAAATGACACCTTCACTCAATTCTCTACAGGGTTAAATTCGTTACTTTCAGAGGAGATAACTCTGACTAGTGTCTTTTACACCTCTACCTCTTCTGTTCTTAAATGATTCATTTATTTAATTAGCTGATCATGTGATAAAAAACAGAACCATTTTTTATCGCCCTGGAAAAACAGATTGAGTGCAAATAATTTAATACTACACCTGCCTGTTATTGGCAGAATTTTTTTGCATCGACAATTATTTCATGTCATTCTGAAAATTTAACTTTGAGGAATGAAGAAATACTGATTGACAAGTAAAATTGATTTTAAGCAGATTAAATTATTTGTTTTGTTAAATACTAGCAACCCCCGCTCGCTTTGCTTTACAGCAGCTAATGTAGGCCTCATTAAATTATTTTAAAACCTCTCTATATACAATATTTGTGGTTTTGTTGCCGTGTGGCAGCAAAAGTAATTGTTTTTCTGCACTTCCAGCTCTAGAAAGTCCGACATAAAGTTGTCCATGAGTGAAGGAAGCACTCTTGTCTCACATCGATGCCCACCATTTTAAATGTTTGTCCCTGCGATTAAACGGAATTGAATAGAATGCATAGAAGAATACCGATGGAAAAGAAAGAGACAGTTGATATATGGCTGAGATAAGAGACAGTAATATGTGGGTGCGGTATGCAGAGTAATTAGAAATATATGACTCATTCGCTACCTGTCGAATGAAAATAAATAATAAAATACAGTACAAAAATAAAAATTTTGGATATTTCCGAATTTTTAATGTTTTTGGAATCTAATGTTATTCTTCACGTTTTTCTATGAAATGTAAAAGTTGAATCGTGCTTCTAGCCCAAAAAATACACCATCCAGAGGACTTGGAAAAAATTAAAGTGCTATGCACCCGATAAACTAAAACATGCAACATCATCACAGTTTAAGTTGCTTAACTCACTTATTAAAGTTACTTAAAGTTGCAAAATAGCCTGTATTGATCAGGAAGCTCTAAGCCATGCAACAGAGAAAGATTTTTTAAAATCAGTTCAATAGTTTCTGAGATTATCTCATACAAACAAACAAACAGACGTTTCTTCTTTATTATATTAGTATACATAAATATAACATCTGCCCTTAACAGACAGGTGGAGTGTCAATTTATTTACACTCAATCTGTCCGTTGCAGGGCTAAAATAAATAGTTCTGTTTCTTATCACATGGTCAGCCAATTAAATGACTGAATCATTTAAGAACAGAAGAGGTAGAGGTGTAAAAGACACTAATCAGAGTTATCTCGTCTGAAAGTAATGGATTTCATTATACAGCCAGACCCTGTGGTGAATGAAGTGAAAGTGTCATTTGCAGAGTGGAAAATATATGCTTTTCAGAGAGCCTGGCATGCTGATAAGTGTACTTTTCCACTCAGTGAGGAAGGCTATGGTAAACCACCTCACTCCTCGATTTACTTAGTAAAACCTCTACAGGTTCAAACCAGCCTTTTGGCTGATGACCTAAACAACAACACAAAGTTGCAAAATAGCCTATATTGATCAGGAAGCTCTAAGCTATGCAACAATGAAAGATTTTTTAAAATCTTATTCTTTAAAATCTAGTTCAGTAGTTTCTGAGATTACCTCATACAAACAAACAGACGTTTCTTCTTTATTACTTTCTCTTGCCTATGTGAATATATAGGAAGGAAAGTATTGTTTTCATGTCGATTTTTCGAAATCGAGTTTTCACCGGATCTATACGTTTTCAGACCCCCTGAACCCAAAAAACTTGTTTTTAGCGATTGGTCTGTGTGTGTGTGTGTGTGTGTATGTGAACAGAATATCTCAAGAACGGAACATCGTACGAACTTGAAACTTAAGTTACATACCACTACCGGACCCGACACGAACATTTTCATCAAAATCGGTCAACCGGAAGTAGTAGTTTATTCGTATAATTTTTCACTTTTTTGCGATTTTCTCAAAAACTAGTCCTACGATTTTTTTTAAAATCAACTGGTTTACTACATTTTTTATGCTCTACAATATAGGGTAGGTGCCATGTTTGCTGAAATTCTGCTTGAGGCTGTTTTTACGTAAAAACATTTTCTTTTTAAGATTGCGGCTTTAATATGCATTTTAGCGCAAAACGTTATATAATAAAAGTTGTAGAGAATGTAAAATTCTACAACTTTTATTTCAAACATTTTTTTGTATAACGCTTAGTTTAGCGGTAATTTGCGATTTTCTGTTTTTTTTCCACGAAAACGTGAGAAAAATCGATTTTTTAAACATTTCGGTCTTAGTATGCATTTTACGACAAAAGTGTATATAATTAAATTTATAGAAAATTAAAAGATCTACAACTTTTGTTTAAAGCATTTGTCTCTACAGAGCCTAGTTTAGCGTGAAAGCGTGATTTTCCGTATTTTTAAGCCAAACTGAGTTCGATTGTCATTTTGCGTCATTCACTCATGATTAAAATAAGGTTTATGTTTTTGAGGTTAGTTTTTGTTTATTTCTAATATTTTATTAATAATGTTAGGTTTATTATTAATTATTTGCATTGGCAAGAGAAAGTTGTGTGTGTTTCACACTAGATTTTTATATTAGTATAGATAAATATAACATATGTGATAGTTTTCTAAAGTATTTATTTAATGAAATTCTGTTTCAGGATGCATATAGTTTACGCAAGGAGCGGCATGTGGGTGTACAACATATTTAACGTACTAAATCTGTACCAAAGAATTGCATTTCTAGTCGTATCAGTCGCTACTGGATGTTTGTTGTACCTACTAGGCGATAAACTTAATACAGTTATTTGGGGTAAGAAATATTCATATCATAATGACAATGCTTGTTTACTGACCAACATTAGATCCATTAGAAACAATTATTCATAAGTTCCATCAACTAAAACAAATATCATTTAATTCATGTTCTAAATCATTATTTTTTTTGGGATATTTAATACTTTCATTCATCTTAAATTTAGAAAATATGTTCTTGTTTCTATAATAACAAAACTATACATTTTTCTATTATTCTAAAATGGTAAAAGATATCTATAAAAACTATTATCTTGTAAGAGGGTAGTTTAAAAAGTAACGTCAGTTTCCGATCTGCTACCACTAGTACTGGTGGGGTGTTATTTATCAAGGGGTGAGAGGAAAACCTTTTTTTTTGGATCATAAGATCAATCGTAGGGCTTGATATTACTATTCAGTCCAGAGACATAGCTCATTGTAATGACTAATTCCTCTGTCAATTTACTTTAAAAAAGAAGTTTGTTCAATTATTCTTTTTTTTATCAAAAAATGAAACCACGTGATATTCACAAAATGTTAATTGTTACTAAGTTACTCTCTAAAAATTTTGTTGTCACACTCAAAGCATAAGTGCTTAGGAATATTTTCACAAGGCATCATTTTCCAACATGGCCGTGCATGCCCATGTTTCACAAATACCGCAGTCTTAATTTTGAAATTGTGTCATTGGGAGATTATTTACACAGCCAGTATTATCGAAATACCAATGTTATCCTGTCTGACTTTCATATTTTTGGGGGGAAATTGAAGAAACATCTTGCAGGAGTATATTTTGTCTATGACGAAAATGTGCAAAAAACTGTAACAATATTTTTACATAATTTGCATGGGAAATTCTACAGAAAGGTATTTCTGCTGGTACAAATGCTTATACATTCCAGAAATTACATAATGTAAAAGTTTTATGGATTTTATTAATTCTACTATATATTTTTACATTTTTTACCAAATAAATATGTTAAATAAAGGACGTTACTTTTTGATCACCCATATAGTTTTTCTTTTACATTTTTACTGACCGAAGGAAGCATTGGTGACTAATATTAATATTGATTATAACATCCTAAATGAAAATTTTATTTTCATTTTTCATCGCAAGGATTCACTAACATTATTTTAAAGAATTTTATTTTTAGATTCAGTCTTTTGTTCTATATATTTTAAATAGAATCAAAGTGTAGGTTCAAGTAAAATGCTAGTATATTTTTGTAATCTCAAGTACTTAATAGTCGTTTTTTAATTTATTTGCTTGTGTTATGTTAATTAAGGTCTTGTATTTTTGTATTTAGTTTAGTACGATTTTAGTTTTAAAAATTATTACAAATTTTGTTGTAATTCAGAATTGTATGCCCAATGTATTGATTTATATTGTACTGAAATATGTATAAGGTATTATTGAAGTGTATTCAATATTGATAGCCTCCTTCCCTAATCTATTAATATTGATAAAGAAAAATTTATCTTAATATTTTTCTCTCTGATTGTGCCAATTTATTTCAAACTATGACACAAGATGGGACATGAAACCACTTCTTTACTTTGCTCTTCTCCGTTATCTCCTGTTTACTCAGTACTTTATCATTTGTTAGTTTGTTTGCTTTCTATGTTCCTCATTTCAAGTTTATTTAAGATTTGGTTTATTACTTTTTTCTGAAGAAACCCATATATCATTTATTGAAAAACATTGGTGATTTCCATTACTCAAAATGATTTAAAAATAAAGGTCTTACAATGCAAGGGAATCATTAAGTTCAAATAAATAAAAATAAAAAATGATGTTATATTCCAGATGACAATCAGATAATTGATTTTTAGCGTATTTACGTACTAAAATTTTTAGAAAAATGTTTCTTTATAAATGTAAAGTGTTACTTTTTTATCCTTAATGCGTGTAAGTTGCAATCCGTTCAATTCAGAAGAATAAGCAACCCCATGACCCTATGAGATGAGGATGATGTGTTTAACGTGTAAATGAGGTATACAGACCCAGGCCGAACATTCTTAAGAGAGTATGGTTAATTGAACCCCAATCATCAAAGTACATCGGTAACCACTGTCTAGTATTCAAATCCATATAAAAGTAAGTAACTTTACCAGGATTTGAACTAGGAACCTTTGTCTTTGAAAATCAGCTGTTACACAGCTGACTTGTGGTGACGACTCTACCTCTAGACTAAGCTGGTGGGTCAAGTATTACTTATTGATTCATTTTTACTTGATCGTTTGTCACAAATTCACTGCTTCTTTGTTATTAATAAATTCTTAGCCTAACAATTTTAAAAATTTGTTTGATTTGTTTCTAATTGTAACATAACTCTTTATTTTGTCTTTTATGATTACTTTTATTGTTATCGTTAGATCACCTGTATGGAAACATTAGTATTTTGTGGGAACACATTTTAACATAAGTTATTCTTACATTGATATTTTTTTATTCTGACCGCTAATGATCACGTTTTAAATGTTTTGATTTTTATTCAGTTTCCAAAACTCCTTCAGTTTTTCAGTCTGATATTACTATTTTTCTTACGTCCATTTTTCCAATTCATAATGTCTCTTCTTTTTCTCCAGAAATCTTGCTTTATCAGTTTCCCCTAAAAATTTCAATATCTTTGATGAGTTCCTTTGAAATATTAAATATTTTAAAGTTATTTTTAATTTTCTTAAACTATTTTGTTTATTATTATTATTATTTAATAAAAATAAAGTATTCTCTTTATTAATCTGTTTTTATTAATTCCGTAAATATGTCCATAAAATGTTAATATTATTTTCCTAATTATATTCTGTTTTTATTCACAATCTGTATAGATTTTTCCTGATTTTCTTAATTTGTTATATTGATATTTTATTCAGATAGATATATTAATTCTGAAATTTTTTTTATTGAATTGAATGTATTTTGTCTTGTATTATGTATAATAATTTATGTGCTAATATTTTAAATGTTGTTAATTAAATTATTTACTAGTTAGAATAAATATGCACGCAGTATGTTTAATATAATTATTTAATTGCATTCAACCGAGTTAATGACTTAAATCTTTGAGTTGGTTTTTTTTAGATTTAAGTGATTGATATTTTTTATCATTGGCTGTGGTTACTTTTTTACATAAAATCAGAGAACTTAATATTTTTATGTTTAGTTACTGTTTTGTTTATTTTAGTTTTTTATATTGTTTTCAATTTAATTATTATTATTATTAAAATTTTATGGCCTACAAAGGACCACTTTAGTCATTTTACATTTAAAGTCTTTCCTTCTTTCTTCCTTTTCTTTTCCGCCCAATATTTTTTCATCCTTTCCGAGCGCAATTTTCTTTCCTCCTCTGGAACCACTCTTCCCAATCGTTGCTTGTTCCTTCCCGGCTGTAGTATAACGCGTTCGTCCTTCAATATCTCAATGCATTTGTCTTGTGTTTTAAATCTTCTATTGTAATTTGTAACCTTCTAATATCTTCTTTTAATTCTGTGATCATTTAATATCACTTTTACTATACCACAGTTTTTCTATTATTTTCCTGCTAGTTCTATTTTCAGGTGTCCTTAAAAGATGTCCCAGGAATGATATTCGTTTCTTTTTTAATTATACTTGTAATAGGTTCTATGTTTTTGTAGACATATAATATATGTGATATAATTATTTGTGAAATTATAATATATTTGAAAACAATGAAACTAATTTCCTATTTTCTTTGTACATTGACAAAGAGATAAAGAGTACTCAATATAAGAGTACAAAATAATAAACTATTACATATGTACTGTTATTATTTATATATATTTAGTATTGTAACACCTAAGCTTAGGTCCGTTCGGGATCTGGTTATGATAATATACGAGGTGTGTCAGAAAAGTAATGAGACTGATTTTTTATTTACCAAAGTTTTTATTTTTCTCAAATAACAATATGATCCCCTTAAAAAAAGTGTAGTTCCCTTCAACAGCTATACCTCTGTGGAGTTGTTCTCAGTTGTGGTAGCAGTGCTGGAAGGCTTCAACCAGTATGGCCTTCAGCATTCTGTCACATTCTTTTGGTTGTTCTCCATAGTCTGAAATTTCCATTCTTTTAAGAAATTTTTCAGTTTTGGGAAAAGAAAAAAGTGTCAAGGACTGATATCAGGTGAATAGGGAGGCTAGGGAACCACAGTGGTACCTTTTGAGATCAAAAATTTTGCTCAGTTGTGAGGTTTTCCAGCACCATTTTGGCACAAACCTTTCAGATGTGCAAATCTTCCGTCAAAATTTGATCCATGGTGAAACTGTTCAAGTTTAATTGGTTCACTCATCATCTTTATTGTTAAACAACGATCTGATCTTACAAGAGCCCTTACACTTTTGATGTTCTCTTCAGTTTTTGATGTTGAAGGCCTCCCTGAGCGACGTTCTTCTTCAACTTGTTTTCGGCCTTCCATTGATTTGTGCCAGCGAAAAACTTAAACTCTTGATAAGCAATGTTCCCCATAGGCGTGTTTCAACTTTTCGAAGGTCATACTCGCAGATTCCCTAAGTTAACCCAAAACTTTATAGCACAATGTTGCTCCAAATTCCTGTGTTCTATTTTGCATGCACAACAAAAACACAACTGCACTGATAGCGCTTTAAAAAATCACGTGTTGTTTGTACGGAGTTGAAACTCGAACTGAGTAACTGGAAGGGATTAACAAACATGCCTAGTGAAGGAGAACAACACAGCATTGCCCAATCGCTTCAGGGGTGCCAGTCTCATTACTTTGCTGACACTCTCTGTAGGGAATATGTAGGGAAATTATAATGTATGCATTACTTTTTGAGAAAAACAAATTTTGTAATTTTTTCTTGTGGATTTTAGACATGTGGGGAATTTTTAAAAGATCTTGTTTCAGTGCAATCACTATATGTCCATGTCATGAACTAAAAAAAGGCAAATCTATAAAACAAAACAAAAAATGAAGTCCTATCTTTTACAGATGATGAGAACTTTAGCAAAGTTAATATTGATTTAAACTGAAAGTGGGTCTCCCCTCAAGTGGGCTAGTTCGTTGTTACGTTTTTCAAATTTGAGTAAAGTTTTTATCAACTGATTGCTGGTAAATTTGGTTAGCAATAAATACGTTAAATAGTATTATATACTATTAAATTTTGTGCTTATAAGTGTAATTTGGATTTTTTATGCACAGAAAAACTCAAAGATTTTTAATTTGTAAAAATATATTGTTTAAGTTTTTGTTATTGTCCGGTTAAACAAAGAGCATATTTTGTAATATGCTGAAGTTGTGTATAAAAGCATTTTTACATATTGCACAAACTTATGCTGTTCTAATCACTATTTTCTTTTAGTTTTAGTTAATGATATGCATTTCTAAAAATGTACATAAATATGTGGATATAAGATTTAGTATTTCATAATAAATATTAGTGTATTATTGTGATTAAGCAATTGTTACATATATTTTGATAATTTTGTAAAATTGTTAGATAGTGGTAAAGTAATATTTTATTATGTAGTAAGATTTGTTATAGTTTTTGAGTGAAAATTGTCCATGTATGAAGTTATTTACAAGGCGATTTGTGTTTACATCACATGAATTAAAATTTTTGTATTGCCTTCAGCATCCTTATTCACTTCAAGGATCTTGTCTTGGTTTTTTTTTTGTTTAACGTCCAACTCTTCTGCGATTACTGCTAATGCAGACAGTGAAGGATGAAATGAATTTTTGTAACGTATGAAAATATGCCATGCCTGAATGGGATTCGAACCCAAGACTGTATGATGAGAGGCGAGCACATTACCAACTACGCCAATGCAGTCGGCTATCTGGTCTTGGTTGGAATAATAAAAGTGAAATTGGCCACCTCAGTGGCATAGTGGTAGCATGCTAGATTGTAACACGGTGGTCACGGGTTAGATTCCCGCTAGGTTCTAAAAATTATTACAAGTCAAAACCCACCGGTAAAGTAATATAACCCACCGTAGTCGCTGATAACCAAGCTGTTGATGCGACTTTAAATAAAGTAAAAAAAAATTAAAATAAAATATTTCGGAACATTTTCAATTAGAAGTATTATATTTAATAAATTTTACAATGCAGTACTATGTAAAAGATCTTACCTAACATCAAAAAGCGAAATAATTTTTGCGGCAAATTTCTGTACATTTTTTTATACAAATGAATTACAAAATAATTAAAATGGAAATAATTAAGCACAATGGTTATTAACTTTTCTAAATGTTTAAAAATTACTTATACAAAAGTATCCCTTAAATTGTGAAAAATAATATAACTTAAAGATATATTTGGTATGTCCCTGAATACCATGTTTCTTTAAATTTAATTTGCAATGTTCAAAACCTAGTGTACTAATTAACAATGTTCTATCTTTTATTACATAGCCAATGTCCCATCTGTAATTAATTTCCTGTGAAATCTTGTTTAACCCTTATAGTGCGAGGAGAATATTGTGAGTTACTACTGAAAAATACTAACTATTTTTCGCTAGGCATTGCTGAAAAATGCCAGCCTATTTTTTGCAATTTGTAGTATGTTATATGTATCCATAACTTGGCAATTTTTTTCGTATATCTAAATGATTTTTTGTTTGTTTTCTTCATAATAAATTAATCTCGTATGACATTTACCTCTTATAACATATTTTTTACAATTTAAAAAATAAAAACTTCTACATAATTACTCATTTTTTTTGTGTACATTTACTTTTTAATTTAAAAGAAAATCACTCAGACAATGTAATTATGTACAATGTCACCAAAAATCATTAAGACTATTGTAAAATATAAAAATATTGCGATAAAAGTTTTGAAAATTTATTTTTAGTTTCTTTAATCAATATGAAGTTATTCAAACAATATTAATCAATTACACTCGTAACAAAATCTACATTTCTAACTGAATATTATGTGTTATTTATAAAATTGAGTGAAAAATAGAAATTCTATCATTTTTACTTTCTCTTGCCTATATGAATGTATAGGAAGGAAAGTATTGTTTTCATGTCGATTTTTCGAAATCGAGTTTTCACCAGATCTATACGTTTTCAGACCCCTTAAACCCAAAAAAACATGTTTTTAGCGATTGGTCTGTGTGTGTGTGTGTGTGTGTGTGTGTGTGTGTGTGTGTGTATACAAAATATCTCAAAAACAGAACATCGTATGAACTTGAAACTTGAAACTTAAGTTACATACCACTACCGGACCCGACACGTACATTTCATCAAAATCGGTCAACCGGAAGTAGTAGTTTATTAGTGTAATTTTTCACTTTTTTGCAAAATTCTCAAAAACTGGTCCTACGATTTTTTTTAAAAATCGCCTGGTTTACTCAATTTTTTATTCTCTATAAGATAGGGTAGGCGTCATGTTTGCTGAAATTCTTGGTGAGGCTGTTTTCATGTAAAAAAAATACTATTTTTAAGATTACGGCTTTAATATGCATTTTAGCGCAAAAATTTATATAATAAAAGTTGTAGAGAATTTAAAATTCTACCACTTTAATTTCAAACATTTTTTTGTATAATGCTTAGTTTAGCAGTAATTAGCGATTTTCTGATTTTTTCTCACGAAAACGTGTGAAAAATCGATTTTTTTTTAAAGATTTCGGCCTTAGAATGCACTTTACGACAAAAGTGTATATAATAAAATTTATAGGAAATTAAAAGATCTACATCTTTTAAGAGAAGCATTTTTCTCTACAGAGCCTAGTTTAGCGTGAAAGAGTGATTTTCTGTATTTTTAAGCCAATTTGATGTTGAATTTCATTTTGCGTTTTTCACTCATGATTAAAATAAAGTTATGTTTTTTGAAGTTAGTTTTTTGTTTATTTCTAATGTTTTATTACTAAAGTTAGGTTATGTTGTTAATTATTTGCATTGGCAAGAGAAAGTTGTGTGAATGTTTCACACCAGATTTTTTTTTTTTTTTTTAATAACTGTTCCTGGCATACATGCTTCGATGTTATCTTATGCCACAATTACAACAGGATGTGTCCATAAAATTCATTTGCAAGATGGTGGGTGAACATATTTTCATTGTGAAGTTGTCATGTATCTTAGTAGCAAAGTACTGATTTGAATTGGATGTGATGATACAATTTCATGGCCATCGTGTTTTCCTTCTTTAACTTCAATGGACTTCTACATATCAGGTTACACTGAAGACATAATTTTTGTTGCTCCTCTTTCAAAAATGTTAATGAGCTGTGGCACTTAATAACTCAAACAGTTGTCTCTGTAGATCCAGATATTCTTCATAGGATTTTGCAGGAAATGTATTACAGATGACACAAAAGATAAACATTGAACATTTATAGATAAAACTAAAACTTAAAGTGACCGCCTCTGTGGTGCAGCGACAAGCGCGCTAGCCTACAAAGTGAAAGGTCCCTGGTTTGATTCCTGACTAGGGTCTGGAAATTTGAACATATTAAAACCCACCGTTGCAATACCAAAACCCACATTAGTCGCTAATGACCAAGCTGTCGATGTGACTTCAAAAATTTAAAAACCTTGAAGATATACTAGATTTAGTGGTATATCATATATATTTGTGTTTTATACTTTTTTCATAATCAAAGTTTACATTTGTATAATTAATTAGGAAACAACTGGTATAAACTGTTTAGAAAATAATAAAAATTTACTTTCTAACACTTTGTAGTAGCTGAATACTTTGTAGAATATTACTGAGCAGTCAAAGTCTGAATTGAATTTTAGAAGCTGTGAAATATTGTGACAATTTCAAACATGTTTTGGGTATCTATCAGTGCATTTGTTGTTAATTTCTTTCATTGGATTCGTTAAGTATTGTTATAATAAATTTTTAGATAGGCAGAAGAACTTCATTTTAGATATTGAAAAAATTGTAGAGATTATAAAAAGAAAGGTTTGTGAATTCTGTTTCAGTAATACAATTTGTAACATTGAAAATATGTTTGAATTAATTACTGGTAAAGTTGAAATAACTAATACAGTAGAAATTATTGATTAAACAATTTAAAAAAAAACAGTGTTGATAAGCAGATGGAAAAATGTGTACTTTATTTCATAGTAAGATATAATACAGTAACAGAAAACACTTACCAATGTTTATAGTGCTTTCATATATCTTGTACACATCTTTAGTTAATTAAAATTTCTTGAAATATTTTTCACATCAAAATTTAAAACTTCCTACTCCTACCATGGCAGATAAGGAGATTCCTTATGTGCCATGGTAAGAGTAGGAAGTTTTAAATTTTGATGTGAAAAATATTTTAAGAAATTTTAATTTACTGAAGATGTGTACAAGATACACGAAATCTCTATAAATATCGGTTAGTGTTTTCTGTTACTGTATTCTGGTGGTTAGAAATATATATTTTTGTTTTTAATAATGCAGCTGTTGATAATCCTACATAGGATGTTTGATAAAAGTTATATATAATTATTTACATCTTATTTTATGTTTTTTTTAAATAAAATTATAGAAAGCTACCGGAGGAAATGGTCAAAAAATGCATTATAACAGTTACCAATTGAGAAGTACTTACGTGGCTTTACCACATAGTCACCTCCTTATAAAACTTAAAGTTTCACAATTATAACATTTATTTTTTTCAGTGATGTAATCTCCTCTGTATGACATGACAATTACAGGAACCTGTAATTTACAGTTACATCTCGTGACAAAATAAATGTAGGTATAGTCACTTGAGTCTTGAGTTCGCCCGTGTTTGCAACGAGGGGTAAAGGGGGAACAGCATCAGTGCGCATGCGTGACTGCTTTAATTTCAGTACGACAAACATAACAAATTATACTATACACAGAGCATAGCCTATACTGTATATCGTGGAACCTTTCGTAGGTTAACGGTACGAATATTACTGTTACTGTAAACAGAAATGTTAGTTTCTTGAAAATGTGGGCAGACTATTCACAGTGCTGAACGAAGTCTAATACGCAGAGTAATAAATTGCTGTGAAGTTGAAACTAAACAAAAATGCCTTTTACTGCTTCTTAACAAAAGCCATGAGCGAGTGGCTAACTACTGTAGTGTTTCTCTTCCCACAATTCGAAAAATAAAGAAGGAAATTAAAGACATGAAGAAGCTATTCTTCAACAGTTTTGTTGAAACCTGGTGAAAAAAGGAAATGGTTAGGTAGATACTAGTGAGACTGATAGTGAAGACGCAGGTGACAGCAATAGTAAACAAGGCAATTCATTCGTAGAAAATTTGTTCCAATGGAAAAAGGTAGCTGATAAATTAACAGTAAATTAATCATTTTTAGTCATGTAATTAAGCTACAGGCAGTATTACGGGTCAGATTTGTTTCTTATAAGGTTTATGAAAAACATTTTCTCGGATAAAACCACAGCTTACATAATGTAGGTAGAAACTGCACGGTAGTGAAATGTACAAATAGTGTCTCAGTGTTTAGGTTGGCAGCACTGTCATATTTACACTTCCTTTCCTCCCAGCCCATCCATGCACAAAAGGCAATCTCGTGACTTCAGTATCTATAATTGCGTATTTTAAGTGTTAGATGAGCTGATGTGGTAAAGCCACAAAAATATTTCTCAATAGTAACTATTCTTACTCATTCTTTGATCGTTTCTGGTGGTTTTTAATAAATTTTATTTATAAAAAATTCATTAAACAGTGGATATATGCTGCGATATTAAACAAATTAATATATATATATAATGTATTCATAAAGATATCAGAATCAATCATTTTTTATTGTTATAACAATAATAATAATTATTATTATTTAACAAACAATTATTGTTTGTAAAAATGTTATGCTTTCACTGTATAACAGATGAATTTGTATGTTTCCTTGTAAATAAGTCCAAAAGAGTTGTAGAATAGATTATGATAGTATTATTAGTAAATTAGGTAAAATTTTAATGTATTGTAATTTATGTTTTATGTATGTAATTTATTATAATATTATAAATTTGTATTATATTTCATTTCAGAGTATAAACGTTATCTGTAGATTACTATTGAAATTATGTTTTGAAACATCTATAAAATATATAATAACATGTAAGCCAAATTATTTTATCAAGGGTATAATGCTACTTGTTTGGTCAATCTTCTCTATAATTTTTCAAATCTTCTCAACTGCATAATTTTATTAATCAATTCTTTTTTTGGTATAATGATTTAAATTTACTAATTGCTATTTTGGTGTTTTCTTATTGATGAATTCGCATATTAATGCTTTGTCATTTTATTAAATTTTCATTAAATTGTGTACTGTATTCTCCTGAATGAACTCTTTTTTTTAATTTAATTTTATTTATTTTTATTTAAACCAACTTGTTTTGGTGGATCTACCATTATCAGAGTATGTATTATTTAAATTGATAGCGATCACTTTCAAGTAATCATTAATTTTTTTGAAAGGTGTTGGCGATATTTCTTGTAGATAGATCACATCTTAATTTAAAATTTAATGTGTTAATTTAAGATTTTCTTATTTTTAATCATTATGGAATGTATCATATTTCATAATATTATTTTTATCTACTAGGTTCTATTATTCTGTTATGTTGTTTAGGTCATCAGCCGAAAGGCTGGTTTGAACCTGTAGAGGTTTTACCAAGTAAAACGAGGAGTGAGGTGGTTTACCATTGCCTTCCTCACTGAGTGGAAAAGTACGCTTATCAGCATGCCGGGCGTTTTGAAAAGCACATATTTTCCACTCTGTAAATGACACGTTAACTTCATTCACCACAGGGTCTGGCTGTATAATGAAATTCATTACTTTCAGAGGTGATAACTCTGTTTAGTGTCTTTTACACCTTTATCTCTTCTGTTTTTACATGATTCAGTCATTTAATTGGCTGACCAAGTGATAAGAAATAGAACTATTTATTTTAGCCCTGCAAAGAACAGATTGAGTTTAAAGAATTTGACACTCCACCTGTCTGTTATATTTGTCTATTTTACCAAATTCTTGTATACCAAAAATTTCAATCCAATAGAACCGTGAAATAATAAAATTAGAAAAATCCCTTTCGTGAGACGACATGTCTCATGGCTGGTAGCAATTTTTCCTAAAGACTTACCTTTGACCTATGGCAAAATCCATTAGTGATTTCTGTATCTACTCTTTAAAGGGAATTGAATGACAGCAATTTTGTTTCCAAATTCCGACTTTAATTATTTGACTTCTGATTTTGGGCTAGTTCTGGTCAAAACCGGAACTTCAAACCCAATGATTTCTGTATCTTCTCTTTAAAGGGAATCGAATGACACTATTTTTGTTTCCAAATTCTGAATTTGATTTCTTGACTTCCAATTTTGGGCCATTTCTGGTCAAAACCGGAACTTCAAACCCAATGATTTCTGTGTCTACCCTTTAACAAAAATAGTGATTTTAGTTTCCAAATTCCGACTTTGATTTAGTGACTTTCGGTTTTGAGCCTCTTCCAGCCGAAACCAGAACTTTAAACCCAATCCAGGTTCACTAACTTTTTAGGTAGATTTTGAATCCAAAAACTGTTTGTTACTCTCTCTCTTGTAGTATCTGACATCTGGTTGTGATGGGCAAATGGACTAAGAAAAATAATAGATGGCAAATCAAATTACCACCAATAACTAAACAGCTTCATATAAGTGACTGAAGAAACTAAATATATAGTCACTTGAGTCACAAGTTTGCCCTTGTTTGCAACGAGGGGTAAAGGGTGAACAGCATCAATGCACATGCGCGACTGCTTTTATTTCAGTACAACAAACATAACAACTTATACTATACCCAGAGCATATACTGTATATCGTGGAACCTTTTGTAAGTTAACTGTACGAATATAACTGTTTGTTACCGTAAACACAAATATCGGTTTCTCAAAAACGTGATTGAACTATCACAGTGCTGAACGCAATGTAATAAAATGTTGTGAAGTTGAAGCTAAACAAAAATGCCTATCTGTGCCTCTTAACAAAAGCCGTGAGCGAGCGGCTAACTACTGCGATGTTTCTCTTTGCACAATTCGAAAAATAAAGAAGAAAATTAAGGACGTGAAGAAGCTATTCTTTAACAGTCTTGTGACACCTGGTAAAAAAAAAAAAAAAACGGTTAGGCAGATACTAAAGAGACTGATAATTAAAACGCCGATGACAGCAATAGTAAAGAAGGCAATTCATTCGTAATTACAGTAAATCAAACATTTCTAGTAATGTAATTAAGCTATAGGCAATATTACAGGTCATATTTATTTCTTATAAGGTTTATGAAGAAAACATTTTCTCGGAATAAACCACAGCTTACAAAATGTATCTAGAAACTGCAGGGTAGTGAAATGTACGAGTAGTGTCTCACTGTTGAGGTTGGCAGCACTGCAAATATTTCATTTCCCTTCCTCACAGCCCATACTTACATACTTACGCAAAAGGCAATCTCGTGACTTCAGTATCTATAATGGCAAAATTTTAATTAATAAAATTAGTTTCAATTTAAATAGTGTAATACTCTGATGATGATGGTGGATCCATCGAAATGTGTTTGTGAAAACAAATTTAATAAATAAGATTAAATTAAATTTGCATTAAGGATGGTAAAAGGACAATACAAATAATATTGTCATTTAATTCTAGTGCAAGCAACAAAATGCATTTTAAATATTCATCTAATTTTATGAACTGTCATATTTTTTAACATGGTTTCGTATAATTTTATATTTCTTAAAAATACTATATTAATTTATGTATTTTTATTTTAACAATCTTTATTCTTATTTGTCTATTTATAAATGTATCATTTAACACAAAACAAAATTTTAATTTAATATTTTATGTAGATTATCAGTTTTATAATTTTGAATTTTTTTATTTTTAATCAAATTTTTGTATTAGAAATGAAAACATATCGTATTATATTGTATTTATATGTTTTAGCGAGACCTGAAAATATCGGGCCACTTCGTTTCCTGATGACAACTCAATGGCACTCAATGTAACGTGTTGATTCTACAACTCTGTTATTGTTATTGTACTGTTCAATTTAGTACAGTACAGTATAAATATAAGAGTATGTACGGTAGTTTTTTGTTACATGAATTGTACGTTTATCGTTTCTTTTTTTTCATAACAATGCATTGTCTTGCTCTTTTAAGTAGATTTTTTTTTTAATCATCGGCTCATTCATTATTAAACACCTGGAGTTGTATGCATTTTTATTTCACTATTCAAAGTGGTTAATAGTGATATTTGTTCATGTGTACAAAAGTTTTATTGAATTTTTATTTATTTATTATTTACAAGGGTGGTTTGATTAGTCAAACACATTAGGATTTCATTGAAAGAATTGTTTTTTTTTTATTAATATTTTATTTATTTTTCAATGAATCTTTTTTTTGTCTTTATACATTTCACTGAATTTTTTTCACCAATTATAATTTCCTAGTTCGATGTGAATATTTCCACCACCCTTCGTATTTTTGGAAAGAAAAATAATTGACATGGAATTAAATCTTGGGGAATAGTTGTATGAAGGAGCAGTTTGTACTTCAATTCGACTTTTTTGACCATGGCAATTGCAGACATGTAAGCTCATACATTGTTGCGATGACCAGCCCTTGGTGTAGTGGTCAGCACAACTGGCTTCAACGCCAAGGATCTCGCATTCAAATCCTGGTCACTTATGGCATTTTTTCAACATTCATTTTCATGTCACACTTCATTGTCTGCATTAGCAGTTATATGCAAAACAGTCGGACAAAAAGACAAATAAAAAGTTGTGACGACGGAAGAGACTTCTTTTTTCATCAACTCAACATGGAATCGACGCAATAAAGAAGGTTAATGTTATCTTTTAATTGTTTGATTTCTTTCCATATAATCAATGAAAATTATACCAAGCAAATCCCAGAAATCTGTAATTATTACCTTTCCAGCCAATAGAACCATTTTTGCCTTTTCCAAACTACTTTCACCACGAAAAATTCATTACTTTCATTACTCTTTGGTTTCTGGAGTGTAATGATGGATATATATTTTACCAATACTAACGCATCACTTGGATTACACTTTAATTTGTCCAAAGATTGCTTTGAATGGTCATGCGATCTTACTTTTGTTCAATTGACACCAAACGGGGCACCGACCTTCCTGACAACTTCCTTGTGCCCAAATGTTCATGCATAATAATAAAAACATATTCATTTGAGACGGTTACCTTCATAATTATCTCAGATGTCTTTCTCAATTGTGGTTAAACATAATATTAAAGATTATATTGATTATTTCTTCAGTTGTGATCTCATTTGGATGATCTGGGCACTCAGATTGTCGCTTCTATAACCACAAAAAATTTAGCAGAATCCCCATGATACTTTTTTAGCTTTTCGTCAGTTTTGTAATGGTTTTTCCAATTCAAAACGTAATATTTTATTAATACTTCAAATTCACTTTTCCATATTCGCAAAGAAACACAAATTTATTGTCTTAAGATGGTTTTTTTTTTAACGTCCGACTGTATGAAAATATGCCGTACCTGAATGGGATTCGAACCCAAGACTGCATGATAAGAGACGAGCACGTTTCCAACTACGGCAATGCGGCCAACTTTAAGATTGTTGTAACCAATTTCTAATCGATTGATTATCATAAAAATAAAAAATTTGTGGCCACCTTCCTGACAGCCTACAACCCGGAGGTCCTGGGTTTGATTCCTGGCTAGGGTTTGGAATTTTTCTCAAGTTAAAACCCACCGTTTCATAACCAACTGTAGTCACTAATAACCGAGGTGTTGATGCAACTGTAAATTAACTAAAAAACAATTTGTATGTATAATTTTCAAAAAAATAAAAATGAAACATCAATTCAAATACTCTTAAAAAGGACTTTTATCAAACATTCCTTGTAAAACAATTTTAAAAGTATTTCATTGAGATTATAATATATAAGTTCGTGAATTTTGTAATACTATTTTGTTATTTATTTATTTATTTATTTATGAAATAACTTATTAAGTATTTGTAAATCATCTTTAGACTTTTTTCCAGTTCATGAAACTGTGAATTACTACAGTGATTAAACGGAAGAATAATTGACCGATTTTAATTAATTTGTTCAAGAGAATAAATGTTTACTCACACATTTTCATTTGGATTGGTTTTTCTTCTTTATACATTCACTTTTTTGCACAAAAACAAATAATATTTATTACCACTTGATATTGTTTATTCGTGAGGGATTATGGTCTGCATGATGGACGTAACAATTGGTGATTTGATTATATAATTAATTGTGGTTCAGTTATTTGTAGCTTATAATAATTTCATTTGTGTAAATTTATTAATAAAATAACATGTGCATTATTTTATGATAATTACATTATCACTTTTTTGTTATGTTGCAAGCATACTCATTTATTAATGCTGTTTACTTAACACTTTATTAAATAAAATTTTATTATTCTATCTTGTTTTCCAATATTTATTTTTATCAGTTGTCATTCTTCTAGGTATATATTATATAGATAACTTTTTTTATTCACAGAGATATAAGTTACATTGTGTCTGTCAATTCAATCTCAAGGGTTTGAAAATTTATAAAAAACTGAATTGTAAATTTTTTTTATACAACTTCATTTTAGTTCTTGTAAAATATGTTTAAGTGCTATTAAAATTAGCGCAAAAGTACATAGTAAATTTTTTTATGATATAAAAATTATGTAGCATTAAATATTATAGTTGATGTTTGAATTGCTAAAAATTTTCTCATTATATTTAATAAAATAATCCTTTAGTTACCCTTAACATAGGTTTTTTATAGTCCAAATCTTAATTTAATATTATAGTGAACTTTAGGAGGTAGAAAATAATTTAGTTGTATTGTTGTGACTATACGAGTTGTGGGTATTAAACAATGAGACTGACGTTGTAAAAAATTTTATTTAAATTTTATACATAATCACTTATTGTCACCTTCAATATACACTCCTTCTCTATCCCTACAATGCTCCATGCGAATTTTCCATTGTTGGAAACAGTGCTGGAAGTCATCTTCTGTCAGCTCCTTCAGGACACGTGCTGCTTTCTCTTTTACAGCTTCCACAGACTCAAATCTTGTCCCTTTTAATGCAGATTTCACCTTAAGGAACAGGTAGAAATCACATGGTGCTAGATCTGGTAAATAAGGAGAATGTTCTAACACTGAGATGCTGTACTTGGCTAGGACTTGACAGATAACACGGAATAAGCTAGCGCATTGTCTTGGTGGGAAACCCATGATTTGTCCTTCCACATTTTGGGGCATTTTTTCCTTACTCTTTGACGTAGTTTAGAAAGCACCTCAAGGTAGTAATATTGATTAATTGTTTGACCTTCAGGAACCCAGTGAAGGTACACAATCCCATGGATATAAAAAAAAAAACAGTCATCGTTGCTTTAAATTTTGACTTGCTCATTCGAGCTTTTTTGGCTCTCTGTGAGTTCGGCTCTTCCAGTGCATGGATTGGCGCTTCTTTGTGGCTTATAAGTAAAAAACCACATTTCATCATTGTTATTATCGTTTCCATTAAATTTGGGTCGTTTTCGATCGCGTACAAAGTGTCAGTACAAACATTTTTACGGGCTTCGTTTCAAATATTTTTGAGCAGCTCTTGTCCTGAAGGAGCTGGCAGAAGATGACTTCCAGCACTCTTTTCAACAATGGAAAATTTGCATGGAGCATTGTAGGGATAGAGAAGGAGTGTATATTGAAGGTGACAATAAGTGATTATGTACTATAAAATAAAAATAAAATTTTTTACATCAGTCTCATTATTTAATAGCCACACCTCGTACATCCTTAATGTGTTTATGATTCCAACCAGATGAACTTTACAATGATTAGCTTTTTTAGCTTGTATTGTTATTGGGATCTGTACGTTATTGACAACCACCCAATTTGCTTGTTGGTTTGTGCTGTATTTTTGACATGGATTACGCATGAATTTGAACAAGGATTCCCAGTGGAGTTTGTTCACAATTGACTGTTAGCTGGTCACCGCACAAAGTCGTTTGCCCAACCGGTTTGATTTAACAATTAATAGCGACTCTCTACCAGCTGATTGACTGATCTGCCCCGAAGGCCTCAATGATTAGTATCTTTAAGTATAAAATTTTATTTTTAGAATAGATCGTCATGAGATGACCTACAATCATCTGGATAAAATTGCTCATTATGAATCTCACTACTGACTGTCTATAAATTGATGGCCTTCAGCAGAGAGGAGAAATACGCGAATTGTAAAACCATTTCAGAAAACGTTTTTAATTTTTTTAAGTAACTGAAACTTGTCGAAAATGACAATTTATAAAACAAAGTATTTTGCATGTTTTTTGTTCTATAAAATTATAAAATAAATTATTTTGAAAAACAAACGATTAATGAGAAAATGTATAAATTAGTAAAAGATTTTATTTTTGAAGAAAAAAGTGTATTTTTTTCAAATACATCGTCATTGTTCAACAACTATTGCTCGGATTAACATAATATTAATATTTGTTTTTTATGTATTTATAAAAAAACTTTGTATTTACCTTAATACTGTTTTTCATAAATCCTTCTGTAAGAAGTATTTATTTATAAATTATAATTATCCTTATTTATTTATAATCCTTCTGTAAGAAGGATTTATGAAGAGCAGTATAAGGTGAATACAATTTTTTTTATACATATACATAAAAAAACAAAATGTTAATGTGGATTCTACTGCTACGATGCTAACTAATAACTTAAAAAATTGTAATTTACATAATATTTGGCAGGTTTGTTCTGTAATAATTATGGGAAACGATGATGCAATCAAATTTAACAGAAAATCATTACTTTTAAAGTTTTGAGGTATTTTCGTAAATAAATTTTGTAAAATCGTAAAATATGGCATAAAAAGTCAGCATCCGAGAAACTTTTTTCCGTCTTTAAAGATAACTGTACACATTTAGGAAATGAAATAAAGAGAAAATTTTAAATTAATTTTTAGTGAAAGAGTTATATAATACAGTTGAACAATGATGATGTATTTGAAAAGTACGCTTTTTTATTCAAAAACAAAACTTTTACTATATTATGCATTATCTCATTAAGCAAGTGAAATAATTTTATAAAACTAAATACTTTGTTTTATAAAAATACATCATTTCTAACAAGTTTCAGTTACTTAAAAAAAATAGATATGCTTTACAATTCGCATCCATTGCTCCTCTCTTCTGGAGGCCATCAATTTATAGACAGACAGTAATTTGATACTTTCTTATTAGTATTGAAGATATTATTAATAGTAAATTTATTGAAATTTCCTAAAAGGATTCCATACTTTCTTAAGAAATTTTATTTTGTTAAGATTAAATGAAGTTAATATTGGCGTCCTACTGTTCTGCAATTACTGCTAAAGCAGACGGTGAAGGATGAAATGATTTTTTGTAACATATGAAAATATGCTGTGCCTGAATGGGATTCAAACCCAAGACCCCATGTAATATTAGCTTGACACTATTGCAGCTTTTCAAATATTATTTTCTAAAACACTTAGTTTAGTGTCAATTAGTAATTTTCTGTATTTGCTCCTTAAATTTGGTAAAAAAATGGGATTTTTAAGATTGCGACCTTAGTGAGCATTTTATGACAAAAGTATAATGTAATCAAAGTTATAGAAAATTAAAAAAACCCCACAACTTTTATATCAAACATTTTTTTTCTACAGAGCTTAATTTAGGGTCAATTAGTAATTTTCCGTATGTTTAAGTCAAATAGAAGTTGATTTTAATTCAGTGTCATTCACTTATGATTAAGTTATGTTTGAATTAAGTTATGTTTTTAATTTTACATCTTTTATTCACGATAACATTAATTATATTTTCATTATGTACTTTGGCAAGAGAAAGCCATGTGAGTGTTTCACACCAGATTTTTTAATATGAAATTTACGTATACACAACACTGTAGCTAACGGTACTGTTACTTCTAATATGCACATAAAACACTTAAAAATTGACAAGATTTTCTTAAGAAACAGTCTTACGGCTACTCTTATTTTCTAAATACTATTTGATTGGAACATGTAATAATTTCTACATATGAGTACATAATCTTAAATAATATACATAAATATGGTCACATTATTCTCTATGCATTCTGATTACTTTTTACTTTCCGATTGGTCTGTGCGTGCGTGCGCGCGCGCGCGCGCGCGTGTGTGTGTGTGTGTGTGTGTGCATGTGTGAACAGAATATCTCAAGAACGGAACATCGTACAAACTTGAAACTTGAAACTTAAGTTAGACCACTGCCAAACCTGACACAAACATTTTCTTCAAATTCGGTAAACCAGAAGTAGTTTATTTGTGTAATTTTTCATTTTTTTGCAATTTTCTCAAAAACTGGTCCTACGATTTTTTTTAAAGTCGCCTGGTTTACTACATTTTGTATGCTTTACAAGATAGGGTAGGCGCCATGTCTGCTGAAATTCTTGGTGAGGCTGTTTTCACGTAAAAAAATTGTTTTTTTTTTAAGATTACGGCTTTAAAATGCATTTCAGCGCAAAAATTTATGCAATAAAACTTGTAGAGAATTTAAAATCTTACAACTTTTATTTCAAACATTTTTCTGTATAACGCTTAGTTTAGCGGTAATTAGCGATTTTCTGTTTTTTTTTCTCACGAAAACGTGTGAAAAATCGATTTTTTAAGATTTCGGGCTTAGTACACATTTTACGACAAAAGTGTATATAATCAAATTTATAGGAAATTAAAAGATCTACAACTTTTATTTAAACCAGTTTTCTCTGCAAAGCCTAGTTTAGCGTGAAAGAGTGATTTTCCGTATTTTTAAGCCAAACAGGTCGATTTTCATTTTACGTCTTTCACTCATGATTAAAATTAGGTGATGTTTATTAAAGTTAGTTTTTTGTTTATTTCTAATTTTTTATTACTAATGTTAGGTTATATTATTAATTATTTGCATTGGCAAGAGAAATTTGTGTGAGTGTTTCACACCAGATTTTTAATGTTTTTTCATAAGGAAATTATTAGTACACTGTATTTCTGTTTAAAGTGTTTTTGTCTGTATCACCATCATCTTTCATTACATAAAATTTCTTCCATAAATTGTTAATGATGGCTTTTAGTAATGCAACATGTAACACTACTGAAATTGGTTTTTGCAATGGTAATATGTATTTATTTTTATGGGATATAGGCAAATTTGATGGTACATGATTTTATGGGTATGCTTCATAAATTGTTTATTTAATGGGTTATTGTAATTTTTGAAGTGAATGTTATTGCTAAATATAACCAGCTTTTTATCATTTATAACTATAGATATTCTTTACTAACAATTACAATAATTAGTTTTTTAAAATTAGTTTATATTTTTAAAGTACAATTAATATTAAATTGGAAAATTTATTAATTAATAAATATTAAATTGGATAAATCATTATCTTAAAATTTCTGCACACTGGAGTGGTTCTTGTTTGAAGAGGTTAGTGAACTAAAATATAGTTTGGCCGCCTTCATAGCGTAGTGGTAGCGTGCTGGCGTACCATGCGGAGGTCCTGGGTTCGATTCCCGGCTAGGGTCTGGAAATTATAAAAAGTCACAACCCAATATTCCATAATCCACTGTAGTCGCTAATGACAAAGCTGTTGATGTGACTTTAAATAAAAAAACTAAAAAAAAATTGTATAGTTTTGAAAAAAATGCGATTACAGTTTCTTGTATTTTTACTTTCTCTTGCCTATATGAATGTATAGGAAGGAAAGTATTGTTTACATGTAGATTTTTTGAAATTGAGTTTTCACTGGATCTACACGTTTTTAGACCTACTGAACCCAAAAAACATTTTTTTAGCATTTGGTCTGCGTGTGTGTGCGAACAGAATATCTCATAAACGGAACAAACTTGAAACTTGAAACTTAAGTTACATACCACTACCGGACCAGACACGAACATTTTCATCAAAATCGGTCAACCGGAAGTAGTAGTTTATTTGTGTAATTTTTCACTTCTTGTGATTTTCTCAGAAACTGGTCCTACTTTTTTTTATAAAATCACCTGGTTTACTAAATTGTTTATGCTCTACAAGATAGGGTAGGCACCATGTTTGCTGAAATTCCTGGTGAGGCTGTTTTCACATAAAAAAATTGTTTTTTTAAGATTAGAGCTTTACTATGCATTTTAGCGCAAAAATTTACGCAATAAAAGTTGTAGAGGATTTAAAATCTTACAACTTTTATTTCAAACATTTTTTTGTATAGTGTTTACTTTAGTAGTAATTAGCGATTTTCTGTTTTTTCTCACGAAAACGTGTGAAAAATAGATTTTTCTTAAGATTTCGGCCTTAGTATGCATTTTACGATAAAAAAGTATATAATCAAATTTATAGGAAATTAAAAGATCTACAACTTTTATTTAAAGCATTTTTCTCTACAGCGCCTAATTAGCGCGAAAGAGTGATTTTCCGTATTTTTAAGCCAAACTGAGGTTGATTTTCATTTTGCATCTTTCACTCATGATTAAAATAAGGTCATGTTTTTGAGGTTAGTTTTTTTTTGTTTATTTCCAATGTTTTATTACTTAGGTTAAATTGTTCATTATTTGCATTGGCAAGAGGAAGTCGTGTGAGTGTTTCACACCAGATTTTTTTATAAATTGTCTAATTTCTTTAATTTTCGTGCCCACATCTTACCCTGTAATGAAAATTTATATTAGAGAATTAAAATTTCTTCAACGAATTAATTTTTAATATCTTTTTTCCATATAACACCAATAACACCATATACCACTTGTTCTGCACATGAAGCGCGAGCTAGGTGGCCAACGCTTTGAAACCGATGATGAAGTGAAAACTGCCATGAAGTCGTGGCTACATTCGTTGGCGGGAACCTTCTACGAAGAGGGTATAGACAAATTGATCACCCGCTACGACAAGTGTTTGAACATCGGTGGAAACTATGACAAAAAATAGTAGGCTTTCATGTAGAAATAAAATTGTTGAAAAAAAAATTATTTTACTTGTTTTTTTTTTTAAACGGTACTTTCTGAATACACCTCGTATCTACATAATACAACAGAATATTTACAGAATACAGGTTCGCTGAATCTTTGAAATCCAATTGTTATAAAAAATGTTGCTCCATAGATAATTTATAATCAGTATTTTTTCAATATTTTAAAAATTATGCATTAAATTAATGCAATTATTCTGTGTAATTAATAGTTGCCATTACTAATCGTTATATTTTATAATATTTGCAAGTAATATATGATTTTTAGTACATTAATAGTAATTTTAAATGTAATCCTGCATTTAATATTTAAATAAGAATTATAATTGATAATTTTTTGACCCTAGATACAATATTCAGTAACACTGTGAAATTTGTAGTATAACTAACATAATCAGATGTTCCACTTCATGCTTTGTGTTCTACTGTTCCCAAAATCCAAATGTCCCACTTTGAAGGATAATGGCTACTCTGTTTTATGAAACAAGAAAATTAGTCAAATTATTTTTACACTGGAGTAGAGTATAATAGACTTTTGGAAGATATTGGAACTTTGCTAGGACTTTTATTAAATGTACTGTCTTCTCCAGATCAATATTGAATTTCCTTAGATTTTTTTACATATGATCCAAATCAATTCAAGTAGTTTTATTGTGTAATAACTTTCATGCAATAGCTGGGAATGGAACCCAGAACCTTCCAATTTGCAGTGTGTAGAGCTGTCTAGTGCTCTTTTGTGTACCCCATGAAAGAAGTCCGCTGTGAAGTCCAGTTTCCCCTCAACCAGTTAAAATGAATTTTCTGTTTACATCACAAGTCCATTTATGTTTTATTTATAACTATAAATGCAAAAGTATATACATGCACACATGTTCACATGGAGCCAAAATATATTTTTTCAATGGCCACTACATTAATATGGAACATTGGATTTACTTTTTAAGTATTCAAATTATAGAGTAAACTGTGGTCTTTAATATACTTCTTTTTTTGTAATCCCTAATTTGTGTACGTTGCAATCTGTTCAATTCAGAACTATAAGCAACACCATGACCCAATGAGATGAGGATGATGTGTATGACGTGTAAATGAGGTGTAGTCTTGTACAGACTCAGGGCAACCATTTCTGAGAGAGTATGGTTAATTGAACCCCAACCATTAAAGTACACCGGTAACCACTATCTAGCATTCAAATCCGCATAAAAGTAACTACTTTTACTAGGATATGAACCGGGAACCTTTGTCTCCGAAAATCAGCTGTTAAACAGGTGATTTTGGTGACGACTTTACCTCTAGACCAACCTGGTGGGTTTATTATACTTTAACCCTGATTTTTTTATGTAAAGCCTGGATGAAGTAACAGACATTTAGAAAGCACACTAAAAGAGAACCGACTAAGAACTGGATACAAAAAAATTTAAGTCAAACAAATCAACGCAGGAAAGAACAGAATTTAATTTGCTGTAGCGTTAAAATTTTTCCGTTTGGCCATTTTTGAAATAGATCATTTCAAATACTACGGACTTCTTTTGTAGTGGGCACTATAGCAATCACTGAGCCATTGAGGCAACCAATTTTTTTTTTTTAATTTATCTGTTCTTACATAATCGTTCCACTCACTTTTAAGAATATTTTTATAAAATTTTTGTAAATGAATCAATCTAATTGAATCAAAATTAATGTTTGGATTGTAAAAGTAGTAATATTTTTTGTTGACGTAATGTGGGTTTATAATTCTAGCATTTACCCTTCATCCAAAAATCCCCCGTTTTCAAAAAGTTTCTCAGTCTAGTTCAGAAAATATCTTGTCACTTTTAATTATAACAAATTTTATTAATTGGCATACTAATTATAAGAAATTCACTTGATTGTTGGATTTTTTTAGGAAGGGTCAACTAAAACACCACCTAGTTTGAAAGTGAAGGGAGATCAGTAGAACAGTAAAAATACCTAAATATACTAAAAGTATAAAATAATTATTAAATATGTCAGTAAATTGAGAAAAAATAGGATTTTTTCCGTTTTTATCTAAGGATGAAATGATTTTTTATAACGTATAAAAATATGCCGTGCCTGAATGGGATTCGAACCCAAGGCCGTGTGCTCGCCTCTCATCATGCGGTCTTGGGTTCGAATCCCATTCAGGCACGGCATATTTTCATACGTTAAAAAAAATCATTTCATCCTTCACCGTCTGCATTAGCAGTAATTGCAGAACAGTCGGACGTTAAAACAAAAAAAAAAGTTCATGTATGAATAGGAATACAAGCCATCCAGGATTACTCCAACCAGTCCAGGAAATAAAAAAATTTGTTTGAAGTCCTGTACTGATCGTTAAATACATACATGAACTTACTCTACTGTATGAAAAATGAAATAATTCCCGATCATCAGTTATAATATTTATTTTAAACAAAATCATATTAAGAACCAGTAGTTACTTCTTTATATTTTCGATTGAATTTTTTATAGTCTATTAATACTCTTTTGTTTTTTGTTCTGTTTAAGGGTCAGGCAAGAGATCGAGAAAGCAGAAAAAGAAATAATACGAGACAAATCAAAACGAAGTGAATTAATCTAACAAACAATCAATCACTTAATCATTTTAAGGAAAAACTAATAATTCCGATATCACTAACCGTACGACTGTACATAAACAATGCAATAATAATTTCACAGTAATATTATTTTCGCGTGTTTATTATAAATTTATCAGTAGTGTTTTCTGATTTAAAGAAAAAAAAAAACAATAAAATATAAGTGCTTTATTGTTAATAAAAAAAAAAGGTTAGGCTGCTAGAATTTGAGGTCCTTTTTAGATACATTATTATTATTATTGCGCAAGAATAATCACAACTTTATTGTTGTTGTTATTATTATTATAATTGTTAGAATTGTTGTTATTATTGTTAGTTGTGGATTTTATTTTGTTTGTTTTGTTACTATAAAAATGATAATAATAATTATGCATAATCCTAAATTATATTACGCATATTATTTTGAGTTTGTTCATAGTATTAAGCAATTACGGTAATAATAAATATTAGTAATATATTATAGATGAAAAAATTTTATTTAATAAAAATTACATAATTAATCAAATAATGTAACATTGTAACTGATATTAGCATAATACCATTTAATATCCGTAGAGATCAGACGCTTGTATGTCCTTATTTTGTGATAGTGCTAAAATTTAATTTAATTTTAGTTATATGATGTCAAGGAATCTAATAATATAAATCTTCTTGTAATTACTATGTAAAATATAATGTTTAAAAATTGTGTTGTTTAGGTCATCAGCCGAAAGGCTGGTTTGAACCTGTAGAGGTTTTACTAAGTAAAATGAGGAGTGAGGTGGTTTACCATTGCCTTCCTCACTGAGTAGAATGCTTATCAGCATGACAAGCCCTCTCAAAAGCACATATTTTCTAATCTGCAAATGGCACCTTCACTTCATTCACCACAGGGTCTGGCTGTATAATGAAATTCATTACTTTCAGAGACGACAACTCTGATTAGTGTCTTTTGCACGTCTACTTCTTCTGTTCTTAAATGATTCAGTCATTTAATTGGCTGACGATGTGATAAGAAACAGAACTATTTATTTTAGCCCTGCAATGAACAGATTTAGTATAAATAATTGACACTCCAACTGTATGTTATGGGCAGGTTTAAAAATACAACTAAAAATTTTCATCGCCGTTACTTACTCAGAATTTTAAAAATTGATGGAGAATTAATAGTAATTATGTTAACAAAATTTTTGAAAATAATTAATAAAATCTGCAAAGAACTGTATGTAGTACTTATTATCTTAAATATAATGCGCAATTTTTTTTGAGCGCTGTCAATTTTAAAAGTTTAGATGTTCATTATAATTAAATAGGCTACCGTAACCCCTTCCCCTCATCTTCAGCAATCCTCAGAATTTGACTTGTATTTTTGGCTCGTTCTTAAGAGTGCTTGAGAAAGCACCTGTTTTATTTAATGCAATAATCAGTGGTGGTTAATTGATTAGTTTTCTTATATTAATTGTATTTTTATTTTTCATAACGACAATAAACAGTGAAAAATTATGTACAAAGCTTTTTTCTACAAGAAGTTTTCCTTTTAAAATAAACTTAACCTTCATGTCATAAAGTATGAAAATGGGAAAGCTGCAAGGAAGTTTGATGTATTTGAAAGCAACTTTCATCTACCTTGGTAGTACCGAATGTCTGTCCTTGCATTTTTTAAGAAAAATTTGTGGAACCTCAAAAGGTCAGTCAACACCATGGAGTTGACATGTTTTGAAGTTTGTCAAGAAAATGAGGAAAGTGTTCACCTGTGATTAGGGATGCAATTAGAAATTACGTAACTTATGTCTCTAGAACTCTGGATAATCTTTGTGAATAGATTTTAAAAGCTCAGTCACAGTTAAGTGGATTGGTTTATGAGACAAGCAGAGCATCTTTATACTAGTTATAACATTTCTTCCATTTTTTTTCAATCAAGTGCCAAAATCCTGAAAATATTTATTTTGTGGTTCTGATTGAGCTAGTTAAAAGAGCTTATATTGTACAGACAGATTTGTTTGGTTAATTTAATGAAAATGTCATTTGTAGTATGAAAATAAGTGTTTTTCAGGAAGTGCATGATGACATGTTTTCATATTTTTCAAACAAATGAAGTCATCTGGATAAACCATATCACATGTTTTGCTTTGAGAAATATTTACAAATTCAAATTAATTTTCTAATTGTTATTTAAACAACTAAAATAAATATTTTTAAAATAATTTTAAGATTGTATTTTTTTTTTATTCTTTCCAGAGATAAATCGGAAATTCATGATGTACTTAAATAGTTTAGCTTATTAACAAAATAGAAAATCTTTTATTATAAATTATTAGATTCCTCTGAAACATCTGCTTAATGGAATATAAATAGTGTAAATATAATTATGTGCAATATTACAATCAGTCTTTCAAAAAATAGTAATACTCTTATTGTTCATAAAATAAAATCCGAGTAATTTTGATAATCGATCAGGGTATGATTTGTTTTTAAGTCACTGTTTTAATTGTAGATTCATTTTAATCAAAATACTCTGTGTTATTATTATTAATAAGATATTTAAAATTATTATTATTATTAAAGAGTAAAAAATTAAATCATAATGCACAAATGATTGTTTTATTAATAAAATTAATTGTTTAGATTTTTTTATTGTAAAATTTAGTATAGGTATAGTATAGAATACTTTAAATGTTTAAGGTAGAAATGTAATTGACCAGTTATTACTTTTATGTTTGAAATAAATAACATAGGAAAAAGTTTTTTTTCTTTTTCCTCCAAACCCTGATGTGAGCTTTGGTCAACAATAACAATCCCTTACAATATCCTCCTTCCTCTCAACACCATACTTCAAAAGACCTCAGTTGCATCTTTAAGCCATCTAATTATTACTTTCTCTTGCCTATATGAATATATAGAATTAGATAAGGAATTTTAAAAATTCCTTACAAATTTTTAAAGGAAATTTAAATTAAATTTAAAAAGAAAAGAAAATTTTAAAAAATTTTATAATTTTCTAATATTAAATTTTTTAAATTTAAAAAGAAATTCCTTAAAAATTTTTAAGGATTTTTTTTAACGTCCGACTGTTTTGCAATTACTGCTAATGCAGACGGTGAAGGATGAAATTATTTTTTGTAACATATGAAAAAATGCCGTGCCTGAATGGGATTCGAACCCAAGACCACATGATGAGAGGTGAGTATGTTACCAACTGCGCCAATGCGGCCGGCATTTGAAGGAAAGTATTGTTTTCATGTCGATTTTTCACCGAATCTACACATTTTCAGACCCCCTGAACCCAAAAAACATGTTTTCAGCAATTGGTCTGTGTATGTGTGAACAGAATATCTCAAGAACGGAACATCGTACAAACTTGAAACTTAAGTTACATACTACTACCGGACCCGACATGAACATTTTCATCAAAATCGGTCAACCGGAAGTAGTAGTTTATTCGTGTAATTTTTCACTTTTTTGCGATTATCTCAAAAACTGGTCCTACAATTTTTTTTAAATAGCCTGGATTACTACATTTTTATGCTCTAAAGATAGGGTAGGCGCCATGTTTGCTGAAATTCTAGGTGAGGCTGTTTTCACGTAAAAACATTGTTTTTTTAAGATTGCGGCTTCAATACGCATTTTAGAGCAAAATTGTATATAACATAAGTTGTAGACAATTTAAAATCCTACAACTTTTAATTCAAACATATTTTTGTATAACGCTTAGTTTAGCAGGAATTAGCGATTTTCTTTTTTATAATCACAAAAACGTTTGAAAAATCAATTTTTTTTAAATTTCGGCCTTAGTATGCATTTTACAACAAAAGTGTATATAATCAAATTTATAGAAAATTAAAAGACCTACAACTTTTATCTGAAGCATTTTTCTCTGCAGAGCCCAGTTTAGCATGAAAGAGTGATTTTCCGTAATTTTAAGCCAAACTGAGGTCGATTTTCATTTTGCCTCTTTCACTCATTATTAAAATAAGGTTATGTTTTTTGAGTTAATTATTTGCATTGGCAAGAGCAAGTTGTGTGAGTGTTTCACACCATTTTTTTTCTGGTACCACAAATCTAAGCCTCCTCTGTCCTGTTAGGAAACAAATGAAATGGTCACCGCAATCTCCTGATCTCACGCTACCAGAGTTTGTTGTGTGGGGTTGGATGAAGTAAATTGTTTATCCAGAATGGATTGATGCATGAAATGATTTGCAGTATTGAATAATAAAACCTGGAGAGACTGTTATGAATAAGACTCCTGTTGTTATGACACTAGAAAAGAATGAATTCGTCAATATGCATTGAACAAAATAAGCCCATTTTAAACAATTTTGTTTGTAATCAGAAACATCTTTTTGTTCTTGTAATCTTTCTCTATTGGCTTCAAATTACAAAATACGTAAATAGTTGATAAGCTACTATTGCCAACCTATGAAAAACTTATTATGTTGAAAATAGTAATACTTTAGTAACAATTTTCTCTGCTTTTTTTTTATTAATAAAAGTTGAATTTCAGTATCTTTGATTTATTATTTTCTCTTGCCTATATAAATATACAGGGTGATTCATGAAGTTCTCCCCCCACTTCTACAGCACATTGTACTAGTAAAAATAATGAAAAAATGTTATATAAACATAGGTCCGAAAACGCTTCGTTAGCGAGTTACAGCTAGCGAAAGTTTCGCCTGGATTTCAGTTCACCAGGTGAAATGAGGTCTTCCTGGAATTGTGGTAAGGTAGATTAAGGGGCGAATTCAATCATTTCTTATGGTTTTTGATCTGATAAATTGAATAAAACAGGTCCCAGAACTGTAAATTAAATAGTTTTTGAGAAAACCAGTGTCAAATGCAAAAAATGGAGTGAAAATCACATTTTTTCATCTTTGGGCAAGAATAACTTTGTTATTTCACCAAGAAACAGTTAAAAATTTTCAATAAAAAATGTAGAAAATTTTATTCTGAACAAACCGGTGTAAATAAAGTACACAGAAAGCGAATAGTTTTTGAGAAAACCAGTGTCAAATGCAAAAAAATGGAGTGAAAAAAACACATTTTTTCATTTTAGTTTTTCCGGTTAATTTTACTTTGTACTCTTATGAATAAAAACTCATTTAATCAAACATCTATTCGCTTTCTGTGTACTTAATTTACACCGGTTTGTTCAGAATAAAATTTTCTACATGTTTTATTGAAAAATTTTAACTGTTTCTTGGTGAAATAACACAGTTATCCTTGCCCAAAGATGAAAAAATAAGTTTTTCACTCCATTTTTTGCATTTGACACTGGTTTTCTTAAAAACTATTTAACTTACAGATCTGGGACCTGTTTTATTCAATTTATCAGATCAAAAACCATAAGAAATGATTGAATTTGCCCCTTAATCTACCTTACCACAATTCCAGGAAGACCTCATTTCACCTGGTGAACTGAAATCCAGGCGAAACTTTCGCTAGCTGTAACTCGCTAACGAAGCGTTTTCGGACCTATGTTTATATAACATTTTTTCATTATTTTTACTAGTACAATGTGCTGTAGAAGTGGGGGGAGAACTTCATGAATCACCCTGTATAGGAAGGAAAGTATTGTTTGCATGTTGATTTTTTGAAATCGAGTTTTCACCTGATCTACACATTTTCAGAACCCTTGAACCCAAAAAAAAATGTTTTTAGCGATTGGTCTCTGTATGTGTATGTGTGAACAGAATATCTCAAGAGCGCAACATCGTACGAACTTAAAAACTTGAAATAGGTACCACTAGAGGACCCGACAAACATTTTCATCAAAATCGCTCAATTGGAAACAGTAGTTTATTCGTGTAATTTTTCACTTATTTACCTTTTTTTTTTAAATCACCTCATTTACTACATTTTTTTACGCTCTACAAGATAGGGTAGGCGCCATGTCTGCTGAAATTCTTGGAGAGGCTGTTTTCTTGTAAAAAAATTGTTTTTTTAAGATTGCGATTTTAATTATGCATTTTAGCGCAAAAATTTATATAATAAAAGTTGTAAACAATTTAAAATCCTACAACTTTTATTTAAAACGCTTAGTTTAGTGGTAATTAGCGATTTTGTTTTTTTCTCACGAAAACATGTAAAAAAATCGATTTTTAAAATTTCAGCCTTAGTATGCATTTCAAGACAAAAGTGTATCTAATAAAATTTACAGGAAATTAAAAAATCCACAACTTTTATTTAAAACATTTTCCTCTACAGAGCCTAGTTTAGCGTGAAAGAGTGATTTTCTGTATTTTTAACCCAAACTGAGGTTGATTTTCATTTTCCGTCTTTCACTCATGAATAAAATAAGGTTATGATTTTTGAGGTTAGTTTTTCTGTTTATTTTTAATGTTTTATTACTAATGTTAGGTTATATTGTTAATTATTTGCATTGGCAAGAGAAAGTTGTGTGTGTGTTCCACACCAGATTTTTGATATGTAGGATATATATGAAAAATGCTTAAACAATTCAAATGTAACGTTTACATATTTATTAAAAAAAACAACAAATTAAATGAAACAAATTGTTACTAACTATGACTACAATATAAATACGCTGTACAAAGTTCTGACAAAAAGTAATTAGGTATATCGGTTCAGAAAAGTTCTCCAAGAAACCATTTTACACAAACTAAATAACAGTTGATGTTTAACTGATAGTTGACTCAGGTGAACCTGTTCTTGCAGGAGAAGAAATAAGACCAATAAGTACAGCATCTGCTTCTAAAATAGTCAAATCCTTTTCAGACCCTAAAAATTTTGTAGATAGTTCTAAGTCTTTTATTGAGAGACGTACTTTCGATCCTCTCACGTAATCACTGTAATACAAAATTAATACAAGCTCAATAAATAGTAAAAACCTGCTTAAAACAACCAAACAGATAAATAATATTTAAGAGATGAGGGAAGCTTGTAAATTTATATTATGCAAATATACAATTTTAAAACTTTCAGGCCAGCCATTAAAACACTTTGAACTGTTCAGGAACGCATGCTGGACAAGTAACAAGTAACATCAATAAATTGCCACAAGGTTTAAAAAGTTGTGACAATTTAAGTCATTTTAAAAAAAAAGCTAAAACAATATTTGATTGATGAAACATTTTACAGTGTGCACGAATTCCTTTTTAAATAGTTTTGATTGAAAAATATTTAACTTCTAATTAAACAAATATTGTGAACTAATTGATACAAAGGGGTTCATGACAAGCCTACTGAGTTAAGCAGTAGCAGGAAAAAATTATTGGTAAGTGATGAATTTATCATTGTGTTTGATTTTTTATTTTTTATTTTGTGTGATATTTGATTCCAACGGGGTTCATGACAAGCCTACTGAAGTAAGCAGTAGCAAAAACAATTTTCAGGTGGTAAGTGATGAATTTATCATTGGTGATAAACTTTCAGTTTATCAGTTTTATCTTGACATGTCCTATACTCCCTTTGGAGTCTCCAGGATGCAAGTAGAAAAAAAAACTTAGTACGGTGATTACCTTACAGTTAATAAACAAACACTATCGAGCGTGTCTGTTATAATCTACACTGGCAGTAAAATAACCCAGAAAAAAAAGCAAAAACAAAACGAAAGTTAAAACATATATTTTTCTATACATATAGTCAGAAGAAACCTAAAAAAATAAACACCTACTTCTATAAATGACAAGTATAAAGAAGTGATGGACATTATCATAACTTAAAAAGTCTTTAAATTTGCTGAATACTGCATAATTTTAATACCTGTTTAAAAATCTATACGATTATTTTCTACCTTAATAAATTAAATGTTACACTGTTTGTTTCATCCTCCACCTCTCTTGGAACTGTTAATATAATACTACAAAGGAAATTTTGGGTTAATATTTAGCACACTGTCAATGGGAGGTGGAACGGAATCGTAGCCTTATTCCCCTCTTGCAATCACCAACCACAGGTCATTCTCTTACTTTATTAATCTCTCTCATAATCAGCTCAAAGTTTTTACTTTCTCTTGCCTATATGAATATATATAGGAAGGAAAGTATTGTTTTCATGTTGATTTTTCAAAATCGAGTTTTCACCCGATCTACAAGTTTTCAGACCCCCTAAATCCAAAAAACCATGTTTTTAGCGATTGGTCTGTGTGTGTGAACAGAATATCTCAAGAACGGAACATCGTACGAACTTGAAACTTGAAACTTAAGTTACATACTACTACCGAACCCAACACGAACATTTTCATCAAAATCGGTCAACTGGAAGTAGTAGTTTATTCGTGTAATTTTTCACTTTTTTGCAATTATCTCAAAAACTGGTCCTACAACTTTTTTTTAAAATCGCCTGGTTTACTAAATTTTTTATGCTCTACAAGATATGGTAGGCACCATGTTCACTGAAATTCTTGGTGAGGCTGTTTTCATGTAAAAAAATTGTTTTTTTTAATATTGCAGCTTTAATATGCATTTCAGTGCAAAAATTTATATAATAAAAGTTGTAGACAATTTAAAATCCTACAACTTTTATTTAAAATTTTTTTTTTGAATAACGCTTAGTTTAGCGGTAATTAGAGATTTTCTGTTTTTTTTTCTCACGAAAACGTGTGAAAAATCGATTTTTTTAAGATTTCAGGCTTAGTATGCATTTTACGACAAAAGTGTATATAATGAAATTTATAGGAAATTAAAAGATCTACAACTTTTATTTTTAGCATTTTTCTCTACAGAGCCTAGTTTAGCGTGAAAGAGTGATTTTCTGTATTTTTAAGCCAAACTGAGGTTGATTTTCATTTTGTATCTTTCATTCATGATTAAAATTAGGGTTATGTTTATTGAGGTTAGTTTTTTGTTTATTTCTAATGTTTTAATACTAATGTTAGGTTTATTGTTAATTATTTGCATTGGCAAGAGAAAGTTGTGTGAGTGTTACACACCAGATTTTTTTTATTATATGTTACTGGGACTCGATTAATTTAGGGTAGAAAAGGGCGATCCTGCTGGTTGTCAGTTGTCCCCTCTCTCCGTAGTCTCTCAATCAACTACTCTGGAAATTGAGCGACCAACTTTCAGCTCTCCTCATCTCGCAGCAACGCTGCTCCAACTCTTTCAGAGCTCCACAGTTCAATTGCTATCTTTCCGGATGTTTCCATTCTTTTGTAGCCAAAATAGGGACATCTTCAAAGCTATGTATAATGGACTCCTCCTCTTTACTGTCACATAGTCAAAATTTTGGCACTTCACAAAGTGAATCTTGTTAAATATGCCCTAAAGCAACCATACTCTGTTAAAAACTGATTTAAAAAATTAACAGTTAATTAAATTTTTTTTCCCGGGGTTCCTACGGCCGGTGCCGCTTCCCGCACTTCAATCTCCACTCTCCTCTATCCTCCCAATCACCCTCATCCATCCCTCTCTCCCTCATGGCTTCCTGTATTCCCTTTTTCCACGTTTTCCTTGGTCTACCTTTCTTCCTTCTGTTGGTTGGGACATAAGACAACATTCTTTTTGGCCACCTCTCATCACCCATTCTCTGCACATGGCCATACCATATCAGTTGTCGTCTCTCTATCCTATCCACAATGGTATCTTCTACATGAGCTCTTTTCCTGATGTCGTCATTCCGGATATGGTCCAACCTGGACACTCTACATGAACGGCGCAGAAAGTCCATTTCAATTGCTTTAAGCTGGCTGTCTATTTTTGATGTTATTTGCCAGCACTCTGCCCCATAAGTTGTTATTGGCTCCACAATAGTGTGGTACAACTGGACTTTTGTATTCATGTGCATTTTTGCAGACCATAAAATCGGGTTCAATTTCCGGATTGCTATTCTCCCTTGCACAATCCTATTTTTAACATCCTTCCTAGTTGAACCGTCTGATGATATGTAGGTCCCCAAGTACTTGAATTCCTTTGTGCTCTTGATAATTTTGTTGTCGACTTGAAGATCATTGGACTCTTCCCCTATAACCAAGTATTCGGTTTTGCTAATATTAATATTCAACCCCCATTCACAGTATTCATCCAAGATTAAATCATCCAAGAAATTAAATTAACTGAGTTAATAAATTCATGATTGATTTAAAAATTCATGATTAACTGAGTTAAAAAATTGAAGGGGTCAGCAGAAGAAAGTGCTAACCCACAAAATTTCCAGCATGATTTTTCTTAAATATTCTGTAAAAATAAAATACACAGCAGCACGTTTTAAACAGGAGGCTATATTTACGATCTTAAGAACATAGATTAAAAGAAAATAACAATGTTTCACAAAAATTCAAAAACATGATTTGTAGATTTCAGTAAATCTTTAAAATGAAATTGTGTAAAATTATGTTGATGAGGGTTAGCACTGTCTTCTCCCGACCCGTTCAATTCATGATTCAGTTAAAAAAAAAAAAATTCATTTTTTTAACCAAGTTAAAAAATTCATGAAAATGTCCTCCTCGTCCACACCTCGACACTGATTAGCAGATATTTAAGAGATAAAACATTAAAAAAGTGCTTTACCTTCCATTTCTTTGAGGACGTGAGCAAACACAATAAAACTTCCAACCAAAGTCAATGTACAAGTCATCATTTACAACATGGAATATTGTACCAGTGACTACTTTACCCTCTGGATCTCCTAGCTGTAAGATAAAACAAACTATTAGTGAGCAAATTAAAACTTAAGTACTACATTTAATAATTTATCATAACCTAATGATTGAGCAAAAGTACAACGAGATGAAGCTTGTACGGGAGGTGTGGTAACACTGAGTGCGGACTGCACCAGAAAAAGTTGGCTACCAGAAAGAAGCTGAAAACTACATATGAATTGACTACAAATATGATTATCTGCCAAGTCACAAGGATCCAGTCTTGATAGTTTTAATCCAGTTAAGATTTCTAATCATTCTAAAATGTATTACACACATGAAACTATAGCTTGAGTCCCAGCTCCGTGTAGTTTGAAGGAATGCAGTGCGTTGTTATAGTAGTGGGAGAATGAATGAGTTAGTAGTGTTTCACAGCTGATGCATTTGTAGTGGTAGCGTGTACTAACTAAACTAAAAAAATAATCTTATCATCTGGCGCATAATTTAACAAATACCTACCGGGTTATTAACTTGGTCAGATTCATAATATTTAACTTACCAATTTGTATCAAAATATGTAAATAAATAAATGTAATAAATATAAACAAATATGTTAAATATGGAAAGTTTGAAAACGAACGTTTTGTATCAGAGTAATACAGCAATCGTTCTCCCAGCATGCGTCACTCATTCATTATACTTCACCTGTACCCTTCACCATGCAACTACATGGAGCTTGGAGCTGCACAATGTTAGGACCACTAATACTGATGAATCAATAGGCTAAAGGCTAGAGAAAACAGGAGCAACCTTAAATAATTTTATTTATGATGCATTTCTAAACATCTTCTATTTTCTGAGAGACTTAAATGAAGTTCATAAAAACTGTTTTTCTGAAAGTCTGATTGCTGAACAGCAACGGGACAATATTAAATATGCTTTAACAAATTCCTTTAAGTTACTGTAAAATTTTTGATTAATATGTAAATGTTTGAACGGGTCAGAAAATCAAACTTTTAAATTCAAGACTTCCTTCAACCATAGGTAACTCTCTTGTGTGGTACAATTAGACCTATCAGTGGTTGTGTCTCTTAGAAAGGGCAAGTAAACATGTACTATAAATGGTTGCTTACATCAATAAATTTAGATTTTCTAAAGAGTGTAGCAAATGGCAATTCTGGCTTGCGTTCCTCTTCATTAGAGACGACCTTTTTCTGTTTCTCAAAGGCTTCTGCAAACCCACCAGTGGATCGTTTTTCAACAACGGTCTCATTATCATTCGATTCGGAACTATATCGTGAAATAGATTGTAAATTTTTAGCTGATGACGTTTTGATCAGTCTATTAAGTGATCGAAGACTTCTGTTTATCATTAAAGACATTTTTGATAACACAATATATAACCTCAAAGTTCACTCATACGAAATTTTAACATTAAACCACAATTCAAACACACACGAGCACGCGATTAAATTAATGTCTACACAAATTAAAGAAACAGAAATAAATATAACTCAAAGAAAATAACAAACTACGAGTCAGTACAGAATCTAGGATATTATTTTTATGTTCTATGATGAGAATTTTTAGGTTAACTTTGGGCCACAAACGTATGCATTAGCGGCCCTGCGCAATATTTTAACTACCTTCAGGACAACGAGCCGTAGAACAACACACTTAAATTTACTTAAACGTCACCAAATGAGGTCATGATCGACAATAATGATATGGTATGCTGTCACCTTCAACTCTTTGTGAAAACGTGTATAAGTGATGTTGTATAACCAATTGTTATAAAACTACTATATACTTTGGATTAAAAGCATGTTAATGAAAACTGAAAAAATTATAACCACTTGTAACAACAACACAACATGTAAGAAATGTTTTCAGCGTTGGCTTTTGGGAAGACACGCATTCCAGATGTCGACTTCAGGAAATAAGAAATAAGTACGAAGTTTTATTTGGGTTATATCATACCCTAAAAATCATAAAAATGTCATGAGAAGACGAGAGATAAGATCATTTGCACAGATCACAATCTGTTCAGCGACTCGTATATGCATTTGGGTACATTCCTTACTTCTGCGACTCCTTAGTTTCGTGTTTAGACAATTATTCTACAAGCAAATGTAGAAACTTTGGTTTCAAATTTTATTTACGAGTACACGGGAGTGCGGGAATGCTCACCCGCACTATTCCGCAGTACGATTGTGGGATGGTGGCTGTGTAGTATTTTATTTTTAGGATACAAGTTTAGTTTATTATAGGAATTTTACATAGACCAGACGGTCTTTTGCTCCAAGGTCCGCCTTGCAGCATGCGCGTGGCAGTTAGATGCAATGGTTTCTCGTAGTACATGCACTACAGGAAATTATATTCACTGCGCTTCTTCCCTAATAGTAAATATTTAATTTCACTATTTTTATTCCAGTACTTCACAAGTTAAACAGCGCATTGTGTGCGTATAGCGTATGTATCAAACGTATACTATCCCGTAAGGGTATTCCTTTCATGTTACGTCACAGTTGCAGTATTGGCCTAACATGTAATTGCGTCAATGACAACAGATAACATAACCTCTACTTCTAACAATAAAAATTTGTCTTGAGGTTTACTATATAGTTTAGCAATAAATAATTATTGCGTGTTCAATTTTAGAAATGTCATTCTCGAAGTTGTTTTCTTATTGTGTGATCAGTGATACAAGACAGGTATGGAACAACAAGCAATACTGTTGACATTTTTATTGATGAAGGTGGAAATAAGTCTAGGCTATGTGGTAACTTTTTGAAATAAGTAACCTATATAAATTAGAAATGGTGTCCGGCAAAGAACGAAGTTTCCTCGCTGAATTTTTATCAAATTTGAAAGAAGCTGATTTATTTTCTTTGGCGAGTACTACAACCGGTGGTAAAATTACTCCAAAAAATAAACAAGGTTAGTAGTAAACAGTACAAGTTTATTATGCAATTCTTTGCACACCTATTGTAGTTTTGAGCCAAGTTGCATGTTGCCTTAAGCAATTCATTATAATTCTGCCTCTCATGATCTGAGCTGTACTTATGAAAGGTAGTGTGTGTTTATTCGGTACACCGTTTATTCTTGTAGATTACTATTCCCACATAAAACATTAAAAATAATGAATGCTCTCATGTTTACTTAAAACTTAAGTAGACTGTGTTCATAGGACTGGTCGGAAAAAATGAATTTTATCAAGAATAACATATTAGACACTTCTATGTGTCCAGTTCTAGCTGGACAAATAGCATACAGTAATGTTGTTACATTATTATTAATTACCTTTTTCTATTTAAAGGACTTGTTTTCTTTGGGTATCAAGCATTTTTTTGAAAGTAGTATTTGTCTACTATTGATTATATTTTACGTGCCATTATGAGTCCTACTTTTGTTTGAACAGTTCTTATTGCATTCGATCCTTTGACTAACATATTTCTTTCTATTTTAAGAAATAACTCATACACAGAACATTAAAAATAACCTTCATTATTAAAATTATTCAAAACTAAACATAAATAAGAATCACATGTAAATAATAACATATGGGTAACAATAAGTAGGTACAGAATGGTTATTCAGATCCACCATAATGTAAAAGAGGTTAAACCTGAGAGAGAGCCACAACCAACAAAAAAAAAAGATTTAATTTTCAAAACTTTTAACACTAGTCTGTTTAATAAGCTTACTTTCATTTTATTATTGTCTTTACAAATTAATATCTCATACCAGATATATAAATTGACTGTAATGAGTAACTTACATATCTCTTGAGAAAATGAGATATTTTGAAATCTTCACTTGTTTCCAAACTGAAAAATGTGTGCAAAATATCTTGTCGTTGTAATCAATTTTTTTTTTTTTTAATCTAGATGCGATAGAATGTATTATGCTTCATTCAGATAAGGCTGAGACAATATTAAAAAGGAAGAAAATTACAAAAGACTTTCTCTTTAATTATCTTCATGCTAAAAAAGTTGCAGTTCTGGTGTCTGATGAGAAACCAAGATTGATACAGTATATTCTACAATTGTGGGATTTGAATGACGTTCCTGGGCTTCAGCCTTTGCCTTTGCGAGTAAGTTTTTTCACAGGTGTTAATATTTTAGCATTAGTTTCATTAAAACCCACAGATTTATTCCAGCGGTAAAGTTATCACCATGTGTCAGCTTTTTTCAACAGCTGATTTTCGGAGATTTTCCTGGTTTGATTTTTTGGAAAGTTAAGTACTTTTATACAGATTTGAAGTCTAGACAGTAGTTATCAGTGTACTTGGATGGTTGGGGTTCTTCAATTAACCATACTTTCTCCGTAATGGTCCACCTGAGTCTGTACGAGACTGCACTTCATTTAGTACACATCATATACAGGGCGTTCTGAAAAAGGTTCCAAGAATTCAGGGCATGATTCCCCACAACAAAAGAAGAAAAAAAGTTCAAATTAACATAGGTCCGAAAATCATGAGTTACTGAGTTATACAGGGTAAAAGATTTCGTCTGAATTTCAGTTACCCCGTTGAAACGAAGCCCTACAGAAATTTGTTGGGCGTTAAATTAGGCATAAATGTTACTATATCGTATGTAAAATGAACAGAAAAATTTAACAAAACAGTTTTAAGACCTGTAGCTGCAGTAATTTTCAAAATATCTGATGAAATACGCCAAACTTGGTCCCGAAAAACAAGTTTCTTTTAGGTTTGAAGCAGATGAACTTTGTTAAATGGATAATAAACACAAGAAATTCTTATACAAAACTTGTAGAGAATTTAATTCTGAAAAGACTGATGTAAAATAAGTCAATAGTAGACAAACACAATTTTTAAAAAAATTATTTTTTAATTAAATAAAAAAACGCGTGAAAAATAGACAAAATCTGTTAAACTCTCTACTAACTTAATTAATGTAATACTTAAAAAAAAACACTTGTATTTAAATAAATTAATGAGTTATTTACTGTTTATTTTTATCAAGTAAACATTTTTAACAACCATAAATTATTATACATCAAAAAAGTAACAGTTGCCTTAAAATAGCCACGTCACAATACAGTAGATGTTCAAAATGTTTACCCTCGTTTAAAAAATACAAGCATCCAGCAGTTTTCTAATAATTTTTTTTAAAAATTGCGTTTGTCTACTATTGACTTATTTTACATCATTCTCTTCAGAATTAAATTCTCTACAAGTTTTGTATAAGAATTTCTTGTGTTTATTATCCATTTAACAAATTTCATCTGCTTCAAACCTAAAAGAAACTTGTTTTTCGGGACCAAGTTTTGCGTATTTCATCAGATATCTTTAAAATTACTGCAGCTACAGGTCTGAAACCTGTTTTGTTCAATTTTTCTGTTAATTTTACAAACGATATGGTAAAATTTATGCCTAATTTAACGCCCAACAAATATCTATAGGGCTTAGTTTCAACGAGGTAACTGAAATTCTAATGAAATCTTTCACCCTGTATAATTCTGTAACTAATGATTTTCGGACCTCTGTTAGTTTAAACTTTTGTTTTTGTTTTGTTGTGGGGAATCACACCTTGAATTCTTGGACCTTTTTCAGAACACCATGTATACCCTAGTTTATATGGGTCAAGTATTTTAGTCAAGTAGCAAGGGTCGAGTAATTTAGTAACTGTCCGCACATGTAACGAAGACAGCAAATTTAGTGCATTGTTGTGGCTCCACGGAGGCGAGATCTCGCTCGTAAAGTACGTTGTGCATAGTGGTGGGGGTAAGCTACTAAACTGTGCACTCGACCATTCTACTCAACTGCAACTTAACTACTCGACTAAAACGATATGTCCAAACAAGTCTAGTACTAAATTACTAATCTACTTGACTAAAATACTAGACCCGTGTTAACTAGGCTTTAATCATCTTCATTTCATTGGGTCATGGGTTTACTTATTGTTCTTGATTAAACAGATTGCAATGTACATATGCCCAGACCAGCCCAATCAGTCAGCTGGTAGAGAGTAGATATTAATTGTTAAGTAAAACCGGTTGGGCAAGCAACTTTGTGTGGTGACCAGCTGACAGCCAATCATAAACAATCTCCACTAGGAACCCCTATTCAAATTCATGCCTGATCCAGGTGAAAATACAGCACAAAAAACAGCGAGAAAATTGGATGGTTGTCAATAATGTACAGTTTCCAATAACAAATAAAAGCTAAAAAAAAATTATCTTTTGAAGGGAAATTTATAGAGATAAGGATTTGCTCAAGTTTGGTCTCAGCTTCAACGAAACTGGTGCCATTTTAGAATGAAGCTTTCCATATGCAGATGTGCCTTCATTGATTATTATTATTATTTCCAAATAACTCAGAAAAAATAAAATTAATCGTTTTGCAACCCGGTTTTTTGAAGATTCACTACATTAATGGTCATACTTGATCCCTTTGTGGCCTCCATGAAGACTAAATGTTGAAGATTTCTTTGTTTCATATGAAATTTTAGTTTTAAAAATCTGAACATTGTCATCTGCTCACTGACCTATTTGGAAATTCGAGGTTTTATAGATTTTTAAGCATAAATATAAAAGTGTCCCTACTGATCCTGATCCCATGTTTTAAGTTCTTACTATAAAAATACCAACCAAAAATTTTAAATTGTTATATATAATTTAGTGGTGCATTATCGTTTCAGCGACTCATTTTTATCCATTTTGTTGTTATAATTTTCTGTTCTGTTGATGCTGTGGTTGGAACCTTTATTTATATGTTTTTTCTGTCCGCTTTTTTGTCAAGATTTGTTATTAGAATTTGATTTTCTATATTATATTTCTTCCTATAATACAAACCTACTCATTTTTTGGAGTTGCTGACGAGCTCCATTTTTTTTTATACTTTTATCCCTCAAATGGGAATTTTTTTATAAACCCTATGAGCAAATAAGATCTGTCTTTCAGAAAAGGGTTTATGCTATCATCTGTAATTTTTTTGTTATATTCTGCAAACGTTAAATATTTAAACATTTAAATTTTGTTTACAAATAATCTTTATAGTGCACCTTTTTACTTTCTCTTGCCTATATGAATATATAGGAAGGAAAGTATTGTTTTCATGTCGATTTTTCAAAATCGAGTTTTCACCGGATCTATACGTTTTCAGACCCCCTGAACCCAAAAAACATGTTTTTAGCGATTGGTCTGTGTGTGTGTGTGTGTGTGTGTGTGTCTGTGTGTGAACAGAATATCTCAAGAACGGAACATCGTACGAACTTGAAACTGGAAACTTAAGTTACATACCACTACTGGACCCGACACGAACATTTTCATCAAAATCGGTCAACCGGAAGTAGTAGTTTATTCGTATAATTTTTCACTTTTTTGCGATTTTCTCAAAAACTGGTCCTACGATTTTTTTAAAAATCGCCTGGTTTACTCAATTTTTTATTCTCTACAAGATAGGGTAGGCGCCATGTTTGCTGAAATTCTGCGTGAGGCTGTTTTTACGTAAAAACATTTTCTTTTCAAGATTGCAGCTTTAATATGCATTTTAGCGCAAAACGTTATATAATAAAAGTTGTAGAGAATGTAAAATTCTACAACTTTTATTTCAAACATTTTTTTTGTATAACGCTTAGTTTAGCGGTAATTAGCGATTTTCTGTTTTTTTCTCACGAAAACGTGTGAAAAATCGATTTTTTTAAGATTTTGGCCTTAGAATGCATTTTACGACAAAAGTGTATATAATTAAATTTATAGAAAATTAAAACATCTACAGCTTTTATTTAGAGCATTTTTCTCTACAGAGCCTAGTTTAGAGAGAAAGAGTGATTTTCCATATTTCTAAGCCAAACTGAGGTTGATTTTCATTTTGCGTCTTTCACTCATGATTAAAATTAGGTTATGTTTTTGAGGTTAGTTTTTTGTTTATTTCTTATGTTTTATTGCTAATATTAGGTTTATTGTTAATTATTTGCACTGGCAAGAGAAAGTTGTGTGAGTGTTTCACACCAGATTTTTTTATATCTGGTTGTCTTACAAATTACTGTAAATGAATCCTCCAGTCAACATAAAAAATTATTTAAATTTTTAGAAGATACATTCTGTAAAAATTTCAGTTTTATATTTAGTTTCAATTTTTTAGATTTACAAACTCTGATGATGATGATGATGATGATGATGATCCACTGAAACATGTTCGTAAAAGATTCATATTAGCATAGAGGACCCGTGCAAATAAATTCCCACAATGTCTTGGTTTTCAAAACCCTACCATTAAATAAATAATTTAAGTTAACAACAAACTTAACTGTTCTTAAAAGAATGATAAGTAACAACTGAAGCACTGTAGTACGTTAGTTTGTCCTGAAAAGAACGGTTTTAAACTAAACTTTAAATAAAATAACGTTAACACAATGTCTAATACCGACTAAGTGTGTTGTGAGATAAGAAGAGAGATGACACACATCCTGTATGCTTATGGAATATGGCTATGGAGGGGGTAAATGTGGGAGAACCGCTTTATATTACGCTGTATTACCACTGCGTTGTAAATGACATTGTCTCTTTTTAATTTTGTAAAATGATGCTCATATTAGCATGAATTTCAAGTTTACAATTTTTTTGCAAATCAGTAAAGAATATTCTTTAAAACCATGCCAAATATTTTAAAAATACGTTTGATGGAACGCTGTATTTAAGAGTTAATAGAATTCCCATTTAAAATATGTTGGAAGCAATTTTGCATTTTAAATATATAATTTTTTTTTGCATCCAGAAGACTCCAGAAGGGAGTATAGGACATGTCAAGATAAAACTGATAAACAAAAAGTCAATCACAATGATAAATTCATCACTTACCACCTAAAGTTTGTTTCTGCTTCTGCTTACTTCAGAAGGCTTGTCATGAACCCCTTTGTATCAAGTAGCACACAAAATTAAAAAGTTAAACACAATGATAAATTTATCACTTACCAATAATTTGTTACCGCTACTGCTTAACTCTGTAGGCTTGTCATGAACCCCTTTGTATCAAATAGTACACGATATTTGTTTAATTTGAAGTTAAACTTTTTAACCAAAAACTATTTAGAAAGGAATTCGTGCACACTGTAAAATGTGTTTCATCAATCAAGTACTGTTTTAGCTTTTTTTAAAGTGACTTAAATAATTGTCACAACTTTTTAAACCTTGTGGCAATTTATTGATGTATTTTCTACCTGCATAAGTTGGTTTTTGTTCAAAAAGGATAATACAGATTTGAGGGCAGTCCAGAAAGTCTGTCACGTTTTGCGTTGTAGCTGCTAGGGGCGGAGCTATCGTGGCCATTTTGGTGCCACGGCGACTCCGTTCAGTGGCTATCCAGCCGTGCTAGGGAGAGGTCTGTGTCGCTCTTCGTTGTTTTTCAACAACAATTTAAAATGTGTGCCGCAATTCAAAATCCTGCCAGTTGTGAAGTATGGCGACTGTTTTTTGGGACGGGAAAGGAGTTCTTCTTATCGATTTCTTGGAACGTGGCACAACAATAACCTCTGCGAGGTATTGTGAAACACTTGAAAAATTAAGAAGAGCGATCCAAAACAAGCGCAGAGGAAAGTTGACTGGAAAAATTCTCTTTTTGCATGACAACACTTGACTGAACACGAGAAGTCCTGGATGCTTTCAAATGGGAGGTTTTCCCACATCCGCCATACAGTCCGAACCTTGCGCCCAGCGATGATCACTTGTTCCCGACAATGAAGACATGGCTTGCGACGCAGCGCTTTGACGACGACGCGGAGCTGCAGGAGGGTGTGACTAACTGGCTAAAATCACAGGCGATAGACTTTTATGACGCCGGCATTTCAAAATTAGTTCACCACTATGATAAGTGTCTTAATTTGTTTGGTGATTATGTAGAAAAATAGCATTTTAGTTGCACTTTCAAGTGTATATAATAAAAATTTTTTCTTGTACTTAGTTTTTTTTTATATCAAAACGTGACAGACTTTCTGGACTGCCCTCATAGTTTACAATTTTTTTGCAAATCTGTAAAGAATATTCTTTTAAACAATGTAAAATTATATAAATACGTTTGATAGAAGTCTGTATTTAAGAGTTAATAGAATTTACATTTAAAATACACGGAAGCAATTTTGCGTTTTAAATATGTAGATAATAACAAAGTAAAAGCAAATAATATAGCAGTTAAAATAGATTAGTAAATGAATTAGAATAGAATTTCTTTTCATTGAACAGTTTTTACCAGGTTAATATGTTTTTATTCAGGTGACACCAGATATTCATTCAAGTCGAGAACCAATTCTGGGAGGAAGGGATGCCAATAATGGGATACCATTATGTGGTAGGGAGCCACCTTTAAGTGGTAGAGAAGTGCCGCTTGGTGCTCCCAGTCCAGTTACAATTATTCGTAACAATATTTCAATAAATGTTACTCCTGAACAACTTTCATCGAGCACTGGAATCACAGTTCCTTCACCACACCTAAGAAATAGTGTTTTACCACCTGGTTGTACTCCTTCCATCCTGAGCCATCACAAACCGCTAGAATTAGATGACAGTACTGTGAACACATTAGCTTTTAAATTTACAGAATGGTTTTATAATCTACTGAATAAAAACTTCAAGGGTGGTCTTATTGCAATTAATTCTGAACATTTTTGGAACGATGCCGAGTTTATTTTAAGGCTAAAATTGACACCTAGTTTTAGTAGGAGTGGACTTCTAAATGTAAGTAATAACGTTGTCGAAGAAGAACACGTTAAAGGTATTGAAAATATCATCATTCTTTTAAATAATATAAAAGATAAATATCAGATTTATTTTTCTCCGAATTTATGTTCAGATGGTGTCAGAGGTAAAACTGATCTGCATGGTGGTGTGTTAGTTCTCGCTTGTGGTACTTTGCATAAAGATGTCGGTCAAATGTGCGGCGCGTTTGAACAAGTGTTTTTAATATTTCGTGACCCACTAACTATGGATAATTGGAAAATTAAAAAGACTGAGCTACATTTAATATCTGTCGAACAAAACAGTATGTTATCGTCTCCTACAATAAATGATTCATCTCTTAAAGTGTGCTTAATGTAACTGTTTACTTTTTGATTTATTTTAGATAATTTTTTTGTTTGAATGAAATTTGTTTACTTTTGTCAGTAATTAATGGGCATACCTATTTAAAAATTTGTTAAAAACAAAAATTTTAGAAATCTTCAAAAGGTCATAGACTAAATTTGGTCAAGGTAGTTAAAATTTTGATGAGCCTATCACGATCCGTTTTTTACTTAGACCTACCATGCCAATTAAAAATTTAGCATTCATGTTAAATCTTAATACAAGTTGTTGAGTTCAAAAAGATATGAGCAATAAAATGTATTAATATTTTAAAACTGTTGAAGGCCCGTGTACAAAAGTTGTGGTTTTTGTATTCTGTATCACGGCATTATCACGAGTTGTTTTCGCGGTTGTAAACTTGTTCAGTAAACATTAACTCTCTTAGAAAAGCTTTGGTATATGTAATGTGTTACTCTTAGCATGCACACAGTATAAATGTGAACAGTCTCACATCACACACAAAATTAAGATCTGTATACAAAAAAATTATTCTCTAGAGCTTGCGGTCTGAATGTTAATCGCAGTCAGTTGGTGACCACTGTAATATACCCTCAACAGTGTCTTGCTTAAGATCTTAAACATTTTTATAATACATGTACTGATGAAGCTGAGAATTTTTTAATAAATTTTTCGTTTTCTTGTGACGAAGTTAAAATGCTTACCACGTATGTATAGCTGATAGCTAAATCATGTCACATATTTTTGGTGTTTATTATTTTTTGGTGAACTCTTAGGAAGTACCTTTCAGGTGAACGCACAAGACTATAATTTGATCTCATAAAATTTTATTCAAATTTTTGTTAAAATTTAAACTGCCATTGTTGATTTCCTTGAGATTTGAGAAGTAGATTCTACTTCTAGTTATGAAATTTTTTTGTGTAAAATGGAGTGGTAAAGGTTAGGCAGTTTATAGTATGGTATCTCAAGCCCGTCAGTGAATGTTGTGCTCTATCATAATTTGTGAAAATATTAGTCAGTAGTTTTTTTTTAGTTGTTATTTACAGTATGTTACCTTTTCATTACAATATGTGCCTGATATTACACAGTTTTCTTCAGCATTCACTTCTTCTTCCTTTAGCGCTACAGTTCAGTGTTAGCCGTGGCCTCCAACATCCTCTATCCCCCATAATTCGGAGGTCTTCAGTTATGTCCTCAAACCATCTTATTCTCAACTGACACTTTTCTAGTATCATAAATATGAGCATTCAGTATCTTCTTTGGCATACGCTGTTTGTTCACTCGCTCCAAATGACGTAGCAACCATATTCGCTTATACTTTATGAATTTTATGATGTCCTCATGTTTTAATTTCTCAGTTATGTCTGGTTTTCAGCATTCACTATTTATTTTCATAATCATCTGTCAAGGATTAAGTTCAGTGACTTGTTCCGTCATCTCATTTTAGATCTTCCCAAGCCTCCCTTTCTTCTAGGTTTATATTTCCATGCTCGTAGAGGAAGTCTGTGTGCTGGCATGCGAAGTAAATGGTTGGACCCGTTTCTCTTTTATATTCTTAACGTTTCCTACAGTGACTGAACATTTAACTCGGCACGGATAGCTTCGTTACGTACTATATTTATTTTTTTAAATTAAAATTATTTTGAAAGTAATTAATTCTTGTGCACTGTAAAATATTCCATAAGTCAAGTAGCATTTAGGTTTTTGAAACAAATACAGATTAACAATGTTTTAAAAGGTAAAATTCGTGGTTTTGTCATATTAACAATCAGCAATCATTAATAAAAGTGAATTGTTTACAATTTCAGTTGAATGTACCATGTGCAAGCTTTTCTGTTTTTCTTTTTGTATTCTTCATCACAGCTTATCTTTATCATTTACCGACTTCTTTTTGAACCTAAGTCATTGTAATTGATAAGCAAAAATTGTAAACTATTTATAAAATCAGTTATTTTTGTAAGATATGTAAATATTTTATGTATGTAGTGTATAAGTGTATTATGATTTCTAATTAGATCTTAACAAAAATTTTTATTAGATTAAGAATGATAATAATTTGTGACATATTTGTTGCTTGAGTTTGTTTGACGGCTCGAGTCGGCAGCATGAATTGTGAGGATAGTCTGTTTACCGACATACTATTTTCCTGTTTTAAAGTGGCAGTAATTAAGAGGTGCTGCCATCACTCTTCAATATACAGTAGCATGCAAATTAATCCGAACACAGATGTTATGTAATGAAAAGTTACTTTATTTTTGAAAAAATATATATACATTCTATTTGTTAATGTTTAAAAACTAATATGCCCACCTTTATTGTTCAGTTCACATATGCGATTCGGCATAGATTCAGTTAGTGTACTGCACATTTTTTCAATTTCTTCGTCACGAAACCATACCGATATTATTGCTGCAATGAGGTTATTTTTGTAGTACAATCCATTTTGAGAGCCCAAAGATTTTCAATCGGGCTTATATCTGGGGAATTACCTGGCCATGTCAACACTTTTAACGTTTTCTTGTTCAAAAAATGCTTCACTTTTTTGGCAGTATGGCGTAGCACTAAATCTTGTTGAAACACTCCATTGCCATGTGGAAATTTGGTTTGCAGTTGTGGCACAACCTTTGACTTAAGAATTTGGATATATTCATTACTTTTTAACATACCATTTATTGGGACTAATGAACAAGGACCTTCAAATGTGAAATAACCCCAAAACATTTTTTTCTGGGGATGTTTAACTGATTGCTGGATATGAGCCAGTGATGTTCTTTCATCTGCTGATTTCCAAACGTAAGAAACCTTTGCCCCTGAACGTAAAAATGGGATACATCCAAGAACATTACATTTTTCCAGTCTGCAACAGTCCACTTAGCATGTGCTTTGACCTACAATAACCATTTTTTGCACATTGCTTGGGTCAAAAGTTGTTTTTTAGCTGGTCGACGAGCTTTCCATCCAGCATCAAGAAGTCTGTGTCTAACAGTTGTCACATGCAAATTCGTTCCATTGGCTGCAAGCTGTTGATTTGAGTTCACAGCACTTAATTTTGGATTCACTTTACTTGTTCTCACTAATAACCGATCCTAAGTTGCAGTGGTTTTTCTTTTACAGCCACATTTTCCTTTCCTTCGAGGTGAAAAGAAACGAGTTTCTCAAAATTGTTTTAATATAGCATTCACTGTCCCTAGTCCAACGCCACATTCTGAAGCTATTTGTCATTGTGTCATACCGGTATCCTCAGAGAGAGAAAAAATTTTTGAACGTTTTCTTGGAGTTACATCCATTGTTACAATATATTACGTAAACAGACACAAAAACAATATATGAATTTGTCATAAAAAAAAAATACACTTTTATAAACCACTACTTATGTCAAGAAATTGCTATAGAGACAAAGAACAACAACTTCACACTGCACAGACAGTTTACAGAATCTGTGTTGTTAGCAGTGTAGCCACAACATAGAAAAAACAAAAAATTCCCTGTGTTCGGATTAATTTGCACGCTATTGTATGTTGTGTGTTACTATATGGTTATTTATTTCGCATAGAAGAAAAGTAAGTGATAGTCAAATGGTAGTGAATTCATTTCAATAGTAATATATAATAATATATATTTATATATTATATTATTTTATTAAACATCCTATGTAGGATTTTTAAACAGCCGTATTATTTAAAATTGAAATATATATTTTCTAACCACCAGAATACGGTAACATAAAACACTTACCAATGTTTATAGCGCTTTCGTGTATCTTGTACACATCTTCAGTAAATTAACATTTATTACAAGTCAAAATTTAAAACTTCCTGCTCCTACCATGGTAGATAAGGAATAGTCGATTCTTATATTTAAAACAGTCTTGCCAACTTAATCAGTTGATTGTCGTATTCAATTTGTGTGTTCATTAATTTCTCCCTGCTATTGTATTTATAAATATATTTATATTTATAAATACAATAGCAATTTAAATATAAGAATCGACTATTCCTTATCTACCATGGTAGGAGCAGGAAGTTTTAAATTTTGACTTGTAATAAATGTTAATTTACTGAAGATGTGTACAAGATACACGAAAGCGCTATAAACATTGGTAAGTGTTTTATGTTACCGTATTCTGGTGGTTAGAAAATTTCAATATATTATATTATATAATTATATATAATAGTAATTATATAATTTTAGACCATAATGTCCAGAAAAAAAATTAAATAAGAACAACCAGGTATAAAAATATATTTTTAACACCCTACAATATTAAAATTTTGTTTACATTTATGATTATGGGATCACAATTCGTGACCGGTGAAGTGCGTGGCTTATCTCATTCACAATGCAGCTGACTCGTGCCATTAGATGAACTCCACTGTATTATAGTTATTGAATATAATATTATACGATATTGAATTAGAAGAACGTTAAGATTGTGTTCAAAAGATTATTTATGTATTTCTTATCTTCTTGCTTTAAATCCATATTTAGCTTTATAGATAAATTATTCGGTGCATTTTAGATAATTCATTGAAAGCTTTATAGATAATTTATTTAAAGGAAACTGTGAAAAAAATATTTCATCCGTCATGTGGTGAAGTTCATGTAAGCGAAATTAATAAAATTTATGGCTATTTAGTTAGTATAGTTAGTGGCTATTTACCCACTGGGTTGGTCTAGAGGTAAAGTCGTCGCCAAAATCAGTTGTTTAACAGCTGATTTTCAGAGACTAAGGTTCCTGGTTCAAATCCTAGTAAAGGTAGTTACTTTTATACGGATTTGAATACTAGACAGTGGTTACCGGTGTACTTTGATGGTTGGGGTTTAATTAACCATATTCTCTCAGGAATGGTCGGCATGGGTCTGTACAAGACTACACCTCATTTACACGTCATACAACATCATCCTCATCTCATTGAGTCATGGGGTTGCTTATTGTTCTAAATTGAACAGATTGCAACGTACACAAATTAGAAATAAAAAAATAAAATTTAGTTAGTAGATGGCATCTGGAAGAAATGTGTTTTCTAAAAAAGATTGTAAAGGTAGGAAAAGATATTCGTCTGTAGCCAACTCTTTATGTCTGAGAGTAATGTGGTGTGGAGAGAATATGTATAAACATCAAAGAGTTTAGTAAAAAAATTAAGTTTAAGGGTAAGGGGCTTCTAAGTTATTATTGTAATGCTTTATTTATTTTTTATATATTCCCAGATGCCTTATGAATAAAATAATTATACAATTTTATTCAGAACAATTTGTATTGCATTATCTTGCCAAAAAAACAAAATGTGCTAAAAAAATTTATTTTGTTTTTTCAAAGTACTCCTTAATCCAGTGGTTCTCAAAGTTTTTTTTACCACACTTCCTTCTGTCAAGAAGAAAATTTCCCATGCCCCTTTCACAATTTCATGTGGTAATGAAAAAAAAAACAAGTAGTTACATTGAATAAACATACATTTATTTTTTATCATTTTTATCTAATATACAAAATTCTCGTGTCACAGTGTTAGTTGCCATACTCCTCCGAAACAGCTTAACCGATTTTCATGAAATTATATATGTACACTTGGTAGGTCTGAGAATAGGTTTTTATCTATTTTTTTTATAATACCCCTAAGTGATAAGGGTGGTCCATACAATTTATGTAAAATGTAATAAACATTTAAAATACCTTTCTAAACTATTATGTGATACAAAAGTACATAATTTTCTAAAACCGGTGTATCGTATTCTAAAGAAATATGTTTAGTTTTAGTGACGCCCATACTAGGAGTAAATCAAAAGTTTTAAACGTAAAGTGTGAACATAATTTGTAAAATTAGGTGAGATGTGTTGATGATTCCACCACTCACCTTGTAAATCCTATGTTTTGGTGCTGATTTATTTTACTATTTATTTTTAAGTGTTGATTTATTTTACAAGGATGACTGTTTCTTTCAGATAAGTTAAGAAGTAAACTTCAATGTTTTATTAAATTTATATTGTTTACTCTGCAAATAATATCAATAAAATACTGATTTTTTTTAAGGGGAGTTCATATGAAAAATCAAACCTACTTATGAAATTAATCTTGAGCTGCATGCAATAAAAACACTGAGGTAATTCAACCTAGACTGAATTTGCAAGATTGATAGAGCTCTCTTAGATTGCAAAAAAAAAATCTGGTGTGGAACACTCACGTGACTTTCTCTTGCCAATGTAATTAATTACAAATATAACCTAATAAATAAGTTTAATCATGAAATTTACAGACAATTTTGTTGGGTACAGTGTACCAAATCCTATCGACTTTACATCTTTAATTTAAGCAGGTTCTAATGATTCTCCTTTCAGTCTTTGTCAACTGATTGAATTTCTTTTAATTTTTTATTTGAAACAGGGTTCCACAGGAAAAGTTGCCTTGTCATTACTATTTTGTTGACAGTAGATAAGGATTTTTTTGTTGCAAGTTGCCCACATCAATCCTTGAGCTTTCTTCATCATGGTTGTTCTGTTTGGTGTTATAATTTAAACTGTGAAACTAATTTTATAACCATGTTACAGTACTGTTCATTAAGGGGGGGGGGAGTCTACCCAGTTTTATCTCTAAAAATTAAAAAATAATAAAAAAAATTTTTTTTGTTGATTTTAAAACTTCAGAATGTTCTTAATCCAGCTATGTATTTTGTTTTTATGTGCGATAACTAGAAATTTGTAAAACATTATTTTATATAATCTGTGTAAGTGCAAGTGTAATTGTAAGTGAAACTTTACATTCAATTTTCTCAGCATTTAATATTTCAGGTTTTCTTCATGATAAAATCCTTATAACTTTCTTGATATAAATGCTATCTTGATGATTTTTTTCCACTGTATTCAGAATTTATTGCTTGTTTATTTGTAGGTTGGGCATGTTGAAACTTATTATAGGAGTTTTTAAAAAATAAAAAAATAATGACCTTATCTGTATTTTTGGGGGAAAATATTTAAAAAAATAATTTTTTCTCCATTGTAAAGTTAAATGTATAAATGGAACCTTCAAAAAAAGAGCATAATTTTCTGATAATTTTGACATAAAAACCAGGTCTGTACTTTTAAAATTAACTAAATTATAAGCAACTAACGAAGATACGATTTTCCCCCTATCGCCCCTTATATTTGGGGTTGTAGTGAACAATATTAACATTTTTTTATATGAAAAAATTTAAAATTTAATGTTTATTCACTTGCAAAACAAACAGATTACTTATCTAAAGAGAATAAAAAAAAACTTTTTTTTGAGTAGACTCCTCCCTTAAAAAATTTCCATGTTTTATAGATGACTTTTGTTGTTTTCTCAAAGTAGCTTTTTTTGTATTCTTATACTTTTTTCTCAGCTTCAATAAGAATAAAGATATAACATTTATTATAGGTATAAATCTAATTTAGCTTTATATTTTACATTCAGTAGAATCTCGGTAGTCCGGCACGTCCATTTATCCGGCCCTTAAAATATTAGGCCTAAAAGTATGAAACCTCACCCAGGACAGATTTTGGTAAAAGATTTAAATTGAATTAGGGAAATCAACTCGACCTAATTATGGTGGATTTAATATAACATGTATGTTTAGGATTTGATTAAAGAAATGAATAAGCAGACCTTAATTATTGTTAAATGGAATAAATTTGGCCTTTTATCCAAAACCCAGAACTGGGTCATACTCTATACTTCATGCTGAATTGACAACGAATCGTAATTCTCAGAACACAAGCATCCCCACACTGCAATAGGCGATGTCAATAGCCGATAATGTTTAGTACAATGACTACAGAAGTACTCAGGAAACCTTTTTTAATTAGTTAATTTAATTTAAATCACATAGAAATCAATGCATATTCATTTTTTGTTTAAATTAATTATTTATAGTTCCAAAATTCCAACATATCCAATAATCCGGCATTTTCAGTAATCCAGCACCCTCTCGGTCCCGAACAGGCCGAACTACTGAGATTCTACTGTAAACAATTTCTCCTTTAAATGTTAAAAAGAAAACATATTTTGTTCAAAATATTTACATTCTAATGTGAAATTCTGAGGCACCAGCTGTAAAAATGTTATTTTTAGAAAATTTTGTTTTACAGTAAAACCTCCTTAATCCGGCATCAACGGCAATAGACAAAAATTATAGAATTGCCTTCACAATGAACATTGTAAAGTGAGTAACCCGACAGTTACCGCCGACACTCAAGAGCCACAAAGCGTGTCACGCTCTGAGTTTGTAAACTCAGTACGCTTTTTTACACGTTTGTAAAATTTGCTGAGTCAAATAAACAATACAGTATGGCCGAAGTTATGAACTTGCATATAATAAAAAATGATTTTTTAAATAAAAAAAATACTAGTCTTAAGAAGCAAGTAAATATTACATCTTTTTTCCAGCCATCTAACAGTGCTGTTGCTAAAAACCACGAATAGTACAGTACTGTACTGTGTTTCATACTGTATTCAAATTTATTTCATCATGTACTGTACTTAAAAATGCACTTTAATATTTCTCCTGTACTTATATATTGATTTATATTGTTTAAATAACCCATGTTTAAATTATAAATACATACAGTAAAAGTTTCTTGTGCAAATTGTGTTATTTTTTATATGACTCCTGTATTTTTATAAATAACCTCCATAGTCCGGAATTTCCTTTAATCCGGCAAGCTTTGAGTCCCAAACGTGCCAGATTAAAGAAGTTCTACTGTATTTAAAATCCATAAAAGTTTGTGAATTAAATTGATAATTGAAACTGTATACATGTATTTATTTTAGTTCTTGAGAAAATATTACAAATGTTAACTTTGTGTAATAATGATAATTATATGGACTCATATTCCTCTTAAATGGCATGAAATAATGTTTTGTAGAATTTTATACTTATAATTTTATTAACGACTCGCTTGCATTTGACTTGGATACTGAAACAAATGCTACTGAGTTGTTAATTTTCAAGTCAATTAATTTTATTTTGGAATCATTACGTAATGTAAATCATGAGTTGTACTTATAATTAGTATAAAATTACAAATCGTTATTAATGTTTTGAATGATCTTTTACTCATATAGCTGTACAGTATATTTCAATAAAATATAAAAGTAAATTTGATGTGATAATTTTTAAATTATTATTATTATTTTAAGTCCTAATTTAACCCACCAGGTTGGTCTAGAGGTAAAGTTGTCGCCAAAATCAGCTGTTTAATAGCTGATTTTCGGAGACGAAGGTTCCTGGTTCAAATCCTAGTAAAGGTAGTTACTTTTATACGGATTTGAATGCTAGGCAGTGGTTACCGGTGTACTTTGATGGTTGGGGTTCAATTAACCATACTCTCTCAGGAATGGTCGGCCTGAGTCTGTACAAGACTACGCATCATTTACATTTCATACATATCATCCTCATCTCATCGGGTCATGGGGTTGCTTATTGTTCTAAATTGAACAGATTGCAACGTACACATATTAGGAATTAAAAAGAAGTTCTAATTAATAGCATAATAACAATAAAAAAAATCTGGTGTGAAACACTCACACGACTTTCTCTTGCCAATGCAAATAAATGAACCAATATAATTCAACATTAGTAATACAACATTAGAAATAAACGCGAAACATAACCTTGTTTTAATCGTGACAGACGCAAAATGAAAATCAACCTCAGTTTGGCTTAAAAATACGGATAATCACTCTTTCACGCTAAACTAGACTTTTTAGAGAAAAATGCTCTAAATAAAAGTTGTAGATATTTTAATTTCCTATAAATTTGATTATATACACTTTTGTTGTAAAATGTAGTATACTAAGGCTGAAATCTTAAAAAATCGATTCACACGTTTTCGTGAGAAAAAAAACATAAAATCGCTAATTACCGCTAAACTAAGCGTAATACCAAAAAAATGTTTGAAATAAAAGTTGTAGGATTTTAAATTCTCTACATTTTTTATTATATAAGCTTTTGCGCTAAAATGCATATTAAAGCCCCAATCGTAAAAAAACAATATTTTTACGTTAAAACAGCCTCACCCAGAATTTCAGCAAACATAACGCCTACCCTATCTTGTAGAGCATAAAAAATTTAGTAAACCAGACGATTTAAAAAAATATCGTAGGAACAGTTTTTGAGAAAATCGCAAAAGAGTGAAAAATTATACGAATAAACTACTACTTCCGGTTGACCGATTTTGATGAAAATGTTCGTGTCGGGTCCGGTAGTGGTATGTAACTTAAGTTTTAAGTTCGTACGGTGTTCCGTTCTTGAGATGTTTTGTTCACACACACACACAGACCAATCGCTGAAAATATGTTTCTTGGGTTCAGGGGATCTGAAAACGTGTAGATCCGGTGAAAAATGGACATGAAAACAATACTTTCCTTTCTGTATATTGATATAGGCAAGAAAAAGTAAAAAAAAACTTGAAGATAAAAATTAAAAGTGAAGGGATGAGTTCATTTACGGGAAAATTTGACCGTGCGTTGAGGGGTTTTATGTGGAGATGAAGACGTAAAAATGTCCGTTAGAAGGTGTCGTTTTCAGGGTGGATAGTAAATGCTTTTTAGAGGGCCTGGCGTGCTGATAAGCAAAACATACTTTTCCACTCAGTGAGAAAGGCAATTGTAAACCATCTTACTCCTCGTTTTACTTACTAAAGCCTCTAGAGCAGCGGTCTCAAACAAACGCGGGCCTCATGCAGCCCGGTAACTGATGTTTTACGGCTCGCGATGAATTCTAATAATTTTAAATATTACTATTAAAAATTATAGCTGTTATATCTACTACTAAATAGTAGATGATTGAAGAGTAAACATTTTAAAATAAATTATAACATTGAGTAAAAGTTGCTTATACAATAGAAAAATGTTGTTATTAGCCAAAGAAATTTCACTTTGTAGGCTACTGCCGACCCTGCAGTGTGTGGTAATCCTGTATAAATGTTTTTTCAGAATTATGCAGCCCGCCAAGTGTTGGTAAATTTTTTCTGAAGGCTACGAGTTGGAGACCGCTGCTCTAGAGGTTCAAACCAGCCTTTCGGCTGATGACCTAAACAACACAAATCCGCCGTTCCTTAATCAACTGTAGTCGCTAACGACCAAGCCCTTGAGGCGAATTTAGATAAAAAAATTTTTACTGCATCCAGGAGACTCCAAAAGGGAGTGCAGGACATGTCAAGATAAAACTAATAAGTATAAATTTTAACAAAATGTTAAATACATTACTTACCAATCGATTATTACTACTTTTAACTTGCTTAGATACGCGTTTGTATCAAATAATACATAATTTACCTCAAAGTTTGGTTAAAAGTTCATATAATATTATTCAAACAAAACTAATTAGCCGGCCGCATTGGCGTAGTTTGTAACGTGCTCGCCTCTCATTATGCGGTCCTGAGGCGAATTTAGATAAAAAATTTTTTACTGCATCCAGGAGACTCCAAAAGGGAGTGCAGGACATGTCAAGATAAAACTAATAAGTATAAATTTTAACAAAATGTTAAATATATTACTTACCAATCGATTATTACTACTTTTAACTTGCTTAGATACGCGTTTGTATCAAATAATACATAATTTACCTGAAAGTTTGGTTAAAAGTTCATATAATATTATTCAAACAAAACTAATTAGCCGGCCGCATTGGCGTAGTTTGTAACGTGCTCGCCTCTCATTATGCGGTCCTGAGTTCGAATTCCACTCAGGCACGGCATATTTTCATACGTTACAAAAAATAATTTCATCCGCCATTGTTCAAAGTTACGCCCCAACGTCGTCGCTAATGACCGTTGCAGTCGATGCGACGTTAAATAAATAAATTTAAAAAAAACTAATAGAAAGGAATTCGTGTACATTGTAGCCTAAATGTTTCATCAATCATGTATTTTTTTAGTTTTTTTAAACAAATTGAAATTATTACAACTATTAGAAAAAAAATAAAAATAAATAAAATTGAAAAAATACTAATAGAAAGGAATTCGTGTACATTGTAAATGTTTCATCAATCATGTATTTTTTTAGTTATTTTAAACAAACTAAAATTATCACAACTTTGTAAAGCTTGTGGTAATTTATTGAAATATTTTTCCACCTGTAAAAGTAGGTTTTTGTTCAAACAATTAGTGTTGTGATTAGCAACGTTGTAATTACGTAATTTTGTTTCTAGTGTAGTGGTTATGGATATTAAAATTCTATAAAAGGTGTTTCGCTTCGCGTACATTTCATTTCAAAGATGTACAAAGAAGGAACTGTAAGCATTTGAAGCTCCTTAAATAATAATTGGCATGAGGTTAAGTGGTTGACTCCCACCATACACCTATTTTTTCTTTTTTTTTTTTTTTTTTTTTTTTGTTTAACGTCCGACCGTTCTGCAATTACTGCTAATGCAGACGGTGAAGGATGAAATGATTTTTGTAACGTATGAAAATATGCCGTGCCTACATGGGATTCGAACCCAAGACCGCATCGTGAGAATCGAGCACGTTACCAACTACGCCAATGCGGCCGGCGAAAAAAAGAAAAAGCTACACTTAATAGCTTTTTTCTGATTTTAAAAACTCTTTCTATGTTACTCTGATGAATTTCCCCATACTAATATGGCAAACCGGACATGAGATAAAATTAAACCATGGTAAGCTGCTATTAACAACTTTTTATCATTTAATCTGGCAATATTTTAATGCAAATACCCCAGATGCCGGCCACATTGGCGTAGTTGGTAACGTGCTTGCCTCTCATCATGCGGTCTTGGGTTCGAATCCCACTCAGGCACGGCATATTTTCATACGTTACAAAAAAATCATTTCAGATTGAAAAAATACCCCAGATGATAAATAAAAAGGGTCTTTTCTGTTATACCTCCCCTCCAGAATAACTTTTCACATTTTGTGGATATTTCGTGTGTAGTATTCTTTCAGTATTTTTAACGATAAAAACACGGAAAATATTTAAAAAAATCATATATCAATATTTTTTAAGTTAACGTTAAAGTTTTTACCTTTTTCAGGTTAACCTTAAACTATTAATTGAAAATTATTATATTATTTTAATAATATTTATATTTCATTATTACATACAGTAACAATATTGAGAAAATCCGGCCGCATTGGCGCAGTTGGTAACGTGCTCGCCTCTCATCATGCGGTCCTGGGTTCGAATCCCACTCAGGCACGGCATATTTTCATACGTTACAAAAAAACCAATTTCATCCTCCATGTAAACAGTTAGCAACGTCGTTGCTAATGACCGTTGCAGTTGATGCGACGTTAAATAAATTTAAAAAAAATATATTGAGAAAAAAACAATGTATTTACCCTACCTGTATTTAACCTTAACTTGAAGAATGTTGGTGTAGGATTTTTTTTTAAATATTTTCCCCGTTTTTTTTAAATACTGCAAGGTTGTAGTGGAAAATTCACAAAATGTGAAAAATTATGTGGTGGGGGGAATAACAGAATAACTCCTTAAAATTTAATCAGAACAGAAAAGACTTTTAGTAAACTAATTTTTTTTAATTTATTTTACACATTAAAATAAAAACTACCTTCAATCCTGTAAATCAACCCTCGGTTTTCCGAATTTTCATGATCCGAATAGCCATGTTACTTTGCGATTTCGATATTTATGTGGAGGTTGTTATGCATGAATAAAAATAATATGTAAATTTAAAATGATGAAAAAATGCAGTCTTAAGAAAAACAAAAAACAACACCTTAGAAGCGAAAACAAAGATGTTAAAATGTAGTGAGGAATGTATTATTAACTTGTATTAATAAATCGTACAGTTTATGTATTAACAAACCTGCTGGACGGGAATCCCTGACTGGCTAGTGATGTCATGACCCGGGTGTAGCCAATTATAAGAAGTTTATATGTATAATACATTAAAAACTGTTTTATCCTTATTGAAAATGCGGTTGAGTAGTCGCTGAAGCAGTTTAACAAGTGCCTTTGCCAGAGAATCTGCTCAACAATAAAACAAGGTCGATCTTTTGCTACTTCAAGGTACGTTTAATAAAATTAACTGAACTTACATTCTAAGCTGTATACTTTAATGCTATATACTTTAATTCTGCATATATTTTATTGCAATTTAATTAGTTTTATATTGTAATTTTAACAATTATTTGAATTTTATATTAATATATCTGTAGAATAAGAATGTATTTGTATTTTTTTTTTAATTTTCCTGAAGGGGGTACAGACGTTTGTATTCCACACATATTAATTTAGTAAATTTCTGGTACCATTTTCCCAGTTACTGCTATAGATAGAGATTTCAAACAAAAATCATTTTATTAATTGAATTGTCTTTTATAGTCTATAACAATAATACATTGTTTTATTTTAATTTTGAATTTTTTAAATAATATTTTTCTACTAAGTCTAAAATTAACCAAATTTTAAAATATTTACTCATCTTGGTCATAAAATTAAGAATTACTGGCAAATTATTTGGTGTATTAGATAAAGAATGTTATGACGATAATCTAACCAAAAATTGAAGGAGATGTCTTAAAATTAGTCTCTGAGTAAATGATGCTGTAGTGGAAAAACATAATTTCCGAAAAAAACACCGTATTTCAAAAGAATACAAAGCAACACGTATAAGTGTACTAAGCAATACCAAAACGTAAAGAGTACAGCACGAATTTCTAGATTACTTTTCCATAAACAAAGCATTCACAACATCAAAGCTAATTCTTGAACACGATTCCATTGGCAAAGGAAAACTGTAATACAAATAGAATTCAAACGAAACAAAAATTAAACAAACAAGTCAAAAGTTTGAAAAATTGGTGGGCACGATAATTTCTTTTATTAATTTTCAAGGGTTTACAATATTATACTACAGCTACAATTTATATAACAAATTAATCAGAAAACTATGGAGATTAATAAAATTAAAATAAAATCAATTTTTTTAATTTTTAAACGTCTGTACACCCTTAATATTAAAAAATAATTCGTTTTTTTGTCTTCATCGTTTTTGGGTAAACAAAAATCTTATTAAATTAGTTGACTAAATAAGATATCAAAGTCAAATGTACAAGAAAATAAAATCTATTAAGTGAAATGGACACGTAAAAAATTAAGTTTTTAGGTATAATCGAATTATTGTTCTATAATCAAACTATAGGTTAGTAATTAATTATGTATAACCTTCAACTTAGCTGCCTTTGTGACGCAGTGGTAGACAGTACACCTGAGTTCTGTTTCCTCCGACCTGAGTCTGAATTTTTTCACAATGTACAGCGATAACGGTAAGAAGTCCTTATCAGCAAGGGGTTGATTTAACGTTAAACAAACTTTAAAAAGTATACAGTATTAATTACTAAACAACAGTTAATTACCCACGGCTACTTCAAAAAGTTTGGGGAATGGGTGACATAGCTGTTAATATTCTCTCGCACAATCAACCCAGGTCAAGTATCTCAAAGTTAAAAATCTGGTGTAAACACTCACACGCCTTTATAAACCATTTATCTAACACCTTAGATATATTGTTCACAATCTTAAAAAATTGTTCATGCCTATAACAGGCAGGTGGAGTGTTGAATTATTTGCACTCGATCTGCTAGTTCCAGGAATACAAAAAAAATTATGTTTCTTATCACATAGTCACCCAATTATACGACTATTTAAGAATAGAAGAGGTAGAGTTGTAAAAGCACTAGTCAGAGTTGTCCCCTCTGAGAGAAATGAATTTTATTATACAGCCAGACCCTGTGGTGAATGAATTGAAGGTGTCATTTGCATGGTGAAAAGTAAATGCTTTTTGGAGGGTTTGGCATGCTCATAAGTATACTTTTCCACTCAGTGAGGAAGGCAATTGTAAACTACCATACTCCTTGTTTTACTTTGTAAAGCCTCTCTAGAGGTTCAAACTAGCCTTTAGGCTGATGACCTAAACTACAACATCCTAAAGAAGCTTATCTTTAAAGTAACGCCGGCCCGTTGGTGTAGTGGTCAGCGCAAATGACTTTTATTCCAGATGTCCCGGGTTCGATTTCCGTGATACCTTACTACAATTACCTACGCGCAAGCAAATTCTCGTCATGTTTAGTTCTCTCGCTGGGATGTAAAGAGTAAGACCTACTAATATTAATAAGTAGGCGGGTAATTAATATTAATTAATGAAGTCACTGTGATTAACAATGGTAGTTGACAATCGTTGTAGAGAATTAACCGCTAGCTCTGTTCTCTGAAACTTTTTACAGGAGAGATTGTCACAACAAAACGCGTCTTAATACTTATTAAAGTTGGTAGTTTTACCCAGTAGATTATTTTCCGAAGTAGACTTAATTTTCTTTTTTCAATGACACAAAAATAAGATTTTGGCCTACAAATAGAACTAGTAGACTAAGTTAAAACTTTACCAACAATATTGTATTTTTATTCGGACTTCCAGCAACTTCTGAATCTACAACAAAAATTTGTGTATTTTACAGATTGTTTTATTTTTATAATATTTTACACCATTTTTTCTAAAAAAATTTTTGTTTGATTAAAAAAATTTTTAATACCACGTCATACGCTTGGTCATTAGTTACTAATATCTTAAAAGGTAAACCCCAATTAAATGGGGTGTTTAGGCCAATTTAGGAGCTAAAGTAGCGTGGTTCATATAAACCCTTTTATAAAGAATATACCGTACTAATGTTTCCATGAATTTACATTTATGAGTTTCTGCTAAATTTTTTCTATACTAGTATTTACGAATTTTTAAAAATTTGCTGTGATTAATTTCTGAAAACTGGATTCAGCTGGCTCGTTTGACTGTGCATTTTCCTTAAGTAAGTTCGTAGTACGGTAGTGAAATGTTTTCCTTATAATGAAATAGTTAATTGTTTCTAATATCTTAAGTTTTTTCTTCCTGTTACTTTTTTAGATCAAAATTTAACACAAAAAGGCTATCAATTTATATTAAAACTTAAGTTCAAAAAGTGTATCAAATTATATGTTCACTATGTAATGGGTTGTTTATATACACACTTAGTATTGTTTTGTCGTATTATTAGCTAATTATTTATAATGTGTTCTGGTCAAGGTTTTTGTTCACTTTCTTGGCCACCCATGCAAATGTCTGGTCAGTCTCCTATTTGCGTTCTGTGCAGTAGTAAAACTTTTTAATTTCCTACTCAAAATATTTTTACTTGTATTTTAATGTACGTACCATGTTATTTTACATGACAATAGGGTTTATTTACGTATTTATTAGGCCTGTGCAAACAAGAACAGAACTGTAATTAGAGATTTCTGACTTGAAAAAACAGCTGCACATTTAATAGAAATTACAGTTACATGTTCTGTCAAAAAATGTTTATCATAGATTGTTGAACGTCAAAATGAATAAATCTCTGAACAGACGCAGTCGCGAGTCAATGAACGTGACCTTCTACATGGGATGTACTACAACTTTCCGCGAACTTTTTAATGACCTTTGGTGACCTTTGTTTTATGATGATAATGACCTTAGGTTTTCCGCCGTAAAAAAATCTGATATTGTGTAGATCTATTAATGTATTTCGGAGAAACGTACGTATTTTTACTTTCTCTTGCCTATATGAATATATAGGAAGGAAAGTATTGTTTTCATGTCGATTTTTCGAAATCGAGTTTTCACCGGATCTATACGTTTTCAGACCCCCTGAACCCAAAAAACATGTTTTTAGCGATTGGTCTGTGTGTGTGTGTGTGTGTGTGTGTGTGTGTGTGTGTGTGTGTGTGTGTGTGTGTGTGTGTGTGTGTGTGTGTGTGTGTGTGTGTGTGTGTGTGTATGTATGTATGTGTGTGTGTGTGTGTGTGTGTGTGTGTGTGTGTGTGTGTGTGTGTGTGTGTGTGTGTGTGTGTGTGTGTGTGTGTGTGTGTGTGTGTGTGTGTGTGTGTGTGTGTGTGTGTGTGTACAAAATATCTCAAGAACGGAACATCGTACGAACTTGAAACTTGAAACTTAAGTTACATACCACTACCGGACCCGACACGAATATTTTCATCAAAATCGGTCAAACGGAAGTAGTAGTTTATTCGTGTAATTTTTCACTTTTTGCGATTTTCTCAAAAACTAGTCCTACGATTTTTTTAAAATCGCCTGGTTTATTCAATTTTTTATTCTCTACAAGATAGGGTAGGCGCCATGTTTGCTGAAATTCTGCGTGAGGCTGTTTTTACGTAAAAACATTTTCTGCTTAAGATTGCGGCTTTAATATGCATTTTAGCGAAAAAATTTATATAATAAAAGTTGTAGAGAATGTAAAATTCTACAACTTTTATTTCAAACATTTTTTTGTATAACGCTTAGTTTAGCGGTAATTTGCGATTTTCTGTTTTTTTCTCACGAAAACGTGTGAAAAATTGATTTTTTAAAGATTTCGGCCTTAGTATGCATTTTACGACAAAAGTGTATATAATTAAATTTATAGAAAATTAAAAGATCTACAACTTTTATTTAGAGCATTTTTCTCTACAGAGCCTAGTTTAGCGTGAAAGAGTGATTTTCTGTATTTTTAAGCCAAACTGAGGTCTATTTTCATTTTGCGTCTTTCATTCATGATTAAAATAAGGTTATATTTTTGAGGTTAGTTTTTTGTTGATTTCTAATGTTTTATTACTAATGTTAGGTTATATTGTTAATTATTTGCATTGGCAAGAGAAAGTTGTGTGAGTGTTTCACACCAGATTTTTCTTTATAAATATAAAATTTATTTTAATTGCTCCATTAAACTTCTTGAGTATGCAGTAGGCCTACCGTACCAGTAATTTTATCCCGCAGTACCCGTGCAGTACCTTTAGTTTTTATCGGTCCAATAATTATTAATGAACCGATTTTGATACAGTTTTAAAAGGAAACTATAAAGGAAGAATTATACTCAGTTTCAACTTGAAAAGTTTGATTTGCTGTGATTTTTTTTTGTTATTAAACTTGGAATTGTTTGAATCATCATGTACTTTGGTTTTGTGTAGGATACCTAGTATGGTTAATCTCGAAATTTGTGAATACAATATTTAAAATTTAAATATTGTATTTTCAATACAACACTATTTATTAGTTTTTTTTTTTTAATTTATTTAATGTCGCATCAACTGCAACGGTCATTAGCGACGACGTTGGGGTGTAACTGTGCGTGATGAGGATGAAATGATTTTTTTGTAACGTATGAAAATATGCCGTGCCTGAGTGGGATTCGAACCCAGGACCGCATGATGAGAGGCGAGCACGTTACCAACTGCTCCAATGCGGCCGGCTTATTACAGTTTTGATTTCGCTAAGAAATAACGAAAATGAATTATGTTGGTCCCGTTTGAAAGTTTAAAATTCCTTCTTTTTAATTTGACCAGTTTGTGTGATGAAGGGAAACAAAGACTAATAAATTTACATGTGTTGCAACCTATAGTCCTAGTTTACAAACGATTTACATAGTCTCATCTGGAAAAATGTGAGAAATCAAAATATGCGTATAAAAAACTAGTAGAAACTGCAGTTTGGAAGTATACATAACGTAGGCAATGTAACATATACACAGAGCAACCTCTCAAATCTGAACTATTTTATAATAGGCGTAAAATTTTACGCCTATTGGAACGTGGCACGGGTGACAGTTGCCACCCCAATATGACATGAAAAAGGAGGAAAATTTTATAAAGATTCAGGATTTTTATTTACTGTTGTTGTTTAGGTCATCAGCCAAATGGCTGGTTTAAGCCTGTAGAGGTTTTACTAAGTAAAACAAGGAGTGAGGTGGTTTACCATTGCCTTCCTCACTGAATGGAAAAGTACGCTTATCAGCATGCCGGGCCCTCTGAAAAGCACATATTTTCCACTCTGCAAATGACACCTTCACTTCATTCATCACAGGGTCTGGCTGTAAAATGAAATTCATTACTTTCAGAGAATATAACTCTGAATAGTGTCACAGTACACCTCTACCTCTTCTGTTCTTAAATGATTCAGTCACTTAATTGGCTGACCACGTGATAAGAAACAGAACTATTTATTTTAGCCCTGCAACAAACAGATTGAGTGTAAATAATTTGACACTCCACCTGTCTGTTATGGGCAGTTTTATTTACTGTTACCTATAAAAGAATGGAACAATATTATACTCATATCAACGGTAACCAACCGGGTGGTCTAGAGGTAAAGTTATCACTTGAACCATTCCTGGTGTACATTGATGGTTAGGGTTTAATTAACTGTACTCTCTCAGGAATGGTCGGACTGGGTCTGTACAATACTGTATCTCACCTCATTGGATCATGAGGTAGCTTACTGTCCTGAATTGAACAGATTGCAACGTACACAAATAAAGGGTAAAAAATAATTGTTTAAAGGTAAATTAAAATAATGATTTGTAAAGAACATAATGATATAATTTATGTTGTAAGGTTTTGTTTTTGCAGAAAATATAGTAAGGAGCTTATCATATCCACTTATACGATACTGTACAGTTTTGAATGATTTTTTTTAATAGAAAGAAGCATAAGTAATACGTACTTCTATCTTTGAAAAGTAAGAGAAGGTTTTCTTTAAGGAAAACTATCCAAAGATATTATTTATTAGCGTAGGCTACTTTAAAATATTGTTAGAAATCTTGTGTTTGCTCCTAAAAGTGTCTTGACACATGTACATACACTTTTGCAGTATGAAGATATCTGCTTTATTAAGTATTTTTTTAAAGTGATTATAAAATAACAACAGTGAGATTCAATTAATATTTGTTTGTTCCAGATGTCCAGTGTATCCAAGATTTCAACATTATGTCTCATAACAGTATATATAGTCTTAGTACTTGGTTCACCAACTGGTGATAAATCAGACAAAAAATGCTCTTCAGATTTTTGTAAAACTGCAAAATTTAAATGCATGTCTTCAGACTCATGTAATGGAACCCTTTTACCATCTACCGACCCTTGCTCATGCTGTCCATCATGTATAACATTCAACGGTAACATTATAATTCATTTTTTTTAAACTTTAATTTAGTTTAATAATTTTTACATAACAAAAAGCAAACTACCGCAAAGTTTTATTTTCTGCAAAAATACAGATAATTGGTTACTGTACGGTAGTAGGCTAAGCAAATCTTAAAAATTCAATATGTTTTTTCTTTTCTATTTTTTGGTTTTAAGTCTGACTGTTTTGCAATTACTGCTAATTCAAACGGTGGAGAATGATAATATATGAAAATTAGTGATAAAAAAATTCCAGACTTGACCGGGAATTGAACCCGAGACCCTGGCGTAGTAGCCAGTTGCACTAACCACATTTTTTTGTAGGACTGCAGCAACCGCAATACCAGCTCATCCTATTACTACTACTACTACTACTACTACTACTACTATTATTCGTATAGTACAGAGAGTGTAACAGAAAAAAGGCTGCTCTTTATATTTGGACTCTATTCAGCAATATAAAAAAAATCTATAAACAAGCAATGTTGTTACTTATATCGCAACAAATTAAAGACTGTAGATGAGATCTAGCCAATAACAGCCAAGATCGGGTGTGAGATTGCCCCTTCGCTAAGTCACACTCTGTTCCACCGAACTCCAGCAGACTTTTTGTTAAGCTGCCATTCACAGTGGGACCACAACGTGACAACGCAGGAAACGATTTATGAAAGTCAATTGGCTTTACTTCATTCACCAAAGGGTCTGGGCTGTATAAATATACACTAATGCAAGTGTAATGTAAGGTCTGGCTGTACACTAATAGTCTTTGCTGGTTTCTACCGGAAATTGACCAAAACTGGAAGTCAAGAAATCAAAGTCTGAATTTGGAAACAAAAACAATGTCATTCAATTCCATTTAAAGAGTAGATACAGAAATCACTAATGGTTTTTACCGTAGATCAAAGGTAAGCTTTTACTTTCGTACAAAAGCTAAGTGGGATTGATCTCTTACAATTTCTTTAGAAAAAATTTCGACCAGCCAAGAGACACTTCTCATGAAAAGGATTTTCTCTACTTCTACGTCACCGTTTACTATCTACTACTTTTGGATCAAATAGTTTCCCCCAAGATATTTCTTTCTGTGTCTCTACTACATATATATTACAGGTTGAGTTTATACTAAAGTAGAAATCCATAAAAAATTGTTTTATGACAGTAGTGTATACAGGTACATTGCACAAGTCATATGTATTAGAGGAATAAGAGGATATCCAAAGGCTTCTGTTTAATTTCTATGATTTTTATTTGGTTATTTTCACATTATAGGGGAAGGAGAAGTTTGTGAGGATGAAAATGCAGAACCTGCAGCAGGAGTTTCCACACCTAAAACAGAAGCTGAGGATGTTTCTAAAGATCATTCTACTAGAAGTCTAAAAGCATGTAAACCAGGCCTTTTGTGTCTCTCAGGAGTTTGTGTTGTATTACTTTAAATATCATCTAATTTACTTAAACAGATAGCTTAAAACTACCTAATCCTTTTGTTCAACTACAAATCATGGATCTAACACAGAAAAAAGTTAGTACATAACTACTGCATCAAATTCATAAGATCTATTTACAAAATAATACAGATTTTTTTAAATGTTTGTATTTTAATAAAACAATAAATATAATTTTAAATTCTATAAGTTTTATTACACAAAAAAAGTAAATATCCCTAATACCTGCAACAAACTTCTAACAGTAGTAAATAATTTTACAAAAGATTAGATTACAACTGTAGAAATGAATTTTACCTTTGGAGAATCAAACATTGTATCAAAGAAACCTACATTCTGCAATATCGTACAATTTGTATGGTTAACTAAATTGTGTTAATTCTGCTACAATGATTGAAAGCTACAAAGCCACTAATCAATTTTTTTTATCCCTAATGTGTGTACGTAGCAATTTTTTCAATTCAGAATAAGCAACACCATTACTCAATGAGATGAGGATGATGTATGATGTGTAAATGAGGTATAGTATTGTACAGACTCAGGCCGACCATTCCAGAGAGAGTATGGTTAATTGAACCCCAACCATCAGAGTACACCAGTTACTTCTTGTCTAGTATTCATATTTGTAAAAATATTTACTAGGATTTGGACCATGAACCTTAGTCTCCGAAAATTAGCTATTAACAGCTGACTCACAGCGACGACTTTACTTTGACCAACCCGGTGGGTCAGTAATCAAAATAAAACATAAATCAAATTTCGACAGCTTCTCTCACTACTTCCATTCACCACATGAGGTCTGCTTTTTTATACTTAATGATGTCCAGTATATTTTCAAATTTTAAGAGGAGCAGATTGAGCAACTTTGATGCTAAGTAGTAGAAATTTAATATATAAATTTAGATTTATATAAAGAATATATAGATTTAGTATAAAGTTTTTGAGGCCTTGTGTAAAAGTAAGATATCCTTGTTCCTTGTACAATTACATTGGTGGGCTCTTTTAGTAAATAAGAGCTTTCACAAATATTCGGCATAATATCAAGTACGCAGAATTATTGAAACAGCTGCTCCAAATAATATAATTGCTCCATATAATTAATTATGTCCAGTATATTTTCAAATTGTAAGAGGAGCAGATTGAGCAACTTGGATGCTAAGTAGTAGAAATTTAGTATATAAATTTAGATTTAATAAAGACTATATAGATTTAGTCTTGTGTACAAGTAAGATATCCTTGTTCCTTGTACAATTATATTGGTGGGCTCTTTTAGTAAATAAGAACTATCACAAATATTTGCATAATATCAAGTACACTGAGTTATTGAAACAGCTGCTCCAAATAACATAATATGCTTCATATAACATTATGTCCAGTATATTTTCAAATTGTAAGAGGAGCAGATTGAGCAACTTGGATGCTAAGTAGTAGAAATTTAGTATATAAATTTAGATTTAATAAAGACTATATAGATTTAGTCTTGTGTACAAGTAAGATATCCTTGTTCCTTGTACAATTATATTGGTGGGCTCTTTTAGTAAATAAGAACTATCACAAATATTTGCGTAATATAAAGTACACTGAATTATTGAAACAGCTGCTCCAAATAACATAATATGCTTCATATAATTAATTATGTCCAGTATATTTTCAAATTGTAAGAGGAGCAGATTGAGCAACTTGAATGCTAAGTAGTAGAAATTTAGTATATAAATTCAGATTTAATAAAGAATATATAGATTTAGTATAAAGTTTTTGAGGTCTTGTGTACAATTAAGATATCCTTGTTCCTTGTACAATCACAATATCACAAATATTCGGCATAATAACAAGTACGCTGAATTATTGAAACAGCTGCTCCAATGGATAACGTGGCTGCTGGTGGCAATTTTAAATTGCCATTCATCATTTTCCGATGTCCATTCATCTGTCTCATTCAGATGTCAGAAACTACAAGAGATAACAGCAAATGGTTTTCGGATTTGTAATCTACACAAAAAGGAAGTCGGCCTGGATTGGGTTTGTAGTTTCGATATTGACCGAAAGTGGCCCAAAACCTGAAGTCAAGAAAAAGTCTGAATTGGGAAACAAAAATAGTGTCATTCGATTCCGCTTAAAGAGTAGATACAGAAATAAGTAATGGTTTTTTTCCATGTGTCAAAGGTAAGCATTTAGAAAAAAATATTACCACCAGCCTGGGGAAGTGTTCTCATGAAATGGAATTTTTTTTTTTATTAACAATTTATAAAAAAAAATCAGAATAATTTTGATAATCCATCAGAGTATGATTGCTTTCAAATCGTTTTAGTTGAAGATTTGTTGATTCATTTTAATCAAAGTACTATGTGAAGACATTTAAAATTATTATTAAGGAGTAAAAAATTAAATCGTAATGCAAAACTGATTGTTTTATTATTAAAAATTGTTTACATTTTTTTTGTAAAATTTGCTATAGATCTATAATACATCTTCTTCGGTTGCTCTTAACTCTTCATTGATGTTCTTCTTACACGTTCAGAAAGTACGTCTTTCTAAATTTTTAGCATTTTGTTCATTAGTTATTGGTCAGCCACCATTTGTTTACCTGATCGGTCTTTTCAGTTTTTTGTTACTTTCCAAAGTAAGTACGTTTTTCAAAAATTGATTCCTTTAGATACGTACGGACAATTCTTTTCTTTTCTGTATTTTCTTCTTATTTCTTGCGTTATATTATTCAGATTAGTTCTATCCTGTGGATGTCTGGTCTGTTGCCAGCGTTTTCTGTACTTCCTTTTTTTCTCCTAAGCATAGCTTCCTTTCGTTTGGCCCACATTTTCTTCAAACGTTCCGATCTCTGTTTCTGGTCTTTGTCGGTAAACACCCTGTTGTACATTCTTTTGGTTTTTGGTTCGAATGTTACCATATTAGTTTTGACTAGTTGGTTGTACTTAGCTGATTTTGTTAGCAGGTGTTGTTTAGCGATTCCAAGTTACTCGACATCCCACTGTATACATCCTTGAGCCACCTAGGTCTCGACACCTTATTCCAAAAATGGTTGATCAGCCAGTTCATAAGTCTGGACTTTTCGGCTCTGAGTATGTGTCCTAGGAATGATATTCTTTTCTTTATAATGTTATTTGTTAGTGGGGGGATTAGTTTATAGATTTCTTTGTTTGGGATTAACTGCCACTGTCCTTGTGCCTTTTGTTCATTCACTTCCAAAGTATTTTTTTTTCTATTTTCTCAATTCTAATTTTATTGTAGATCAGTTTTATCTTCCAGAATCTGTTTTAATTTCTCCCAGTCAGTAAATTTATTTATTAAGTAGGAATTCTGATTTCTAGAAATTCTTTTATCACTGAAAGTTAAAATGGTTGGAGAGTGATCAGAACTTAAATCGTGAACCTCCTCCACATTTACCTAATTGCTTCCTATATCTCTTATTGTAAAACAAGTCACAAGTTTAGTTTACATCAACTGACTATTAGGCTTTTCAGTAGAGTTGAAGAGGCATCCCATTGCAGTAACTTCTTTATATAGTTCTCTCTCTTTCCCAGTAACCAGCCTTGCTCCCCAATTTATACGATAAGCATCGAAAAATCACCTCCAATGTTGAATATCTTACCAGATCTAAGAAAGTCGAAGTATTGTATTTTCTTAAGTGTACATCTTGATCCACAGAAGGCAGAAAGAAACAAGGGATAACATTTTCATTTAGTCTTAACGGTAACCTGCCACAGCTTGTATTTTTCTTGACTCTTATCTTTTTTCTTCAAAGTTTTTATGTTTTCTTTAATTATTATCATATGGCCTCTCTGGCACAGTTATGGGGTTTACAGCATTACATACCTTATATCCTGAAATGTGTAATGTGTATCTGCGACAAGACCTACATCTATTTTTCTTATTCTTAAGTACATTGTATTAATAATTCCTGCAGTCTTTACAGTACTCCATTTGCATTCTACCATTTGCAGTATCTTAAGGTCTTCCATTCTTTTCCATTCTTTTTTGCAATGATGGTTCCTCTTTTCTGATTTTGTCAGCCTAATTTCAGCAATAATTGTATCTTATTTAATCAGTCTATCAAGGATCTGTTGTAGTTTTTAATCAACAGTCGATTTATTCGTTTATTTGTTGGTTCACCTTCTAAATTATTAATTTTGCTACATCAGTGAAAGTCCGGTTGAATGTCTTGCTGAATTGTGCAAACTTGTTTGCACAATTGGTTGGTTTATTTTCGTCTAGCAAGTTCTTTCTTGTTACAGTTGATCCCTTGTTATATCTCAATTTCGGAAGTAATTTTGCAACTAAATTTATTTAGCTTTTGCCATAATCATTTGTTTCGAGTTTAAAATTAAAATATGTTCAGAAATACAAAAGAATTCATTTTTACTTTATAAGTTATAATATTACATATATTGAAATAAGTCCATATTCATCAATGATGAATAAATATATTAATTTTATTTATGATGCTACAAACTGAATAGGAAAAATTTGTGTGTGAGGTTTATTGCTATAATATTATTACTAAAATAGCAATACCTAATTATTGCTAGTTGAATTTAAGTATTTTTTTTAATTTTACTTTTTAAAGCAAGTATCCAGTAAAAAACAAAAAATTTTCTTGTAAAATTTTTATCAAATTTAAGAGAAGCTAATTTGCTTTCATTTGCATATACAAAATAAGGTGTTAAATCTCTCCAAAAAATAAACAAGATGATTAAATTAATTTTGCAATTTTATTACATTTAAAAAAGTACCATGAGATTTAAATAACCTAAACTACCTGTTGGTTGGTTTTACTTATAATATGTACAGGATGGCAATATTAAAATACTATGTTGAAATTTCCATAGTAATATACCTACTACAGAGGATATATTTTTTCTTAGTTTGGCCACATGAATATCCACATACCTGTAACACCCTACATTTTTTGTAATTTACCTTAAATATTATAATCTTTGCCTCCCCCTACAATTTACTCCCTCAATATTACCCTCCATTATTGAAAGTCCAACACCTGGATGTCTTAAGATATGCCCCACTAGCCTATCCCTTCTTTTGGTAAGATGCTTCCATGTACTTCTTTTTTCATCCACTCGCCTAAGAACCTCTAAATTACCACTTATTTTGTCCACCCACGTAATCTTTAACGTTTTCCTATAACACCACATTTCAAAAGCTTCTATTCTCTTCTTTTCTACAGCCCCTATCACCCACGTTTCACTCCCGTATAATGCTACACTCCAAACATAATATTTCAAGAAATTTTTCTTAATCTGTAAATCAATGTTTGTTGTCAGTAAGCTGTTTTTCATTTCAAAGGGTTTTCTAGCTTGAGCAATTTCTACTTCTGATATCACTTGTGCTTCCACCATCCTTTGTTATTTTACTCCCTAAATAGCAGAATTTCTCAACTTCCTGTATGTTCTCATTGCCTACTTTTAAATTTCCCATCTCTTTAAAACTACACTTTTTCTGTTATTGGACTCAACAAAAATACAGTTTGTATCTAATTATAAGCTACTATATTTAATGTTCTAAATGTGAAGTTGTATTTCCGTTAATAACCATCCACATGAAGTAACAATTCCAGAAATCAGAAGAGCTTTCAGTGGTCTAAATTTGGTAAGTCTTAATTAAAAATATGCAATTATTTCACATCATTTTATTACTTTGTCTATTACATTTATATGATGGCATACTGTTGTGACAATTCATTCATTTGTTTTTATTCCACTCAAGGCTATTAGTGAACAGTTACAAGTTTATTATCTATGCTTAGCATGTATTAGCAGTTTTGATCCCAGTTGCATGTCACCTTTAAATAATTCGTTATAACCCTGCCTGTCATGATCTGAGCTGTTTATAAGAAAGGTAAAGTAAGATAATTTTAATTAGGTTGCTATGGCCACAGATCAGCACTTATAAAATAACAAACATGCTAAAACCATAATATAGATACTGAGCTGGTAGGTCTGGATGGGAAAACTGAAATCTATCAGGAATAAAAGATTACACATTTCTATTTGGCAGAGTTGTAACATTATCAGTTACCTTTTTACTCTCTGTCGCCCTATAAGAATGCATAGTGAAGGAAAGTATTGTTTTCATATCAATTTTTTGAAATACGAGTTTTCAGCCCCCTGAACCCAAAAGAAATGTGTATGTGAACAGAATATCTCAAGTATATAACATCACACAAAGTTGAAACGCTGAACTTAAGTTAGAACTCTAACATTTTCATCAAAAATTCCCAACCGGATGTAGTAGTTTATTTTGTGAGATTTTTCAATTTTCTCAAAACTTTTATTTTTAAATCACCTCATTATCTACTTTTTTATTCTTTATGATAGGGTTAGCACTGTATCTGCTGAAATTCTTAGCTTAATACGCATTTTAGGGCAAAAGTGTATTCATGTAAAGTTAGAACTTTTTTCAAACATTTTTTTCTACAATGCTTAGTTTAGTTCTTTTGAATGTTACTTATTATTGATGACTGAAACCAAGAAGGTGTACTGCTGGAAACACTTGAATTACAATTAATGCTTTACAGATTTTACAAATATTCATACCTACTTGATGTTCTTTTTTTATTTTACATCAGACTGTTTTGCAATATTACTCCTAATGCAGACAGTGAGAAGGATGATAAAGCTGAGTGATGAAAAAATGCCAGACCTGACAGGGAATCAAACTTGAGACCCAGGTGTAGAAGCCAATTGAAAATATAATCATATCATTCTTTTATATCACAAGAATAACATGTTTCTACATATAAGTGTACAATGAAGGAATGTATCATTTTTTTTAATAAATAAAAGCCTTTGGGGGTCCGGTCCCTTTTGTCCAACCCCATCAGTACACCACTGATTACCAGTAGAGGAAGGTGTTGGTTTGATATTTACCAATGGATGAACATGTTCAATTATTATTTGCAACTGTACCTATATACAACAACTAATAAATTTTAGGATTTAATTGTGTGATGGTGGGTTGTTAGACAGGAATTTCATTATAATTCATCATTTTTTACTACATTCGCTATTTAGTGAAAGTGGAATACGGGTTTTAAGTTATCACAGAGTATTGAATCGCGATAGTGTAATATACAACGTGATTTAATATAGCTGCATGTCATTTTTACGGAATAAAATCAAACCTCAGACCATTATACCAGACATGACCGATATTAAAATGAAAGCTGAAAATTAAACTCTGGTAGAGAAAGTTGATAAAATTAGAAATTTATGTAATAAAAATATATCAGATTTAGAAATTATAACATGCAAAGTTGTAGAAATAGCTACACAGGAAGAAAATTTTGAACTTTATAAACTGTAGAATATTTTTTTAATTTATAAGTCTCATAAACTGCTAAGTCATTAGCAACTATGGTGGATTATGTAACTGTGGGATTTGACGTGTGAAAATATTCAGACCCTGGCCAGGAATTGAACCCGGGACCTCCACATGGCAAGCCAATATTAACCCTATGCCAATATTGCCCTAACCAATATTATTACCTAACATGCCAATATTACCCTACCTACTACAACACTACAGAGACGGCCATACAACTTTGATCATATGAAAGTACGAGTAGATATAAAAATTAAAGTAAACTATAAAAATCCCATGGAATTTTTAACAATTTTAAAGCACAAGACTAAAATAATAACATTAGATCATGGCAGCTGAAATGGGTTTAAGCAAAGGTAGAATTACTACAGAGTGGTGGATATATATTATAGATCAGTTAGTTTAGATGCATTTATGATAGCATTCAAAAACAAGTTTTGGTCAGATTCGGTACAGAGTAATACAAGAACTGAATTACAATTTGAAAATTTGGCAATAAGAAACCAGTTAAAATGTCATTATGTTTCTCTTCAACTAAAGGGGTAGTTCAAGCTACATTTGCTGGCGATAAGGCATGCAGCAGTCAGTATTCTGCTACATCTGATTATAAAATAATATTTTACAAAATAGAAATTTTTCCAAATTCATAGTTAAAACACAATATTTTTAAGTTCAAAACAAAAACTTGATAAAATTACGTCTCGACATATAGCTTCAGTCCCAGCTACACATACACATACACTGTTATTTAATGTTTACTGCTATTTTATAACTATATAAAAAAATTTAATACCATTTTTTGAGTTACTTGTTATTGTGATAATTTGGCCTGTTGTTTTGTGAAGAGAGATTATTCATAAACCTTATGGGAATTGTGATAATTTTTCAGAAAAGGTTTTACTCTATCAGAAACTAACAAATTTGTTGTTCCGTAGACTTCAGATATTTTATCATTTGTAATTTTGTCGAAAAAATTTGACCATTACAGTATAGTATTTATGTGTTATTATTCATTGTTATTCGAGTGACACCAGATAACCACTCAAACTGGAAAAGAATTCTGCCGTCATTATGTGGTAGATACCCACCTGTGGGTGGTAGAGAAGTTCCACTAGTAGTGCTCCCAGTTCAGTTACAGAAATTATTCCTAAAAATATTGTATAACAATATAACTTTCATCAATACAGGAGTCACAGTTCCTAGACTCACATAAAAATAAGTGTTTTGCTACCTGGTTCTATTCCTTCTATCCTGAGCCAACACAAATCTCTGAAATTAGAATCATTTTATAAAGTACTGAAAAAAATTACTGAAATTTTATAAAGTAATGTATTTTATAAAGTACTGAAGTAGCTTTTAAGGGTGTTCTTATTGCTATTCTAAACATTTTTGGAACGATGACAAAATGAAACACCTAGTTTTAGTAAAAGTGGAGTTTTTAACTAATAACGTAGTCTAAGAAGAATACATAAAATGTATTGAAATATCATAGTTCTTTTAAATAATATCTAAGAAATATGTATCAGATTTACCTTCTCCAAATTAATGCTCATATCTGCATGGTGGTATCTTTGTATTTCTAAAAAACCTTTTTATAAGAAGGTATGTTGAGCTATGTTGAAAACTGCATGAAAAACTGAGTAAAACAACACCACTCCTATCTTTCTAGCTCAATTAGGACAGAATTTTCATTAAATTCTGAGATGGTGAAGTTTATACCCTGTGTTGATTTGATGTGAAATGCCCCTTAGTTCTTGCTTCTGGTACTTTGCATAAAGATATTGGCCAAATGTGTGGTGCATTTGAACGTATGTATTTTAATATATTGTGACCCAATAACAATGGATAATTGGAAAATTAAAAAGACTGAACTACATTTAATATATCTCAAGCAAATCAGCATGTTATATTTACGTCTGACTGTTTTGTAATTTCTGCTAATGCAGATGCTGGATAAAGATGGTAATGAAAATGAGTGATGAAAAATTTTTAGACCTGACCAAGAATCGAACACAGGACACCGGCGTAATAAAGTCAGTATGTTATAATCTCCTTCAATAAAACAATTTATTTCTTAGTGTGCTTAATGTAAGTACATTTTATCTACTTTTTTTATTTATTTTAGTCAAAATTTTGTTAAAATTAATTTTTTTTCCTTGTCAATCGTCAATGAAATACACGCTACTTAAAGATTGTTTAAAACAAAAAAATTTTAAATCATCTACACATAAATATAAAAATGAATGTTTGTCCCTTACGCATTTCTGAACTGTTCAACAGATTTAAATAAAAATTTTTCTATAGATTACTCAGTTTCTGGGGCAGTAGAGCTTAAAACGTTTTTGTGCTATAGAAAGAGTCAGATTTTCGACTTTTAAAATACAGATGTTTAAAACAAAGGACAAATAAAAACAGATGTTTTTGTTTTATGAATGTTATGTATTATCATTATAATATGACCACCAACAAAGTACAGCGACAATCTATACAAGTTTGCAGATTAAATTTAGAAAATCCATGTTTCTTACATGGACTGCTGTATGTGACCACCTCAGACATCAGAAAACCTTCAGATTTAATTGTGTACACACCAGCCACAAGGATAAAAACAATGTATATCCAACAGCACTTCAATTTTGAAAAAATGAGCACAGAATTGTTATAATGAGTTCTCTTTAATTTGATAATTGGAGGCATAGAAGCACACCCAGGGTACAGCTAGTGTAATATTATATCTTCAACAGTATTCTAGCGTAAAATCTTGGACTTAAATACATTGTCACTAAAAAAAAACCAAATGAATTGCCACAACAGAACGTCAAAATATCTGTAACGGACAACACCAAAGTAAAATAAAATAGATGCAAAATAATTGGTTAATTAATTTTGACTTACCAAATAGAATTGAATTGACTCGAAGGTTCCATGTGTACTGAAATCTTACAAATTACAATTTTTACCAGTAAGTAGTTAAGAACAGCCTTTGTTTAGTCTGTTTCTATGGGAATTTTTATACTATAAGATTTTTATTATTTACCAGCTGGCTTAATGTAAACACACAATTAAGTATATAGTTAAAATAACTTCAGCAATTTTTTCTTCTTCAGATGCCTATTTGTTCCAAATGTTGGCAGCCATCATACCAATATTCTCACTTTGTTCGTTGCACTGCGATATACTTCCCAAACAAATTTCTCAGATTTTGAAGCCATGACACCCTTCTTCAGCCAGATCCACGCTTTCCATATATTTTTCGCTGCAGAATGGCTTGTAGTAATGAGTATCATGAGTCATTTTGCATATGTCCAAAATATTGGAGCTTCATACACTTGATGGTGGAAATGACCTCCACGTCTTTCTTCATTCTCCTGAGAACCTTTATATTTGGCATCCGAGCAGTCCATAGAACCCTCAACATTCATCTGTACAGCCACATCTCAAATGCTTTGTTTCCTTGTCGTGGTTTTACCCAAGGTCCAGGACGCTACACTGTAAATTAGGCAATTTACATTTTTAATTTACTTTCTAAATGAAACAAACGCTTTTCAATTATTAGTACTTCAGATTGAAATGAGTTAATTAATAAATGTATCTAATTAACTCATCAAAACATACAGATGAAGCCTTGGATTCAGAGAATTTTTAATACCTTCTCATTTTTCTTGAACATATATGAAGTTAAATTACTTAGCTTAGTTAAAATGCCTCCATAGCATATTGGTTAGCACGCTTTCCTACCACACTGAGGTTCCAGGTTTAATTCCTAGCTATTTTTTTATATTTTATTATTGTTTAACATCCGACTGTTCTGCAATTACTGCTAATGCAGACTGTGAAAGATGAAATGATTTTTTGTAACGTATGAAAATATGCTGTGCCTGAATGGGATTCGAACCAAAGATCCCATTCAGGCACGGCATATTTTCATAAGTTACAAAAAATCATTTCATCCTTCACCATCAGCATTCCCAGCTAGGGTCTGGAAATTTTCACCAGTTAAAAACCCACTGTTCTTGATACTAACCCATCATAGCCACTAATAACCAACCAGTTGATGAAACTTCAATTTTAAAAAATTGCATGGTATATCTTTACATATAACTCATAGCTATATCATATACTTTTAGTTTTTATTGATCTGTCACTTCAGATGCCTATGTTTCAAATTTTGGCAGCCATCATAGCAATATTCTCACTTTGTTCGTTGCACTGCAAAATACTTCCCGAACAAAGTTCTCACATTTCAAACCCATGACACCCTTTTTCAGCCAGGTTCACACTTTCTATATTATTTTTCTTTGCAGAATGGCAACTTTTTTTTTAGCTTTTATTTGTTATCGGGACTGTACATTGTTGACAACTACCCAATTTGATCGCTGCTTTTTGCTGTATTTTAATTGACGTGGATTAGACATGAGTCTGAACAGGGACCCCCAGTAGAGTTTGTTCACGGATGACTGTCAGCTGGTCACCATACAAAGTCGCTTGCCCAAACAGTGTCACTTAACAAATTATAGCGACTTTCTACCAGCTGACTGACTGGGCTGGCCCAAAGGCCAGGCAACTACAAAATTTTAAAAAAAGTTGCATGGTATATCTTACGTTAACTCATAGCTATATCATACACTTTTATTGATCTGTCACTAATAAAAGTGTATGATATAGCTATTAATTAATGTAAGATATACCATGCCGGCCGCATTGGCGTAGTTGGTAGCGTGCTCGCCTCTCATCATCCAGTCTTGGGTTCAAATCCCATTCAGTCATGGCATATTTTCATACGTTACAAAAAAATCATTTCATCCTTCATTGTCTGCATTAGCAGTAATTGCAGAACAGTCGGACGTTAAACCAAAAAAAAAAAAAACAATTTGTCACTGCGAGTCAGCTGATGTACACAGACACATCGTTCTGTGGTTCACATCCTAGTAAAGATAGGTACATCTATCGGGATTGAATACTAAACAGTGGTCACTGGTGTATTTAATAGTTGGGGTTTAAGTAACCAAACTCTCAGGGATGGTCGGCCTGAGTCTGTACAAGACTACACCTTGTCATACATATCATCCTTATCTCATTGGGTCATAGGGTTCCTTATTTTTATAAACTGAACAGATTGCAACGTACACATTTTAGGATTAAAAAAAACACATTTTTAAAGGTGAAATTAGTATCCAATCGTTTTACAATAATATTAATGTAAATGAATTGTTTGTAATGTCAATTATTGAATGTACCATGCACAATCTTTTCCCTGTTTATCTTTACTCATTCTGCATAGCAGCTTATCTTTGTCCTTTTCAGAGTTCTTTTTTAACCTAATTTAAGTTAATTTCATTGTAATACATGGACAAAAATAATTAATATTTTAATGGACATAATGAACATTTCTTAGTATTCAGATCAGTCCAATAAGAATTCATAAAATCTGTTACTTTTGTAAGATACGTAAATTAAAAATTATAACCACTAATATGCAGCTGTTCATTACAAAATGAAAGATGATCCAAGGTTTATGATGTATTTTGTTATTCAGACAAAATATATTAGAGCACCTTATAATGTCTTAAAAAACTAATTGTTACCAAATTTTACAAAAATGCAATAAAAAAACCTGGGCATTAATTAGATATGAGAATTTAAGGTCAATCTCATTTTACCTTGATCCACATGAAAATCCCCCACAAACTGATGAACAATGAATTGATGAATAATTCATGAATTAGTACAGTAATGTGTACATGAAAGAGAATTACAGGTCGGTCGGTCATAGATTACTGAGCATATATTTCATAGGTGAACAGAAAAATAATACTGCAGTAGCGTGTCTGTTTTTGTAATATTAGTGTAGTTACTAGTTTGTTGTGACATTCACCATGAGTGGTCAGCTCAATGTTGAGGAGTGACAGAGCACCAGTTGAACAATAGCTACTGTGCATTGTTTTCATGAAAACAAATCTGTTATTACTGTTCATTTACAATACGACCATGATCCTCCTAGTAAATACTCCATTAAATATTGGTAACAGTTTAAGGATAAAGGAAATGTGTACACAAAAAAAGGTACTGGTAGACCTCCAGCCTCTAAGCAAGTTAAGTGATTAAGAGATGCCCAGGTAAATAGACTGGTCAAGCGAGTTTAGTAATGGGAATACAGAGACAATTGTTAAGGTATTATACAAATTAAATTGCTGCATGCAATTACAGATAAATGCTTTTTGAAAATTGCTGACATTTAACTGGACTAAGATTTTTTTTTAAATTATCTACTCTGATGAAGCTACCTTCTATGTTAGCAGTCGCTGTTAACTGTCCGATTTCGAGTAGCGTAAACCCTTATTTTGCTTAAGATGGAGAACGTGATAGCCTGAAGGTTAATGTTTGATGTGAGATAACTCCATATGAATTAATCAGATAGTTCTTCGCAGAGCCTACAGTTTGGTGCAACAAACTGTCAAATCCAATCATATGTTTAGTTTGTATAAACAGAAAGGAGTTTAAATCTGATTTTTTGGCCAAGTATTTTGTATCTTCCGAAAAATTTCCTTTTTTGCAATGTATTGTCAGGAAGAGATACAGTAGCACACTAATAACAGTAACATCCAATGAAAACTTTTTTAACAGGCGCATAGTTCCTAATTGTATACCTACCTGATTTCTGCAACTTTTATTCAAACTAAGGAAAGTTGGCTGTGTTCTACGGATATTCCAGTGTATCTTATTTTCCACTGCATACCATAACAGTATAATTGATGCAAATGTGGTTCTTGCTCCCATGCGCAAAAAGTTTCCTCCATTCAGTTTTATATCTGTTCCTTAACATAGTTATTTAAAAGGAACTGGGTCCTAAGTTACATATTTTGAAAATCTTATATGAGAAACAAAGACAGTAAGATAGCTTCTTAATAAATGTTTAATTGCTTAGCTTCAAGTTTTGTCTTAGCATCCAATTTTTTGCCCATAACAGGCAGGTGGAGAGTTAAATTATTTGTACTATCTGCAAGTTCCAGGATTACAAAAAAAAAAGTTATCTCCACTGAGTAATGCATTCATTGTACAGCCAGACCCTAAGGTGAATGAAGGTGTAATTTGCAGGGCGGAAAGTAATGGGGTCATTCCGTGTCAAATCAACACAATTTCAGCACATATTTTACTTTACCATCTCAGATTTCGATAAAATTTCAGACGATAAATTTCAATTTCAATTTCAATTTTTTTTAGACTCTTTTGTCTACTTTTTCAAAATATTGACCGTTCACTTGGAGAGGACCTTGGTCTCTGTTAACTCGATTTCTAGTGAAATGCATATACTTCGTTTTTGTGTTGTTTACCTTCAATCCCATTCTTCCTGCTTCCTCCATAAACACTTCTGCCAACTGACGTAAGTCATCTATCTTTTCTGCGACAATTACCACATCGTCAGCAAATGCTAGTGTGTTGATTCCCGATCCAATTTTTATGCCTTCATTCCTATTTGCCACTTTTTGGAGTGCTTCTTCTATGGCTAAATTAAAAAGAATTGGGGAAAGCCCATCATCCTGTCTTACTCCTGAATTTATCCTAAAGGACTCAGAGACTCTAGGATCGCCCATCGCCCTGTCCTACTCCTGAATTTATCCTAAAGGACTCAGAGACACTAGGATCTAGTTATCCTAAATAATTGGGGCATGATTATTTTGGATAACTGATTATATTCAGGAACAGAGATCAAACAAAATAATAGTGAATAGTAAACTTACACATAAGTTATTTAAGTATTATCATCACTATTTTTAAACAGGTAACAGTCAGTTATTTTTCATCAGTAGTAAAAATGCACAATCGTACAAAATTATGCAGAAGCCATAGTATTATTCAGTAAAGAAAAAATTATTAACCTTTAAAACACGGGATGCTGTTTCAGTGGCTTTTAACAACAGATGTGTTCAGAGAGTTTTAAAAGAGATGCTCCGTACTAATTGTCAACTTAACCACAGGGAATAGTATAGTTTTCTTGCAGGGAATTTTCTAATGTGTGTAACAGTGCAATCAGAAATAAAATATCATGAAAGGGAAATTTTGTATTTCAGTTTAAAATGTTGGTAGCATGTAAGAAAATCCAGTTTTTTGTCGTAGAAGGGGAATGATTGTAACACCCACACAAATTAAAATACACATGTGTCTTGTGTGTGTGTGTGTGAAGTATGAATGTTTATACGTTGGTAGTTTGCCCTTGAAAAGGCAGAAGGTCTCATTTAACTGGTTTACGAACGATTTTAGACAAAAATGAATGATTTTTGTTAGTATTGCATTGGCTTAGTAAAAGCTCTGCCATTTGCGTTCCAGACCTCTTACAATGTTTATCAAAACATGTATTTATACAGTAAGCAATGTTCTATTCAGCTTTGCCCATAAGAACAGCCCTAAGTAAATAAGATAAAAGAGTTTATTCGCAAGATCGTTATGATAAATTTGAAGGACATTTTTGTAAAAACATGTACTATTTAAAAAATAAATTTTTCGGAAAATGAATTGAAAATTACCCATTTTTAAAGAAAATTCTTCTTTACAAAATATATTCTATAAAATTTTTTGATAAACTGATTTTTAAGCCCTTCAGAGTAAAAAATGTACACCAAGTACTTTATATTACCGTGCGAAATTTTTCGCTAGCCACAGCGAAGACAATAGTAAAGTTATTTTCAAAATTTTATATTCAAAAAATTGGTACGTATTTCATAAATTAACTGTATTTTTTTCAGAATTTTATATCTATTAGTAAATAAGATAAAAGAATTTATTTGCAAGACTCTTATGATTAGTTTGATGTTTTACAAAATTACAAAAACAGTCCGTACGTTAAAGGTTAACATACTGGACCAAATGATGAATCTAGGTATAATTTTTACTTCATTTTTTAATAGTTTGTACAGCTTATATTGCACACAGCAGATTGGCAGAGTTACTAAAGTTCTACAGGACTTCAGACTGATCTTAGACACGTGAATGTAATCCTTAGAAGCTGTTGCCAGGAATTTTAAATGAACAAATTCATTAGCATAAGGAGCATTTGTGTATACAAAATAATATCGATCAGAGTCACTATTTCCTGAGCAATGCCATCCCATTTTGGCATAGCTGAGAAGCAGTACAAAGTAATATTAAAAGAACATTTCTAAGCTACAATACTTTTCACGATTGATGAGCTCTGTTGTTGGACGCATTTAGACCAATCAGAACGTTTACCAGCATTGTCAGATTGTACTAATGGTTTTAATTGTTATTGAAAGACCAAAAAAAGAATGACGAAATATATTACAGAGCTACAAGAGCAAGTATTGATAAATCACTAACCAGCTATGAAGTGGGTAGGGAGCAATGCATCCGTTCAGAGCTAATCAGCCCTGAAAAATAGTATTATCATTCAAAATGTGACAAAATTTAGCATGTACTAACAAGCAATCTATTACAGAATTCTTGGACAATTACACTTTGATTAATCACAGTTATTTATTTTATTGACTGCTCTAAGTCTACCTTATTACCATTTCAAAATATTTGGAAAGTAAATTAAATATTTTAAAGGGTTGACAATGCTAAAAATACATACACAAAAAAACTAAAAAGAAACAAGAGGATCAAAAAGTTTGAAAAAAAGTACAAGATGTGATAAAGTTTGAATTGTGCATAAATCGTGTGTCTAAAAGCAATACAGGTGTCACTTCAAGCTTTTGCAACTTCCTGAACACACCTATTTTTGAAAATTCTCATTGTAAAAATTCTAAAAAACAGCTATGCTTGTGTCCATTTTACACAAGCATAGAAAACTATCACATACATCGTTAGAAAACTATCCTCTACATTACAAGATGCGATAAAGTTTGAATTGTGCATCAATGGGGTGTCTAAGCAATACAAGTGTCACATCACGCTTTTGCAACTTCCAGAACACACCTATTTTTGAAAATTCTCCTTGTTAGTAAAAATTCTAAAAAACAGCTATGCTTGTGTCCATTTTACACAAGCATAGAAAACTATCACATACATCGTTAGAAAACTATCCTCTACATTACAAGATGCGATAAAGTTTGAATTGTGCATCAATGGGGTGTCTAAGCAATACAAGTGTCACATCACGCTTTTGCAACTTCCTGAACACACCTATTTTTGAAAATTCTCCTTGTTAGTAAAAATTCTAAAAAACAGCTATGCTTGTGCATAGCACAATGTCCATTTTACACAAGCATAGAAAACTATCACATACATCGTTAGAAAACTATCACATACATCGTTAGAAAACTATCCTCGTACAGTTCACATACCCATCAACATAAGACAAGATGACTAGCATGTTGCTGGAGTGAACATTTCTATGTGATCCTATCGTCAATTAACCGTTAATAAAATGGCAGAGATATGCAAAATTTTCCTTGGCTCATTCCAAGAATGTTTTTCCTTAACTCAAGACACCATTAAAAGGTCAAAGATTCGACTCAATGACACTAAAGAAAAATGTACAGCTTCCCAAGAAAAATACTTTATAATGGGGACATTTTTTAATCATCCATAATATGTACTTACTACATGCTAAAAGAGCGAGCATGCAAGTTTATTGCTTTCAGTCTGAAAGCTATATCCAAGCATTCATGACCACACCTGGAATTTGGATAACCAATTTGTGAATAATTGGGCTTCTACAGTATTTTAAGAATGAATAGTTCTTTCTAAAAAAACAGACCTATAGTTTTTTCCAACTACTGAAGAACTCATAAAGTACTTAATAATATTATCAGGAAAATGAGCAAGGTATCAGACAATTGAAATAATAAAAATTGTTTTATAAAACTTGTTCACATACAACTGTTTTATTTAGACAGACATGTAATGTAGACTTCATCATACATTTGGTTATATGAGAAATACATTATTACGGATAAAGTACAAAGCCATCAAAGGCTTTGTTTTGTTTTTAAAAAACAATAGTGATAATAATAATCATAGCAATCTGTAGTAAACAGTTCCAATTTTTTTTCTGTCACACTTAATCACACTAAATTAATTTAAAATGCATGTAATAATTTGAAATAAGCTGAATAAAAAAAATATCAATAAGCATAAAAAAAGGAAGCGGTTCTACTGTTTTACTAAGTATGACGCAAGTCTTAATAATTTCAACTATATTAATAACAACAAGGGAAGAATGAATAATAATAGTAATAATAATAATAATGATGATAAAACATAAACATAAAACAGTAACATGCTAAATTTACTTAATACTAACATTAATAATATTATGATAAATCAGTTTCAAACCATAATAAAAACATTTCATTTTCTTAATAGAAACAAGATGAAAATGTAAAAACAACAATCTCATTGTTAATATTTTATTCATAACTTTTTTTGTTTCAAGAAAAAAATGGTACAACTCAATAAAAATTCAATAATAATATCATCATAGAGAAAAAAATAACATCAAACAAATACTTAACTATTAATCAATAATAATAATAATAAAACAAATTAAAACTAGTAACAATTTAATATAAGTAAACTTCTTGCGTCATTTAACTTAAAAAAACAGAACTGAATTTTAATTATAATCATACCTATTATAATAATAATAAATTATTCTACACTGCAATCTATAATATAAAAAGTAAAACAAATTTTATTAAAAAAGAAGGTAGCAACCTTTTAGGCGATATCAAAATTTAAACAATAACTGTTTAATAACCAATAACAGATTTAATCAACCAGCGTGCATCAGCACTTCATAAAAAACAATGTAGGCAGCTATGCCGTACTGTAATAACAACAACACTGCTTTTTAATTTCGTACGCCCCCCTATAAATGGTGTAATGCCTCCAGAACAAGGGGGTAGTCAATAAACAGCATTAACGATGATGGGGGAGAATTTTTCTCGATAACTTTTTTTTTTAAAAATGTACCAGATGAATCTTAAAAAAATTAACTTTTAAAGGCTATAACAATTTTTACTGCCTTCAACACAAAAAAGTTTCTGTAGTATGATGCGGCATGCTGCATGGAAAACCAGAAAATAAACGATTCCAAATTATTAACAGCACTGTTTCAATTTTTTTTTTTTTTTAAATAACTATAAAGAGGTGATCGAAAATTAAATGAATAATACTACATTATTTTAAGTCTGTTTCTTTTTTTTACTTTGCATTTGTTTCTACACAAAGATGTTGGGTTCATGTGAGCAACAAACAATCGTTCATGGAATCGTTCCACACTGCACACAACTATTTTTCAAATAAGAAGAGGGAATAAGTCGATCGACAAGTATCGTTGTCGTGTCCTTTAAGTTTCCCTTATCTTGTTTGAAAAGTACAAACGATAGGCTTACGTTATGACAACTCATTCATTCATATATCAACTTGTCCCTGTACACTCTGTGTAGGTAACGACGCTCTTTGCACGATCACTTTGTGGTCGGTCGTTTAGCTCCAGGACTGGTACGTGTCCTGGTACCACTGCTGATCCCCTCCTGAGTTGTAACCTCCTCCGTTCATTCCGTATGCATTGCTCAATGGCTGTTGAGCCAGAGGCTGGCTGCCCCAACTGCTCTGGTACCGTCTTTTCGTCTCCCCCTGGTTCTGGTGACCACCATCAAACTTGCGTTTACCTGAAATAAAAACACACAGTCATTAAAAAAACATTCAAGTCAAAAACAATCAAGTTACAATAATCACACAATTTCAAATATTCGACAATTTCTGAAATACTTTAAATTGTATTTATAAAATACAAATCCTCTAAAAAAATTAACCCCTTGTTGAGCACTGAGATTTTGGAACATCAGTATGCTCGCATGTCGTTAGGCGCATTGACATTTCAGTACAACAATCATATCTATGAAGTACAATCACCATTTAGAAAAATTCAGATTATTCAATACGTTTCTGAGCATGTGCTGCATTAAATATTGTTAAAATATTATAACGTGTTAATAAATCTTTGTTAAGATATAATTACGTCCCGATGTTTTTTATGCCGGTTAAAAGTGATTTACAGCACCCTTGACTCTTTCGTCACGATGTGTAATCTACAACAAATTGGTGAAATTATCAAACAAAAATGAAATTATAAGTTGAAATAAATCTTGCTCCCAGAGCTTAATATAATATGATTAAGGACTACTATATCGCTCATCAAAGGGTTAATAAACTAATATACTGAAAACACCTTAAAAGCACATATTTTTAACAATTTACACAGTTAAAATACACTTCACATCATTTTGAGCTTGAAGTTAGCTTGTACGACTACCCACCACCCAAGCTCATTAAAATGACAATGCATCTATAAAATATACTATACAATACTGACATATCATAAAACTGTTTGATTTACAGTTCATTATACATTTTAATTTGTTTACATATCGTATTAAGTAACCTTACATTACTGGTAACGCGTTATAAGTTGACGATTGTGCCTATCATGCAGAGGACAATATACTATCTATCCTACTTACATTGGCCAACCCGAAAGCATAAGACATATATCAAGTGTGTAACTGAAAATGTAACCACCACAAACTAAAGTTAAGTAATAAAATTCAGTTCATGACCAGTCACACTAAATAAGTAAGGAGCAATATAAATATTTAAAGAAAGTGAACTGTTTAAAATTCAATAGCAATTTAACATAACTTTACTGAAAATAATGAAATATGAAAATCCTAAAAATACAATAACATTTTGATAATACCGTAAAACTAGTATTACTCACGATAATAAGCTCGCATCGACGGAACTCACGGACTAACTAGTCTATCACTACAAATGTCAAGAGTGCAGTAATTCAGTTTACTGCTGTTGACCAAAAAGGATACTAAATATAGCTTAGGCCTCATATTAAGGCTTATTTAAAATTTTTTAGGATAACTATTAAGAATCAATAAATAATACAATGGGATGTTCATAAAACAATGACATAGTTATAAACATAATATATCAATGTAAGAGTAAAACTACAACATTGACGGAACTCATGGACTAACCAGTCTATCACTATAAATGTCAGAGTGCAGTAATTCAGTTTACTGCTGATGACCAAAAAGGATACTAAATATAGCTTAGGCCTAGTATTATGGCTCATTTAAAATTATTTAGGATAATTATTAAGAATCGATAAATAATACAATGGTATGTTTATAAAAAACAACGGCATAGTTGTAAACATAGTATATTAATGTAAGAGTAAAACTACAATATGTCATGGTTAGAGCTGTCGCTATGATGTATTTAGAAAAGCACATATGGTAGCACTTCCATCCCCCGCATAGTCCAGTCTAACTCTCGCTGACTATAATAAACTTATATTGCGTTACCAGTAGACTAGGGGTGAGGTGGAGCTCTTAAAAATACTGGACATTGAAGCTCAAAATGATATGACACGCGTAATCTAATAAATACAATCACTAATCACAAGATATTAAAAACACAATACAGATACAGAGAACACTTAGAGAAATAGTTCTGTCCACGACTGACAGAATTGCAGCCATTAATCCCTACTTATAAACAGCTACACTCACTCTTCACAAAATGACGAGTGAAAACTGATCCACGAATCAGTTTACATCACAAAAATAATCGTAAACTTAATTATTAAATAGATAATACACAAATCATATGCATTTCCTTAAAAAAAAAAAAAAAATTAATAGACAGAAAATTAAGAATATTCAACAGGTGCCAAATGTTTTTGATTGAATGCAGTTGTGCAGAACAAGCTAGTTTTTAAAAATATTACAATGTTATATGATAGATCACAAACAAAACAATTTGTACGGTTCAAATAATAAACAAAGCAAACAATAGGCTAGCGAGGAGCACTGGAAGTGCTGGCAAAAATTTCCAGTCGCAAATTGTAAAGATATTTCTTCTCCTCTGAATCATTGTAGTTAATAGCCTAACAGGAAAACCTTGTCACAAAACCACTGATTACACATCAGATTGTATGAATGGATTAGCTGGCCAATGCTTATAGTATATGATGGCCCTTCCAAGGCAAAGATAACCAAGATGGAACTGTTGCTTTGAAACACAACTTGATACAAACAGCAGTACTTGCTGTTGTTTTATTACAACAACAGTCTTGTTTTCCCAACCCGTTGTTTAACAAAATGTTATTTCAAAACACTTTATTGCAAGCACTCCCTTTCTTTATGAAATTTTGATTAGATTTTTCCTACATCTGCACGAACTACATGGCGATGCAAAGTCAGTATTATGACCAATAATAGCATCCAAGTAGATCCATATAATGTACATTTCACATGTAATACTGTAATAATTTTACAGCAGAAATACAAGAAATCAAATTAATAACCAAACAGAAGAAAGAAGAATAACAGTTTAACCACATGCTGCAGGGAAACTGTTGGTCAATACATGTTTCTGTTAAATGCCTCCAAATAATGAATATTTTATGTACATTTGAAAACTAAAGAAAGCACTGAAAGAGGAAAACACATTGATGAAATTTCAGAGAAAAATGTTAATTAAGGATTTCCTATCGGTAAAATCATGCAAGTTATAATTTAAAAAACATTATACATATTGAGCATTCACCTATTCCTCACTGACATTTAATTAGACCTTAAATTATAATAAAAGAGTAGATCCAGAAAGAAGACTGAAAAGAAGAAAGTTAACACACCAGAGTAAGTACAGAGCACGCAACTTAAATTCAAACAAAAATTATGAGAATTTCAATTAAGGAATGGGAAAAGGAAAATGGTAAGGATACAGACCGTTCTCACCTGGTAAACTTCCCTTGGCGCGGGGTCCCCCACGGGCGGGAACTCGTGCCCCCCCACGGCCCCCGGATGCTGCGGCTCCCCGACCCCCCCTGGGGCCCCCACGGGCTGGAGGCCCACCGACTCGGCCACGCGCCAGCACCCCACGCCCACGCCCAGCCTAGAGAATGGAACCAACAAAAAAATCAATTAGTTTTATGACAAAAGTACACGAGAAAATGCTTTTTGCAAAAGACTAAACAGAAGTTGCTTTCTTGCAACAAACTAATTGCATGTTAAGTTTATGCAATTGCATTCAAACACTAACCATGATGATGAATAGAAAATTAAAGAGGATTTACAAACTGGGAAAACTAAGGGTGTACAATGGTCATGAATGATATATCCAAAATATATTTTGTGAAAAAATCAACTAATTCATAGATTCCTTTTCCAGAATCATGTACATGTTTAAAAAGAATGCTAATGCTTGATTCATTTTTTTGCTGCAAATGAAATTATAAACACGTATTACAGTATGAAGAAAAGTAAACCCTCAAAAAATCAACGACTCAAGCAGAAATTTCCTTTTATTAATTTTCTATTCCTCTTCAGCCACTGAATTCTTTGCTATTTTCTTAAATGTAAACATTCAGCAGTAAATTTTATTCACAACAAATAAAAACGGCATTACTAATAATGCCTGTTTATAAAATAACAGTTAAAACAGCGAGTCCCATCAATCTCAACTAAACAAATTATTAACCCTGAAAATGTTTACCCAAATTTCAATTAAAATTCTAGGTCTGCCTCTTGTGTTACAATTAATATATCGTGTTAATAGGTCGAGTACATTTAAAATATAAACACTGTAAAATTCTGTCAATACCTACAATCAATATAGAATACAACCCTGTGTACAACACCAAGTCTTGTATGTACAATAAAGACTAATTACTTCTTAAAAATTTCAGCGTCCACATACTAGACAGTTTACAAAGTAAAACAGATACAAACCAATTGTCAAGAAAATGTATCTCAACATTAATTAAAATCCCTGAACAAATGCATGGGAAACGCCCATACTGATAAGTCATTTTGTAAAAAAAAAAACGAAAAAAAATTGTTCAGATTTTTGGGACCACTGTATAACAAATAAATCATTTTTTACCTGAACAAAATTGGCCTCTGTAACAGTCTGAAATTTAATTTACAAATGTGTAAACAGTTTTACATCAGCCTTTATTTCTTTCTTCACTCCACGCCAGAATAACGCAGGTATTAATAATAACAAAACATCATCACTGAATTCAATACAGCAATGCGATTCTATTAAAAAGTAAACAACCAACAAAACATTTCTCATGCTGTTTTAACAGAGTAAATTCTTTTCATATTTACTCATGTACAAACTACAAGAGCCAACACATCATGTTTTCTGCATTTTTGCAGATAATCTGTTGAGATCTTAACATGTTGACAGATTTTTTTATCATTAACAGTTCCTCATCAATTTCTGCAAGTAGTCCAAAATATGAGATTAAATTCTTAATTATACAGTTACAGAAACAACAATGTCAACTGCTATCTTCCAGAATCCACTCGCCAACTAACATTGACAGTGCGGAGTTACTTCACAGACATGAAATGTTTCATTTCATTCACCCTTCATGGGTCTTTTTTCCAGATATTCTGACGAAACATAAATATTCCATAAGAATCACTTAACATTAACTTAATTCTAAGGTAATTAAAATTAAGAGCAGATAGCAGGGTTATCCAAACATAAAACTCTAGCAAATTGCAAAATAATAAGCATGGGAAGGAGTTGCGGGTTGAGGATCCCAAAAGCATCTACAAATTAAGCCAGCAAAAGCACTTAAAAAAGCAAGCTTACTACTAGCTTAAGCAAAAAAAAAAGCATCAAGACTTAAGCAACAGATGTATTCGGCCACGTCCATTTTATTTAAGATCGTTCTGCGGAAACAATGCAAATCCACCATCATCACATATCGGCAACAAATCATGATCAAGCACATCACACATTACCTAAAAAGTTAGTAAATAAACCATCATAATAAAAAAAACAAGTTCAAAATTTTGAATAAAAACAGTAACAAGAAACAGTGTAAGTAGCTTCCAGCAGTACGCATTTTTTAGTTCGATATGGTTAGTATGTGTTGCAGCCGATGACTCATTGGCCGTAATCTAAATCCCCCGCCCACACTGAAATATTGGATAACCCTGCAACCAGACAGAGCAGCACATAACAGCACATAGCAGGCATCATATCTGAGCCGAGACAGGCATCACACGCAACATCAGGCAGTATAACAACAGTGCTTTGTTAAAAAAAACCTATCTACAAATAAAGACTCGTTTTTGTAAATGATGGTCATCATAATATTATTCACTGAATAAAAAATGCCAATTAAGCTTTTCCCGGCTGTGGTGATCTTTTTTTTTAAAAAAAAACACAATTTACAACAATTAAAGCCTGGATAACAGACTCAGATATGATACGCAGTTTGAGAGTGGCACGGCATTCTACATCATGAGGATGCTGTTAAAATTTCAAAAGTTATTTCTATGCAAAAGGATGGATGGATGGGTGGGTAAAATTAATCAGAAAAAAAAGAGAGAGATGATGGATTGTTATAAAGCGATTATTAGTCTAACATTTCCTTTATCTACAGATTCTATTAATTCGCCTAGAGAGAAGTTAAAAAGCTTTGTTATCGGCCAGGATAACTAAAAAAAAAAAATGCACCAACCAAGGAGAGACTAAAGGCAGAATCAACATAATATATATATAAATATATTAAAAAAATTAATTATATTATCATGATATGACAATAATTATGAACACTGTGCCACAATCAAACGTGCAAACATTACAAAATAATGGGACACGAGACCCACCGGCTGAGGTTGCCTGCCTCTTCCTCGGGCAGGAGGTGGAGGAGGAGGAGGCGCGTAATCAAAATAGTAATCCTCGTAACGGTAATAGTCATCATAATATGGGTCACTGTAGCCGCCTCGATAATCCCCATAACCGTAATAGTCGTAATCGTAATCTATAAAAACACACAACACATCAAAGCCACCACTATCATCAATTATCAATTTATTATAATTTTATTTTAACATTAATCAAATTATTTTATTTCATAATAAATCAATTAAAAAAATGACATGCCGGGAAAAGAACAAATAAATTTAGACTAAATTAAATAAGAATCTACAAAAAAAAAAGTTCTAATAAATATGGAAACACGACTGATTAAAAAGAAAACAAGAAACAAAAGAGAAAGAAGAGGAGTTTGACCCATACTAAAATAGAAACTATAATCTACCGTCGTACGCGACATTTTCAATGTCACCGAGAACCCACACACGCAATCGCACACACACACACAAAACATACCTGTCGTACACACACAACCACAACACCAACCGACTGTTAAGGATTTTTACTTACCTCATCCAAATTTCGAGCAGCATTTTATTATTAACTCAATTGCACAAATTAACAAGTAAATATGTATATAAATTCAGAAATGTTTTATACACAGCTACTACTAAGAATTATCTATCACCCTCACTGGTTAAAATATTTTTAACTACAAGAACTTTCGTAACTCTCGTTACGATTTTATTTACATGCAGAGTAAAGTGCCGTTAAAGAAACACGATACTTTCTACAAACGTTTGTGGTTACCTTTGCTTTAAAGGCATCGTGCAAAGTACAGATTGCAAATTGTAATTCAGAAAATTAGAAACTGCTTGAAAACCTCAATCATTTGAAAACATAATATCGCTATCACAATTTATATATTAAAAAAAAACAAGAAAACCAAACTACATTGGCAATTGTGAAGTATTCTTTCTGCTCCTAACAAACTTTAACAACTCTTACTACGCAACATTCAGGGAAAAAAGCCACTGCTCCCAACACCATAAAAATCATAAACCATGGGAAATTAATCATTAAACATAACGGATAAATATAAATACACAATGATACAAATTACTGCCTACACAGTTACAACAAAAAAAATCTCAAATATTTTAAGATTTTTAAAAAAATACACTTTTACATGTATTTCCCATCAGCTACTCGCTGAAACAGAAATTCTGGTTATTGTAAATAAATACAAAAAATGCAGTTAATTTTTCAAGGTAATGGCCAATTTGTCCAAAAAGTTAAGTTGTTTAATAAAATCCTTTTTTACAGATATGATCTTACAGTCATAGAAAACTAGTACACACATTATTGAAATAAGCTGATAATGTACAACAGCACATGTTAATTCTTCACTTTTTCCAGGCGTTATTATAATTCATACAAAAAACATCTCATAAAATTTTTAATTACAATTTTTCTCACAGTTTAATTTCCTTCTCATAAAAATGTTACACTAGCTGTGCAATGATTAACAATCATACTGAATTATTTTTTACACCACACTGAATTATATATACAGTAAAATCTCTATAGCGGAATTGAAGGGACCATGAGATACCGCCGCTATAAAGAGAGTTCCGTTATAGAGAGAGCGAGTAATTAACGGTGGGAGGGAAGTTGGAGTACTAATTTTTCTGTACAAAATAACTTATATACGTATGTAAATAGTGCATGGAATAAGTTTTTGAAAAACTACTGAATAGATAACTATGACGAATGTTTAATACAGTAGATTACTTCAATACAGTGAGATATTTAAATTAATTACCTACATAAAGTGTAGGTTATTAACTTAACAAGAAATTTGGATACAAACTGGTTTTAGTAGATGTTGTGTTACTAATGTTTAACAATAGAATTTCATTTTTTGTGTTGAACTTTTTTCAATAATCATTCATACAGTACATACCGTAATAGATAGCCTAAAATTAATTAGCACTGAAACTCGGTTTTTACTGAACAGTAATAAACATAGGATACATACAATTAAAATCTCCTAAAACATAGGCTACACAAACACAAAAAAATACACAGTACAGTATATATTTTTTTGTTATTAAGGAAACAATGACTGTGAAGTACATTTCATTTCGTAAAATAAGTTGTAAATTTTGTTTCGTTTTCAAGTCATAAAACATGTCTTCAATCTCATTTTCAATGTTTAAAACTTGTAAATTTTCATTTACATATTGGCAATGACAGTATGTTGAAACAACAAGAATAGCGTCTAGTGCTTGTTTACTTGATGGGACAACATATCTGTTTCCATTTCATCGTCATTCACTTTCTTGCTCGTTGTTTTGGGCTAAGACAATTTCGATTATTGCATCATTGCCAACATCTGCTGAAGTGGCTAAGTCATTGTCTGCCCCTACATAGACGTCTAAATCCATATCCTGAAGATATTGTTTTGCCGCTATAACGAGAGTTAAATACATTATCGTAGTATACGAAAGGGTCGAGGTCGGCAAATAATGCCGCTAAAGAGAGATTTCCGCAATAGAGATTTTACTGTATATATAAATGATTCAGCATCACAAATCTGCTGTACAAGTTGCAATGTAAATAAAGTTAATAGGAAAACCAATGCTTTTTTTAAAACTGCTTAACTTCAGTTAAACAAAAACCAAAACAATAAACTCCCACTTTCAAAAAAACCAAACCCATATTTTAATCTCTATTTTTGATTAAACTGGTCGAGAAAAGCTCCAGTCGAGTATTGTTGTCAAAAACAGAATGTTAATTTATTGGATGTTATTTTTAATTCGTAAGAAAAAGCAAAGCTCAAAATGTAAGACCATGCAAAGAAATACCACTGACCGTAGTCTCCGCGGCCCATTGCTCTCATCGAATTTCCAGCACCTCTCTGGCTGGCGGTACCGCCTCTTGGTGGACCTCCTCCCATCATGCTAGGATGCTGTGGTGAAAATCTGCAACGGCAAAAGTACACAATTTAATAAAACTTGACAATATAATATTAAATATAAACTATAAAAAAAAAAACTGATTTGATGTTATGCTAATAGTTAGTTGGCTTATAAAAGTTACAAATCTTATTCACAACATATTACCAGCTACTTTGATTACAATAATCCGGATTAATTGGGACTGGATATTCAAAATGAACCAATGAAAGACCATGTAGATGTCTTCCACGTAAAATATTAACTACAATTAGCCATAATTCATTGTGATGTTTACAGAAGAGGAGCAAATAAATAAAGCCTTTCATATACATTTGTAATAAAAGTTTTACATTTTATGTTCAATATTATTGTGCAATGTGGGCTGCATAATACTTTGGTTTGTGCAAAAGATTGTACCGTACGGAGGCGATATTGAAGGTTGTGCAATATATTGCGCAATCGCGAGCATACAACCATATTGTGCAAACAGTCCCTGCCAGAATTTCATGAAGTCAACATGTTTAGTGAAAAAGAATTGTGTTGCGTGACAATTGCTGAGGCCGCAAGTCGTAAAAAAGAAAAGAAAAAAGGCTCGCAGAAAGGTAGAAAATGGGCCAAACAGTGGTTTATTGATATGGGTTCATCATGGGTTCACCCATGACAAATTACTCAATGAACTGAGATTAATTGAACCAAATGATTTCCGCAACTTTGTACGAATGGACGGACAATTATTTGAAGTATTCCTCACTTTGGTTACTCCTGAAATCGGTCAAGGGGAAAGGGGTACTGCTCCCCATTTTTCACACAATTACAATAGTCTTTGCTCTCGAAGACCATGGTACATCTCCATAAATTCTTTTTCGGTTTTCTTGTCACCCATTGCTGCTTATAACGAGACGAAAATTGAGACGACTAGTTAAAACGAGCGCTAGAGACCAACTAACAGGATATTGCACAATATTGCCTACAGACAGCACAATATTATCCCGTTTGCACAATATATTTTCAAGATTTTGAAAATCACACAATATATTGCACAACCTTTCAATATTTCCCACATACGATTAATTGTATTGCACAAACCAAAATATTGATCGTCTAGGGGCCGCTTAAGAAAAAATTACTGTATGGTATTTTCTTAATTTATGTACAGTTAATCTAGGCGTACAGAAACTCAAGTAAATAAAAGTAAAAAACACACATCACTTGTGCACAAATACATACATACCGTAACAATAACAATAGTAGCAGTCTTTTTTTAACCAGAATTGGTACTACTGTACCAGATTTAACAGGAGAATAGTAAAACATACAATCAAATTACTTTTCTGTAACAATCTCAACTATAGCCTATATAGTCTGAGCTGATCCAATTTGTCAACAGTTAAATCACACTTTTAACACACCTATATTCACTAAGATATCAACATAATTGGGTACAGTGAGGTGTTAAAAAAATAATATAAATAACTTCTTTAATCTAAAGCAGTTTCTTGGGCAACAAAAATGAATAAATTATACATACCCTCCTCCAGCTCTGACTTGCATCATTTGCATCATCCGTCGTTCTCTAGCCCGTAATATCTCTTCTTTCTTCTTTTTATCTGAAGGTGGTTTAGCAAGTGAAACTTCTATGTTTGAGCCGCCCATATCCTTGCCATTCAGTGATTCCATAGCCTGCATTCATTAAAACAAAAGTTACACACCAATCAAAGAAATGATGTTTAATATTCATAATAACTTTATATACAATTTCCTTCACTTTAGAACAACATTTCAGCTATAATATTTACAGTAAAAATAATATAATTACAAAAATCTGTAATTATTGCAAACATTTTGTAATCCTAAACTGTATATTAAAGTTTCAAACCTGTTTATACAAATACTGCCAAGATTCTTTACATATTCAAGAAATTTTTGAAAGTTCATTACATTAGAGTTAAAAAAATCAATTACACAAAAAAATCATTCATTCAAATTAACTGGCTTTATATCTCAGTGTAGCTAAATTCTATTTCAAAATCTAAAATGCTTTAATGTCGCAATACATTGTAAAAAATTTACCCTAATGTGCAATAGAAACCACAGAACTTTAAAAAAATTAGGAACTGCAAAAAAAAACAAGAAAAAAATTACATTAGATTGTACAGTTAGTCAGCTTTTAACTTAAATTTGACAAATTTTCTCTCATGGAGAGTATATACTGCAGATATTTTCAATGTATGTGTTAGAACATAATTTATTGTATGGCTGGTTTTCAGCAAGTAGTTATCTCAACTATACAGACACAGTTGTCTATTGGCCACAACATAACAGGCTCAGCAATAATCTTAATAAGCAATTGTTAATCTAATTCTAATGAATTAAAACCTTTATCCAAACATCAGAATCAAACATATGTAAAGAAAATAAACAACTCAAGATAAACTTACGCTAACGGCATGGTCTCTATCTTCAAAATGTATAAACGCATAATCCTTAATTTTTTTCACCCTGTCTACTTTTCCATAAGCTTCGAAAACATCTTTTAATTTCTCTTCCGTAATTTCATGCGTTAAATTTCTCACATACAATACTTTAACCTGAAAAAATAATTCAAGATAAAATTAATGCTAAAAGAAGTTTTGCAACAAAACCATTTTGATTTGCTAATGAATGAATATGCCCATAACGGACAGGTGGAGTGTCAGATTAATTGTCAGACACTCAATCAGTTAGTTGCAGGGCTAAAATAAATAGTTATGTTTCTCATTGCATGGTCAGCCAATTAAATGACTGAATCATTTAAGAACAGAAGTACAGGTGCAAAAGACACTAATCAGAGTTGTCTCCTCTGGAAGCAATGGATTTCAGTATACAGCCACTCCCTGTGGTGAATGAAGTGAAGGTGTCATTTGCAGAGTGGAAAATATGTGCTTTTCAGAGGGCCCGGCATGCTGATCATACTTTTCGACTCAGTGAGGAAGGCATAGTAAACCACCTCACTCCTCGATTTACTTAGTAAAACCTCTACAGATTCAAACCAGCCTTTTGGCTGATGACCCAAACAACAACAGTGAATGAATCTGATAAAACAGTTCTTAATGAAAATAGCATATTTTCTATAAAATCAAAACACGACCAATTATATAAAAACGTGTTCAATTTTGATTTATAAATTTTGAACCAGACACATTTCCTAATCACAGATAAAATTGCTCATGTATTTATAGGCACATAAAAACATGAACATAATCACTATGCACATGAAACACTTGGAAGAATCGGATCTCCTGTTTTATATTCAAAACCTCCTCAAACCGTGATCTGTGGATAAGGAAGGAAGAAATAATGCAGCTTTTTAAATCACTGTCAGACTCTTGTTGTAAATGCAGATAAAACAACTTACGAGTTTTACAAAATTTATTCTATCTATTTATATAAAACTAGCAACCCCCGCTCGCTTCGCTTCACAGCAGCTAATGTACGCCTCATTAAATTATTTTAAAACCTCTCTATATACAATATTTGTGGTTTTGTTGGCTTGTGGCAGCAAAATAAATTGTTTTCTGCACTACCAGCTCTAGAAAGTCCGACAAAGTTGTTTTAAATGTTTGTCCCTGTGATTTAACAGAATTGAATAGAATGCATAGAAGAATACCTATGGAAAAGAAAGAGACAGTTGATATATGGCTGAGATAAGAGACAGTAATACGTGGGTGTGGTACACAGAGTAATTGGAAATATATGACTCATTAGCTACCTGTCGATTGAAAACAAATTTATGAAATACAGTACGAAAACAAAAATTTTCATATTTCCAAATTATTAATGTTTTTGGAATCTAATGTTATTCTTCACGGTTTTTTTTAAATATAACAGTTGAATCGTGCTTCTAGCCCAAACAATACACCATCCAGAGGACTTTGAACAAATAAAAGTGCTATGCATCCGATAAACTAAAACATGCGATATAGTCACAGTTTAAGTTGCTTAACTCACTTAATTAAAGTTACTTAAAGTTAAAATATAGCCTATATTGATCAGGAAGCTCTAAGCTATGCAACAAACAAACAGACGTTTCTTCTTTATTATATTAGTACAGATTCAAAAATCAAAATAAAATTCAATTTTCACATCACATCAGAGAATATAATTTACTTACTTTAGACATAGTTTCTGAATCGGGCTCTTCTTGAGGATCAGCCCAATCTACAATAATATCACAGCCCCACACCTTGATCCGACCTGTACCTAGCCTTCTCTTGGCGAGGGAAGCTGCTTTATGTGATTCATATTCGAGAAAACAAAAACCTCTATTTTTCTTTTTATCATCCGGAGAACTATAAATTATTACCTCTGTCAGGCCAGCTAAAAAGACAAAAAGACATTCGATAAATATCACGAAACAATGAATAATATTCAACAATAAAATAAAAACAATAACAAACTCAAACTAAACGTTTTACAAATAATTAAAAAATATTTGTGCAATGCGACCCCCTTAAAATCTATACAAACCTTACATACTGTTTAACTGGGTACTTAAATGTTGTATAAATGTACAGTTGCGTAAAAAAAAGTGTAAACTTATTTTTGTGCTTCATAACATTAAGACTTCATAAATTAAAAAAAAAATGTGTGTGAAAATTAAATGATGACTTACGCTCGTATAGTTCTTCAGCATTCATTAATAATCCATTCAACTTAAGTTAGCCCAACATTACATATTAACTACCCAACTCAAACCACATCACAAAGCAATTTATAACTATCAAATTTTTCTAATGTTAATATTTACAACAAATGTAACAAATATTATTTTTAAATAAAACTAAATTGTACATTTAACAATATAATATACACTTTTACATTATAAAATTAATTCTTACACGTACACAAATTCTGGCAGCATTCTTTCATAATATTTATTTACTTTTTAATCTAACATACTTATCAGAGCATGATTAAAAAAATTGGTAACTTTATGATCAAGTTGGCGTGATCATTCCATATAAAAACCAGCTCTTACAGAGTACAGTAACACTCAAATAAAAAAATCTGGTGTGAAACACTCACACAACTTTCTCTTGCCAATGCAAATAATTAATAATAAACCTAACATTATTAATAAAATATTAAAAATAAACAACAACTAACCTCAAAAACATAACCTTATTTAAATCATGAGTGGAAGTCGCAAAATGAAAATCGAACTCAATTTGGCTTAAAAAAACGGAAAATCACACTTTCACGCTAAATTAGGCTCTGTAGAGAAAAATTCTCTAAACAAAAGTTGTAGATCTTTTAATTTTCTATAACTTTTATTATATACACTTTTGTCGTAAAATGCATACTAAGACCGAAATGTTAAAAAAATCGATTTTTCTCACGTTTTCGTGAGAAAAAAAACAGAAAATCGCAAATTACCGCTAAACTAAGCGTTATACAAAAAAATGTTTGAAACAGAAGTTGTAGGTTTTTAAATTCTCTACAACTTTTATTATATAAGTTTTTGCGCTAAAATTTATATTAAAGCCGTAATCTTAAAAAAACAACGTTTTTACGTGAAAACAGCCTCACCGAGAATTTCAGCAGACATGGCGCCTACCCTATCTTGTAGAGAATAAAAAATTGAGTAAAATAGGCGATTTTAAAAAAAATCGTAGGACCAGTTTCTGAGAAAATCGCAAAAAACTGAAAAATTATACGAATAAACTATTTATTTATTTATTCCGGTTGACCGATTTTGATGAAAATGTTCGTGTCGCGTCCGGTAGTGGTATGTAACTTAAGTTTCAAGTTTCAAGTTCGTACGATGTTCCGTTCTTGAGATATTCTGTTCACACACACACACACACACACACAGACACACACACAGACCAATCGCTAAAAACATGTTTTTTGGATTCAGGGGGTCTGAAAACGTATAGATCCGGTGAAAACTCGATTTCGAAAAATCGACATGAAAACAATACTTTCCTTCCTATATATTCATATAGGCAAGAGAAAGTAAAAAAAACAAAAAAAATTAATACTTTTTTACAGGTGAATGACCATTACAGTTATCACCACATTAATGCTCAACTAGATGTTCTGTAATTTAATAAAATATGCAATCGTTTTAGATCAGGCAACAATAACAGACAAACAAAACTGAAACCTCTAAATTAGAAGCAATCAAATATTTTTAACACAATAAAAAAAACCAAGTAAATGAAGCTTAAACTCCATAAGTAATGGGGAGGTTCATCCATTATTGCAAATCTATCATGTTAATATAAAAACTTTCCTGACACACATATACGAGGTAGGGTCAAAAAGTTCCCGGAATCGGTTAATAGAAATTGATTGAAAGTATGTATAACATTTTAATCCTATTTTCCTTCAAAATACTCTCTTCCTGCATCTAAGCACTTATTACACCATTCATACAATCGTTGAAAACACTCCTGAAAGCCATTTTTCGAAAGTTCTATCAGCTGTTTCGTCGCATTTTCCATCACCTCTGATGAATCAGCAAAACGATGTCACTTCAATATCATTTTCAGTTGTGGACTTGTGGAAACAGGTAAAAATCCGGTGGTGCAAGATCGGAAGAATATTGGAGGGTGTTCCAGAGTGGTGACATTGTTCTTTGCAAGGCATTGTTTCGCCATTAGGGAGCGATGTGACAAGGCATTATCATGCAACAAAAACAAATCATTCCCTGCCCATTTTCCCATTTTTCACGCCGTTTTCGTCGAATTGTATCTCGTAACCGTTTTAAGATCTCTGTGTGCAATTCTTTGTTGATTGTTTTCCCTGTTTGCACTGGCAAGTTGTCGAACGAGCTCAACATTCTCATCTGTGGTAGAAGTGGAAGGCTACTCAGTCCGAACATCATCTTTATTGTTGTGCGACTGTCACGAAAATGCTTGTGCCACTCGTAAACTGCCGTTTTTTTCATTGCATCATTTTTGTATGCTTTCTTCAGCATCTCAAGAGTCTCCGAGGGTGATTTCTCTAGCAACACATAGAATTTGATATTGGCACGCTACTCTGATGATGGCATTTCACAATACGACGAAAGTAAATAAACTACGTCTAAAATATCATACACCGCACGTAGAAAACCAACTCTAACTGCCTGCTGAAGGCACAGGACCTCCCTAGAGTGATACCAACCTTCCAAACAAAAATTTCCCTTCCAGCAAACAAATGCTTGACTGCATGTGACCATTCCGGGAACTTTTTGACCCTACCTCGTATTTAAAAGTTATTTCTGTTAGCAGGTTGGGGTCAAATGATCACAGTTATCTACCGTACAACTATCTTAAGGTTTTATTCAATTGGCTGTGCATGAATGAGTAGTGTTAGTACAGGCTTTTAGACTAGTCCTATGAGCACTATGGTCATCATTTTTAGCGACATATTGAAGCTTTAAACAAATTTTAAAAGTTGTCTGTTCCAACAGATATCATAGTAAGGTTAATTTTTATTTTGTTTTTAATATTTAATTTATTTTAATTTTATTAGCACTCTTATAAATTGCTTTTGAAATTCCCGATTATCCAGTAAAAAATCCCTGATATTGTTACTTGAGTCACGAGTTTGCCTTTGATTTTAACAAGGGGTAAAGGGGCAAAACATCAGTGCACATGCACGACTGCTTTGACATCAATTCACCACCACGACGTGAACTATTCTTAGAGAACATACAGTATATCGCAGAACCTTTTGTACGTTAACTGTACGAATTTAACTGTTACCGTAAACTGAAATGTCAGTTTCTCAAAAATGCAGTCTAACTGTTCAGTGCTGAACAAAATCTAACACAAAGTAATAAAATGTTGTGAAGTTGAAGCTAAACACGTGTACGTGTGTACGTATGTACGTAAGTACCTTACCGTGCCTCTTAACAAAAGCTGAGCAAGCGGGCTAACTACTGTGATGTTTTTCTTTCCACAATTTGAAATATAAAGAAGGAAATTTAAGACAGTAAAAAAGATAATTCATCAACAGTTTTTTTGACACATGGTAAAAAAAAATGGAAATGGTTATATCAATAAGAAAGTAATGCAGACATCTGAAACGTTATTACCGGTTTTGAAAGAAAGGCTAAATTTTATTTGGAAATGGGGTTTAAGTGGAAAAAGTGTCAGTCACAACAAAGTATATTAATTGAAAGACAACATGTGGTTAAATAACGTGCAATCGCACGGTAGTAAAATATAGTCTCACTATTGAAATTGGCAGCACATGCAAATTTCTCTTTCCTTCCACAGCCAAACGTTAATACCGGTTTTGAAAGAAAGGCTAAATTTTATTTGGAAATTTTATACGTTAAAGAAAATTTTAAAGGAAGTGGGGTTTAAGTGTGAAAAGTGTTAACCCACAACAAAGTATATTAATTGAAAGGCAAGAAGTGGTTAACTAACTGTGCAATCGCACGGTAGTAAAATAGTAAAATATAGTCTCACTGTTGAAATTGGCAGCACTTGCAAATTTCTCTTCCCTTCCTCACACCCCCATCCATACCCAAAAGGAATTCTCGTGACTCACTATCTATAGCATCATATCACCCAAAATTATTTAATTATTTTATATTTTGTTTTTTTAAATGCCATGAACAGACAAACAAATAATAAAGATCATGTATGTACATGGACGATGACAATGATTAGTGATTAGTGTCATTTTATTTCTTTACTGTAGTGGTACCTTGACACAGGTACGTCTGAAATTCTTGCTGAAGTGTTAACGTGTTAAATACACTGCACAGAAAAATTATTTCAAACATTCTTTTCAATATATAACTCAGAATAAAAAAAAAACTTACAGAATTCCTTGAAAATCACATAAGTGATATTTCTGATAAAAATACAACAAATAGAAAAACCGGAACAGATGCGAGTAGTAAATACACTACTTAGATACTGCCTTAACTTTATATCACAGGATAATTATACTACTATGCATTTTATTTATTTTTTTTTACCCCTCTTGCCCAGCATTCCTAACAATTCTTTATGTCCAGATGTTTTTAACACAAATAAAGATTTAATTACATACAGGATAATCAGGACTTCATGCTACACAACAACATTCATTGAATAACTTCAAAAGGGAAAAAATATATAACGTGTATTTTAAAACAAAACATTTCAAATTTAAGTCCCCATTGTTTAGACACCACATTTTACCCAGTTATATTTAAAGAAATTTCACAGTCTTTTAAGAAACTGTCAAAATTTATGAAAATACTAAAAAAAGTTACATTAATCCAAGGTGACTTAGATATAATTTATAAGTGAAGATTAGCAGAAGAGCTAATAACAAAGAATCATTTGGACAAGAATTTATTTCAGGGGATCCTGATTTTAAAGGAATTTATAAAAAGCATACATTTAAAACAAAAGCAAAAACTCAAAAGCAGAATGTACAGCAAACCCAATCTAAGTAATGGATACTCACAGTTATTCTGACCTTCAATGGCTAAAAATAAAAACAAAAAAAAAATAGTTAGGGCAGTATCGAATGATTTACATCTCAAAAATATAATTTTATTATTCTAATGATTAACTTTTTATTAATTAAACGAACTAACTGTTGGGTACTCAAACAGAACAATAATAATTAAACAATCATTTCAAAATTAATCACAATCTCTGTAAAAAAAACTTTCAATAACTCTTATCAGATTTGCCATAATTAGTCTTTTTATTAGACTAAAAACATTTAGGAACCATAAATCCTTTACTTCAAAAAAAAAAACAGGCCGTAAAACTTTTTTCATTTTTAACACAACTGATTACTAAGAACACCATAAAATTCTGCCTAAACATAGCTAACTTTTAATAGTTTCATTTTATATTAGGCTGACATTACCAACTACACATTAATAACACCACAGACCTGTAATTATTAAAGAGGCTAAAAAGAGTATGTTCACAAATTGTACACTTAATAAATTTTAACAGTGAAAAACAACAAAAATACAAGCACAAATTACTAACAAAAAATATCTCGATGATTACACAACAGCCACGAGTTGTACATTATTTACAGCATAATACTTTACATCTTGTGCATCCTGGAGCACAGCTTTTTTTCTAACTTCAAAAATTTCACACCATTCATTCATAGTTCACTGCAATTCACGTCAATATTATGTATTTACTACACGAGGTGCGACAATTAAGAATGAGACTTGATTTTCTTGCAAGATGTGCAGGCAATACCATCTTTGATATTGATAAGCTAATTCTAATCCAAGTGGCACAGTGATGCGACCGCTCAATCGTGAATTGTGCTGTAGTAAAGGAACATGAGTTTTTGTCTTGCATTACAGAAATGTAATTGTAAAATATTGCGCAACAATATACTATTTCTTTTTGTGTTAAAATAGGGTTAGAATATGATGACAACTTATGGTGACTTCTAGACGGCTTTTGGAAATGAGGTTATATCAAGAGTTCAAGTTTTTATTGACATAAAATGTTTTGTGAAGGCAAAACAAATGTTGAAGATCAAGACCGCAGTGGACGACCATCAAACTCATAGACTGATTTCAACATGGCCAGGGTGCATAAAATTGTACGATCTGATCCAAAATTATCCGTGAAAATAATATCAGAAGAATTCAACATCTATCGGGATACTGTTCGTCAAATAATAACTGAAGATCTGGGCGCGAGAAAATTTGTACAAAAATTGGTCCCAAAAATTTGACAGACCAACAGCGCAAAAAAGCTAGCACAGCCATCTTTTATTCAACAGATATTGCTCCATGGGACTTCAAAATGGCGGTCAATGGACACAATTTTTTAACAGAAAATGTCCAAAAAGTTGTGACTAGAATCTTTGAGGACATTCCAGAAATGTTAGCAGTGGGAGAAGCGCTGGAGTAAGTGTATGGAAGCAGAAGGGAACTTCTACTTTGAAGATGATTACACTAAAGATGACTAAAACCTTAAGTGGTATTTTTTTCACATCAGTCTCTTTACTTTATTGTAGCACCTCATATATGAGTAGAATGTATAGTATTTATAGAAAAAATGAATGTATTTAATTCATGCATCTAATACTTCAATAAAATTAATAAGTATTTTAGACAAATCTGATTTAAAAAAAATTAAATTCCTTATTTTAAAAAAAACTCTGAACTTTTTTCTGATTAAGATACACCAAACCATTTAAATTATTTTTACAAAGACATTTTGAAGATCAGTTTATTGATAAATTTTAAGTTAACATTAAATTATACTGTTGTTAGATTTCTTCATTGCAAAATAAATATAAGAACATAATATACATACACAAAAAAAAATTACGCATCTATTTAAAAAAAAATTAATTCATTTTTATTACTTTCTTGCATTAATATCAGAGAAAACTTACTTCTAACACTTATTAAATGTTCATATTTCTGAATACCAACCCTTAAACCTAAAGACACTTCCTGAAATTCGGTATACATCCATAAAACATGTATTAAAAAATAGTGCAATCTAATAAAATTTATTTTTCCAAAATTAAAATTATAGTCTGAAAAACCCTCTCTAAATCTCAATAAAACCTTGTGTATGAAATTTCAATACAAACTGCTTTCATACACTAACTTACAAGAGTTAGTGTATATAATTTAATATTAAAAAATTGTAGTCCTATCACAAAGACTTATCACGACACTCGTTACACCAACTTCATCTTGCTACTGCAAATTACTTGTTTGTTACTCTACAAGGTTGTGCTTCAAAAAAAAAATGGATGCATTCTAAAGCAATTTAAGTTAGATATACATGAATTAATAAAGAGCTTGCGTACAAAAAAAATACCCATATTTTACTTTTTCAATATTTAAATTCATGTTTTTACATTTAATTACAGATAATTTCAAAACTAGCATCATAACAATATAGATCTGATATTACGCAAGATTTATTCAAAAAATTTATTTTTCTACTTTGTTCAGTTACACTACATGCCCAAATTCAATGTTAAAAAATATTTCTAATTACTTTAAATTATCTTCACTATTAAAATATAATAGAGGAAGTTAAACATTATTTTACTGACATTTAATTGTCTTAAAAAGCTCTCCTGAGCATTAAGCCAAAACTGAAAATCAAAAAGTTTTTTTAACTGTTACAAAGCAAAAAAAAAAAACACTGAATCAGGAGAAAATATCCTGCAAGTATAAATGATAATAAAGGATACCAGGAAGAAACACAAAATAACAAAAAAAATATATATAGGTATGTAAAAAAAGTATTAAAAGCAAAAAAAGCTTAATGCATTTTAGCAAAAATTCTGAAAGCATTTATTAATAAACTCAGACTGAAACAACGATAATACATGCTTAACTTCCCCATCAAACATGAAGCATTACAAATAGGTTTATCGCATAATACAATTATCTACAGTATTAAATCATTTATTCGCTTTTAATTCCACAACACTGCTATCATCTACTGAGGAGACACTAAAAAGCCATAGAAAGTTCAAGAAAAGGAATTTGCATTATTATGCAGCTAAAAAAAAAGGTAGGTGTAAACACTTGTATAAAAGCATTTTTTGTAACGTAACATTTATCACGTTTGTTCGTCTGTTTACAATAAAAGGCAATCGTGCGTGTAAGCACCAACACATACACCCACTGTTGCATGCCATCCTCTTACTTTATCTAACGTTCCTATCTTATACAACAATCGTAAATAAAATTAACTTTTAAAAAAACGCACAAAATTTTAACACTTGTCATTTCAAAAAAATATTTCAATTGACTTTTTAGATTCTACCCCTCAGTTTCACTGACTTTTTAAAATTATATACTTTTAGCCGATACACAAGGTGGTACAGATTAAATTTAGTTTAGAAGATAAACTTCTACAAATCCCATACAAACTCTTTCGTCACAATATCTTATAACAATATTATAATATACATAAAATTTTCATACATAATTTTAATAATAAATTTTTTAAACGTCACATTTTTCGTATCACAGAAGAAACGCTTTTGAACTTGTACACATTCTTTGAAAGATTCCATCTTCAAATAACTTCTTACTATGACCGAAGAACGTAGAGATTTATTATTAAATTTACAACAATCTCTCCTATAAATTTCACAAATTGATTTACGAGTACAATGTTGTCAAAAACAATGCAAAAAGATTGCCAGTCGACACGCATGTCTGGCTTGGGGGTTGCATTGCCTGATTTTTAAAAACTACATTGATTTAATAAAATTTTTAATAAGTGAAGAGGGTTGTACTATAAAAAAAACTTTTTTTGAAAAACATTTAAAGATTCCTTTTCTACTAATTACATAATACAAACAAAAATTTAAAATTTACTGATCCAAAACTGTACAATCAAATCCTGCCAAAAGAAAATATTGTACAACCCACTTCACTAAGCCAAATACAGATATATCAAAATTAAATTTCATCATCAAACTGAATTTATTCTTTTAAATTCACTTTACCTGTTAATTTACCAAACTCGTCCAGAATCTCCTCTTTGCCTTTAGACTTTGGAATGTTGCCCACAAAAAGCCGTAGATTCGGAACACTAATGTTAACTTTCAGAGTCTTGCCAGGTTTGATTTCATGATTATCGAGCTGTGGAGTTAGAAAAACAGACATGCCAAAATTTTCAACAGACAATTTAAAAAAAAATTATGAATTTTAAATTTTGCATTGATAAAAAACTGAGAATTTTGAACACTACAATTTTTTTTTTGTATAAGAAAAAAGGCATGCTTTTCATTTATCGCTTTGTTAAAAAATAATTTAGTAACCCAAATAATAATAATAATAATAAATAAAACACTTTTCCTGAAACAAACGCCTTAAAATTTTATTTTGTTCGTATAAAAAAAGCACAGTTAAAAAATACAGGATTCTCTAAATACTTTGGAAGAAAAACTACAACACAGCTTTCTGCAACCTAATAAAAGCAATTTTGAATTTCATCGTTCGATGAGCCAAAAAAGAGCAATTTGGAAAAATAATTTTTCAAACTAAGCACACCATTATTTATCCATCACCACAATCCAGTTCCAGATTTTGCTCAGAGAGCAAAGAGGAGACCTAGAAATTAAAATTTAAAGCAAAACTAACAGTACTCTATAAATTACACTAACAACAGACTTAGTATTTAAGTACGCTAACTAAAAGTAGGGAGACATAAATAACACCACCAGAAAAATACAGCATAATATATAAATATATATTTAAAAAAGAACATCACACATGGAAGGTATGGAGGATATGGTTAAGAGAAATAAAACCATTTCAACTACAGAGCATTGTTACAACATCGTTACTTACCAAATTCACGAATAAGCAAGGACATAATTTTGAAATACAAAGTAACATATTTACACAAATAAATATGCACTCGGATTTGCACAGAATGCAACTACGCACAGCGGCAGCATCAGGCTACTGAAGAAATGCTATACTTTTAATAAATATACATACTATTGGCTTAAGCTCCAAGAGAGATTAGAACTATATTAGAACAAAAAAAATTTTAACAAAAACAAAATAGACGTGAAAAATGTTAGCAATTTTTTTAAACGAAGTTAGTTTACATGCTTACCAATGCAAATTACTTAATTTAAAATAAATTTAAAAAATCTATAATTATTTTATTATCAGAGTTTAAAGATTGTGTCGATCTAAATTGATGACAAATAAGAAATAATTTTAATAGCAAAACTATTATTAATTTTATCAAATGTACAAAGAAGCCATGTCCAATAAATAAACAGTTATCTGCACAATGGATGCACGTCTGCTAATTTTTGCATGTCTGCTAATTTTAACTATTTATCAAATTTTTACTTATTGCATTATTGACACTATAAATACACACATATTACTTATAAAAATGTTACTTGAATATTATCAACTGTTTATTTTGAATAAAAGCCGCATCTCAGATTGAAAAGAGTGAACTATCATTGCGTGTGTTCATTATAGTCAAATGCCCTTTTACATTTTATTTTGACAACAACTGGCTACAATTTGTTATGTTAAATAATACATTTACTTTGCCAATTTATTAATGGAGACTGAAAACCTACATCACTATCAGATATCTACTGAAACAAATAAACCATTCAAAAGCGGTCAAATAGTTCACAACAAAAATATAGTTCCTGACTAAAGAATAAAACTATATCATTAATAAGCTCAACAAATATTAGTTAGTTTAAAGGTAACCAAATAAAAATCATCTTCTAGATAAAATTTTTACTAATATCAAACCTACCACAAAAAAAAAATATTGTGATAATTATATTTTACTTTTCTAACTGTCGAATCAGATAGTCCTTTTCTGAAATATGTCATTTGTAACAAACCGTAATGGAAAAACTAGGGCTTCTAAAAGTAGAGTACCACAAAATTAAAAAATAAATAAAGGTTAATTTTAATCAAAAATTAAAAATTTTAAATATCATAAGCTTGCAAAATATGTGTTTTAATAGCATTAAATAATTGAAAACATTTTGGCAGCAAGAAAAACCTTCCTTAAAGCAAATACAAAATCTGAATCGTGAAAATGAGTTTAAAAAAATGGAAGGAATTGGCAAACAATATTATTTAATGACATAACAAAAGAATAATTTGTTAATCAAGGTGTACATAATTCTTCAACCACAGATCTAAATATTTTGATAACTGCAGTCACTAACCTGCTAAAATGTACAACATTCCCAAAATTACGTAAAACTCTAAACTAAACTGTACTATTACGTTATAACATTAACATACTTTTCCTTTCCCCTGCGTTTAATGAAAGTAACTAAAGGGCAAAATTACCAGCATGAATCAACGTTTTTCTGCCTACCATTATACAAAAATATAACTGTTCGCATGCAATAAAATCAAGAAAATCAAATCATAGTAGACTTAATGATATTAAAACAGTGCAGTATATATGGTAATAATATATTTAATAATGTTAACGTAACACTATTATGTCACTTGTACAAAATAAATTATCTTTTTTTATTATTTACAATACAATTTATATTGTTACAAAAATCATAAAAACTACTAACAATTTACAAAATTTCACTTTTATTTTTTCTTAAATTATGTTTAGTCATTTTACATGTAAAAAAATTAAACTACACATCATAACGTACGGTTTCACAACGTAAATTTTCTAATTACATTGTGTATTTGTAATATATTTCTTTCCGTAGTACCTGTCAAACCAATATCTAATTACATACACACAAATCACTCGTTATCATAAACCATCTAACCATAACATTTTGTGTAAAAATATCTAATGTTTGGAAATATAAAATTAAATTTCACCAAGCAGGTAAAATAGACTGAAAATTTTTAAGAGCAAATAAATATTCTAAAACAATCCCACTGAAAAACTACTTTATGGCAATGAAAATGTCTTTTATAAATCTCAACATATTGGACATAGCTTCTTCTGTTTGCCAACTAAACATATATATACATAAATAAACATTTGAAATTACCTTGCCGATATTAAACATTATTTTTCAAACAAAAATGTAAAAATACACAATCTTTAAACTACTAAAAATGTAGAATTACTTACATTAAAAATGCCTTTAGTACATAACCAAAGTTGACTAATTAATAAAATTATCGGGTGAAAATATGTGTGAAATGCTAACACACTATGTATAAATTTAATAATTTTGAACTGCTACAAAAAAACCTTTCGAATATTCCTACAATATCACATATAGTGAAATAAAATTTAACAAAAAATTAAAAACTGTACATACAGAATGGACTGACAATACAATTTGTTTTTCAAAACATTGCGATACGTACACACATACATACACACACACACATGTGCAAACAGTTTACACAACATACTACTTCATTAAAAAAAATTGCATTTAGTGCAAAAAAAGTTGCAAATCACTAAGTATTCTTGAAAATATTGAAATTACATGAAAACAAAATTAATTGGTACAATAAACGGAAACTTCTCATAAAAAACTGAATACTTTAAAAAAAAAAGTATAACTCCTAATTACTTTGCAAAAATTTAATATACCATTTTCAAACAAAAACTAAGAAAATGATTTTTGTTTACGTATAAAGTAAAACTTGTAAACAATATTCAAAGCCAGGAAAAATGTGTAAAATAATGAACAGAACATTTAAACAAAACGAATATATTATGGATGTACTCACATCTTTAGTAGCCTGCAGAGCTTCTTCTTTTGTAGTATAAGTAATAAAAGCGTACCCCCTATTTGTTCCAGTCATGGGATCCATCATTAATCTTAAATCCCAAATTTTGCCACTTTTTTCAAATAAAACAATGAGCTCGTCTTCAAACATATCTTTTGGGATTTTACCACAGAACACCTACAACAATAATATTATTATTATTATTATTACAGTACAATCTGTCAATGTTTTGTAAGCGTAGTTCGTGCAGAAATGAGAAGTGAGTGGGGAGAATACTGCCGGCTATAGAAGGGTGACATAAGTTCAATGCATGCGTATGTGCGTGCGTGAATTGTCTCATTCTACTGAAGCTGTCGCAGAGAACAGATCGTAGCTCGAACGGTTGAATATTTTGTCTTATTGTCTGTGGTTGGTGGACATTCGTGAAAAGCCCCCAATGAAATGTCAACCCTTCCACCATGTTGGAGGTCACTCTTTTAGGAAAAAAGAGGCTCCCGTAGGCCTAGGCCATATAAACCTACGGTACTTTATGCATTCTAGCGAGACGGCTGTGAATTCCCCCCTCTACTGCTGTACTACTCACACCATTATTTCTCACTTCGTCGTACCTCAACCAAATCCGTCTACTGTGCATACGCTTACATAACTTTGAAGGCCTGTACTATATACTACTAAACACTCATTAAATTAAGAAACTATAAAACTTTTTATTTAAATAAAAAAAAGTTTCATAGTTTTATATTTAAAATCACATCAACTGCTTGGCCATTAGCAACTATGGTGGAGTATGAAACGTTAACTGTGGGGATTTGACACAGACCCTGACTGAGAATTGAACCCAGGACCTCCACATGGCAGGCCAATGCGCTAACCAATACACTACGGAGGCAGCCACTATGAAACATGTTAAGCAACAATAACAATTCATAATTACTATGGGCAGATATACTGTAGACGATTCGAAAAGGCACAACTCTTGCTCTACGTGTACACACAGTTCCGCATGAAGGGTATCCGTAACCTATTCTTTAAACAATGTCTACAAATTTAAATGTACCCAAATACCTACAACCTTATTTCAATGTACAAACATACAAATAATTATTTCATTTTTAAATATGTATTTAATTTGTCCCCAGTAAAAATTTAAACTTTAATTACAAGAACTAAACTGCAAAACCTTACTAAACTATACTCTACCCACACAAGCAACTAACTAAACAAATTTGTCTGAATATATAATGAACAGAAAATCATATATGAAAACAAATTAGACACATCATTATGTCTGATAGATAATAACAACAGCGAAAACAAAGCATAGTGACCGTGCGCGAGTCGCACATTACGGTAGCGATTGTATACTTTTGTGACTGTACCGTCGTTACATGGCGAGGGGTGAAGAAAAGAGTAGATAAAACACTGAGGCTGCTTGTGCCAATTCGAATTGTCCAAGGTATACCAAAGGTTTTAGCCAATCACAAAACACTTATACTTCAACAAATGTCAATTATCAGTATACATAATTTCTTAAAAAGAAATTTTTAGTGGTATAAGAAACACAACTAAAATAAATCAAATCAACAGAAATTAATTAGTTCATGAATTACAGCTTATAAAATTTTTATTTTTATAAAATTCATATTTACACATTTATATACGGTGTACAGTTACCCAGTAACCTTTTCATAGAACAGACAGAAATATATCAAATACATAAAACACCCATGACAATGCGTAATTAAGTGATAAAAAGATAGCAAAATAACTTGGTCCACGTTAAATAACAGTACATCATGAAAAACATGTGACTGGAGGACATTTTAGTAATTCCACTTTTACAAAAATACTGAAAAGGTTCAATAATATTTTACTGAAAACATTTCAACAAATAAACATGGGAAACGATAGTTGGGTAAATATAAATAGTTATAGATTTTTAAGTTATAATTACTCAAATTAATATCGTATGGTAAAGGGAAAAAATATTAAATACGAAAGATTTACGTCAACAGTCCTGAAACTGTTAGCACAGGAACAGTAATCTGCTAAATGAGTGAAATTAAAATTTCCTTAAATTTTACAACTGCAAAAATTACTCCTAGCTACATATTCTTTTAAAACAATATAAGCGAATTAATACTGAAGAGGATTAAGTGAAATTACTGTAACAAAAAACATTTACAATCAACTCAAATGACCAGTGAAAAAGAACTTATGTTCCAAAGAAAAAAAATTGCGATGCGTAACATCCTGAAGAATTATTAGATCACATACACAGTTAAAAAAAGATGTAAAAGTAATTTAGAAATTTTTACAACAAATATACCAACCAAAACTAAATCTGACAACTACCTCACAACCATTTCCTGGAGCAGGTCCCTCCCATCCTGGCGGTGGTCCTCCATATTTTCGTTGTCCTGTGGTAACATCTAATGAGTATCCAGTTCTGTCCAAAATTGCCTGAAACATTTTAAATTACCAAATTTTAAATAGATAAAAATGTTCAACAAAAAAAGTTTTCAATGACACACACCACCAATATCATTCAATATTACAAGTTTCTATTTCATATAATAAATTAATATAATAATTTCACCAACCTTCTTTTTTAACTGTGTCACCTTTATTTTTATTCTTACTTACACGTGTTTCGGTGGATCCACAATCAGAGTAAATAAAAAATTGAAACTAAAAATTTTTTATCTCACTTATTTAAAATTTACAGAAGATGATACATCTTCAGTCACTTGTATAAAACTATTTTATACAAGTGACTGATGTATCATTTTCTGTAAATTTTAAATAAGTGAGATAACAATTTTTTAATTTAAATTTTTTTATTTACAGAAGATGATACATCTTCAGTCACTTGTATAAAACTATTTTATACAAATGACTGATGTATCATCTTCTGTAAATTTTAAATAAGCGAGATAAAAAATTTTTAGTTTCAATTTTTTTATTTACTCTGATGATTGTGGATCCACCAAAACACATGTAAGTAAGAATAAAAATAAAGGTGAAGCAGTTTAAAAAGAAGGTTGGTGAAATTATTATATTAATTCATTATATGAAATTGAAATAATTTCAAACTGCCGGATGCATTAAAAAGATTTATTTTTGAATGAAAATATTACAAGTTATTGAATTTTAATATTAATTCAAAAACTTTTAAATAATGTTTGATCTTAGGTTTTGTATAAGATTTAATTACCTTGATTTTTTCTTCATCAGGTCCTTTGGGTGTGACGCCAATAACTGATATTCCTGCTCCAGGCCCCCCACTTGCACCACCCCTGCTTTTCTGTCGGTACGTTTTCATCACACCACAAAGATACGCTGATTTGTTTGATACGTGTTCAAGATTTGATTCGAGGAACTGTGTCAAAACGTTTAAAGCACCGTCAACTGGAAATTCCCTCAATGCATCAAGAGCTCGTTCGTCCAAATCTGCATGGACAAGTTTACCTGAAAATAATAAAAGTTCATCTTTGTTAAACAACATTGCAGACAACCTAAAATAATGTTAACAAGTTTTTTAAAGAGAACAAATTATGCTTTTAACAATGCCACACTATTCTCTGGAAAAAAAAATCATGAAAATTATATTACACTTGTTCCTTTTCATACAGCCAGACTTAGAAACTTTGACTAGATGTTACACTCAAAAATACATAAGAAAAGTTACTTTTATTTTAGTTTCTTATAGGAAAGTTACTAACTTAAAGGTACTTGAATCAAAGGCTAGGCCTGAATGGGATCTATCGACCAAAACATTCTATAAACAAAAACATTAAGAAACAAATACACCCAGTTCTATTTCACCGCCCCTATCATCTAACCCCTTAAATGTCTATAAAAATCTAATAAACTAATTGTTTTAGAGGGGGAATATTATATTAAATATAATTTAAAAAACTAAGAAATTTCTTATTGAAATTTTCTTTGAGAATTCCAGTGAAGTAAATAATTTTGAAAAGAAGTAATAAATTGTGTACCATATTCAACAATTTTCAAATCTGAAGGATTCTAAACGTAGTCCATGTATTGAATTCTACCCTCCCAACAAAAGTAAAGAAATTTTTTTCAAAACAAACAACTATATCCAAATCACAATAAAGAAACTTCAATATACAAAATAAATTATGAAGGGAAAGGGGTTTAGACATTTTTCAATTAGGAGTTATAGATTAAAATTTACAAATGATTCACAAAAAGTTGATAAGTACATTTTTTAAGAATGGTACGCCTGTCTATAAAAAGATTTTTTTTAATATGGTTAGCTCAAAAATTAATAGTTAAACAGCAATACTGAAATGAAAAACAACAAAGTCAAGTATTTGTGAAAACAATCATTATATTTTCTACTTTCAATTTCACGATACATAGTTTCTTAAATAAATTTTCAAAATTTGTAACAACTCAAAAAATAACATTAAAAGTATTACATTTAAGACTGGTATAAGCACATAAATAGATTAACTTTTAACCAAATTATTGACAACTTGAGATCAGGATGCTCAATAATAAGAATATTCAAACGCTAAAATAGAGAGCAAGAAAATAAGTTTCAAAATTACTAAACGAATACAACAAAAAGCCTTTACAGTTTTTAAAAATGAAATAATAAGACCACCAAGAACCAATTCAGAAATTTTACCAAAATAAACCTCAGATATAACTATCTCAAAAAATTTTGGTACACAGCAAAATCATTTCACAATGATAACATATTTATTGACTTGTAACATTACAAAAAACTCGAGAAAATGTACCTAACTTACATGACTAGTAAACAAGTTCTGCACTGTTAACAAGCTCAAGCTGTTGGGACACACATCGAAGAAATACTTCATAAAAAAAGACAAACGAATAATCATCAATCTCAAAACACATAAAAATGCCACTCGTATTTCTACTTACACCTAATACTTCAAAATTAATAGATTCTTTAAAGAAAATAATATTCATATTTTTGTTTTACAATTGAACCATGGCCATTCGCTGAATAATAGACCACGTAATATTATATATAACACATTTACACAAGTGGTACAAAGCACAGAAACACTAGAAATATTTTTAAAATAGCAAAAAAACTTGTTCAACTAGATATTCCAACGAGTATGTGTTGGAAGAACACATCAAAAAAGTCTGAAAAGTCTAGTGGGGCAAGTCCTGTGAACAAATCTGCCAGTATTTCACTATTTCTACAAAAAAAACCTTTGTTGATGGTTTTTTTAATTTTCAAGAGTACACTGGTTTATAGATAAGACTTTCACATCAGAGTCAAACGAAAATCAACAAATTTTAATTACAAAGTCTGGCAAAAAAATTAAACCTTTTTTCATACTACATGCATGTTACAAAACACTGAGCATTAGATCACAAATTAAAAATTTCAATTTGATGCAAAACTACACTTATTTGAAGTTCCCTGTGAAAAGTTTTTAATCATGGGGAGGAAAATTAGAAAATTATCGTTAAATTATTACTACAATCATTTAGTCATATGGACACAATCAGCTAATACAGTACTAAAATTTATTACATCATACCAAGTACACAACGTTTTTACTAAGCCATAAGTAGTGTATGTGTTTCCCCTGCGTTACACAATAAAAATGTTTTCTAAATAAAAGGAAAAATAAATCAGGTTTTTATTAAGGCATTAACTGTTCGTTACGATGCACAATTATACGAAAATATTGCTTTTAAAAGTTACTGAAGAGCCAAAAGAGCAAGAAGTAACCAGAAAATGTTGAAACGTTCATCAGAAGAATTAAATAAGCATAAAAAAAAATTAAGATGTGGGAAATTCCTGGGCATTTTAAATTACAATGAGAATTTGATAGAACAGTGGTCATGACCTTAAAGGGTCTTTTATGAAAATAGTGTTTAGCTGACTCATAGATAACCACTACACACTTTTCATCCTACACAAACAAATACAAACTAAAGGACCTAACATCAAAATCTACACCCCACCCCCCACCCCATTTATGTTAGCAACATTAAAGAAGGTTTAATTATTTTCACCAATTCCGATACAATTTCCTTTCACTTTCAAAATTGTATTTAATAGTTTTTGTTTTTATGAGAGGGATATATAATTTCCACAAACAATTTTACACTTTTTACATTTTACTTTTAATCTATTCCATTTTGAACAAAGCGGCATTTAAAAAGGGTGTGGCTTTGCTTTGCGTTATTAACTACTTACACATATTACACAATCTAACAAAAAAATTTACACTAAACCTGAAAAGAAAAAGAAAAACTAAGCACAATGCAACAATAAAACACACTTATTAATCAAACAAATCGCTAATAAATACTAAGGGAAGCATGCTTTTCATTCTAGAATATTATACTACCTTACAAGGCCAATACAGATTCCATCCACTGCCAGGCAAATTTCTTCATCGAAAAATCTATACAATTCGATAATACTGATCTTGTCGCATCCGTATAATCTTCAAAAATTCAGTTTCTATTAATTACAGAACATCGCTAAATTAATAACCTAACCAACAAAATCAGAACGTCCACGATACGATACAAAAATTCAACGCAGCCTGTGTTCAAACAATAAACAACCATCCGTCAAAATATTCGAAAATGAAGGAAGTTTTTCTGTCATATTTATACATTTATTTACATTATTTTTCTTTTCTAGAAGCCAATATATTTCAATCAACCGCCCAATATCGTGTTTAGGTGGTTTTTGTTTATGCTTTTGTTTGTGAAATCTCACCTGTTTTGTAGATTTCGTCTAATTTTGTTGCTACCCTCTTGTCAAGTCCATATTCTATTAGTTTAGGATAATCTTCAGTCCGTTCAACATTCGAATCTTGTTCATCTTTGATGTCTGATTTCCCTTCAACTGACACTTCCCCGTTACCATCTGCCATGGCTGCAATACAATTTGAAACATTGTTATAACCATTACTATACTCTATGCGCTACTACCGCTTAATAACTCTCTACCTCTTTTTACTTTAACCAACAAAAATGTAATCGACTGAAAAATTTTATTACTTTACTAAAACCGGATGATGTCACCAGCATCAGATAACACTATATAAATGTTTCATCAGGTTAAAATATAAAAAAAAGCTCAAACAATTTGACCAACAGCAATGTTAATTTACAAAATTCTAAAAAAAAAATTTAACAAATATAAGCTTTATAAAAAATACACCATGGCATAATGAAAATAATGTATATAAATGTATAAATATAAACAATGCATAAACTTCCTAATACATTTACAAATAAAAATTAAGCACACACCCTTCCATTAAATTATATTAAGACTCGTATATTCGCTGAACATTTTACCTACCACATTAGCAAATACAAAAACCAACTGTTATATAATTTGTGGTTATTTTCCAAGTACCAAAAACATATTTATACAAACCAATTTTTTCCCAAGTCATAAAGTATTATAAATAGTGGTGCAGGTAATTACAGATACAATCGAAAATACAGTTAACTGAACGATACATTACATACAGATTTATGGCCTTGAACCTATTGAAAAACTTTTAGATTGGTTTGAAGAAAACATACCAACAATATAACAGCTATCATTTTTATATAATCAGCCAGAAATATCTTACAAATACCTTAAACCTTATTTACACTAGATACATTTTTTATAAAATTTTGATATTTTTACAATATGAAAGTAATTTAAAGTTTTTATACATTTCTGAACGGCAATTTTTGTTTTCTAATTATACATTCACATGGTAAAAACAATAAACATAGAAGAATGTTTTTACACAATTTACTTAAACTGCATAAAAATGAAAGTAACAAGAAATTTTATAGGTTGGGCCAGTGCAGGCAGCATTAATTACTTAGCTTACAAAAAAACAACCGGAGTAAAACGGCTGGCACAGCATAAACAATCCATGATTATTTTAAACAACAAATTACAAGTAGCACATTGTATTTTGTGGGCACCGACAAGATACGTTATTAACTAATGAAAATTTATTCACATCACCTTATTGAATAAAAACCTTAAATCTAAAAGACGCTTCACAAATGAAGACTATAGATGACTTGCTGATAGATTCACACAGTAGACAAACACAAATGATGATCCACCACAAAATAACGCTTCCAAGTAATAACATTTTAATTTATTTCTAATTTCCCTGAATACATTCTTCTTTCAACACATCGCAAATAAAATGGCATGCAGTTTCAAACCCATTTTCAAAATTTCGAAAAACACTTGCAATCAACTCTGTGAATAATGCTAGACATGCACAAGAATTTATAAATAAATAGATCACTCAAAGAGCACTAATGAATAAATCTAACAACCATTATAAACATTCTACAGGAATAATGCAGGCAATACAAAAAAAACACTTGCATGAAAAATACAGATCCATGCAAGAAAAACTAAAATTATCTTTTTAACAAAAACTTAACTAATTTTACGTACAAAGATTATACTCGTAATGAATTCCTTTAGACTTTAAACTTTGGCATAACTATTGTCAAAACATAATTGTAATTATCAACAAGCAACATCAAACAAAAGAAATAACTACACATCGATAATCCAACAGCAGCGAAATTAATTCATATCGGATAACTGAATTAAAAACACTTCAAATTATAACTTAGCAGTTAACAACGATTTAAGCTAATGCATTTAGAATCAGCATTCTTTTAAAAAATGCAGAATGTTATACTTTCTCATATTTTAAATGACAGAACAACATTGTTCCATCATCGACTAAATATTTACAAATTATCATAAGGACAGAATAATGAAATTGGGACAATCCTTTTAATTACAGCTGTCTTTCCAAAAAAAAATAAAAACACAAATGTACAAGTAAGATAAAAAAAAATGGTCTCGCAAATAGTATTAACATTCTCACTCCCAACTGTTAATAAATTTAAAAAAACCCAAGAAACAGATATGAAATATAATCCTTTCAATCGCAATCAATAACATTTGAAAAATATCTCAGTCAGGAAACAGAAAAATAAGTTATAAGAAGACAAGAAAGAAAAAAATAAATGCTGGATATGAATCACAGAATAAGAAAAAGGACAGTTAATTTTGTACACTAACTTCTAAATAATTGAAAAATATCCGAAAAATAGATGACCACAAATTGATATGTTACAAACCTATAGTTATCAATCTACAACACACCAAATTTTACACTGCACTTTGGGAAAACTCATTGTGTTAGTGCACTTTAATATATGAGATAAGAAATATCTTGTCAATGCCCATAAAATAATTAGCACAAATTAAATATACTGATTCATATGGCAGGCCTACTACTTAGCAAAAATTTAAATCACTGACACACAATAAATTTAACACCGTTTTTAACAATTAATTAACAACATATTCTCGCCAACCAGATTCCACAAAACACAGCCCTCCCACCCCACTCTTCAACTAAACTTAAAAATACAAACATCCTTGATACAAATAAAAACAACCACAAAAAAATCTCCCAAATCAAACACAGAAAATCCAGAAAGAATATAAAAACACAAGAGTCATTTGTTTAACAACTGAAAACATACAGCTATCGAAAACTATACTAAACTTAACATTAACACGCGCACACAACATGCATTTTGTTTCTTTATTTTTATTTTAAACTCACAAAACCAACTAACTATATCTACAATATTTACTATCAAAACAATAAAAAAATTATACATACACATCATAATCACATTTCAAAAAAGACAACTGAAGTACAACAGAAACGAATTCAATATTATAGTCTTCAAACGAAACAGAAACACGTTAAATATATAACTGAATAATGTAAAAAAAGATTAAGAAACGTTTAAAAAGCCACAACCAACTAAAGATATATTGACCACCCCACACACTTAATAATATAAAAATAATCCCTAACATAAGAAAACCAACACAATAAGAAAAATGCATCTAACAAGAAAAACAAATAGGAAGTTACTCAATTCCTCTATGCGTTCATTAATGTGATAAGTACGTTTATACGAAACAGACTATGTAAATATATTACATTATATATGATTCACCAATTTATGCTGGAACAATACATGTGATCATCCATCATTGCATTAAGTCTGATACTGCTTAGCTTCCTTTTTTTTAATGTTCCGAACTTTGGCAACCACCTAAAGAATAATTACATTCAATCATTAGAAATGAAATATTACCTCCATTCCCAAAAATAAAGAAAAAAAATCATATTTTTATGTAAATCACAATACTACTTGTTAACGAATAAACAATAACTACAATGTTTATCTTTATTTCAAAAAACACTTCAGTTTTCCTTGGCGTAAAAAAAACCCCAACCTATTCCGAGACTATAACAACAAAAATACCAATAAAATATAACTTGTAAGAATTGATTAAATTTATACAGCTTTATACAAAACACTGCTCGAATTCTTTGAAAATTTAAATCAATACAAAATTTCAAACCTTTTTCAATTATAAAACATTTTTTACATACCACGCATTTAATTCTTCGAATATGCTATGTGAACTAATGAAAAGAAAAACCCTATTCAATTATCACACAAAACGATCATTCTTGAAAGCCCTTTTAATAAATCTCAAAATTCATTATGGATTGGACATACCAGGTTGACCTCTGATTTTACAATAGTGCTCATAGCCCAATGTTTGGAAATGTAACAATCTCTCATAACTAAATATGTACAGAAACAGTGAACAAAACCACACAGATCTTAGATTAAAAATGAAAGGAAAATATTAAAGAAACATATTTGTAAACCAATTGCAAGTTTGAAAACCAAATTTCGAAGTCAATTTCAGAAGAGAATCATTTTTGTGGTTATTACAAGCATTTAACATTTCCAAAAATTACTAAACCTTATGAATAATTCTTTATCAAGTAAACTAAATCACTTACTCCGCCTTTTTCCTAAACCATTCAAAGCACTTACTGTTATATTAATGTAGTTCCTACAAACAGACTAACGACAATATGTTTCTGGTACTAAATATGAATTATTCAGAAATGCAACAAGTAGGTTAAACAAATTTACTGCTGACTGGCATCTATATAGGACACAATGACAAAAACACTTTTCAACACCTTCACCATAACAATTCTTATACAGACTAATTCAAAAAACCTAACAAGTAATATTATTTAAAGCTGTTTTTACAGAACATTTAATAATTTATTACCAAACTGTAAAATTTTTAACTTCAAAGATCTAACAACAAATGAGCCCAGAGCTTTTGATAATAAATGTGCTGAAAATGAGTATTTGGACAAGTGAATCCATTTTGTAAAAATGATACAAAGTACTTACCTGAATAAAGCAAAGCATATTAATCTGACGTATAATAAGCAGAATTTTAAAATTTAACAGACTTTACAGCCTTAACTGTGCATGCTTTAAGCCCAACCTAGCCAAATAATTTAGCAGTCATTAACTAACTGACAATTACCAAGCTTTAAATTAACATTTACAGATGCTATAACATATAAAATTTAATTAACAAGAACTACACTTCCCCATGATTCACATCTATACAATTTAGTTCGCTAATTTCTGCTTAGATACAATTTCAACCTTTATTCTATTACAAATACACCCTAACCTACGCTTTCCTAAAATAATAACAGCTAGCCTAAATAAATTTATGCACAAAACCTTTTAGCCTAAACATCATGGAACCTAACCTAAATACACTACATACATATGACTTTCAGGCAATACCTAACTTAACATGTCAATATCCACTCACAATACTCCACTGCTATAAACTCCAATGCAGCACAATTACAGAAAAACATGAGTTGAATTTCTTATTAATTTAGGCCTTATTAATCTCATTTACAGTTATAGTAATTTGTGTAAGGTACAAGTTTCTAATATGTACAGTTTTTTACGGTTAAAAAACACAGATCAAATAGGTTATGTTACAACAAATTATTCAAACTCATTATTCACTCACTTGATAAACTAACCTAACTAACAAAAATGTAGCAACTAACTACTTGCACATTTTAAATTAAAAAGTACAGCAATACATTTATAGAAACAAATCATTTAGCGTACAAAATATGATCCTGCTACTGCAATAGGCTAGGTTTACGTTACTTTTAATACGCCCTAAAAGTTACTTCAAATTTACAATTATATATGAGAATCTAGTAAAATTAATAAATGGTTTATAACACTTGTTTAGTATTTAACATAGGAAATTAAAGAAAAAATATTTTTGCCTGCACAGTTAGTAATTTACAAAAATTAATTTTTACAAAATAAAGATCATAAATTCCAAAATATTCTAACACTAGTTCAAACATTTGTAATTAGAAACCAACCCATTCCAATAACTGCAAAAGTGCAAGTAGTCTCTAAACATCTAAATTTAACTATCAACTTTCAATAAGCCTTAGAATTAAAAACGTTACAAACACACCTGGAACTCATAAGTACAACCTAACATTCTATAGGTTAATACTACAGAAAATTACCTACATAACAAAAAAAATCTAAATGTAGAACAGGGTAAGTTTACCCAAATAATACAAAAAAAACTTGCGTTTTCTAGAACTAGAAAAGTCTATCAAAAGAAAGTTACTTTGTACTTACATTCAGGAAAATTTGGCCTATCAATATCGTTAAAAATAACACGAATAACGCACAATACGAACAAAACTAACGGCTTGATCTCCCAAGGTACAAAAATAACGGTTACAGAACAGCCGACGAACAACTCATACTACGCAAATATAATTAATAAACAACAGCCTATATACCAGAAGATCGATTAAAACACTGGTTATTAAAAATAACTACAGAAACAAACAGAACAATTTTCAATTACAAACCAACGCCTAAATATTCGCAATGTGCTCACCATGCGGTTAATGGAATACACACGACTCACAACTTAAGTAACAATATGCCTAAACATCACTTGACCAATTATTTATTAGCACGTAGATATACAAGTTAAATACTGTTAAAACCCTACCTAATTTTCAGAACAAAATTAATTTCTGATCGCCGCCATTTCCGCTTAACAGAACCGGCCGGCTTGCACTACACACAGCCTTCCATTTCACTATTCATTCAGTACAGTATACACGTTTAACTACATCAAGAGGCATTAACTAAACAACGAATTTATAACCAATATACACAACAAGTTTTATTAAAACCATTACAATAATATTAATAAGGAATTTACCTTAAATTTTAGATCACAGATTCCTCAGAAAAGAGAATGGCGGCAGACAACGTCAACGTGATCGCATATTTTACAAAGGGGTTCACATAGCGACGCGCAAGTGTAGTCTCGAACCCAAACATATGAGAGCCGGTGAACTCTTTGTGCCATTGGTAGATACATTCACAGAGAATAGAAAGACAGCAGGTTTTTCAAAACTTGTTCCGTTTATATTCAGAAAAAAAAACAGAATGAAAACGCACTTGCACTGATAAAACTTTCAGGTAGTGCCAGGAAGTACACAAAAATGCTAATATCAGTAACCGTGCTTTGTCCTGCCTACGGAGCTTATCAAATGTCCCGCATTAAATTTTTCAAAATTAAATACTGATCAGTACCAATATAGAACACAAATTCAACATAGCATTTTTCAAATTCACGACAATTCAGGGGATCTGGCCGTTATATAAAGTGATCTAAAAATAATTTTCAAAGTTTCTTACGGTATGTCATCGCACAGCATTTGAAATTTATAATTTTACTCATACGAGACTTAAAACCACATGAATTAATAATAATGGCATAATTTCAAGTAAATTAATCACAATAAGCTGCAAGCCTCCTTATTAACTCATTTTAAAATTTTGTTTAACCCATTCTGATGTTTAATTAATCAGTATAATAAAAATTAGTTTAGGGTACAAAATATGAATTATTGCGTTACACGAACGATAAACTTATTTGATAATTTCTTGTAAAATAGTTTTGAAAAAAATAAAAAATTAGTTTTCTTCTGCAAAAATTGGCGCGCAAATAATGAGACAATACTGCCACGAGCAATATTTTGACATCACTTCTCGAATCATCGCGTGCATCATTATACGTGGATTTAAAACAAAAACTGTGTTTTAATTAAAATGTAGGCCTACAATCAAATGTTTAAAGCGTATATTTTTAATAGCAATTTCCCGAATGAAAATATTACTTTCTACGATTACATAATGTCACCTGTTAAATTACAAAATGCTGTTGACTAGGAACATTTTTCATATATTTACAACTTAACTACAATCCATTAAAGAAGGAGTTTTTTAAATTATAATTTCTGATTATTATAGATGTAAAACAGTAGTTGGTAGACCTTATAAGCATTTTTAATAAAAACTCAAAATGAGGGCGCAATTATAGTTCACACGTTCGTTGCGTGTGTTTAATAATGTGTCTGCACTAAATTAATAATTTTTGGTGCTTGGACTTACGTTCTAGCATAAAGTTTTAGCCGATCGACTTTATCTGTTTTAATGCATTCTTTCATTAGCCAAAGCGCTTAATACCTGTTCACATTTTTATTGTTCAATTTATTGTCGACCTTTCTTTTCAATGTTAAAAAAAGAGGTTTGCTGCTGCACAATATGCATACATTTTTGTGAAAATTAGGCGTGCGATCAAGGCAAACATATTTACATAAAATTAAAAGTAAAAGAAAAAATAAATTAACGGTTAGTAAACGAAATAATTTCGACTAGAAAATATTATATAAGGCATTTTAATGAAGATAGTAAAGATTGAGTTTGGTTGGTTAAACTCAAAAGCAGAACTTTTAACAAAACTCAAAATTTATGTAATGGTCTGCTTAAATTTCATCACTGGCATAACCATTTGAAAGTTCTTCAAAGCGAAAATACGGTCAAAACCTAATTGATCCCATTAATAAACATAAAATGTTTATGTACATCATTACAGGCCTACTCAATAAATATATACAAGAGTATAGTTTGATAAGATATGTATTAGGAAGGAGGTTTTCCTAACCAACAAAAATTCTATGAAATTTATATGATAAACTGAATAAGGGCATATGAAATACACATTTTTCTAAAAGTAATAAATGGCTATCACACACTATTAGACATACAATGTGCAATTATCATGAAAAGAAAAACATGTTAAGAGTTGCAATCAGTATAACACAACTATTTAATGTTTAGTATAAATCTACCATTCTACACACACTTATTCTCTTTTTGAAATAATAGTTCAATCGTATTTTATTGGTGGAATTAAACTATAAATATTTCTTTAAACTATAGTGAAAATTTTCACCTGGATTTCTGCAACCCCAGTAGAATAAATAGGCAAACTGACATCAATTGATTTGAAATGAAAGTAAATTTACAGAATTCTTGAGTTACTTAATTGGAGAAATTGTTTAAGATGTCAAGATTGGCTACAGTAGTTAAAAAAAACACTGATAAACAACACGTAAAATTGCAGAAAAAACACTTTTAGGCATTGATTTTAGGCATTAACTGCATTACATTCATACAACAACATTACAAATACTTACATTGAAGTTTTCAATAAAACTTGTAAAGTATTTATTTCTGAGCAAATTATATTATTATAAATATATTATTTATATATTATAAATATATATTAATATATTATAAATATTATTATTATTATAAATTATATTATTTGGTGTTTTGTTAATGATTTTTTTTCGCAGTTGTAGTAAAATTATTGGGTAAATCTATGATAAACTTTTTTTGAGAAAGTTTTGTGTAAGAGATAAAAGGGTTATTAAGCAGAACTTCACCCATATAATATATATAGTATAATCAATGTTATTGTTATATTATTAATTTGAATAAAATTAACCTATTTTAGTAATATTAATAATTTGAATAAAGCTGTAGTATCTTGTGAGTACCTACTATACTCAGAGCGTAGTATTTCTAAGAAAAAGAGAAATTCATAAAGAGGAAGACATTCAAATGAAGGCAATGTGTGTATTTAAATATTAAAAATCCCTTCCACTGTAAATTTGCGCAAACTTGTAACATTTAGTAAAGTACACAATTTTTATGCTTAATAATTAACTTTTGAAAAAAGTACGGTTGTGCTATCTGAGCACTAGTGGTCATAATATGAAGTTTGGTAATTGCCTCATCAAGTGTTGTCGCTTGCGTCTTATGAATCAGTTGAATTGTTTGAGATGGGTGTGTTTTGTTTAGAACTGCTGAGAAGTACATAGGTTACGTGTGGTCTGGGTTATGGTTATTTTTAATAATCAGTGTTTTTATTAATTTGAAAGACTTTTTATAATATTAAACCTTTTTTTTATAGTATTTCATGTATTTAAATCTTGTGGTAATAAAATGTTTACTATACTAGTTACTTTATTGTTTTGTGCGTTAGTGGGTGTGTTCTGTCAATATGAATGGCAAATTCGAGACAATTTCGATGAAGTTCGAATGAGAATGGATAAGGTTACTGCAGAAAATTGCCCAATTCAGCAGTTTGGTGATCTCTTCCTTCCACCTGAATCCGTATCACATCTTCCGGACGTGAAAGATGTAAATATTAACCCTGTTTTTCCTAACCGGACTGCTTTGTTACATTTGCATAATTTGGCGCTCAGCAGATCATTCTTCTTCAGTTATATACTGCAAACTAGGTTTATTCGACCTGCCATAAATGACACCTACGATCCAGGAATGATGTATTATTTTTTGTCTACAGTCGCAGATATTGCAGCAAATCCATACATAAACGCTAGTGCAATTTATTTTGCTCCAAACATGTCTTATACGCCTTCATATAGAGGGTTTTTTAACAAGACGCTGCTAAAATTTGCTCCAAGAACATTCCGGTAAGTAAAGTTATTTAAATTTACATATTTCAGCGTAAGAAAATAATTTTATCCTTCAGGGGTTTTAATTGGCCTGGTTATGTTTTACTATTACAGTTACCAAGAAGTTTAGAGAGGGGTGTGTTCTTGAAATATCCATACCTTGCTAAAATTAAATAAAATTTTCCATATATTTTGTTAATTTGTGGAAGGTAGGAATGTAACGCTGTTTGGAATAGTGTTTTAAGTACGTGTACCAGACTTAAAAGTATGAATAGCAGACTTGTTTCGTTGTACGTACTCCATGGAAGAATTTTGTAGATTGAACTATTAGTTACACATTACAGTATTTCAGAAATAACTAATTAAAACAGTAAAAACTTTTGGATCTTTTCAACTGTTAGTAGCTTTGCTGTTAACTTTGACGAACAATGAAATGTATTTTTGTCTCCCAAGTTATTGCAATGTGTTGATTTGAAAAACAAACAAATGCAAAGGCATTGGTATTGTTAACTGATTGTTTTTATACATTGTAGTTGTTTTGTTATCATAGGCCTACCTATTCAAATAAGTCTATTAAAAATGTAAATAATGTGTTAAAATCCATTGCAGTCAATCTGTTTTGTTTCTTTTAATGTGTTATTAAATAAATAGTACCCATTACAATATTTGACTAACATTATGTTAACATAAGAACTAACACAAAGTTCTTGTAGGAGGGAATAATTCTTTAGAAAAATTTGAATCTTTCAAGATACATAAAAGCTATTTCTGAGAGGCCTTTAATAAAAATTCCGTTTTATTAGTCAGATTCACACAGATTAGTACAGATTCCCTGTAACGTATTAGTCAGATGATTTGCCACATCAGCATAAATCTATAATATAAATTTCTAAACTTGAAATAAATAGTAATTGTGCAAAACGGGTCACCCAACTTCAAGAGATTTTTGCAACTTAAGATAGCTTTTTAATTTCAGTTAAGAACCCAATCAACTCCCAAAGTACCAGTTTATCAAAACAAAAATTTTATTTTGGTTGTCTCCACAGCGTAATGATTAGTGCACTAGCCTACCAAACGGAAGCCCTGGGTTCAATTCCTGGTTAGGGTCTGGAAATTATTACAGAAACCTAATGTTTTATGCCCAAAGTAGCCACTGATAACAAAGATGTTGAGACAAATAAAAAAAAAATAATTTTTTGTACTTAAACTGGATAATTTATTTAAACCTTTACTGGTTGTCATCTAAACTGCAAACCTATTCTTCAATAACTACAACTACTATTAATTCAATCCTCTCAGTTGGTACCAATGAGATTATTTGATAACAAAATCTTCCATAAAATAAGCTATGAATATTTTAGTCTTGTAAGAAAAACATTCTTGTATGAACTGGAAGAATGTTGAATCGTGGAAGATTAAAGTTAAATGAAAAATCCTATTTACTAACTTCTGTATTAAAAAAATTCATATGAATGGAAAAATAAAGTTGTTTTTCTTCCAGTTAGTGTTTAAATTAAAATTTTTTACATAGAAAGTTGTCCTGTCATGATCATGAAATTAAAACATTGTTAAGTGCATAGGACTAATCGTATAATTTTTAAGAGAAATGTTGCGCGTGTCCACGTTTATTCGGCAAACATTTCATTGTGTTATTAAACCAAATTCAAAATTATTGCTGTTTACTACCAAAATTAGATTTTGTAAATTTTAAAAGAGGCTATAATTTTAATTTTGGTACAATTTTCTTAATGAAAGTAAGGAAATGTAATTTCTTTTCTATATTAGCAATTGTCTTATTAGATTAAAAACGATGTAGTGTACAATTAAATAGGTGTACAGTAGAAACCAGATTATCTGAAATATCCAATTACCCAAATGCTTTTTTAATGTTAGGTTAGCTTTTTATGGATTTTTTTTTATAAGTACATAAACTATTGATATATCTTATTTCTTAAAATGATGTTAAATATTGTATTAAAAAACACCATAATGGTTGCCTGCCACTTACTCCCAACCAGGATTTATTAAAATCACTGAATTATAATAATTAAATATCATACAGTATTTATGTATATAAATGCATCTAATAAACAATAAGTGTGGATTGAAGATCCTGATTTCTAAAACAAACTATAAATGTATTCAGATTCTGTTTATGTTAGACCTGATTTTAGTTACTTTTTAAACTGTCATCTGTCAATAATTTTATTAGGCTACATCCATACGTTCTTTTTCAATTTTTTGCTGATCTTACGCTAAAGTACAGAGTGCATTTAATTATATAGATAAGGTTCTAATTAAAAATTCTAATATATTAATATTTAAAATTTCTTTACTGCCCTTTAGTAGCTGACTTGATTAAGTTTTTTACGATTTCACAATAAAATTTACATGTTTCGGTGGATCCACAATCTTCAAATTATTTAAAATATCAAAAATTGAAACTTACTTTTTTAGTGAAATCATAAAAAATTAAAAATCCAAGCTAGAAATGGTCTGTAAAGAAATTTTTAGTATGTGTTCATCAGCTTCAGGATCCATTATATTCATTTTTGTATTAAAATTTTGCTCAGTTTAAAGTTCAGACTTAAAATTTTGTATATTTCATTTAAATACTCTATAGTACAGTTACAAATATTAATAAAAAGTTAGTTATAAAATGTTAGCCTACATCAATGTAAACAAATTTTTAACTTTCTAAATCAAAGTTTGTGTTGGTTATTTCAGATAAACATTGTTTTACCATACCATTGTTTTTTCAAAAATTTGCTGAAAACAAATTTTTGGCCTAAATGCCTAAAAGGAATTAAAAATGTGAAATTTATTTAAAGGTTTAAATTAATATAATTAGTTTACCTTTTTTCGTTGATTTCACCCACACTTTTGATATACCAAAAATTTATAACGCAATTTGAATCAAAGAAAACGCAAATAAAAATTGGTCATTAATATCTTTTGATGTAATTTTTTCCTTAAATCATGGTGATTTCAAACTGTCATGGCAAATGTTTAAAATACAAGCTTTTATTTTATTAGCATTTATCTTGGTATTAAAATTGTGATTAAATTCAAATAATAAGGCCTAATGGAGATAACATTTTCATATTTTAAAAACGTATTCAGCTTTGTAAAATAAATAATTCACTTCCATTCAGTCTACATTTAAAAAACTTCAACATAATATTTTATTGTAGACTATAAAGATGAAGAAGAATTTGTTAATGGTTTTATTTTTATTATTTAACAAATGCTTCCTGTATTCATTGCTGTTGTTGTTTAAATTATTATATTTTGATCGACAAATAAGGTAAAATAATTTTTGTAAAAGTTGTTGCTTTTAAAAAATTTTGGTTGAAACCATACATGATTTTTTTTTTTTTAGTGTAAAAAATATTGTGCGTCACTTGTTATTACTTTCTGTTGTCCTATGTGAATATATCGGGAAGGAAAGTATTGTTTTCATGTAGATTTTCCAAATCGAGTTTTTACCGGATTTAACATTTTCCTTGAACCCAAATGTTTTTTTTTGTACTTTCTCTTGCCTATATGAATATATAGAAAGGACAGTATTGTTTTTATGTCGATTTTCCGAAATCAAGTTTTTTGTTTTTTATGTGACTGTTTTGCAATTTCTGCTAATGCAGGCGGTGGAGAATGGTGATTTATATGAAAATGAGTGATAAAAGTATGCCAGATCACGGTTACTTTACTTCGCTCTAGTTAGTAGCCGTGGCCAGACCTGACTGGGAATCAAACCCGGGACTCCAGTTAGAAGCCAGTTGCACTAAGCCAATGGGCTGGTCCTGAACCCTAAAAAAACAACTTTTTACCGATTAGTCTGTGTGAACTAAGTATCTGAAGAATGGAATATCATAAATATAGTTGAAACTTGAAACTTAAATTAGATATCACTATGGGGCACATCATGAACATTTTAATCATAATCAGTCAACCGAAAAATCAATCAAAAGATGATTATTTTAAAAATTGTCTTATTTATTACATTTTTTATGTGCTACACAATAGGGTAAATGTCATATCTGCTGAAATTTTTGGGGAGGCTGTGCTTTTGTGGTAAAAAAGTTTTCTTTTTTAAGATTGCAGCCTTTAATTTGCATTCTAAAACAAAAGTGTGTATGTAAGCAAAATTGTATGTTTACAACTTTTTATTTCATAGTTATTTTTAAAACGCTTATTTTAGCGGCAATTAATGATTTTCGTATTAGCTCATCAAAATCTGTAAAAAATATGGGATTTTTTTATATTGTGGCCTTAGTATGCATTTTACGACATTGTGTATGTAATCAATGTTACAGGAAATAAAAAATTCTACAACTTTTATTTAAAAGCATTTTCTTATACAGAGCCTAGTTTTGCATCAATTGAGATTTCCCATTTTTTTAAGTGGACCAGAAGTTGAGTTTAATTTTTTGTCATTCACTCGTGATTAAAATTAGGTTATATTTTTATTTACATTGGCAAGAGAAAGTCTTTTAAGTTTTTACACTAGATTCATTTTTTACAAATTACACGAGCTATGTGATGATGACTGTATAGTGGGTTATTGGTAAGTATTGGTGAGGTTTAGTGTGTAAAATTTTTCCAGAATTTCGGCCTGGATTAAAACCTACGATATTAATGTCATATAATTACTATCAATTTTTTTTTTTAAAGAAAATTCAGACTGTTAAGTAGACAATGAGCTGATTTATAATCAATTAGTATTGATCAATTGATTAGTATCAATTAGTATTAGTATTGATGTTTGGCTGTCTTGGTCAAGGTTTTTCACTAATCTTACTTGCCCACACAAAGTGAATACCTGGTTAATCTCTTATTTGTGTTATGTGCAGTAGTATAACCTTCCCAAATTTTTTTACTTTTCATTATGTCAATATTATTTTATGTGACAATAAAGTTTTTTTTATTTATTTACTCTACAGTGTAGTGTGTTGGTAATATAAAGTGGACGCCAAATAAGCTTGCCGGTGTAGCTGCGTGAACAGTTCGAATTCGGTTGGTAGATTTGGTGTCTTAGCACCGAACTGCCTATTAAATCACAGGCGCTGAACGATGTCAATTGTCGTCTATCAGCGACATTAAAAACTTTCTGTTGTAAACATTGTCTACAGCAATTAACGCCTACCACATTAGAACACATTACAGACTAATGTTTTTAGGTTAGCTAATATATAACGTTGCGAGAGCAAAGTGACTGATCACACCTAGTACAGCACTGACCCCCACCACTCCCTGTGGCAACCGAGCATGCCATTACCAAAATAAACCTTCTGGGCTTTTCAAAGAACCGGCAAGCTTAATTGGCATTCACTCTAATTTACCTGGGTGGTTTTATATTTTGAATTATGTTATTATCACATAAAAAATTCCATGCAAATTGTGGTAGAATAATTTATAGGGAAGTCGCTTTATTTATTTGCGACTGACCGTAAGATTCATGTTACGATTTTTACAATAAAGTATTATGTTGAAGCTGTTTTATTTTATAAAATTTTATTATTTCCAAAAAGACTGAGAGAAAATATTAAGTTATCGGTGGCAATATTTAAAGTTCTCATTATCATTTTCCTGTGTACGTTCGTCCGTCACATCTAGATGTCAGAAACTACAAGAGATAGCAACAAACCGTTTTTGGATTCGCAATCTACGCAGAAAGTATTGTTTGAGTCCCAGCTCCGTGTAGTTGGAAGGAATGTAGTGTGCTGTCATAGTAGTTGTCAAAATATAATCGTATCTGGCACATTAATTTAACATACTTATTGGGTTATTAACTTGGTCGGATTCATAATATTTAACTTACAAATTTATATCAAAATATGTAAATAAATAGATATAATTACAAACAAATATGTTAAATATGGAACATTTGAAAATGAATGTTTTGTATCAGAGTAATACAACAATCGTTCTCCCAGCATGCGTAATTCATTCATTATATCTCACCCGAACCCTTCACTATGCAACTACACGGGGTTTGGAACCGCACAATAAGTGGGCCTGGATTGGGTTTGAAGTTCCGGTTTTGACCACAAGTGGCCAAAAACCAGAAGTCAAGAAAACAGAGTCTGAATTGGGTAACAAAAATAGTGGGATTCAAAAATAGTGTCTTTTAAAGAGTAGATACTGAAATCGCTAATGGTTTTTGCCATAGGTAAAAGGTAAGCCTTTTTAAAAATGGCTTAAAAGAGCCATGAGATGCGTCATTTCATAAAAGGATTTTTTATGAATCATTTATTCGAGGTTGATTGTCAAGTGATGTGAGAATGGTGTTTTTTAATGTTATTTTTGTTTGCTTGCAGTGTTAACATGTTCTGGTAAATTGTATCTTTTGTTTAGTTGGTATACCTGTTAATAAATCAAATTTTTGTTATAGGGCTGATGATTTTAACGATCCAATTCATTTGGAAAGAATTTCAACGTTGAATACGTTCACTGTCAATGATTTGGGAGCAATTTCTAAGGACACACAAAGCACAGATTATACTTCAGATTTTTATAGGATAAATGAATGGTAAATATCAAACTGAATTTATTAAAGTTTAGTTTATAAAATTAAAAATGTGAGTCCGAATTTCTAAAATGTTGATCAATACAAAAATACCAAATAAGCCAGTAAAGAAATTTCCGAATTTTCACTACTGTAGGATTTAAAAATGTAGCGCTAAGTATGTATTTTTGTTAGAGGTAGTATACTTACGTAACAACTCTGAAATTTGCATTGGATCTTGTAAATGGGTCTAAGAATGAGTGGTGTTGGTGTGTGTATGCACTTAGTGCTGTGCATTGTGTATTGGCAGATGCCATATTGCAGTTAGAATTCTACCATACCAGAGGACAACAGCTGTATACAAGTATACAGGGTGGTTCATGACGTTTTTCCGCGCTTTCTGAACTCACTCTACTGACCAAAAGAAGAAAAAACTTTATTTGAACTTGTGTCCTAAAACGCTTTGGCAGCGAGTTACGGCTAGTGAAAGATTTCGCCTGGAACTCAGTGAAATGGAAGATGTGGTGAAATTCTGAGAAGGTAAATTAAGGGGCGAATTCAGTTTCTTATGGTTTTTAACACAAAAAATCGAATAAAACAGGTCCCACAACTGTATATCTCTTGGTTGTTAAGATATTCGACGTAAAAATGAAAAAACTGTACCTAAACATATGTTTCTCTGGTTTGATCTACAATAACTTTGTTATATGACTAATAAATACATAGAAGTTAAAAACGAAACTTTGTAAAAAATTTAATTCTGAAAAAATTGGTATAAAAGAAGGCAAGAAACAATCAGATACAAACGGAAAATATTAGTTTTTTGTTATCTGCATGATGGTGGACCTCCCCACTTCTCGCTAGCTGTGTGTCAAGCCCACTTGAATTGGCATTTCCCAGAGCGATGGATTGGTCATCGAGGTCCTGAATCCTGGCCACCTAGGTCGCCAGATCTAACACCAGTCGATTTCTGTATCGGGGATGGTTGAAAAATATTGTTTATAGAACTAAAGTTCATACCTGTGAGGAATTGATAGCCCGCATTATGAATGTCGCTTCGCAACTTAAGAGCTGTCCTGCAGGACTTCAAAGAGCAACATGTGCAATCCTGAAGCGTGCAGACAAATGTTTTGAACAAGAAGGACAAATTTTTGAACATTTATTGTAACATTTGGTGAGTTAATTTACGAGGTGTACTTAAATATCAGCTAGTAGATATTTAGTTTCTTTGCAAATTTTGTCATTTTTCAGTACGCTTTGCATGATATGTTAAAAATAAAACAAGAATATTTTCCATTTGTATTTGGTTGTTTCTTGCCTTATTTTATACCAATTTATTCAGAATTAAATTCTTTACAAGCTTTGTTTTTAACTTTTATTTATTTAGTAGTCATTTAACAAAGTTATTGTAGTTCAAACTGGTATTAAGACATAAAGTGTCTGATTAGTCATGGAAACTGGTTTTTATAATCTGCGGATTTTAGTTTACTTTATTAATAACTTATAGTTCTGTAAGTGCATTGTAATGTAAACCATAAGGCTAAGAAAAGAAAATTGTTGGGAAATTTTTTTGGCATGAGAAAGGAAACAAATCTGGAGTAAGTGGGAATAATACTTTGTGTATTGACCTACAGTAAATGTATTTATTATAATATTTTATTAATTTCTTCCTTATTTTAGGTACAAGGCCTGGTTACCTGATAATGTAGTTGGACGACACGATACAAAAACAACGTATCAAGTTGAAATTCGATATGCTAACAATACCAATGAAACTTTTACATTCCATGGACCTCCAGGTAAAAATTTTAAGATTTACTGATTAAGCTATTCCCTTTTTTAAAAATTTTGCTAAATTAATTTCCTTTATTCTCATTGAAACAAATTTTAATTTTTCTGCGTACTGACCGAGTTGTGTGTTTTGCTAAACAGGTGCTGATGAAGTCCCTGGTCCTGTGAAATTTACAAGACCTTATTTCGATTGTGGTCGTTCAAATAAGTGGCTTGTCAGTGCTGTCGTACCAATTGCTGATATTTATCCAAGACATACTCAGTTCAGACATATCGAATATCCAACGTAAGTACTAATGCTGCGTCCTCACTGTGCCTAATTATGTATTATTGATAATATCTTATGAAAACTTTTACTACAACTTTTTATACCTCTTTGTACATTGTGTCTTTAAAAGGAATGTCCAAATTTTAGGAAGTGATTGTACGGCTAAAAATAAGAAAAAAATTGTTATATAAACATATCTGTGGAAATGCTTTGTTAGCTAGTTAATGGGCTGGCTTTGCCTGGAATTCAGTTACCCTGGCGGAATTTATAAGGCTTTAATTAAGAGGTGAAAATAATGGTATTTTAGGGTTTTAATCTGAAAAATTCAATAAGACAGGTCCCAGGACAGTATATCTCCCACAGTTTTCCAGATATCCAACAAAAAACACAAAAATTAAGGGTTGAAAATAACACTACAGGTTTAATATAAAATAACTTTCTTAAATGCGTAATTAAGTCATTAATTGTTTTTAATTCAACACGTACAAAATTTAATTCTAAAAAAATTGATGTAAATTAATTTGGTAAAAAAATTAGTAACTGATATTAATTAAATTTGACTTTTATTAATAACAAAACCAGACTAATAGTTACTAACCCACTGGGTTGGTCTAGAGGCAAAGTCATCGCCACGAGTGAGCTGTTTAACAGCTGATTTATTGAGACTAAAGTTTCTGGTTCAAATTCTAGAAAAGACAGTTACTTTTATATGGACTTGAATACTAGACAGTTCTTACCTGTGTATTTTGATGGTTTGGGTTCAATTTAATATGTTCTCTCAGGAATAATTGGCCTGAGTCTGTACAACACTACATATCATATATACCATTCTCAACTCTTTGGGTCATGGGGTTCCTTATTATTCTTCAATTGAACAGATTGCAATGTACACATATTAGGGGAGAAACTTGTTACTAAAAAATTACAATTATTGCCATACTACAAAAAATATTATCCTCATAGGTTAAAAAGAGTAATGATGTTGAAAAGTTATAGGTAGGCTTAAAGAACTGTTAACTGCATTATTATAAATTTTCTTGTCAGGCTTATATATATATATATATATATATATATATATAGGCACCAAAATGAATAAAATAAGTTAATTCACAAAAAGATCCCCTTTAGAACCCCTTAGAACTTTAATTGCATTTTTCTCCAAACTTTTATTTTCAATAGCACTTTCATCCATTAAGCTTTTCAATAATTGTACCCAATTGATTTGTGTAATATGGTGAAATAAAGTATTAAATGTAACTGAAACAGTAACATATCGTTAAATTTATTCAGAGTTATTTTTGATTTTTAGATACACAGCAGTTGCGGTCTTAGAAATGGATTTCGATCGAATTGATATAAATCAGTGTCCAAAGAGTCTTGGAAATAGCGGGGATAATTATTTTGCCGATACTGCACGTTGTAAAAAAGAAACGACAGAAGTGAGTAGTTTTTTAAAAATTTTATATTACTTTATCACGATTGGTTTAATGTTATTATTTATTTTACAGGCTCTTTATTTGAAATTATTTTTACTTATGTTTAAAAAATTGGTTTTTAAATTAATTTTTTTTACTAGAAAATGCAGGACTACAGATTCCTTTATGAGAAAATTAAATATATAATGGAACATCAAAACTGTCCCGTGTCACTTGAAGACACAATACAGACTTCGGGAAAGTTAATAGTTTCAAGTACCTCGGGTAGATAATTCAACCAAAGACCAGCAAAAAAAACCTAATAACAGACAAGATTCTTACTGATTTTATTGTACTATTTTGTTTATAATCAGTGCATAGATATTTGTAAGTGTTATTACTTTAACCCCTTAAAGGTTGATTTTTTAAACCCAAAGTAATATTATTTTGCTTAATTTTTTCACCCTGAATAATTTTTGATTATTTTTTAAATTTTATGGCATTTTTATATGTATATCAAAGAAAATTAACAGTTCAAAACCTATTATTGTAATTATTTTAACCCTAATAAACAAAAAAAAAAAAAAAGAATCTAATACTATAGGCCTACAACTCATACGAGCTCGCCGCAAGCAACGGACAACATTAGTTAGGTTATATGACTGTAATTACAACAACTAGTTGCCTAGGAACTATCACTGAATTAAGAACTAGAAAGATTAACATTAAACAAAAGCGCTACTACGGTTCAACAGATAAAAACAGAACTACAAACGACTGGTACGCATTACCAGCTGTTAGCAACAAAATATTACGTTCTAAAGCAAAAATAAGTTTGTGTTTTGACAGAAACGTAATATTACGTCACTGGCACTTTTCGTGTACACTGCTTTCGACGTAATATTTCGTCACAAATCTTTAAGGGGTTAAGATTTTAGATTTGGAACAAATTAATTACAATTTTTTTGTTTAGATTTGTTATGTCTTTACAATATACTTGGACACAAATATTGTGTTGTATTAATAACAATTTAGCCTAATAATAAGATCTTAAAGAATCATTATATTTAAACGCACAATTTGGTCCAATGTATTTTAAACTGAGATTCTGTTTTTCAACAGCTTTGAAAATTTTTACATCCTTGTAAAGAGGACAACATTTATGGGATTCTGCTAAAAATTCTAAATAAAAAATTGGTAAAAGCCATAACAAGATTTCATGCAATAAATAACAAAATAAATTGAATTAAATTTTGACAATTTTGTATCAGGTGGCAATGTTGTGAAGTCAGTTTGTTTTAAAAGGTCGTTACAGTGATGTTAATTGATTAATTTGGTGAAATTCTTATTTCATAAATAACACTGATACAAAACATCGCAAAATAAGACTATATTATTATTAATGTGAATGTAAATTTGGTTGTTAATGAAAAATTAGTATTATTGTGTGAATTAATTTGCTTATTTTTGGTAAAATGTAGAATTGTACTCATTAAGTTCTGCTACATAATTTTTTAACTAATCTTTTGTTTATTGTGATTTCATGACAGATAGTTTAAGTTAATAAAAATGTGTTAACAGAAATTATATATTTTTTTTAAACCTTATTCTATTAAATGTTTGTTTTCTGTTTAGTGTGAGCCTATACATGGTTGGGGTTTTCGTCGAGGTGGATATCAATGTAGGTGTCGCCCAGGGTTCAGACTTCCAACAGTCGTAAGACGACCGTACTTGGGAGAAATTTTAGAAAGGGCAACTTCTGAACAATATTACAATGGATTCGATTGTTCTAAAATTGGATGTAAGTTAAACATGATTTCATTACGTTAACCCAACGAGAACAGCGATTTTAATAATCACCCAGACTGTCATTTTATGCCTAATAAAAACTCTTTTATTTCATTCAGTTTCATTCCTAAAAATTTCAAAAAATTACCATTTATTTGATAAAGAATTTGTTATTAGAACAATGTTTGAACCAAATTTTTCCGTTTTCATTTACGACCAGAGTAAAAATTGATGAAAATTTTTAAAAAATATTTTCTTTAAGAAATATCAATTTACGTATGAAGAAGTGTCACTAAATCACTAAAAAATACAAAAAATATGTATAGCTATACGAGGTAGGGTCAAAAATTTCCCGGAATGGTCGCTTACAGTCACGTATTTGTAAGCTGAAAGGGAAATTTTTGTTTGTGAGGTTGGCATAACTGGTAGTGAATGTGCTTTTGAGGTTAGCAGGCAGTTGTAGTTGGTTCCGTGCGTTCGGTGTTTAATATTGTAGATTGTAGTTTCTGTCTTTCGTCGGATTGTGCAATGTCGTCATTAGAGCAGCGTGGCAATATTAAATTCTGTGTGTTGCTGGAGAAATCACCCTCGGAGACTCTTGAGATGCTAAAAAAAGCATACGGAAATTCTGCAATGAAGAAAACAGCAGTTTACGAGTGGCATAAGCGTTTTCGCGACGGTCGCACAACAATTGAAGATGACGTTCGGACTGGGCGGCCTTCCACTTCCACTACAGACGACAATGTTGAGCGCGTTCGACAAATTGTGCGTGCGGACAGGCGAACAACCATCAATACTATTGCCTCTGAAGTTGGTATTTCACATGGGAGTGTTCACAGCATTCTTCATAATGACTTGAACATGCACCGTGTTTGCTTGCACATTGTTCCAAAAATGTTATCCCCTGAGCAAAAGGAAATGAGAGTGACCATGTCCAGGGACTTGATTGAAATGGCTGATGCAGATGACAGCTTCCTGCGCAAAATTGTTACAGGTGATGAGACATGGTGCTTTCTTTATGACCCTCAGACAAAACGGCAGTCCGCTGAATGGAAGTCAAAAACTTCACCAAGAAAACAAAAATTTCGCTTGGACAGAAGCCGGGGTAAGGTGATGTTGGAGGTGTTTTTTGATTACCGTGGAGTGATTCATTATGAATTTATTCCTGAAGGGAGAACAGTAAAAATAAAGAATTGTACACAGAGATCTTAAAACGGCTACGAGATGCAATTCGACGAAAACGACCTGAAAAATGGGCAGAGAATGACTGGTATTTGTTGCACGACAATGCCCCAGCACATCGATCCCTAATGGTGAAACAATACCTTGCCAAGAATAATGTTACCACTCTGGAACATCCTCCATATTCTCCCGATCTCGCACCACCAGATTTCTACCTGTTTCCAAGGTTAAAAATGGCATTGAAGGGACATCGTTTTGCTGATTCGTCAGAGGTGATTGAAAATGCGACGGAGCGGCTGAAGGAACTTTCAAAAAACGGCTTTCAAGAGTGTTTCCAACAATTATATGAACGGTGGAATAAATGTGTAGATGCAGGAGGAGAGTATTTTGAAGGGAAATAATGTAAGAATGTTATAAATATTTTTAATAAATTTTTAATAACCAATTCCGGGAACTTTTTGACCCTACCTCGTATACATAAATAACGCAATTTATTGTAAAAATAACAACGTTTAGATATTCCAAATTGATAGACACCTTCAAAAGATATCACACTTTTTGTTCAACTAAGTAACATGCTGGATAAAAAAAATCGCCTCAAAATAATGTCTCTTTTTAATTTTTATTTACTCCTCTTCTATGAAAGTTTCTTTCCTGCATGTTGTTTTCTGTATTGTCTTTTTCTAAACAAGATAGCATAAATCAAAATATGTTATCGTTTATTTTGATGCTAATTGTAAGGTTTAACCGAGGGATAGGTGAGACATGTAGTGTTAACCTCTTTTGTTCGATTTTAGAGTCATAAAATTTGTTGCCGGCACTTCTAATTTATTGATTTCGATTTTTACATTTAAAGCTAACTGATGATGTCATTCCCAAACAAATACCTTTTTTTGTTGAAAAGTTATGGATGAAAACGTTCAAATTTTAGTTATGGCTCGTCAAAAAAAATCTTTCTTTCACGTAACACCACGTCATCAATTTTCATCATACCAATATGCAAGATACATCAATTGAAAGAAGAGAAAATTCTCTAAATTTTTTTTTTTTAAGACATAATTTTCTGTTAGAAAATTATGACTAGTTGCGGAGATAATTGAGTTTAAAGAAAGATGACGGATGAGTGATATTGGGCCTCCTTGTTAGTAAAGGTTAAGCTTGAATAGGGTGTTGAACCCTTAAATTAATATTTTCCATTTACTTTTGAACGAGCTAGGTGGGTGGAACTCAATGGAGATGTTACTTATAGTTTTACTACAAAAACTACTCTTAACTTAATTACTTAATTATTGTCTTAATTGTCAAAATGTACCCCTAAGGAGATGAAAATGGTATTTAACCCTTAAAGCTATATTTATTGTTTATTAAGTTCTGGATGAGTTAGATGGCTGAATTCAGTGATGTTATTTATAATGGAACTAAAAAAATTACCCCTAAAAGGTTAAAAAGGGTATCCAACCATTAAACCAATATTTTTTATTTTCTTAGTTCTGAACAAGTGAGATAGCTGAAACTTGGTGGAGCGTTATATATAGTGAAAATAATACACTTCAAAGATTTAAAAAATTTACCTGTAAGGGGTTGAAAAGTGTGTTCAACCCTTAAATCAATATTTTCAGTTTACTCGGTTACAGACAAGTTAGATGGCTGAAAATTAGTGTTGATGTTGTTTTTAGTGCACCTAAAAACAACCCTTAATGATTATAAAACTGTATGCATAAGGGGTTAAAAATGGTGTTCAACTCTAAGATCAATTTTTTTTAAATTAAGTTCTGGGTGAGGTAGATGGCTGAAACTTGTTAGAGGTGTCTAAAATTTATTCATCAGATTTTTCCAAATCAGAAAATCATATTTTTGATTTATTTATAACTAATTTAAAAATTATACCCGATTGAAGCTGAGATGGGCAGCTAGTTAAATATATTTGTACCATTTGGTTCATATTGTTCTAATGACATTTATTTGTTTCTAGGGGTTCATAAGATGCCAATCAAGTGGAATAAAGCACCAACTTACATAAGAGAAAAGTATTTGGATAGTTATTATGAATACAGAAATTACTCAATCGGCCCAGATTCATTACACACAAGACGCATGAATATCGATGAAGCATTAAAATTTATACATAGTGTGAATCCTAAAACTTGTGGAAAGTAAGTATATTTTAAAACAGAAGTATCAAAGATAATATTTTATTGTATCTAGAGTAAAATTCATATTATCGTGACAACTAACAAAACATATTTGCAATTAAAAAGTTCGCCAAAACTGGTGAAAATTTAGAAATTTTCATAAATTGTGTCCAAATTACTCTATGAACTAACTGTGTATTTATCCTTATTCAGTTTGATGTGGAAAAATATGCCGCCATATATTGTAAAGAACTGTGAGTTTTTGTCCGTGGAAAATTATTTTTTATAATCTTTGGTTAATGAATGTATTTTATAGAATATGTTTAAGGCGAACTCAGTGGGTTACACTTTCAACTATTAAATCAAAGGTTTGATTCCCAGGTAGTGCAGTGGGTGGCTGATTAGACATTCGGCTCCCTAAAATTTTGAGTTTTCAGTCGTATAGTTTTCGTACGTATTTTAAAGTTTCTATGTATAAAAATTTAAGTTTTCATTGACCTTTTATTGCTGTTTTTAATTTTCCTTTTACTTATTATTCTACTTTTTCACACTTACATGTGTCAATTGATCCACCATTATCAGAGTATGCAAAACAGAAAAACTGAAATTAATTTTGTTAAAACCTTTTTAGATTATCTTCAGTCATCAAGTGTTTAAATTCTTAAATTATTATGTCTTTTATGCACTCTGATGATGGTGGATCCATCAAAATGTGTAAGTGTGGAAAAATAGAATAATAGGTAAAAGGAAAATTGAAGTCGCAATAAAAGCATTAGTGAAAACTTACAATATTTTCATATTTGAATTAATTACAAGCTCCAGAATGCAATTTGAAGATGTATTAGTTTTAATTTACTTAATGAAGGTATTTATGAGGTAAGGGCATGTAAAATTCACCCACTTGACAACAAACCATCTAAGATAGTGTCTGGAAAGTGTGTTTAATATTTACTACCCACACTTGCAGTTTGAAACCTGCATGGTCATTGGTAACCTCGATGTAACCTTTAAGTCTTTTGTATCTTTGTAGAGCTTCAGTCCTATGTGTTAAAATATTTTCTTCTTTCATAATTGGATGTATTTATTAATTTGACCTCCTAATGTTATACATCTTATTTGAAATCTCTTTCCTGAAAACACTGGAGCTTATAAAATAATTTTCAAATCTTAGCTTCCAAAAGCCCAAAGAACCTAATGAAAAATTATAAAATAACATAGGGGGCTTAAGTGTAATAATAATAATAACGTATAAGTGTTGTAGAACTGAAAGTATGTCCGTTAGTCAAGATGTGGAATGCTGTTCATTATATTCTCTATTTACCGTTATTTAAATTTGTGTAGGCATTATTTACGTAATTAGTTTAATGTTGTGTCCGTGTTCTAGTTGTTAATTTATTTTTATGTGTACTATTTTGAAAACCTAAAATATCACTCGTTTGTCGGGTCATTGAATGAGAACTTAGATTCAAGATGGTACTTCCTGATGTCACTGGTGATGCGTGCCTTCAAAAATAGTTTAAGAGTTGAAAAAACTATTCTGCTAACAAGTATCTGCGAGATCCCCGAGAGTATAAAAAGTAAAATACACAAATACACAGTGTATGTGTTTTTGTAGATGAGTTAAACTAATCTTCACTCCGGAAAAAAGCGCTGTCACGCTGTGCTGACACCATAAATACAAAACAACTGACGTACACGTTCATAGAAATGCAGATGCTGTAGACTGATCAACCACTATTAGGGGTCAGGTGGGAAAAACTAACCACCCACCCTCTTTTTTTTAGAGCTAAGCGTGTGGATATCCCACTGACTTCACCGTAGTCATGGAAACCTGCTTGCGCTGTAAGAGAAGCAACGGCCACTCATTGCGTCACTTGGATATTTATTAGATATATTAAGGCCATTACAAGGGCTATTTAAAACATTGGAAAGCGCTCCAAGCAGATAAAATAATTTTATGTATTTTTTTACACGACACTTCATTTGTTGTATAACTAAAAATATTGCCCATAACAGACAGGTGGAGTGTCAAATTGTTTACACTCAATCTGTTCGTTGCAGGGCTAAAAAAATAGTTCTGTTTCTTATCGCATGGTCAGCCACTTAAATGACTGAATCATTTAAGACTAGAAGAGGCAGAGGTGTAAAAGACACTAGTCAGAGTTATCTTCTCTGAAGTAATGAATTTCATTATACAGCCAGACCCTGTGGTGAATGACGTGAAGATGTCGTTTGCAGAGTGGAAAATATGTGCTTTTCAGAGGGGCCGGCGTGCTGATAAGCGTACTTTTCCACTCAGTGAGGAAGGCAATGGTAAACCACCTAATTCCTCATTTTACTTAGTATAACCTCTACAGGTTCAAACCAGCCTTTTGGCTGATGACCTAAACAACACTGTTGTATAGTATAACCTCTACAGGTTCAAACCAGCCTTTTGGCTGATGACCTAAACAACACTGTTGTATTTTACAACAGTGTTGTAAAAACTTTTGGTTCATCAGCCAAAAGGCTGGTTTGAACCTGTAGAGGTTATACTAAGTAAAACGAGGAGTGAGGTGGTTTACCTTTGCCTTCCTCACCGAGTGGAAAAGTACGCTTATCAGCATGCCGGGCCCTCTGAAAAGCACATATTTTCCACTCTGCAAACGACACCTTCACTTCATTCACCACAGGGTCTGGCTGTATAATGAAATTCATTACTTTCAGAGGAGATAACTCTGATTAGTGTCTTTTCACCTCTACCTCTTCTGTTCTTAAATGATTCAGTCATTTAATTGGCTGACCATGTGTTAAGAAACAGAACTATTTATTTTAGCCCTGCAACAAACAGATTGAGTGTAAAAAATTTGACACTCCACCTGTCTGTTGTGGAACAACACTACAAAAAATAATTGTAACAGAAATTATACTTATTTTGTGAGAAAAATAAATCTCTATACTATCCAGAAAATAGGTGAAGAGGCTCCAACTTCACCTGAGTAGCCCTCACTACTTGATGTCAATTTGTTTTTAAAATGTTGGTCTAGGTCTTGCAAATAAATCAGAAATAAACTTCTTCTCTACTGCTAAATATAGTTTTACTTATTTATTTTTTTGTTTGTCAGGTACAAACCAGATGATCTAATTTTACATGGTGATATTGCATTTGGTGCTGAAGAATTTTTTGCTAATGAAGCAAGGATGGCTGTACGTTTGGCTAACTTCATTAGTTCTTTCCTACAGGTATTTTATTAGTTTTGTTCATTTTTTGTTTATATATCTTGGAGATAATTTAAGTATTTTAATCGTACATGCTTAATGTATTGTAATTAATTTATTTTTAAACGAAGTGTAATTCTTTTGCAATCAGTTTGTAATTAAATAGACTTGTAGAATAAAGATTGATTGTTACGTTTTATATTTTAGGTTTTAGATCCTAAAGAAGTATATTCTGGTAAACGTTTGGCTGATAGACCTCTGACAGAAGATCAAATGATTGCTGAAACATTAGCTTTGACTATGGGCGATAGTAAAATTTGGTCGGCTGGAACTTATTGGGAACGGAATAAATTCACAAATCGTACGTATTTTGCACCGTTTGCGTACAAAACACAACTGAACACTAGAAAATACAAAGTTGAAGATTTAGCCAGATTGAATACTACAGGTATGTTTTATGTAACGATAAATTTTCCTATTCTGAGAATATCCTGATTATGCTTTTTATTAATGTGTATTTGATAGTTTTTCCAATGTTTAAACTTAATACTAAATACCTACATTATAAAATTGAAATATGGATGGAATAAATTGAAAACAGAATTGGATAAATGTAAACGTACAGATATAAAACTTGATGTTCTGGTCCATTAAAATAAAAACAAAATTAACGCTCTCCACTTGACTGTCAGATTTAACCCGACACAATAAAATTCCCGATCCACTCATGTCAGGACCTACCTCCTTCTATTTTGACTGTTGATTTTAAATGAAAATACTTTTAAACAAAGTTGCTATAATGTGCTGGCCTCTATGGGATGTTTTAAAAATTATTTCCTGTAGTTTCTGATACTTAAAAGCTAACGATTATCAATATATGTGAAATTGATTCATTCATGTCACCGTACCAAGCAAACTAATCTAATTTAGCTGTCAGAGTACGTAAATATAGTTTGTGTTATTTCATTTCACTATTTTTAAGTTGATCAGTTAATGTGTTTAGGTTGTTTTTGGTGACTTAATTCACACAAAAATAAATTTCAAATTTTTTTGAGTGTTTTTATTAGGTTCTTTATATCATTTTTGAGTTACATAGTTTTTTATCTTAGTTTTTGCAACAGCAGTGTGTGTTTTGTAGGTTATATTTTAGTATTTAGTTTTCAAAATTTGAATGTTTTTGTAAGTTTTCGCCATTATGTTATTTACACAGTGAACAACAAAACATCATAAGTATGATTAATGTAATAGGGTGTCAACAAAATGAAAAATAATTACAAGTGGAGGGGAATTACAATGTAAACATAATACGAGTGAACAGGATTAAGTTTACTTGACACTGTACTGTACTACAATGTTAAAAATTTTATTTATTTCTAAAAAAGCGGAAAACGTAGAAGTCAGAAAGAATAAACTAATTAATAAAACAAAAAGAAACAGCTAATGTGACATTGTCAACATATCTAAAAACTGTTAAAAACATTTCTTGTAATCCTGCTTGTTTAATTTTTCTATTAGTATGGAACTGTCATAATACCATGCAAGAAAATACTGTTCATTGCTCCTATATGTGTTTATATTCATTAACAGTATGTCAAAGAAATATATGTAGATATATTTTAAAGCTGATTTGGTGCTGGTTTGATTTTTAGAAAAACCGAATTTCTGATATACTTTTGAATTGAATTGCTGTTATTTGTATTTGTGTTATTTTGATTTCAGAGGAAGTCTACACAAACAAACCGTGGTTCCAGTTTCTCAAACAACGATGGGCTGCCAATTTCGATGCTTTAGAAAAATTTTACATGAAAATTAAAATCAGGTTTAATGAAACTGGTGTGCATACAAAGAAGTATGAACACTATCCTATCCATTACAGGTACGAATACAGAATTCGTATTGACTATACTATTTTTCAAGGCTGATGAGCTTTGAACGTTTGTATTGCCCTCTACCTACTTTATAGCTAGCCAATGACTTGCTAGCAACGTTACCAATACTTGCTCTTGTAGCTCTGTTAAATATTTCGTTGGCCATTTTTTTTGGTCTTTCAATAATAATTATAACCTACAAACAAACAATCAGCTGATTATGTTATAAAGTACTGCATGTTAACGCGCTCAATAATTGATGTGTTAAGTACGAGATGCAAGACGAGAGTGAACTATTGCAGCTCTTATACGCATGCGTGCGTAATATTTGTCAGGTACAATCTAACAACGCTGGCAAACATTCTGATTGGTCTAAATGTGTCGATCAGCAGAGCTCATCAACTGTGAAAAGCAATATTAGATATAAGTACTTATTTTTGGAGTGGGTGTAAATAAATCATATGAATGTACGGTTGGAAGAATGATACTAATGTGACCGATTGTATGTACCGGGTGGTCAGGTGCCTGTGACAAATCATTTTATATCATCATACAGTAGAGTCTCGATTATCTGACTCAAATGGACCAGGAGATGGTCGGATAAGCAAAATGTCAGATAATCCAGCACTGAAAGATTATTTAAATAAATATTACACTTATTAGATAAATTTAATAAAACAAAATATGATAAGTTTTGCAAAAGTTACGATTAACAATTTTAAGTTGTAAATACTGTCGGTAAAAATAACAAGTTAAAGTAGATACCTAAATACGTATTATCAACAATTTAAAAAATATAGGGCCTAATAAGTAAAATACAAAGAATATTTAACACATTTATCGTTATAGCATACATAAAATGTTCAGCACTAGAACTACTTTTGTAAAAACTCTTGTTATAAATGATTAATCATGTGATATTTATGCTAAAGACATTGTGCCCTTTTCTTGGTGATAATTTCAAGCCAATGCTGCATTACTATTATGTCAGATGGTGTTATTTCTTGTTATTTTCACTTATCAGTTGTCAGTCAGTCATGGGCGCAAAAAAAAAAAAATTTCGGATAATCCGAATTTTGGATGAGTGAAGGCTGGATATCCGGGATCGTAATGTATTTATATTTATGTCTGTTTCTGGTACGGTATTAGGCCTTTCTGGTGCTTTGTTTGTGTAGTTCAGTGTTTTATTATAAAAGTTATCGTGATAAATACAAATTTCAATTGGATGCGATTTTTCTCACCATTAGAATGTCCTGCATTAAGCATTTTTTTTAACTACTTACACAAGCAAACAATAACAGAGCAATTGTTTACAAAAGTTTCAAAGATAAGTGTGTAGTCATATTTGTATGCATATCTTTTGTTATTTAAATGTATTGGGCTTCTCATCTTTGATGTTATTGGATAAAAATTTTATTTTCTTAAAAAATGTAACAGTTGTTCTTATTTTCACGTGTCTTTACAAAAGGTATTTTAATTCAAAAAGAAATTGAAACTAGAATGAAATTTTTATATTTTTTTACCTCTTAGCATTTGAAAAATTTATTATTTGAATAAAATGTTTGATTTCAGACTGCAAGTTTGTTTGGAAAATGTTTTTTTAAAAAATATTAGTGCTGTATTTATGATGTTAATATAGGTTGGGTTTTAAAGAGTATTAAATATTTATTATTTATTTGTAATTCATTAATTTGTATATTTCAGGGCTGCTAATCTGGATCATGGCCATTGGACTAACCCATATTTTGATTGTAACGGAAAAGTGAAAAAATGGGCCATCACTTATGCAGCTCCATTCTTTGGATGGGACAGTATTAGAGTAAAATTAGAATTCAAGTAAGTATTTTTTTTTCCAGAAATAACTATTTATAATCCATCCTGCAACTTACATTCAATTATATTGTACAAATATTTTTTATTCTGATAATGTTCTAGAATTAATTGACTGTGGTAATTTTGTAATTTTTTATGACAGATAAATGAATTGTTTGTAAACATTTTATACTGCTGTTTAAACTATAGGTTATCATCTTTATCAACACCTAATCAATTACAAGTTAAATAAACCTGAACACAAATTCAATAATAATAATAATTATAATAATAATAATAATTTTATTACTCTAAATGTGTTACATTTGAATTACCTTTACTTGAATCAACTTAAATTACATTAAATTTATGTGCAGTTTTATCTCTACTTTTAAATTTATGGACAAGATGGGAAATTATCATATAACCTAGTATAGGTTGAATATCCTTGGTTAGGATCAATTTATTACCTATTCTTTTAGTGCCAGGTCTCTCAGAATCAAAATATTAGGTTATGGGCTCACAGATTTAAAGATATAATCATTTCCTTTATGTTTTGCATACTGACAATAAAAAGCTATTTATATAATTCCGCTTTAAAGTTTATAATGTTTATATACTTGTATAATTCTGGGTAAGCAGGTTGTATAGTTAAGGGCCCAGTATCAGAAGTCTCTTTGGAATACGTTTAAGTGTTAAATTGCATTTAAGTGTAAAGTGTTTTTATTAATCCAAAGGAATCAAGTGTTTGTTTATTTTACTGTATTTGTGGTTAACTTCAAAAAGCTTACTATTATTTTGTGCACTTGTTTTATTAGTTCTTGTGCATAGAGTAAATGAACATCTATTAATTAAAAATCTTAGAACAATTGTTCAGAAAGTTAGAGCAGTTATTTATTTTTATTATTTGATTATTCATAAAGTGAGTTTTTGAACTTTTTCTCAAAGTGCTAAATAACATAATGTTATTTCCGTATTTACATAATACAATTATTATTATTTATTATTATTATTATTATTATTATTATTATTATTATTATTATTATTATTATTATTATTATTATAAGATTATAAAGTTTGTACATTATTTTATGAATTTTTATTTTATCAAACATTTTATGTTTGAATTTTAGAAATACCATCTAACAGCCATATTATAATTTATTATAAAAAAATATGTTATTTGTTGTTTAATTAGTCACTGTAATGGTGTATAACTTAGAACCTTCTTGTCAAACAGTTTTTTTTTTGTAAACATAACGTAGATTAGTAATCATGTTAGTAAAAAAATTTTATTCCAGTTAAACTTGGGCCTGTATCTTTTAATTAATTAATTAATTAATTAATTACTTAATTTATGTCCACTTTGCTCAAGTATTAATAAAAAACTATTTCTGTCTGGTTTTTTTTTTACAAAAGAAGAAATTCATTCATTGTATTATTATTATTATGTAATTTTTGTTTTTATTGAAATTAATATATTATGAATTAAAATTTTGTATGTTTGTTTCTAGTTTACTTATTATAATAATAACAGAAGTAAATATTTGGTATCATACGTATGCTAATATTTCTTTTAATATTAATGATTTTTAATTTGTGAAATAGTACATTGCTTAATATTAACAAAGAACTAAAATTTTTATGTGTCCATCTTTAGGGGTGTCGTTGCTGTAACAATGGATCTCCTTCAGCTTGATATCAATCAGTGTCCTGATAAGTATTACGTGCCGAATGCTTTTAAAGATACTCATAAATGCGACCGAAAGACATCTTACGTAAGTTTATCAAATTTTATAGAATTTATTATTCACTTAAATATAAGTTTAAACTTTTTAAGTTGTGTATACCAATAGTGCGCTGTAACCTGGTGATTGTTTCTGACCATGCAAGGGGTAGTATAATACTATCCATCCTATTTATATTGTCCCACATGAAAATCAAGTTTATGACCCATCACAATAAAAAATTTTCCGGTAATGTTTTATTTTAAGTCACATCGACAGCTTGGTCATTGGTAACTACAGTCAATTTCGGTTCTGTAACAGTAGATTCTTAACATGTGAAAATTTCGAGACCACAGCCGGATATCGAACCTGGGAAAAATTGCTTTGTGGGCTACCACACTGTCCACTACACCATGGAAGCAGTCATTCATTAAATTTAATTTCAATTTATGATAAACTTTACTAAATATTATAAAATAAGGAAAAATTTGTAACAAAATACCAGAAATAAAATTTATTCCGACATGTAGATTACCCACGATTCCGGATGTGTTAACTATTATTTATAAAAATAAATTTACATGCTATATCGTAATAAATTAGATATTTCATTTACATTTAAATTAAATCAGCAAGGAAAAAACTTGAGTACTATATAGGTGGTATGATTTCATATGGCGTGTGAGCTGTCTACAGTTGTCACAAGTTACAATTAATACACTATAACATAGGGAAAGACAGAATAAAGAAATGTGTCACATAACCTGAATCAATAATACTGGTGAACAGTCATTAATCTACTGCTTGTGTTCGTGTCAATTTGTTTTTTTAGAAATTTGTTCATAAATATTAATATAATAACGCACTGATAATCATTTCCGATTTTTGATTGAATGTGTGTAATATGGTTTTGTTTGTGGTAAATGTATTTGTATGCAGGTGACTCATCTGTGTACAGTTCAGCCGTCCTTAGTTTGCTCCTACTGTAAACAAACCAAAGCCAGCTACAGAGTGCACGCTAGGGTCCACCACTTTATGGATATCATATTCCTATTAAGTTAACTATCTTTTAAATTATAAGTACTTAAAGTACTTAAAACATCAGTCTTGATATGATATAAGCCTAACTATTTCATTTATAAAAGTACTTTTAAATGTATTTTGTATTTAAATACTTTTAAAGTATTTTATTGTTACTTTTTAATCAGCGTGTACTGATTTTTATATAATGCGCATGCTCAGTGACGTCATTATTTGTTTACATTAGGAGCAAACTAAGAAAGGCTAGACTGTAGATGAACTGCAACAAAATTTAGACAGGTAAAGAAACTGTAAAATTAAGGTGAGATAGTAGTAGCAGTATTATTCATGTGGGGAGTATTGGGGGATGTTCACAAGCCATATGAAATGACATCATCTATATTGTGTGAAAATTATTCGGTAAAAGTGACGTTCCATTTTAATATTACTAATATTTTTAATTTGACAATGTCACGCATACACTTGTATTGTATATAATGTTAGTGCGCAGTAAATATAAAACAATGTCGTATTTGTTTTTAACCACCCAGTTGGTTCAGAGGTAAAGTCGTCACCACGAGTCAGCTGTTTAACAGCTGATTTTCAGAGACAAATGTTCCTGGTTTAAATCCTAGTAAAGGTAGTTCTTTTTATACGGATTTGAATACTAGACAGTGGTTACCAGTGTACTTTGATGGTTGGGGTTCAATTAACCATACTCTCTCAGGAATGGTCGGCCTGAGTCTGTACAAGATTACACCTTATTTACACGTCATGGACATCATCCTCATTTCATTGGGTCACAGGGTTGATTATTGTTCGGGATTGAACAGATTGCAACATACTCACATTAAAAAAAAATTGGATAAAAAAAATTTGTTTTTACACATGGGAGCCTGTAGCTCCGTAACGGCTGCGTTTAGAGCAAAATACCATAGGAAAGTGTCATAAAATAATATTTTCTATCTAAATGTGCAATAAAAATGTGGTGTTTTCACTTGTAAATGATACGTATTGGGTCATAATTTTTGTTACACATAGCCTGTAGCTCTGTAACGGCAAAACAATAAAAATAAATTTAATCGAATCAGTATTTAAATACGGCTGACATTGTTGGAGCAACTAATTATTTATAGTGTTATGCTTACATAACGTTGTTTTTGGGACTTCAATTCTACTCCCAGCATGGTCTGCCCTTACTACCAATCCTCAATGCCAAGTTACAATGCGCTATCTTTACTTACTCGAAATCATATTAATTTAATTATAAGTAGTTGTCATCAATAAAACATATTCGGTTGTCGAACAATTTGAATAAATAAATAATCGTATAAAACACAAAAACCAATACTATCATTCAACAAGCATTTTGATAGAATAAGACTAGACATTCTGAAATAGTGATAGTACATGCTCAAGAAATTAAATACACATTATATGGAAATAAAATACATATTTACTTCCGTTGTCATAAAATATAGATAAAAAATAAAAATTTTCATGATTGAAAAATCTGTAATGTGAACATAATTATTGCATAGTGTTTGTTAAAAAAAGAAACAGAAACTTTTGACATTAAAATTACATGTCAGATGTGCGTACAATATAAATTTAAATTGTAAATTCAATAAAAGGTTTTGTCATTTTCTCACGTATTTAAGTAATAACAGATTAAAGTGTTTTTTTTTCACAGACAACTAAATTTGATGATTATAGGCATTCATTACAGAATATTTTATTTTATTGATAGAGTTTACTTAAGTATATTTTAATTATCATCTGATTTATCTTCCTTGTTGTATTTGAGGAAGTTGCATTGCCCAACCCACTTTTATGACAGTGTAATGTAATGGTGAAAAAAAATTCATAAATTTTCATTAAAACTGTATAAATGTTACTAATATTTGAGGCATATTGGTTGGAAATTTTATTTAATAGTTTTCCTATAACATAAAAAATAATTTTTATAGTGTTTCTAATTTCATGGTTAACTACTTTTATTAATGAAAGTAATATATTTTTAAACCTAATTCTCATATTCTTGAATGCATCTTATTTTTTTTAAATTACAAATTTTATGTCACTGTCAAATCAAATTTTTTCATCATGATAAGAAATTCTCTGATTGTTTAAAAAGGTACTTAATTTTGATATTTACTGATTTTACTAACAGTTGCTAATAATGTCTGCGTAGTTGAACAGCAGACCGAGAGAACTGTTCACTATAATTCATGTTTTGGTAACACTGATTTTTAGATTTAAAAAAACGGTTATTAATATGAAGTTAAATTGATTTTTGACATGTGATGGTAATTTTGTATAGAAAAGTTAATAAAATGATTTGTTTAACATATTGTACACACATCTGTATTTAGTTATAATATTTTCAGTTCTTTTTATATACCTATATTTATTTATATTAGTACTAATGATGTGAAATAATCCATAGGTTATCTGCGTGGTACTTGTAGATCTTTTTGTGTTTACCTTTTGAATTTCCCGCCAAAAGTCTGGTCCCCCTTCTTTGATGCTTATTGTCACCTACTGGTTTTTCTGCTTTATTTTTCACATTAAATATATATATTTTTTGAAACTGCTGTTTTTATACTTCACAATTTTCTTTGTCTTGATTGTCGTCATTTTAGTGATGATGACATCTCTTGTTAGATTTTCATGATGCACGTTGTTTAAAAATGATGCGTAGGTTTTTTTTAAATTTACCGCCATTTTTTCACATGTTAAATGTTGATAATTTTTCACTACTTTTATCACGCTTGAATGTCCGTTATAACTTTATACACTAATTAAAGTCACTGATAAATCACATTTAAAATTCACATTTATTGTCTTAAACATAAGTCTCTCGTGGTAAAATATTTAATACACTTGTACTTCCGAACAGTTTTTGTTTTATATACCAATTTAATTTAAAGCAAAATAATAAATGTCACTTCAGATTATTTATTTTATATCTAAAAATTCACTGTCCCATCATTTTCATACAATAGTAACAAATTACTAAAATTAAGTTTTGCTATAACTATTATCTGTAACTTAAATATATATACTTAAAAAATTTAACACTTTTTTTATATGCCATGGTGTATTTTTTTTTATAAAGCTTATTACTGAAAATTTACCTTTAAGTTCAAGTTGCTAAAAACATCTTAAAAATAGTAATACAAATTAGTATATAGTTTTCAGTGAAATCTCAATTTTTGGCGGAAAAATACGTTAATATTGTTCTTGAAATTGTAAAATACAGATTTTTAATAAAATTTTATTATTATTTGTTAACATAAAATTTATTAACGTTTTAAAAATTTTAAATTGAAATTTCACGAAAAATATGTTAAAATAAATGTTTGATTTCAATTTATATCCAGATTGCGATAATGGCATTTGATACTGAATTTTTTATGTTATTAATTTATGTGTAATGCAATTTCCTTATCTCAAATTGAAAACGTGATTTAGAATATTAAAAAATAAAAGTATGTTTATGTGAATTTCATATGTGAAAATTTTAATATTATTTAAATAATATGTACGTAAAAAGTTTGTTAAAAATTATTTAAAAAAAAATTAGTTTGTAAATTTAAGGTAATATAATATATTAATATATTATGCCATTATCAGCAAAATGGATGTTAAATGAAATAACACTTGTGTTAATTAAGCTAGTTAATAAATTGATTAAATTTAAGACTTACTGTTTTTTGGCTAACCCATGGACCGGTCGTTGTTGACAGTGTGTTCCGATCCTGGGACGGGGGTTCGAGATCGGGGGATATAAATGCGAATGTCTCCAAGGTTATGAATATCCGTTTGAGGACCTCATCACTTACTATGATGGACAACTAGTCGAATCAGAATTCACCAATATCGTGGCTGAGAAACCCACAAGGTGAGTCCTACGCCACTACCACTGACTACCCCTTGAACTTCAACGTACAGTTCAGTCGAGTTCAGTTGAGTTGTGTTTCTTCCCTCTTGTTTCCCACCTTTCACTTACCCTTCCTCCCAACTGACCACCCTGTGGAACCGGTTTTGCATAGAGGCAGTTAAAGAAGGAGTTACTAGCAACACTACCTATATAGCACTTACTGCTACTATGCTATAACCTACTTAGCTCATCCTTCTTTACTCCTTCTTCCCACACCACATCCCACTGGTTATTATGATACAAAACCTGTCCCCATGCTACTTGCTTCTTGCCTACTACTTGCTGTTTTAAGAGGGTGGCTTGACCACATGATTTATGTGCAAAGGAAAATACCTCCTACAGGAAACAGATTTCTTTCTTTTCTTTTTCTTCTCTTTTTTTATTTATTTATTTTCTTCTTTCCTTCTTCTACATTCCATTTTTATTTATCTCCCATTACATTTTTACTTGGTTATTCTACTTATTTTTAATTTAATTTCCTCTACAGATTCTTAATCTTTTTAATACTTCTCATTTATTGAATCATTTAATATTACTTATACAGATTTAAATTTTGTTTTAACTATATTTTTTTAATATAATTTCCAAGTAAATTTTTATTCCAAACACAGTTAAACCATTTTTTTTATGAACACCTACTACTAATACTTATAAAATGGATACTGTAAAGTTTCTTTAACTTTCTTTCCTCATTTGAATGAGTGATCATTTCTCCTCCCACCACAATTTACCACTCACCTATGTTTTTCTCCTAGACCTAACATAAATCTATTCCATCTAATAGGTTGTTACCCCTTCACTCTTATATTTTACTTTTTACTTTTATGCAAAATACTGTTCAACCCTTTCTTAAAATTAAATGATCTACTGTATGTAATAAATTTTCCATCCAACATATCTTAGAATATTAAATAACAAATAACTTAAATTTTAAGTTATTGTTAAAATAATTTGGACTCGAAAGTGTCATTAGTGACTTGATTATTTTATTTTTATAATTAATCGATTATTTATGAATGTAAAAACCAACATGAATAATTATTAGCTACATGGTGTCTTAAAACGGCATTGTGTCATACGTAATAAGTTGTTTAGGTCATCAGCCGAAAGGTTGGTTTGAGCCTCTAGAGGTTTTACTAATAAAACGAGGAGTGAGGTGGTTTACATTTGCCTTCCTCACTGAGTGAAAAATTATGCTTATCAGCATGCCAGGCCATCTGAAAAGCACATATTTTCCACTCTGCAAATGACACCTTCACTTCATTCACCACAGGGTCTGGCTGTATAATGAAATTCATTACTTTCAGGGGAAACAACTCTGATTAGTGTCTTTTGCACCTTTACCTCTTCTGTTCTTAAATGATTCAGTCATTTAATTGGCTAACCATGTGATAAGAAACAGAACTACTTATTTTAGCCCTGCAACAAACAGATTGAGTGTAAATAATATTACATAATACGTAAATTAAATATTATGTTAAATAACGGTAACCTGAATCATTTCCACTTATTCAATGATTTAACAGTTATAAAAAGATTTCATGAATTGATTTATTTATATATACTGTAAAAAAATTATAAACTAAAATCTAATCTAGATGTTTCTGGGTTACATTTTTAAATGTTTTGATTTTTTTTTATCATAGGCCGACTTATGAAAAAATTTGTTGAATCAAATTAGAAAATGTGTTTTCTTTGTAATTTTTTTGGCTTTGTTTATCAGATGCTTAAGCAATTTAAAAATCTGTATGGTACTTACAAATTTTATCCTTGATAATTTAACCAAAAAATGCATCACTATTGCCAATATTGAATGAACTGTCCTAATTTTATATCAATTAAGCTAATCTTAATTCTGTTAGTCTCATGATAGTATTTAATTCATGATATTTTTGATTCAATAGGTTGTAAGTATTTGAAGAAAAAATGCAATGTTTAATTATTATTTTATCAAACATCCTGTACAGGTATTATCAACAGTCGTATTATTTAAAATTGAAATATATATTTTTCTAAACCACCAGAATACAGTAACAGTAAACACTTACCAATGTTTATAGTGTTTTCATGTATCTTGTACACATCTTCAGTAATGTATTTCATTGAACTTAAAATTGAGTTAAAATACATTACTGAAGATGTGTGTACAAGATACACAAATGCGTTATAAACATTGGTAAGTGTTTTCGGTTACCGTACTCTTCTGGTGATGTAGAAAAAAGTGTATATTTCAATGTTTAATATTAATATAATGAGTTTTTTTTTAAACTCATTATATGAAAATGGATTCTGCTGCTATGATGTTGAATAATCACTTAAATAATCTTCGTCTTCTCTTCACGGTTTAGGCTTTGGCCTGTTCCGACATCACTCTCTTCAACTCCATCTTTTCCTCGGTCTACCCAGAGCTCTTTGCCTTGTGGTTTACATTCCCACATCTGCTTCGATATTCTTCCATCCGTCATTCTGTTTAGATGTTCCTTCCATCTTTCTTTGTACTTTAAGATTCTCTCAGGTACGCTAACAACCTGTAGTTCCTCTCTTACGTCCTCACTTCTTATGTGGTCAGTAAACCGTACTTAAATAATATTACGTTTAATATATTTTTGCTTGAGAAAAAATTACATATTTTATATTTGTTAAAATCATTAAAATTCAATTGGGTTACTGGTCTTACATAATTATATTTATTATTAATATTTTGCAAGTTATGATAATATTTTTTTTAAATTATAATACCTTGTTTTACTTTCATATAAATGAGAACTTTGAAAATTTAATTTTTCTTCACTATCTTTTCATAGAGATCCAAATATTAGAAGTGTGATTGATACATTTAATTTCATATTACTTTATTATTGAGCTCTACTGTGCTATAACAGTAATATATTATCCTTCGTAATAACGTCAGTCAGTTAATCAACAATTTTTTTCTGTGATCTTAATTCATAGTGTAATATATATGATTCATCTAAGCATTTGGTTGCATTCTCCTTGTGAAACCTTCATCTGTTTTTTTTGAGGAATGGTTAACTTTCAGAAGATTAGTTATCTGTAATAAATTACGATGATTTTTTTTAAACATTTATTAGTTTATTACTTAGTAGAAACTTTAGTTTCTGTGTTTAAGAACAGAAAAATAATTAGGCCTTAATATTACAGTTGTTTCATACATTTTTTTTTACGATTACGGATGTTTATTTATTATTAATTTACAAGAACATAAATTACGATTTAAATACAATACAAATCGGTGAATGATTATAAAAAAACTTAACAAACAAAATAAAACACCCAGGACCTACAATATAAATTAAGTAAGGTACATTCATTATGTTAGAATTTCAATATCAGTGCTAGATTATTAGTTTTTTTTACGATTGTTCAGTTGTTCATAAAATATTATGTTATTGAATTTTTGCTTTCAAAGATTCAAGTAGCTCGTAGTTGTTGGTTTTAATCAATTAACAAAACTGACTATCCAATTCTAAATTGTTAGTGAGAGAGTTAGGTTTGTTAATCGATTGATTTTGTGGTTACGGAATTTAGGAAAGAATTTCTGTAGTTATTATCTCGAGTTGTGTCGATTTAAATTTATTTTCAGATTGTTCATTTGTGCTTAAGTAGCTTCATGTTTTTATTTTTAGATTAAATTAGAAAATATTCTGTAAAAATTGATTTGCTTATAATTAACTTGGTTACTTTGTTTGCTGTTAGTTTGATAGCTAAAAGTTCTTTTTAAAACATTTAGGGTTGTTAACTACATTGTACACAATTGATAGAAATGGTTTTTAAAATAAATATAATTCAAAACGTTGATTGCTGGGAGGTTTATAGTTTTAATTTTAGAATAATATTTGAAAATATATTTTGTTGTTTAAAGATTATAAATCTATTCTGGATATTTGAAATATTTTGTAGAAATTTTAATAATGAAAAGTATGTGTAAAGGAAAACTAAGATTAGATTAGTCTTGGTAACAAATACATTGTGGTATTTTTATATGGGGGTGAAGTTATTAGTTACCCAGTCTGTGAGGGTTGAAGTAAGTAACTATGGAAGAGGGGGTGGTAATTTTGAATGAAGGGGTGAAAAGAATAGAGAGAATAGGGTGCCAACTTGATCTACTCTTTCTTATATCTTATATCCTGTTTGGCAAGTTTCTTTTATGGGTCTTTCTCTATAAAGAATTGTTTATTTATTTTGCTACTTAATTTCCTGTATATTAATTTTTATATAAATTTTTTGTGTCATCGATATAAATGTGAATGTATTTTATTACCATTTTTTTTTGTCATGAATATTTATTTTTGTTCAATTTTATTCAATTATTTGTGATATTTACATAAATTTTAATCGCTGGGTTAACCCAGTTAGTCTGCTGTTAAAGATTAACTATTAGAAGTTCAGTAAAACTGGTTGGAAAAGCAATTTTGCACGATGAACGAAATATAAATACAATGTAATTGGGTGCTCCTGTAAAATGTCATAGTAACAACAGCTAAATATGAGTTGAATGTTGTAAGTAAATTATTTACGCAGTAAGAATTAAAAGATCAAAAACATTATGTGAAGTAATTAAAGTGTTTAATTCTTTCACAAATTAATTAAACAGTTCTTACATGTACTGAAATTAGAGTTATTGTTGTAAATAATTTTAAATCAGTAGGTGGTATCTGAAAGTCCATCTTCATTAATCAAAGCAATCATAAAATATAAGTTAGTTATTTAAAAATTTCTGATTAGATGAAATAGTATTTACTACTTTATGGTTTTTTATTGGTGTTATCAAAATTAGAAAACTATATGACAGAATGTGGTGTAAGAATGTTTAAAAAAAAATCAAGGTAATGAAAGTAGGAAACACTAAATTAATAAAATTCTACACAAAAGAAGGAATAATTGGAAATGTAAAGCATTACAGGCATTACGGAAGCATGCTGACTGATGATTACCGAAGTAAAACTGAAAAAATCCAGGAACAGGTATAGTAAAGTTTTTGATAGAAAGAAAAACTTACTATGTAGCAAAATGAAGAAATTAAATGTGAGGAAGCTTTTAATAAGCTATTACAATCGAATTGTACTGCTTGTGAATGTGTAGTATAAATATTAACGAAAAAGGAAAGACAAAGGCTTTTGACATTCGGGTATGGAGAAGATTAGAGAAAATTAAATGAACCGACGGAGTGTGATGTGTTAAAATATTAAAAAGTGTGGAAGAGAAAAAAATTGATGGCAACCATTCGATGAAGGAAAGCTTTTTGGCTAGAATACATAATGAGAAAAAATGTTTAATTAAAATTCTATAAGAAGGACCTAAGGATAATGCGAAAGGAAAAGAAGGCTTTAATTAATAGAGATTATAGATGATTTAAAAGATGGTATGAACTATCAAGAAGTTAAGATGCTAATGGAACATTGAACGAAAGGGGAAAAACATATTGCTAGGGACCTAACGTCACATAACCTCATTATGGTGACCAGTATTGTTATAAATATCTTATTTGTACTTTGTTGTGCTCATGATTTCAGTTAACAACATTTAAAACAATTATGTTGTAATAAGATAGTGGTAAAATACTTCATAAAGTAATTTAGATATTTACTTAGTATTCAAAAAGTGTGCATGAAGTGTTTTAAACATTCATATTCACCAAACTATTAGTGGTAAGTAAAAATAATAATTATTTATTTCCATTCAAACATAAGTAAAAAAAAAACAGTTAGTAACATAATAGAACAGGAAAATTAAACAATTCAAGAACAAAACCATACTGTCCAACAATTTATAACAAATACATGAAATAAAATAGATGTTATCCTGAACATCTATTGCTGAATTCATTGCTTTTCCGTGTCTTTGAGAATTAAGAACTTATTATAGGTATTAATATAATATTAAAGGTATAAAAAATTTATTATATTGTTTGATCATTATAAACCAAAGTATTTTTTTTCATGAGGAATCTGTGTATGAACGTATTAGTGTATTGCTTTTCCTGGAATTAATATAACTTCTTCTGAGTGATTTTTATAACAATAATTTTTCATATTCTCTGAGATATTCAGGTATAAAATTAAAAATATTTTTCTCCAGTGATAAAAAAAATTGTAAGGATTTTTTTCCTTAATTCTACATTATTTGTTCCTTACTAATTTGTAATATTCGCAAAGCGAATTGTGGGAATTATCATATTTAATAAAAAATTAAATGTTTATTTTTTAAGTATGTAGTGTGGTTGATTATAAACTGTTTTTTTAATGAGGTACTTTATGTTGCACCTTTATCCATTTTCACATCAGGTTTCTGCATGACTTTTTTTTGCTGTAATTAATTTCATTTTAGTTTTTATAAGAATGAGACTAAATTTTTGATCATAATTATTAACTAATTTATGTAGTGTTATGAATAGTGTAAAAATAACTAGATAGAACATTTAATTAGAATCTATTACTTGTGAATTCCAAATCAGTATCTTTACATTTAAATACTGGAAAGAAGAAGGGAAAGGGAATGTACAAGGAACAGATGGATGAATGGAAGTTGAGGGACTAACCTATGAAGGAAATGAAAGTGATTGTTGGACACGGTTTTCTTCTTATGATTATCATCCTGTGTGGTTTAATTCTAAAATTTGATGTACTGTTTTGTGTGGCTTTAGTGGGGACACTTGATTACTTTCACATTCATATCTGAGAAACTGTCACTTCTGATGTTAATATTTCTGTTATTATTTTTTAATCTATCATTGCTGTTATATTGCAATTATAGAATCGGCAATTGTAGGCTACAATATTAATTTTGGTGTGTTGTTGTTTGATCATCAGCCGAAAGGCTGGTTTGAACCTGTAGAGGTTTTACTAAGTAAAACGAGGAATGAGGTGGTTTACTATTGCCTTCCTCACTGAATGGTAAAGTACGCTTATCAGCATGCCGGGCCCTCTGAAAAGCACATATTTTCCACTCAGCAAATGACACCTTCATTTTATTCACCACAGGGAATGAAATTCATTACTTTCAGAGGAGACAACTCTGATTAGTGTCTTTTACACTTCTACCTCTTTTGTTCTTAAATGATTCAGTCATTTAATTGGCTGACCAAGTGATAAGAAACAGAACTATTTATTTTAGCCCTGCAGTGAACAGATTGAGTGTAAACAATTTTATACTCCACCTGTCTGTTATGGGCAGACAATTTCGGTGTATATAATAGGTGATAATTTTGGTGTATGTAATGCATTTTGTAAAAGTAATGTAGTTAATTTCTGTACTTACTATATTATTCTTCTTTATCCTTCTTTGTCTTACCCATAACAGGCAGGTGGAGTGTTAAAATTATTTGCACTCAATCTGCTAATTCCAGGGCTACAAAAAATAATTCTGTTTCTTATCACATGGTCAGCCAATTATATGACTGAAGCATTTATGAACAGAAGAGGTAGAGGTGTAAAAGGCACTAGTCAGTGTTATCTCTCCTGAAAGTAATGCATTTCATTATGCAACCAGATCCTGTGGTGAATGAAGTGAAGGTATCATTTGCAAGGTGGAAAGTAGATGTTTTTTGGAGGGCGTGGCATGCTGATAAGCATACTTTCCCTCACAGCGAGTGCAATGAGCAATGGTAAAGCACCTCACTTCTCGTTCGACTAAGTTAAGCCTCTAGAGTTTCAAACCAGCATTTCGACTGATGACCCAAACAACAACCTATTAACTAACTATACTCTTCTTCTTCTTACTGTCAAGGATTAGGCATAAGCCTGTTCCGAACTCACAAACCAGCCCGTACATCTCGAATACTGCCATCTTCTTCGAGGTCTTCCCACCTCCCTTCTTCCAACTGGAACATATTCCTTCACCTTTAAAGGTATTCTCTCCTCTGGCATCCGTTCCAAATGTTTTAATTTAGTTCCAAATGGAGGCAACATTTGGAACTAACTATACTAATACTCTAAATTAAATATACCAATAGCTTTTCCTTGTGTAACTCAGAAATTCAGTGTCAGGGTAGAACAAATTTTTGTTATATATTTCTTTTAAACTGTTAACGAATCTGTTGTAATTGGATTCATTTACTTTTTAATTCAAAATTCATATCAATAATCCATTTTGGCTTATGATATTAACTGTCCGACTCTAAATTAGAAGCAATAATGTACTTGAAAGAGAAACAGATATTTTTATTTGAGAAAGACTCATTTCAAGAGTTACATCCATGCAATTAAACTTATTGCATACAGCTATTCTTAAATCTTAGATCTTAGATCTTAAATTTTCTGTTATCATAAAGATACCTTGCACATAATTACAGCTCTATTTTGTAAAAGTTAACCCTTTTTATTCTGTTGAAGGTCAGTTCAAGGTCACTTTTTGCTTTTCTTTCTTTTTTTTACCCCTTCCCTTCTCTTTTATCAATTCAAGAGACCATGAAGGACTAAGTGGGTGATGGACTTCATAGATCTGTCAGATGTTGGAAAGTACTTCTCAATGTTAATTTCACCATAATTTTTGAGTTGTTTATTACTTCAAGTTACTTATTAAGTCACGTTAATGCTGTTATACTGCATGTTAATCTTATCAGAAAATCAATATTAGTTTTATAATTCTTTTTGTTTCATCTTTATAGGATGTTTTTTTGTGAATTTTAAAAAATTATAATTTTGGTGAACTGTTTTAATAGCGGAATGAAGATTTTGTGTATTTTCATTTTAAGTTTTTGGTGTATTGTGATTTCATTAGCTCTGTAGCGGTATGTTTATAATAAAAGAACAGTTTTGTTTTAAAATATTATTGTTTAATTAATTAATTGTCTTAATAAAAAATATTGACTTTAAATTTTGAAAATTATAAATAATGGTTTTAATGTTATTGTTATAGATTGTTCTCACCAAATTTTTGATTAACTATTTTACTTACAATTTGTTTTCTCCATCTCAAAATTTGAGATGGAGGAATTATGATTGTAGTGCTAAATTATGAACTTAACGGTACAGTCAAACGATAAAGCAAACAGCTGTAAAAAATAAACAGCTTCCTAAATTTTGGAAAATTGTCTATTTTTTACTTTCTCTTGCCTATATGAATATATAGGAAGGAAAGTATTGTTTTCATGTCGATTTCGAAAAATCCAGTTTTCAACGAATCTACACATTTTCAGACCCCCTGAATCCAGAAAACATGTTTTTAGCGGTGTGTGTGTGTGTGTGTGTGAACAGAATATCTCAAGAACAGAACATCTTAAGTTAGAAACTTAAGTTAGACACCACTACCGGACCCGACATGAACATTTTCATCAAAATCGGTCAACCGGAAGTAGTAGTTTATTCGTGTAATTTTTCACTTTTTGCGATTTTCTCAAAAACGAGTCTTACGATTTTTTTAAAAAATCGCCTGGTTTACTAAATTTTTTTATGCCTTACAAGATATCTTCATGTCTTTTTCAGTTCCCATGAATCTTGTATGTGGGTTTTGTAATTTTTACACCTATCAAATAACTGTTTTGTAAGTTTTTCTGTTATATTTTTGTTTTTCCATTCCCAAATACCTCTTTAGTCCTTCTTAACATATATTCTTCATTTTCATTGTTTTAATGTACATTTTTCTGATTTTTCACTCTTTTATTTGTATTATAGTTTGATGAAAAACTATATTACTATATTATATACTATTAGTTTTCACTGACCTGTACTTTATTTATTTATTAACTTTCTTACTTTTATATTTGTCAGTGGATCCATCATCCATAATCAGAGTATACGAAACAAAAATTAAACTAAATATTATCAAAAACCTTTTTACCTGTCTATTAGACTTGGTGGTAGTGGATTGACCAAAACAAGTAAGTGTAAGAAAGCAAATGGATAAGTGAAAAAAATAAAGCAGCAATAAAAGGAGTACAGATCGATGAAAACTAATAGTACTTTTCCATTTGGAGTAATTACAAACTGCAGGACGCATTATAAAGATTTATTTGTAAAGGAAAATTGAAAAATTTTCTAAGGCTTCTCTTAGACCAGCCTTTCAGCTCATTCTAAGGCACTCACTGGCATACAGACACAAGTTAATCGTTTTTATTATTGGCAAAAATTAATTTGTTAATGTAATTTTTTTTGTACAAAAAACTAGCACTTTCATGGAGTGTACTGCTTGTTCAGGTAATAATGTAAAGTATCTAAAATAGGTTTGAATCAAAATTTTGACAAAGGAACATGCAATCTTCATAATAATTATTCTAAAAACTTTATGTTATTACCTGAAGAAGCAGTGCACGCCACGAAATTACTCATAATAAGTTGAAGAAAAAGAAACCAGTAAAAAAAGGGCAATAATAATTAAATGTTGTTTGTATAAATAAAAAAACTATTTCATTAATATGGATTCTGCTGCTATAACTTAAATCATTTAAGGGGGTTGTACACCTTCAAAAAATGTTTTTTCTTCTGTTAACTCTATGACTTTTATATATTTTTATATGGTAACAAATAACAACATAAAAGAAGGATCCCACCACTCAAACATGCAAATTTCAGCTTCAGCCATCTGAAATATTCGGGGGATGATAAAAAATCAGGTTTGGTAAAAAATAGAATATCTCAGGTAATATTAATGGTATTTACTTAAATTTAGCATGGAGTGAAAGCTAATATCCCAGTTTACGTGAATCTGCATTAATATTGGAAATTTGTAGGTCACCAATTTTGAAATAAAAAAACTTAACTGATTTTAACTTGTGTAAATGCGGAATCATATGACGAACTAAATTTCCAACAATTTAAAAAAAATTGTAAGTTTAACCTTAGTAGAATGCGAGATATGCTAATTTGAAGTTTATGAAACACAAAAAAATTAAAACTTTTGGAAAATCAAGTTTAAAGATTTTATTGTACTCAAAGGTCCTGTTTGGCATTGAAATTCTCCTGCAGCAAACATGGTACCTTCTTTTTTCTTCTTCTTCTTTTCTAAATTTACTCATGAATTTCTTTTTACGCTCAGTATATTCTTTAGATGCTTGTTTTTTCATCCGTTACTTTCTCAGTTTGTCTTTTCTTTTTGCCAAAATATTACACTTTCGATTAGGTGACATGCCAAGTTTTTGCATAGATTGAGTAATCACATTTGTCCCAAAATTGTGTTCCGCTACAGCCCTATTAACAAGTCTTTTAGAAACATTTTTTGACTTGTCGCACTTGCTCCATATTCGGCTATGGAGGCTTTCATTTGCATTTTGTGTCTGCTTTCGCAAACAATGCTCTAACAAATTTGTATTTATTAGCCGTTTATAAATTGGCCCTACATGTTTTAGGACTGTTAAATTTATTGGAGTTTCCAAGTTATTTTTATAGCTACCAGGAGTTTTACTTGGCATTATTTGAAAATTGGAATTTTTTGTTGAATTTTCAGTTCTTCTATCTTGACGTCTATGTATATTTTATTTTTTGGTATTGATTTTCAAGGAAGTGAATATTATACCATCTTGTAGAGAAAATTTCAGAGAATTAAAATAGCTAAAAAAAATTTAAAAAGAAAATTTTTTCTCACTTTTGAAGGATCCTACATCAGAATCAAGGAAAATTAATTGGGTATTGGAAAAAGTCATTTAAATGTGACTCTAAATTTTTTTCTAATATAATTTTTTTTTTTTAATTTTTGGGCATTGAGATCAAAGTATAAAGTATTAAAGTTGGAAATCATTATTATGATGAATACATGGGCATAAAAGTGAACAACAGGTTGATCTATTTGTACATTACATTTATATAGGTAGGCAGAGTTGTGTAGAACTTGCTCACTTTTTACTCTTCACCCTTAACCCCTTCCTTTTATAGTTCACCTTTATACTTTTTCTACTAGGTTGTTCAACTCCACTCTATTGACCCCTTTGACCCTTACTACTTACCCTTTTTTATTTTATTATATTCACTAAAACACATCTATTTATTTATATGTTTAAAAAATGTTAATTTATCTTCCATAAACCTTCTACAATCGTTATCAGTTTTAAAAAATATTTCTGTGAAGAAATTTTGTTCAGTTTTAAAAATTTGATCGGAAAATTAGTATTACTATTAATGTTTTAGAAATTTTTAATCTGAAACCGAAGTGAAGCAATTTTGCTTTGAAAATTTTTTATGTAATTTTTTAAAGCGTATTTCTATCAAATAAATTTTAACATTTATACAACTTTCTTTGAAAAGGCTGTACTTAAAAGAATTACTGCTTATTGATTTTTTAACATTATTGTATATTATTTTAAAAGGAGGAATTTTTGTTTTCTCTAAACAAATTGTATTACAGCTGGTGCCTCAGAATCTTACATAAGGATGTAGCTAAAGAATAAAACAAAATATATTTTTATTTTTTTAAATTTTAAAAACTTAAAATTTTAAAAACGTATATGTTTAGTGGATCCACCATCATTAGAGTACTTAAATAAATATTTCACATTTTCTGAAAGAATTTTAACAAAATTGGTTTTATATTTTATTTTCTGTTGATGGTGAATCTACCGAAACATTTAATTTAAGGAAAATAAAATATATAACAGAAAAATACAGTATTTTTACATTAGAATTAATTGTAGGCTGCAGGATTCATTATTAAGATTTATTTGATTGTAAAATTAATTAGGTTGACATCTTTTCAAAATTTCATCTCTTATCTTTTATGGAAACTTAGAAAAAATACGTACTATGTATGGAAAAGATTTTTTAAAGAAAAAACCAGCAAAAGAAATGAATATAACATTGAATGTGTTATAATGACCAGGCCTATAAGATATTTTGCCTGGGTTTTACATTTCCTTAAAAATCTAATTTCTTTCTGACTAGATTGCTTTTTTCTTGGAACATTTTTTAGGAATCTTAGACTCGGCTTATCAACCTTGGAAATTTGGTCTAAGTCGAGTTGTCTCATTGATTTTGTTTTATGTAGCCTTGAATTTAATTTCTTAAATAGGTTGAAAAAGGTATTAAAAATTATTTTAATCATCCTAGAAACGTAAATTTTACTTAATTTTGAAATGTGAATTTAAAACAATGTATTTAGTGTAAAAAAATAGAAAATAAGAAAAAAAGAAAAAAAGTTTTTTAAATGGACTCCCCGTTACCCAAAGAATGGAATTAGAAGTAAATAAGACCCTTTAATTTTACTTGTTCTACAATTTATTAATTGTGTAGTGTTAACAAATATAAGATATTAGAACTTGTAAAAATACTAAAAGCAATTTTTTTCATAAATGTTTCATTTGAATCTGAATGCAAAATATCCAAATTTAATTGTTAAGTTAATCGCAGCATTTTATTAAAATAGATTTAACATGGATGCAAGATAAAATAGATAATAGTAAATGAAAAGAAAGCTACCTGTGCAATATTTTTGTACCTCAATGAAAAGTCAAGAATAAAATCCTATCATCTTTTACATGATATTGTATTTTAATTTACCAGTGGCTCCATTTATTTATTATTTGGTAAATTGTATGTTAAATGACTTAAGACAGAGATGGATTTTAAAATAGTTTATGTATCGTATTTGTTGAAAATGGGTTTTTGTTACTTTTATTTTTCGAGTGTGTGAACTTTAAATCAATAATTTACTGAAAGTTGTATCAATATTGTATTATCGCAAATTATTTATTTTGTTTTAATCATTAGAACTGAATGAAATAATTTTGGTGAACAAAATACTTTGTTTTTTGTAATTTGTGTATATTATTCAATGTTTTTTGCAAAAATTATTTGAAATTCATTTATTTCCTTCAGTATGGCCAAAAAAAACATCTTTTACTTTCATCTTATTCATAATTTGTTACTTACTCAGTACTGTTTCATTCTTACTTTGGCTGAATTTATGAGTTCTTTATCGCAAACTAATTTAAGATTAAGTTCAGTATGTTTTTTCCTGGAATTCCTCCAAATTCAGTATTTGTTTTCATTTCAATTTTATTTTTATAAAAATTTTGAAGAATTTGTTTAGTTAATCTGTGTTACTGTTTGTTCTAAAATGTGATTAGAAGAAATCTTCATTCTTTCATTTCATGAATTTTTTTAATGCTGCTACAATACTTGAAGTTATCTGTGATAAATTCATTGATTTTCATCTTCATTAATAATTGCTGGTATTATTATTAAATTTATGGAAATTTTTTGCTGCTTGATTAAGTAAAGTATTGTACTGGCGCACAAACTCACGACCCATGCACTAGAGTCATGGTTAGACTTTCATGACCATTTCTGGATGTATACTCACTGCACACTCCTTGTATTTTTCGCCAATACAAGATGTTATCCACTTCAACTTTTCAAAAATTCTAAAGTGTAGAGGCATTCTAGCTTTGTAAACTTATTAACAATAATTGAATTTTTATTTGTAACAGATTATATTTATGTTAATTTCATTTATTCCTGTACTGGTGTTTAGTTTTTTAACATAAAATTTCATTGCATTCTTTTATTTACCTCAACAAAATTCTGCTATGGATTAACAACCAATAGTAAACTGTAGAGTGTTTTACTGTAAACTTTGTCTTCAGTATAAAAATATAAATTAAGTAACTTATTCTATATTGTATTATCTTGGAATGTGATTTTATCTTATTTTCAGAAATGCATTTCTGTATTTAAAAAATCTGTTACTTTCACTCACAAATCAATATTTTTACTCACACTTTTCCCTTTGTATTTTACTAACTGTTTATAAATCAGTTCCTATTGTGCATTGATTTCTTTTTCGAAATTGAAGTTTTTGTTATGTAATTTTCACTAGAATGTATTGTTCTTTGAGATCCCTTGAACCCAAAACTTTTTGTTTTATAAACTGGTCTGTATATGTGAATAGCACATTCAAAAACAAAAGCTCTCTATACTGGGTTCTCAATTAAATTAACCAAACAGGATCTGACTCTGAATTTTCTGAGGAAGTCATTCAACCGGAATGACCAGTTTATTTATTTTACCTTACATTTTTTTTAGAAATTTGTAATAATTTTCATTAAAGTTCTTAATGTTTATTGAAATTTGCTTTACTATTAATGTATTTTTATAGCAAGAATTTTTTATAGCAGTTTAAAGTTTACTAAAGGAAAAATTGTACTTCTTACAAAATTCAATTCTTGGCTAGGTTCTGAAAATTATTACATGTTTAAACACACACTAATCGCTAATGACAGAGCTGTTGATGCAACTTTTAATAAATTTAAATATTGATTTTTTTTTAACTAGTCCAGCCACAACTTTTTTGTGCAGTAGATCTTGAATCAACAGCAGTTAGGGGTGAGAGAAATTTACTGTGTACTGTACCAGAAATGACTGAGTGTTAAGATTTCCTCAATTTTCTTGTAAACCTCTTTTATGAATCGTATTGTTACTGCTTTGTAAATTGTGGTTACACTTATTAAATAAGACTACAACATTGTTTTTAATAAAAAATGAGTGTAATAAAATCATCATTGAGTTAATTAATTAGTTTTGTTTTTATCAGGATCATTCTGTAAATTTATCAGTTAAATTTAGGAATTTATAATATTAACATACCACCAAATACACAACAGATGACTCGCCTGACTAACAAAGTCAATTGGTCCTTTCGGATATAATGCATTCATCTTCAGTTGCAATGTAAATACATTGTCATGACAAGCTGATTGAGTGATGTATTTATCAATCAATGTATGTATTTATATTTTGTTATATTGCAGCTAAAGATGGATACATGATATTCAAAAGGACCTTCAGACTTTGTTAGTCAGGCGAGAGTCATCTGTTGTGTATTTTGTAGTTTTTTATATAATATAATTATAAATTGCCCATAACATGCAGGTGAAGTGTTAAATTATTTGCACGCAATTTGCTAGTTCCAGGGCTACAAATAAATAGTTCTGTATCTTATCACATGGTCAACCAATTATATGACTGATGCATTTATGATCAGAAGAGGTAGAAGTGTAAAAGACACTAGTCAGAGTTATCTCCTCTGAAAGTAATGAATTTCATGCAGCCATACTCTGTGGTGAATGAAGTGAAGGTGTCATTCGCAGGGTGGAAAGTAGATGCTTTTCAGAGGGTCTGGTCTGCTGATAAATGTACTTTTCTGCTCAGTGGGAAGAGCAATAATAAACTGTCTCACTCCTAGTTTTACTTAGTAAAGCCTCTAGAAGTTCAAACCAGTCTTTGGCTGATGAACTTAACAACAAAAAACTCAGTTATAAATAATACACAGGAAAATGTGGAACAAAATTTAGAAATATCTTTAACATCTAATTTGAGGGTAAAGATGCATAAAAATTGTAATACATTTTTTACCTAAAATGTATAATTTTTATGTATATATAATATATGTATTTTTCAAATGTCGTGCCTAGTTTTTGTTTGTCAGAATAAATATTTTCTTACCACTACAAACTGAATTATTCTGATTGATTAAAGTTTGATAACTTTGTTTTTAGTGTATAGAGTTTTTCTTCGGTATAATTTAAAATTCATTCATTATCAGAAATAATTAAAATATTTACATAGCTGTTTGTTATTAAATCATCAATACAGATATTTTGGTGTTACAACACGCAGAGCCTCTGTGCTAATTTCTTTTTTAAATTCCTAGTGTGTGTACGTTGCAATCTGTTCAATTCAGAACAATAAGCAACCCCATGACCCAATGAGATGAGGATGATATGTATGAGGTGTAGTCTTGTACAGACTCAGGTCGACCATTCCTGAGAGAGTATAGTTAATTGAACCCCAACCATCAAAGTACACCGGTAACCACTGTCTAGCACTCAAATCCGTATAAGAGTAACTACCTTTACTAGGATTTGAACCAGGAACCTTCGTCTCCGAAAATCAGCTGTTAAAAAGCTGATTTTGGCAACGACTTTACCTCTAGACCAACCCGGTGGGTTAAATGTGCTAATAAGTGTAATTTTATACATAATGATTATACTTCAATAAAAATCCATCTTTCATAAGTAAAGAATATTTATGTTGATATGGTAATTTAAAATATGATACTGTTTACTATTTCTTCTGTTTGTTTTAACAAACCTTTGGTTTATTTATTAGTTAAAATGAATCCAGGATTTTTTTAAATCAATATTCTGCTGTAATACTGTGATTATTTGTAACTTTTGGATGAGCGTAATAAGGGGATAAATGTGTTGTGTTAAATATAAATTTTTGTAAAGGATCTTTTTTATGTATTTTTACCCGATTGTTACCAAGTCTATATGCGCTGCTCTTCCTATATGTTTTTGCAAAAGACTCTAGTCCTTTTGAAAATGCAGTCTGGTATGTTTTTCTTCCTAATTGTAGATTTTCATTAAAAAACTTAATTTAAAATTTAATAATTTTGTCAGATGTGCGAAATTTGTGTGTGAAAATTTTGTTAATGGTGAATATTATGTTAGTTGCGCATTATTATATAACATTTGGTATATTTCTGTTAAAGAGATAAAAAATGAAATAAATATGTGTAGGTAACTGTTGAGTTGGATAAGGTACTGTGTAGTTAGTTATGTGTAGGGTAGAAAACTGATGTGTATAAACAGAGACAGTGGGATAGTAAAGGCGAGGAGGAGTGGGGCGGAACAGAGAATGCTCTCCTACTATTGTAAGGAAAACTGGTTGCTGTGTTTAAGAGTCCCTCCCTTCTTATTCATTCAAACAATTTACCCCCTTTTCTTGTCTATGTCTCACCCTCACCAGTTCCTGGCTCATTTAGAAAAATGCACTCAAGCTTATATGTTATGTTGTGTTCAGTTATACATACTTTGTAGGTTCTCTGGCCTGCCCACCCGATCCCCCCTGCCCTTCTCTCCTCTCTGCCGATCACGATCATGTCTATCTCTGTCTGTCCACCCATCCATCTATCCTCTGTTGCCTGTCCATCATTCAAATGTAATCCCACCCTTTCCTTTATTCACTGTATTCAATCAAAACTGTCATGCATACATCAGGGAATCTCGTCTTATTCTTCTTTTTCATTGCTGCTTCAGTGGAAGCCTCAGTGACAATGTTTTCTCATCACCTCCCACAATGAGCTATCCCACCCTCCACCCACCCGGATCCATTTTCTTCCATTCCTCTCCTCTTTCCTCTCTCTTCATCACCACCACTTTGTCATATTCACTATAATCATAATCATAATCATCACCCTAATCTCATTATCATCATCTTTATTATCATTTTTTCTGTTATTTGACAGTTTTTCAACACCATAAAACTGTTGGTTTCATTTTAATCTTTCTTTTAAAAATGTCTGCAATTTTGTACAATCTATACGTGTAGATCAATTTTTAAAAACCACAAAAATAACTGAAATGCAATGAAATTAAATTGTTATCATAAAACAACTATAGCATATTATATTATTTGTGTAAAACAGTTATGTTAGTATAACGATTTCTTTAAAAAAGAAAAACGCATTATATATTTGAAATAATTTTAAAATAATGAATATTGTCAGGATTGATGTATAAAAAAGATTTGAATGTTTAGGTGTTAATGTAAAACTATGAATGTTTTATTCTTGAAATACCAAATACAAGGTAATTTATAAATACACAAAAGGTGAATGAAAACTTTGAAAGCAAAATGAATATAGGCCTACATTATAAATATTTTTTAAATTAAATTGAAGTGTAGTGCTAAACTTTTTATGTATTTTTTGTGTTCTAAACCTTTTAAGGTTTGATTGCATTTACATTTTTCAAATATTTCACTTAGTTTCACAATCATCCATATTTTTCTTATATTTACTCCACTTTCTGAATAAAATTTAAACATTCTGTACCGTAGAATGCATTTGGGGAAATACAGTTCTATAACATCCTAATTTTGAATTTTAGATACAGGTTTTGTATTACAAATATCTTTTGTAAGATTTATTTTTTATTTGAAATTTCAACAGTTCATAACCAAGTAACATGAAAAACATAAAGTATTATGAAAACATAAAGAGAAAGATTGATACCCATTGGTATATCTTTGGGTATATAATTAAGTATTGAATATGATAATTAGTCTATTGAGTAGGGTAATTGTCATTATTTTTATTATATTAATACTATTATTTTTTATTTAGTTATAACTCAGAGAAGATCTCTATTCAATCTTTTTTGTAAGATAATAATGCACTTTCCATTTTCTGTATACCATTTTCATATAAAATTACTCCAGTATATTTCTCTTAAATTTAATTTTTTTATGTGTATTGTTAATTTTTTTTAATATTTAAAAGCAGGACTTTTACCAACTTTTTTTAAATTTTTTACATTAATTGTACTGTTTTTCAATGATAAGTTATTCAGATTAATTCTTATTCGTTATTCTATAAAATTTAAATTCTGTGATACCAATTATATTGTTCATATTTTTTTTATTTTTGTTTAACGTCCGACTCTTCTGCAATTACTTCTAATGCAGACAGTGAAGGATGAAATGATTTTTTGTAACGTATGAAAATATGCCATGCCTGAATGGGATTCGAACCCAAGACCGCATGATGAGAGGCGAGCACGTTACCAACTATGCCAATGCAGCGGGCTATTGTTCGTAGTTTATTATTGAATAAGTTACTGTTAAAAAAAATCCGTTATTTCATGGAATAATGGATTGTCAAAGCATAACATACACTTGTGTTTTATACAGGGTGTAACAAAAAAACAAGTGATCTGGTGTATTCTTCAATGTAATGAAAACAGTTCTTACAAATAAAGTTCCAAAACGACTTGTTTTCTGTCAGTCCATAATTTTATATTTGCTAAAAGAAATTTATACCATGAGAACATTTTGAGATTGCTATAGGAGATTTGGTGCACTTGATTTGTATTCAATTTCCTTAATAAATAAAAAATCATGAACATTTATGACAACACATTTTAAAATGGTGTCTTATCAAATTATTTAAGCATTGGTACTTCAGTTAATTGTAATTCTCAGTTCATTATATACGTTTTGTGAATACAATGATAACTTGTTTGTTCAAATCAAGTTTCAAATAAATGAAGTGATGAAAATTTGCACACCCTAATTAATTTCAGCATAATCATCAATATAAAATAATTATTGTTTTTTTATTTAGTTTATTTGAAAACGTATCAACTTTTGGGTCTTAAGCTACCATTTTGGGGGTTTTAAAATGTGATAATTTTCCAAACCCTAGCCAGGAATTGAACCCAGTATCTTCTATTTTACAGTGTTACATGCTAACCACTTGGCCATGGATATGGCAATTACTCATTTTGAATGGACACCGAAATTTCTTAAAAAAATTAATAAATATAAAGGAGTCACAACGTCCAGCGCAAAACAATTTCTCCTAATTTCTATTATAACTCAAGTTGTTATTTAGAATTTAATCTAACAAAAATGAGACGTTCATATAGTGTTGTTTATATAGGAACTGTTTCCCTTGTATTAATAGAATTTGAATGTATAAAACGGGTACTTTTTTTTGTATCACTCTGTACTTCAACTAGTTTTTATTATATGCAATTTAGTTATACACACTCAAGTCTGTTAGTAGTATGTAGCTCTTTGTTACATTTTAGTGAAATTATGTTTCAAAGTTTTTATTTTTTATGTGTTTATTTTAAATAGCCAGTCATTAATTTTACCGTTTTTTTATTTTATTTCACAGGTATGACATGTTCAAGTGTCGTTTAGCAGGGGCATCAACTATTGAATCCAGTTTTGTTATACTCACCATTATGATAACCGTATTGTGGTTTTTAGGACGATAAACTATGATTTTTAACGGTAGGTATATTTTTGAGTACAATTTTTACAAATTGACGACTTATTAACGAAAAGTATAATGGAATTAGTCAATTAGTTAAAAAAAAAATTTAATAAAATGCATTACTTTTTTGTCATTTTATTTTAGCTTAAAACGAACAAATAAATTTTATCAAAATAATATTTTAAAATAGAAAATGTTATAAATTGACATTCTAAACATATAAAAATTAATATAATTATTTATACCTTTAAAAAACAGTAGTAGTCTTTTATAATATGACTTGCTCAAACATTTTTGTATTTTTTATTTACAGGTAATTGTGAAAAGATTTTTTTTTATTAATAAAATCATTGTATATTAAGGCTGGACTGAGGTGAAAATTATGTCATTTTTGTTTTAAAATATTGATTTTTGGTTTGTGTATTTTTAATTAAATATTAATTTGTGGCCCTGAGCGTAAACTTTTCTAAAACTCTTTGTAATGTGTTTTGTAAAACAATGTTTACTTTCTTTTATCAGTTTTGAATTTTGTATATTCATAATTATTTTCTAATAGTTTTAAATGCATGTACATTTACGAAAATTGTTTGATCAACCTGAATTTTTTTCTGCTTGTTCATAAGTATGTGTTTATCAAAATTTGTTAAGGAATTTAATACTATATATATATAAGGTGAATAGTTTTTTGGATTTTTTTTTTTATTAGTTTGTATATTTCAGTTTCCATACAAAACTATATTTATTGATGTATGAATAATCTATAAAATGTTATAAAAATTTTAAATTGTTGGTTAAAGCATTTTAACTAGGCAAAAGGAAATTTTTTTAATGAATTTATTGATTTTGGCTGAAATAATAGATGTAAAAAGGTAAAATTTTCAGATGTTCTTCTTCCAACCAAGGATTAGGCCGCACCGTGTTCTGAACTCACAAACTATATTATCTATTTTCATCTTCTCCTAGGTCTAACGACATATTTTTTACCTTCTGGAGCATACCAGTGTGCCTGCTTAATTATCCTGTGATCTGATATCCTTGCCATGTGCTGTCTCCAACTTTGGCGGTAATCCTTTATCTTTTCGTTCAAGTTATAAATACCCAATTCTGACCTTATTTCCTCATTCCTTAATCTGAATCTGCCCAAGCGTGCACACTCCTTAGTCCTTCTCAGAAATCTCATCTCTGCCATCTGGATTCTCCACTTTTGGGTTTTTGTTGTTGTCCACACCTCACTTTCGTACAGAATAACTGGAGCTCCCAGAACTTTATAGAACTTAAGTTTTGTGACATTTCTCGCTTTATTACCCAAAATTCTGCTTATAGTCCCACATATCCTCTGGAATTTGCTCAATATCTGCTCTATATCCAAATCAGAAACAAATCCTACATTAAAACCCAAATAACAAAAGTGAGTTACCCTCTCCATACCGCCGGTATTATCCACAACTATTTTTAAATGAACAGGATATTTTTCCTTAAAAGCCATTATTTTAGTTTTATCTATGGACATTTTTAAGCCAAAATCTTTACACAGTTTGTGTAACACATGGATTGCCCATTGAAGATCATCTTTTGTCTCCCGCACAATCCACACGTCATCCACAAATAAAAGTGCATTCAAATAACTACTGTCATTTAACTTAATACCAGGACTAACGCTGCGTTTCAGAAGTTGGAAATTTTCAAATTTCTTTTTGTTTTGGTTTAACGTCTGACTGTTCTGCAATTACTGCTAATGCAGATGGTGAAGGATGAAATGATTTTTTGTAACTCATGAAAATATGCCCTGCCTGATTGGGATTCAAACCCAAGTTCGCATGATAAGAGGTGAGCACGTTACCAACTACGCCAATGCGGCCAGAATTTTCTGAAAATGAAAGGCTTTTCATTTTCAGAAGTTGAAAGCCTTTTTAGGTTGCTACTAAATACAATAAATGTAGTTACAGGACTATTATTATAGAAATTGAAATATTTACCTCAGTCCTCCCGTAGCATTGTGTAATGGTATGATCGTTCGTTAATTTTATAATCTCAAAATGTTATGCACATTGTTTTTTTTTATTAATAAATTTAATAGTTTTCTCTACAAATATAAATTTATTTATCACGTACTTTGTTGAACGATTGTTTTATATTTTTTTGTCATTAAATATTTGTTAGAAGTAGGATATGTATTTTAAAAGGGATATATTGTCAATTTATACTGCAAGATGGACTTTATGGGATTGATATGCCATTAGATGTACATATTTTTATATAAATATTATAATGTATTATAAATTATACTTTTATATATACATATTTCATTCAACATTTTATTATATAATACAAAGAATGCTTATATTTGAATGATTATATAGTTTTATAGCATATATGTTTTTTTTTATTTGTGAATTTGTTACTTTTTACAGCTGGTGGTTATTGTGATTATAATTGTAAAATATGTATTGACGTTACATTTATACTTAATATTTCAATGAAATTTGTAATCTCGTTTGATCGTGTATTTGTTTACAATATATATTACAGTGAGTTCCCGATTTAATGAACTGATCATATCTGTTGTCGTAAAAGTCCGTTAAATTGAAAGTTTTTCAGTTACAGTGTCATCACGTATGTGTTTTTGTTGTAATTAAACAAGATTTTACTTTAAACGTAATTTTTTTCTTGGAAAATACCAATCTAAAATTAAAAACTTTTTTGTGGTCGAATGTGTAGCTTTCACTTTTTCGATAAATAAATAATCTTCAATTTTTATCCAGACTAATTAAACTTTTATTACGTTGTTGTAATTTATATTCTTTTGAGTTGATACAAGACGCTCTTCTTTCAACTGGTTCAAGCACCATTAATATTATAACAATGTTTATATACGAGTAATAAGGAGTTATTTAGTGAATTTATTTTAAGTTTTTTAAATTAATTTTAGCTTTTAAATTTTACGTACATTTTTTTAACCATTTAAAATTAATTATGTATTTTCAAACTATATTAAAATTTTTATATAATTCTGATATAAATATACATTTACATGTTTACAAAACAACGTACATTTAACTTATGACCATTTCATTCTCTACAAATGGAACATTACCTACTGTTATAAACCTTTGAAAAGGTAGGCTGTTGTCACAAGATGGCTGGAAGTTGGAAGTACAGTATGGTATAAAACAGTAATAAAAATATTGACTAAATCACTGATTTTATTTTGTGGTCTTGCAAATGATGTTTACCTTAATCTTTTCGAAATCTGGATTATTGGAATGCACAAAATTTTTAATTATTATCAAATGTCAAAGAAAAAGTACTGAAAATAAACTTAAGTACTCAAAAATAAAGGAAGTTTTAATTGTTTCAAACTGTATTTACCATTTAGTAAGTTGCTTATATTATTTCTCAAGATCTATATTTTTGTATTTATATGTTAAAATAAGGAATTATTTGTTTACTAAGGTAGTCCATTGAATCGAAAGTCTATTAAATCTCAGGTATTCACTGTATGTTTCTGTATGATATATTATTTTTAAATTAAATTAAGCATGGTATGTTAACTGTAAAGGTTTTTAGTTATCTTAATTTAATCTAAAGTATTGTACAATTACAGTAGGCCTGTTTAGTTTTTTGTATTGTGTATCTGTGTACAAAGAAATGCATACTTTACTAGGTTACACTTGTTGCACTCTACAGGTCCTTGATAAAAGGGAGGAGGAAAAAAAGGGTGCAGAGTGAACCATCCTACTTCCCACTTTTCTAATGTATTTTTTGTATTTGATAAAACTAATTTTATTATTATTATTATTATTATTATTATTATGTTACAGGATGGTAGCTTTTATTATACTAAGACAAAAAATAATTTTTTTTTTTTTATTTAACGTCGCATCAACTGCAATGGTTATTAGCAACGACATTGGGGTGGAACTTTATGCGATGTACGATGAAATTACTTTTTGTAACGTATGAAAATATGCCATGCCTGAGTGGGATTCGAACCCAGGACCGCATGATGAGCTGCGCCAATGCGGCCGGCAGTTAATTTTTGTTATGTTTTGGAATTTAACGATAAAAATATGATCGGTGGAAATTATCACCTTGATTTCTCACAGTTTTAAATAAATTTCTTTTAAAATATTTCATATTTATAATATATCTTAGATCGTAATTCTCAAATTAAAACTTAATTATGCATTAGAATTACAGGTACAAATAATTGAATCAGTATTTTTTATTTTACTGAAATTTTTAAGTCATGTTTTGTAGTTTTAAAGTTGTTTTTTTTACGTTGACTGAAATTTTTTTCCATGATAGTAATTGTGGGGACTATTTCTGTGTTGTATGGCCTTAATCTTTTATGCTATATTATGAATAAATTTTTAAAATACATCCTGCAGGTTTAATATAAATATAAGCTTTTTTTAATCTTTATTTTCGTCCTTCTTCTTTGTGAGCTTATCATCAGGTATTGGTTATAGGCCAACCATGTTTGTCTCAACAAACCCCTATTCTGCATCTTTCTTGCCCAGTTTTAAGTCATCTTTGCATTATATGTTTGGATGGCCTCTCTTTCCGAGTTCTTATCTTCACTGCTGAATCTCTTTGTTTTATTGATCATCAATCTGCCTCATTTTGTCCTCCATGTATCACCATTTCAGTGATGACGTGTGGTATTTTACGTCTATTAATTTACTGCTTAACAACGATCGAAATAGGATTCCCTTCCTTCCCCACTTCTTCCATTCCCGTTCGCACTACGTGCCGGATCGAATACATTGGTACGCACAACGCAAATGAGCAATTAATATGAATATCACTTGTACTAGATTCTTGTTATCCATAACATTTTGTACAGATTATGTGACCACCAGCAGAAAGTCATTAGTGTTTCCATTATTTTTGTTTACTATTAGATAGTGTAGTCATAATATAACTCAGCAAGTTTTTAATCTATAATGTTGACTGTTAATGTAAATAATTGATACAATTTAATTATTAAATGGAGTAAGCATTATTCTTTATTTACTTGAGAGCAGCTAATATAAACTACGCTTTTACTTCAGTTGTACAGTGTTAGCGACCGTGCAATATTGGTTTTGTAGTTAGTGCAGTTTTATTATGTTTTGGGTTTGATTGGTTGTTCAATATCCAGATAAATTTGTTTCGATTAAACAAATACAGTGTAAGTGTATATTTGTGATTTAAACAGGTACAGGTTAAATAAGTGCAAATAATAATAAATAATAAAGTAATAGTAAGTATGAATATAAATACTGTTATAGTAATGAGCTGTACCAGTAGGCTGACTATCCGAGCTAATGTTTTTGGGACGGTGCGTAATGCGAGGTGGTACGGATGAAGTGCGAAAGGGAGGGAATCCTATTTCGAAACTTGTCGAACTATAGTTTTCTTGTGAATATCCTTATTTCTTAATCAGTCTTTCAATTTAATATTCATCTTAAATGTCTACATGGATATTTGTGTCATAACCTGATACTATATCAGACCTTTTATAAAAAGGACATTGTTTGTGCAACATATGAAAAGACAGGAAAACTTAGTCATAGAGGAATTTTCTGATTCTTCAGGAATCTACTTTACTAAAAACAAACCATACTGATCTGTGCAATTCTCTTTTATTCTCCTTTTAGTTCAAGAGGTTATTGTTTTTTATTTTCAAATTTAAACTAAAATTAAATTTAGAAGATTTAATGAAAGCTATTTTAATCAAAATAAAGGGTAGTAAAAAAAACGTTAGTTGTATGATTAGTAAGAAAAAGGTTGAAGAGTAGTGCCTATAATTGCAATTTTCTTTTAAGAATATTCTTGTGAAACTTATTTATGTGAAATTGTGATACAGTATGACTCCCATTAAGTATATGTTTTCACAGGTATCATCTGTTTCACGATTTGTAATGCTATTACATACTGAACAATGTTTAAATGCTGTAAAAAGTAACGTAATTTACCACCAAAACAATACAATTTCAAATAATTAGTAATGTGTTTGTAATATTTTTCAGTGCCTTAATGGATTAGTGGTAGAATAGTTAATTATATTTTGTATTTATATTGCTGTAGTTTTTTTATAAGCACAATTTTTGTAAACTACATAATTATAAATAATCATTGATAGCAATTTTATATCGTTGCAATAATTTTTATTTTTATTTAGAGTAGGTTTAATGAAGATCAAATTATATTCATTATACATACGTTATCATTAACTTATTATATACCACAGTTAAAAAAAAAAAACAATTATATTTATTAATTCAGTGTACTCTTGTATAATAATTCTAAATATTTGGTAACAAGAACAAAATGTGTATATTACAAGTTATATTTATTTTTTAATCATTTGTAAGCTGTGTTAGTTTGTATTTTTATAAAAGTTTGTAGCGTCTGTATTTAGGCATTAAAAATTTTAAAGCTGTGTTTAAAGCTAAATAAATATTTTAAAAATTTAACTTTCTTTTATGAAATGCAATTTAATTGATGTACAGAATTTTATTTTTTAAGGTACCTAATTGAAGTTCGGTAAAAAGAAATTCTGATTTATGTTGAACAAATTTTATCTTGATATCATTACATACAAAATGTATCTCTTTTAATTAAAAAATATGAGATGTAAGTTTTAAATTACTGTTTTGGAAGATTTTATCAGCTAGCCTTGTCAAATCAGATACGTAGCAAATAGAACCAGAATACCAAAAATATGGAAAAAATTTTTATTTATAGTGAACATGAGTAAACTTGTAATTTTATAGTTCAATATTGTTTTGTACTCTAAATGAATCACAACAAATGCATTTTCATTTTCTATCAAGTTTTAAGTTTTCTTGGTTAATCGGAACAAATTATATAATGAATGCACCATTGAAAGAATGCTTCAGTTATTTTATTTCTTAAATAAATATCCTGGTATGAACTTAATTTCTCAGAAAATTGGAGCTGTTATAAATGTTGCGGCTTTCCAGCTAGTTATATTTTATGTTTTATTGATTTGATACATAGATCTTAGTTCTATGACCTCTGCGATGTTTGTATCGGTGTCAGTCGCAATTAATTAGTAATGGATTTTTTTCATTCAACTTGATCGTAAAATTTCTAAATGGTAAATTTTTAAATCTACTGTGTATTCCTAGCTAAAATTGTACACCTTTTAATTATTATAAATAAATAAAAGAACAAAGATTTTTTTAATCTTCATGTTTTTATTTTCCGCCGTGTTAGACAGAGTTATCGGGAGATGTGATTTGAAAAGAGGCTTTACAAGGTTGTACTATATAATTCGTTTTAATACACAATTTAATAAAAAATATTTAAATTCTTCCATTTTTAAATTTATAAGAAATAAATTATGTGTATTGTAAAAAGTACGAAAAATTAACTTTTATATTATTATTGTAATTTTAGTATTCTTAATGTATTGGTGCACTTATGGCAACATATTGTTGGTTTGTATTAATATATTATTAACATATAAAATTAGTTGTGTACAATTTCATTACTGCAGTATTGCCTTTGAGGTATTATTTTATAATGTAATTCCAGTTTTTATATCAATAATTATTTTTTTGAAATATTTACTTATTAATTTAGTTTATTTGTTAAGTTAATTTTAGTTGTGATATTATTTTGAGCTTATTACTCAAATATTACTAATAAGTATGATATTAATACACAAGGTGTGTCCCAAAAGTATCTGACCTCCTTCAAATGTCTGCGCTGATGTTTTTTTTTTTTTGTCATCTGGCTCATGGTGTCCTTCAAAGTAATCCCCATTTGACTACAACATGTTCCCATCAATCTTTGAAATTTCCAAGACAGTTCTAGAAGTCAGTTTTTGGAATGGCCTTAAGTGCACTCATTGCATTCTTCTCATTCGTCAAACTGGTGCCCTTTAAATGGAATTTCAGTTTTGGAAACAGCCAAAAGTCGCTGGGAGCTGTCAGGACTGTACAGAGGCTGGCAAAGTTACTTAATTTGGTATTTTTTTCAAAAACTGTTGCACAATGTTCAATAAATGTAATGCCGCATTATCGTGGTGAAGAAGCTAATTTCACACACTCACACACACGACTCATTCCCAAATTATTAGGTAAAATTTTTGAAACACTTGTTTTCAGAATTCCAAGATCACTTTCTAGTTTATGTACAGTCAAACGACAATCTTCTTCGATCGCAAGTCACACACACTTGAAATTTTCTGGTGTTATTGTGTTTGAAGGTCAGCCAGAGCGTGAGGCACTGTCAACAGACGTGCAGCCATTTTTAAACCACTTGAACCCCTCTTTTATTTGTGTTTTGCCCATACACTTGTTACCAAAAAAGGCCTAGTGCATCATTTCAATCGTTTCTGCACAAATGTTCTCGAGTTTGAAGCAAAATTTGGTGCAAATTCGTTGATTTGATCTCTCCATAATTTTCAACGATAAAACAATCCGACAAAAAACATCAGCAAAACACTCTACAAAAAGACACACTGTGTGCAAACTAACACATTCTGTTGATAACTGCAGCATCTGGTGAGTTTGTGAGAAGACACTGCTAACACTTGTACCTTACAGAGGTCGTTACAAACGGTGGCGCAGAGATTTGAAGGTAGGTCAGATACTTTTCGGATACACCTCGTATAATAACACTCATTTGTTTAGATGACTGCTGACTGTGTTATATTAAGTAAAATATTACCACATTTGGTATTAAGTGTTACTTTCAGTGTAATAAAGTTTGTTTGGTGCATCGTAATAGAGCTTGACTGGGACTGTTATTTAACGTCTGGGTTTATCCACATTTTAAATTTATTTTTCCTTAAAATATCATTATTATCTCCATGTGTCTGTAGTTGTTAGAAAATTTCTTTGTATAGATTTCTTTCAATTTTTCCATGTTATACCAAATTTTAAATATATTTAGGCCTATTTTCTATGCACTCAAATTAAATTTAAGTTTTATCTTTAAATTATCCATCCAGTTTTTGTTTTATACTTAGATTTAATTTTTTAAACTATTATCATTATTATACGAGGGCTATTCAGAAAGTAGGGAACGTTTTGTAAATAAACAAAAACTATGTAAAAGAAAAAAATTTTATTATATACATCTGAAAGAGTGACTAAAATACTACTTTTCTTCATAGTCACCAAGCAAATTGAGGCACTTGTCATAGCGGTGGACAAGCTTCAAAATTCCTTCGTCATAGAAATCCGCCGCCTGCGACTGCAGCCACTCAGTGACACGCGCCCGGAGTTCCTCGTCGTCGTCGAAGCGCTGTGTTGCTAACTCCATGGACTGCAATTTTGTCTCAGAATTGACATGTTTAACCCAAGTCTCGTCACCCGTTATGTTGCGATCCAGCAATGCATCACCATCCGTGTGGTAGGCCTCGAGAAATGTTAAGGCTGCCCCCATTTGCTGACGCTTATGGTTGTCAGTAAGCATTTTTGGCACCCATCTTGCACAAAATTTGTCGTAGCCTAGCTTTTTAGTGACAATTTCAAACAACAAAGTGCGTGAAATTTGTGGGAAGGAAAGTGAAAGCTCCGTTATCGTGAATCGTCGGTTTTCACGAATTTTTTCATCGACTTTGGCGACCAAATCATCTGTCACAATGCTCGGGCGACCGCTCTTCTCTTCATCATGGACGTTGGTACGGCCATTTTTAAACCGAATACACCATTTTCGCACTGAACTTTCATTCATCACGTTGTCACCATATACTTCGCACAGTTGCCGATGAATTTCTATCGGTTTTAGGTTTTTGGCCGACAAAAACCGTATGACAGACTGCACTTCACAACTGGCGGGATTTTCAATTGACGAAGGAATTTTGAAGCTTGTCCACCGCTATGACAAGTGCCTCAATTTGCTTGGTGACTATGTAGAAAAGTAGTATTTTAGTCACTCTTTCAGATGTATATAATAAAAAAATTTTCTTTTACATAGTTTTTGTTTATTTACAAAACGTTCCCTACTTTCTGAATAGCCCTCGTATACATATTTATTTATTTTATTTTGTTTTATAGCCATTTGTTTTCTTATGCTTTATTTGTGCTGTATTCTTGCACTTTTTTGATACAGTGATAGGTGTTATGGTAAATCTTAATAAAATACACGATACAGTAAGCTTACTTGATTCTTTAACTTTTTCTTACTCCTTGAATATAGAAAATCTTTCAGCAGTCAAACATTAGAATATAAATTACGCTACCTGATGAAGTAAGACATTACAGCTTTTCTTTTTATTGATGATAGTCTTACATGAAATTAAATAAATTTTTAATAAGGTATACAAAATAATAATTTTCTTTATTTTGTTGTGTCAATTTTTATTATGAAATAGTATTAATATATGATAAAAATCAAAATCTAGTAAACTCTCATTAATCCTGGTTTTATATTATCCTGGATTTTTGTTAATCCAAATTACCAACATAGAGTGTTTTACATCTCTTTAAATGTTTCTGCATTTTCTCTTTTATCAGCATGAATCTATTTGTGGTTATTCTAATAAAAAATTTAAGTCTCTCAAAAAAATTTAAGTCTCTCATCTGAACTGATGAGGTGTGTATTATTTTAGTTTTTAATTAGTATCTTAATTATTTAAATTTCATTTGTAGTATTATTTTTATATCATTATTATTGTTGATCAAATTTTCTCTTTGTTTTGTTTGATTTTTTCACTTTTATGACTGTTTTTCTATGATATTTATATATGTGAGATATTTTTGTATGCATTAATTTGGACTACGTTGTAAAAATTGGTTTTATACTCCGTTTTTCTTTAGTTATAACTTATGATTATATTCATATGGTACAGTTGTGGCATATATGGAAGAGAGATATAATGCATAACCACTGTGAAAATTAGTACAAAAAAGAAATAAATATAAAAAATCATTTTGAAAATAAATTCATGTAATTTTTTTTTTGTTATGTATTGGATTTTTGTGTCTGGTTCATAATTTGTTATATTTTAGAGGAGTAATTATAACATTTTAAATCAGTGTGAGCAGTTCTGATTGTAGAACGGAAATTATTTACAGAATATTTTATTTATTAGACTCATTGGCAAGAGAAAGTGGTTTCACGGTTAGCAAAGTTTTTTTTTAGTGGAATTTGGTAGCAGGTATTCATACACCAGTACTGGATCTACCTTTTTTGTACTAGAAGGTACAGGAGTGATTTAATTGTTCCTTGTTATTTTACGGAATGGCTTTTCAACTTTTTGTACAGCCCTTGGATTCCTCCACAATCGTCACAATGTTAATTGCTATTGTAAATAGGGCTAGAGAAGCCCTGCTTCCTCTCAAACTCATCAAAATCAAGTTATTCATAACATCGTTCATCCACCTGTTTCTTCTAAGACAGCTATTCCTTCTCTTATATAATCGTTCCTTCCGTATTACCTTAACCATCTTCATTGACTCCATTCTGTCACTGTGTCCTATTTATCTCAAATTTTTAGCCTTTCTGAATCGGACGATGTCTATGCTTTCAATGAGAATATTAAATTACTCAGTTGTCATGCCCTTCAGTCAATTTTTTTTATTTTGTATTTATGGCCAGTTCATTGGCGTAGTGGTTAACACAACTGGCTTCTACGCCAGGGTCCTGGGTTTGATTTTGGTCAGGTCTGGCCGTTTTCTCATCACTCATTTTCATATATCATCATTCTCCACCATCTGCATTAGCAGAAATTGCAAAACAGTCAAATGTAAAACAAAAAAATATTTCTTTTGAACCTTTTCAACTGGGTGTGTTTAACACGTGTGTATTTTAATTTTTATGTTTCTACTTTTTAATATATTTTTGAATAATTTTAGTGTAGAAAAGTAGGCTCTATTTCGCATTCAAATTCATTTGGTGTTGATAAAGAATCAAGTTTTTGTTGTATTCCTCAAGTACTGACATTCATTAACTTCAATGTTTTTCTTTTAAACAATGAACTTAACGATTCATATTTATATCATCAACAGTCAAAGTCATATACTTTGTTTTACGCTCATTTACTACAAGATACTGAAATTTCTTTCCTGACCCACCATTCTTTTTTTTTTGTAATGTAAATGTTATTAATATTTTATAAAATATCCTATGTATGATTATCAACTGCCATATTATTTAAAATTGAAATATATATATTTCTAAACCACCATAATACGGTAACATTAAACAATTACCAATGATTGTACATATCTTCAGTAAACAAAAATTTTAAATATTTATTTACTGAAGATACAAGATACACAAAAGTGCTCTAATCATTGGTAAGTGATTGATTGAATGAAGGGTTGAATAAATGCACAAAATAAAGGATTCAGTGTAGGAAATTTGAACACGTTTTATTGAACACACATGAACACAAGCGGACTGTATCACTCTTCAGCACACACTCACTTACCTTCGCACTGATCGACACACTGAAACTAGTTACGCACATGGCAGTAGCCAGCGCCCATTAACACTCACACATTTTTGCAACTCAACACATTCACACACAAATAAACATTAATTAAATATTAACCAGTAAGTGTTTACGGTTACCGTATTCTGGTGGTTTAGAAATTTATATTTCAATGTTATTAATATAAATGGATTTTAAAAAATTGTTTTCAAGATAACGAATCTCAATGTTATTGTAAGGAATGTGTTTTAATTACAGAACTTTTGTTATAACTGTGCCCCACTCTAACCTTATTTATTTCAAAAAGTTTAATCATAGAAACAAATCTCTTCTTGTGATAGTAGACTGGCTTCATTAAAATTTATTTGACTTGTTTATTGTTCATGAAATGACCCTTTCCATATGAATCTCCACTACTGATAAGAATGGAAAATATGTACCAACGCTTCATTGTAAATTTTGTAGTTATGTAATGAACAGCTATTATTTATATTTATATATTCACTATTAAGTATTGGGATAAGTTATTATGTATCATTTCCAATCAAATTTGAATCTCTCTTGATTAGTTAATACTATAACATCCATTATATAAAATTGAATGATATTTAAACATTCCAAAATATTAATATTAATTTGTATAAAGACATTTTTCCATATTGAATGATGTACAAATTTTAAATTTGAACTATTTCTATTTATCTAAAGCACATATTATATTTGTTTTTAAAAATAATAAGTTTTGTTGATTTTTTTAAACTGTAGGATAATTTTGTTTCGTTTTTTTTTCAAAATGAGATCTGTTTTGTTGATCATAGATTAATTGCAGTTGTTAAGTGATTTATTTGCATTGATATTGTTATAATTTATTCCAGTGTTAATTAAATTTTGTTAGTATTTTCTTTTTTATTATTATATAACTTGTTTTTATAGTTGATATATAATTTTTTAATTATATTTTTAAGAATTATTTTGCAAAATCTTAATTTTTAATTCCGTCCATTATTTTTATGGGATTTTTCTCTTATATTTTGTACTTTTTTATTATTATACAATAATAAATTTATATTTAAAATCAACGCTTGATTTGATTATTTGTGAAATACCTACCATCTTGTTTATTATATGACATTATGTATTGAACTATAGAACTCTAAGAAAAGAAATCCTGTTTTCCATAATTTCAATGAATTTGTTGTGTTATTTGTGGTTTTAGCTAGTCTTGGGTTGGAATATGATTTTTCCGTTCCTAGTACAACTCGGAAGTATTTAACAATAACTGAAAAAAGTTGTTGTTTGTGTTGTCCTCTGTTTAATTGGGATTGTATGACGAGATGAGCTATATAAGACAGATGTACAAGTAAATTCTAGGAACATAACTGTTACTTGTTCAGCAGTTCCTTTGCGATCTATGGCCTATTCTCATACCTGATTAATTACACTGTTCACCCTTACCTGGCATGCAGTAGGCATGTACTAGTACTGTATATACGAGGCGTGTTTTTTAAGTAAGTACCGTTTTGGAATTAAAAAAAGACGTGCAAAGATATCGCAATAATTTTATTTTTACATGAAAGCCTGTACCTTAATCTACTTTTCTACATAATTTCCGTGAATATTGAGGCACTTGTCATAACGTGGCACCAGTTTTTGAATACCCTCCTGATAAAATTCTGCCGCCTGATTTGTTAACCACTGCATCACAAATGTTTTGACTTCGTTATCGTCTTGAAGACGCCGACCGCCCAGGTGTTTCTTCAAGTGCAGGAACAAATGGTAGTCGCTGGGCGTCAAATCAGGGCTTTATGGAGGATGATCTGGAGTTTCCCATTTAAATGATTTGATGAGATCTTTGGTCTGATTAGCCACATGTGGACGGGCATTGTCATGCAGCAAAACGATACCCTTACTCAACTTGCCACGTCTTTTGTTCTGGATTGCCCGACGCAGATTTTTCAATGTCTCACAATAAGACGCTGCATTGATTGTCTCATTACGAGGCAGAAACTCCACTAGCAATACTCCTTTTCTGTCCCAAAAAACTGTGCACATGATTTTCCGGGCAGAAATTGTTGCACATTTGTGCGGCCATCTTTAAATGCTCTCACCCATTTCCTTACCATTCCATCACTCATAATGTTTTGTCCGTAAACTTCAACGATCTCACGATGAATATCGATCGGTTTTACGCCTTTAGCACTAAGAAATCGTATAAGAGCCCGTACTTCACAATCAGCGGGACTCACGATTGTCGGAGGCATCTTAAACACTCAGTAAACAACGTATACAATGAAGAATCAGACTGTAATGGCGTCAGTGCGTAGACAAGAGATGTAGGTAACCAGCGCGCATGCGCGGAACGCCGACCGTAGCGCTATCGCGGCGGAATCGCAAAACAGTACTTACTTAAAAAACACGCCTCGTACAAGGTGTGACTATTAAAAAACGAGAATGACGTAAAAATTTTTATTTTTAATTTATACATAATCACTTATTGTCACCTTCAATATACACTCCTTCTCTATCCCTACAATGCTCCATGCAAATTTTCTATTGTTTGAAACAGTGCTGGAAGTCATCTTCTGTCAGCTCCTTCAGGACATGTGCCGCTTTCTCTTTTACAGTTTCCACAGACTCAAATCTTGTCCCTTCTAATGCAGATTTCACCTTAGGTAACAGGTAAAAGTCATGTGGTGCGTGCAAGATTTGGTGAATAAGGTGGATGTTGTAACACTGAGATACTGTACTTGGCTAGGAACCGCTTGACAGATAATGCGGAATGAGCTGACGCATTGTCTTGGTGGAGAACCCATGATTTGTCCTTTCAAATTTTGGGGTGTTTTTTCCTTACTCTCTGACATAGTTTAGAAAGTACCTCAAAGTAGTAATATTGATTAATTGTTCGACCTTCAGGAATTTAGTGAAGGTGCACAATCCCTTGGACATCAAAAAAAACAATCATCATTGCTCTAAATTTTGACTTGCTCATTTGAGCTTTTTTGGCTCTCGGTGAAGTTCCAGTGAATTTATTGGCACTATGTTTCCGAATAATTAGTAAAAAACCACGTTTCATCACATGTTATTATCTTCTACCTGTTTCCTAAGGTGAAATCTGCATTAAAAGGGACAAGATTTGAGTCTGTGGAAGCAGTAAAAGAGAAAGCGGCACGTGTCCTGACGGAGCTGACAGAAGATGACTTCCAACAATGGAAAATTCGCATGGAGAGTTGTAGGGATAGAGAAGGAGTGTATATTGAAGATGACAATAAGTGATTATGTATAAATAAAAATAAAATTTTTTACGTCTATCTCGTTATTTAATAGCCACATCTCGTATATACTATCTTTTTTTATCGAAAAATTTACAATCAGTTGTGCATAAATTTTAATAAATAGTTATGATACAATATAATAACACTGAGTGTCCAGCGACACTTCCCTACAAATTAAACACAAAAAGAGTATTGATACATAATTACTACCTGCAGTAGTTATGAAATGAAAGTAAAAATAAAATTATTAATATTTACGCAGAAATATAAACAAACATTAAATAGTATTAGAAAACAAAACAAAAAAATAACTTGATAACTAAAAACAAAGAATATTTTCATTTTAACAGTAACTAGAAAAAATTTATACTTATTGTTAATTGAAAAGATTACAGTTTATGATGTGTTACGTACAACTTTTATTACATAAAACTTAGTTCTCTAAAGGTGTAAAAAAATGTAATCTCTTTCAAGTAAATATAAAACATGGATTCTTTGCAATCTCCTTATAGTGTTAAAATTGTTTTAACAAGTTTACAGCCAATGGAACATGTACTATGTAACAACAAATGTAATAGTAGTTACCTTAAGAACACCGTTACATTTGGAACTTCTTAGTTACTTTTCTATCTACCCTTTCTATCCTGAAAGCTTGAAAATTGACTTATGCATACAATTAATTCTGTAAATTATAAAAATTATTAAATACAAACATTTTCCTCTTATCGCACATTACTTCTTCAATCATACGTATAAAATTATACGAATGACTGAAGATACATCTTCTGTTGATTTTAATAAAAAAATTTACAAAGTTTAGTTTCAATTTTGTGTATTTTGATGATTATTGTGGATTCACCAAAACATGTCAATTGTAAGTAGGAAAAAATTTGTATAAAAAAGAAGGTAAAAAAACAAGTGCTGTAGCAGGTCAGTGAAAAATTTAATATTTTTACAATAGGATTGAATATAGGCTGTCGGATGCATTACAGAGATTTATTTATAACTTTAGAATATCAAATTCACGCATAACTTCCTTAAAAAAAACTTATTTGTACTGGACGGAGCAGAGGAAACACACGTTTCATCAAATAATGGCTTTAGATTTGAATTAATATTGAAATACATTTTCTTTCACAAAGAAAATGTAAATAATCATGAGTAATAAGTAACATTTAAAGTTATTGTATCATAATTTTGGGTAAAATTATAAATTTTTCATTTATTTTACTTTCTCTATAATTTAGACTTTCCTCTATAAAATAAATTTTACTCTCAGAAAATCAACTTTAGCTGAGGTATTGCATTTCATCTAGCCTTTCTGTTTGCAATAAAATTCTCAGTTTTTAGTGATACATCAAGATCGGCTGTCTTTAATTGATTATTCACACTCTTTGGGTATAAAAGTGTAAAGTAAAAACAAAAACTTCCTGTATGAAAGCGGCCAAAAAAGTTAAAAAGAGAAAAAGAACGGGGTGGAGGAAAGGAAATCCTTATGATCGATCCTTCATATGGTCCAAGAATGCACTGAAACTAAATAAAATTTTTATTACCCATTTTCTGCAAATTTACTTTTTTTAACGTATATTTTCTCAGAACGGTTTACATGTACTGACACTGTTAAAATTTCTACATTTAAAAAAAAAGTTATATTGACCGCCTCCGTGGCGTAGTGACTTGCGCGCTAGCCTACCAAGCAAAAGATTTCAGGTTCAATTCCCGGCTAGGGTCTGGAAATGTTAATTCGTTAAAACCCAACGTGTCCCTAATGACCAAGCTGTCGATTCGTTTTTTCTTTATTTCTAGTGTTTTATTACTAATGTTAGGTTTATTGTTAATTATTTACATTGGCAAGAGAAAATGTGTGATTGTTTCAAACCAGATTTTTTTGAAGAGTCAAACAATGATACGAATATAATATTACATAAGGTTTAACATTTCAAGTTAACGATTGTCATTGTTTAAAAAAATTCTGAATGGTAATTTTCATAAATATGATTTTTTCTAAAAACTTGTTTTGTACCCGTAGTTGTTGGTTAAATTTTAAGAAGGTTGATTTTTCAAGAATAGTTTGTTTGGTTAATAATAACGGATTTTATGACAACGGTGTCTTGTGGGATATTCAGGGATTCAGATCGGTGGGAAACAGGATGAACTGTCTTAAAAATTAAATATTATTTTTATTAAGACTACTGTTTGTTGTTCACAAAGTTCAGCTGTTTCAGAGTCTAACAAGAGGGAATGCTTAGAGTAATTCACATCTTGTTATAAGGTGACATTTTTATAGCAACTATACGTCACTTATTGTTAAAATACGGCCACAGGTTAATGTAGAAAAACTAAAGAAGGGGTCGTTGCAGTTGTTTTGTATTATTATTTCCCGCCTCGAGTTGCATTACATGCAACTGCATTCAATTACATATCCTGATCGATTTTTCTTGATCAATGACAAGAGGGGGTGAATGCAATTCAACTTCTTTAAACATAGATGCACGTGCAGTTTATATGCAAGAGGGTGGAACTGGCTGTATTTCGTGGTATGGGGGCAGGTGTGGAGAGGGGATTTCAATTGTGATGCAATCGTGTTTAACGCAAAGTTTAAGAATGTAAGCGTGTATAAGTTTAACGTACTTATTTGAAAAATAAACTTTATTCGAACGGCTGTTTTGTAACCAAGGACACTTTTATCATTATTTTTTTTAATTAATCCAATGATAAACAAGTAAATAAAAATAAATACTCCATCAACTTGTTATAAAATAATAAAGAAAATCGTACAGAATTTGATTTACAACAGTTAACATTACTTTTGGCGTTTTACATAATATTCCATACTTAACGAAGTTCAATGACACCATGCCTTAAGGTTTACTTGAACCCATTTTTCCTCTTTGAATCCTCGGGTTTTAGAAACAGCTTTTGGTGATTTCAGTTTGAATTATTTAATTAAACCCTTATAGCTTGTGTAAGTTTACCGGGAAAGATTATAAAGCTATCTCGCAGAACATTTAAGGCGGGAATTGTAACTTTCATTGTCTAATATTTTAAGGGAAGACTGTACTTTGTATCCCGCCAATGATAATTTTGCTATTTGTAGGTACATTTTTCACAAGATTGGTAAACGATAGGGAAATGAAACTTCACTTACATGTAGTTGTCGGATTGCCCGAGCTACTGACATTTTCGCAACTTAATCCGTTAAACCATAAAGTTAAAAACAGAATAATGAACAACATAAAATTTTTACAATTTTTTACGGTATTTTACATATTAATAATTTTTGTAGCTTTTGAGGAAGTCATAAAAGTACCGTAATATGTAAATGTACAAGATAAATAACTGATACAAATTTCAGCTTTGTATGTGTAATGGTTTCCGAGAAAAATGTACCTAAATGTTAAAAATATAAATTTACGGGAACGGGCAAAAACACAAAAAGGTAAATGTACACAAAAAAAAACAAAATGTAGGTACACAAACAAGTAAATTTCCTATCAACATTTGGTTAGAAGGTTGAACCACAGCTGCGAGTATTAAAAACAGTAATGCATTATATTTTAAAAACTAAAATTCCCTTTGCTCTAAAACGATCGGTATAAAATTATGAAAAATATTCGTCCTTGATGACACGACAATTTTTCTGGGTAAACCTCGTAAAAACTTAATTTTTTCACGTAATTTAATGTTTTTGTGGTTGATCTCGGTCTGAACTATTGAAAAACAAAGAACCGAAATTCGAAATTTTCAGTTAAAACCATCATACAGTCTCGCCTTAAGAAATACGTTTCACTGGAAACTAACAGGATTTTTTTGTTTAATCGTAGATTACACTGATTAATTATTTTTTAGCATTCGTTAAATTTTTATCAAAAATTTTGAAAAGCACGAGTTGCCAATTTATTAATACATTATTTCCCGCTCAATTTTTACACTATTAAATTGCAATCTTAGTTAGATTTATGGGTAATTTAAGAATTATTCTTGCTTTAGCCTATCACAATATAAAGTACATTTAGCCGCTATTGTGGGTTATCGAACAGTAGTGGTGGATTTGAAGGTGTTAAAATTTTCAGACCCTATCCGTGAATCGACTCCGGGACATTTTGCTTTGTAGCCTAGCACAATACTACAACTAGTTTTTTTTTATTCCTAATTTGTGTACGTTGCAATCTGTTCAATTTAGAACAATAAGCAACCCCATGACCCAATGAGATGAGGATGATGTGTATGACGTGTAAATTAGGTGTAGTCTTGTACAGACCCAGGCCGACTATTCCTGAGAGAGTATGGTTAATTAAACCCCAACCATCAAAGTACACCGGTAACCACTGTCTAGTATTCAAATCCGTATAAAAGTAACTACCATTACTAGGATTTGAACCTGGAACCTTCGTCTCCGAAAACCAGCTGTTAAACAGCTGATTCTGGCGACGACTTTACCTCTAGACCAACCCGGTGGGTCACAACTAGTTTTTTTTTTTTTAGCTTTTATTTGTTATCGGGAACTGTACTTTGTTGACAACTACCCAATTTAATCGCTGCTTTTTGCTGTATTTTTTTTGACGTGGATTTGACATGAGTTTGAACAGGGACCCCCAGTAAAGTTTGTTCATGGATGGCTGTCAACTGGTCACCATACAAAGTCGCTTGCCCAACCGGTGTTACTTAACAAATAATAGCGACTTTCTACCAGCTGACTGACTGGGCTGGCCCGAAGGCCCAACTAGTTAAAATTAAAAATTGATGAAATTAGTTTTTTATCCATGAAGTATGACACAGTTAGTATTCAACCACTCCCACGATTCCGTTGCTGCGGACTAATGCACCTCCAAGCAGTTTATAAAATCTGAGACATGTGATTAGGGATTGAGGTAAACCAATACCCAAAAACATTTTTGCTATTAGATTTATTAAAACCCTTTAGTAGAGCAGTAAGTACGGTATACTGTTGTCGAGGTAATCAACCGAAAGACTGGTTTGAACCTGTAGAGACTTTACTAAGTAAAACGAGGAGTGAGATGGTTTACCGATGCCTTCCTCACTGAGTGAAAAAGTTTGTTGCACGTAGATAATAATTTTTAATTATGATAGCAACGAATTCAACGATTTCAATCCAAATTACTTAGACAAATAACTGACGCACCCTTTTACGTTACTAATCACACATTGCACAACGATTTATGTGTTCCATACATTAACGACACATTTTATCACGTCTATTCTCGGTTCAAACGCAAACTTGAGTATCATAAAAATCATCTCATTAGAACGCTGGCATCCCCAAACTTACCCGGAAATCCACAACGCAGACTGAAACGACGATGGAGTGAGATATCATAGCGTAGATGTAAATTCTATCAATTTATTATCCAAGATTAATCCACCGTTGGAGTGGCGGTTGAGTGGTGGAATAGTGCCACTCCAAAAACAAAAATGGCGTTATGACATTAATGTCATAACGCCATTTTTGTTTTTGTAAATAACATTACATTCACTGGTTGGATTTTGTTCAGTTGTGAATAAATAAACTAAGTTAAAAAAAAGATAGCAAGAACGTAACTATAAGTACGCCGAACATTTGCTTTTTATTTTGATGAAATGTAGCCTATAGATTACACAATAAATTATGGTAACAAAATGCTTTTTGTCGAGTTTAAAAAATCTTTAGTAGAGTGTCACTCCAGTTGAACTATTAATGATGAAGCGTTTTTTTTGTTTTTTTTTTGGTTTAAAGTTCGACTGTTTTGCAATTGCTGTTGTTGCAGACGGTGAAGGATGAAATGATTATTTGTAACGTATGAGAATATGGCGTGCCTGAATGGGATTCGCACCCAAGATGAGAGGCGAGCACGTTACTAACTACGCCAATGCGGCCGGCGTATGATGAAGCGTTTGCGTGCCCGTTCTTCACTCAAACGCCACACATATTAGAAATAGAAGACAGTGGACCTATTCTTTGTTTAGGTATGACGTGAATGTTATTTTTATATTTTTTAATGTAGGCCTATTTTAAATTATTCTATATATCTTATTTCAAAACATAGTCTTTTATCATATAAACGGTGAAAAACCGCTTTTTTACCGTTATACGGTCTGCTTATTTAAGGATTTGGTTTGGTTATTGCCCATATTACCCGGATTTTCGATTTTACGGATTGTCTATGGTCCCAGTTAGTCCGAATAAACACGGCTGCACATTATGTTGTTGTTTTGGTCATCAGCCGAAAGGCTGGTTTAAACCTGTAGAGGTTTTACTAAGTAAAACGAGGAGTAAGGTTGTTTACGATTGCCTTCCTTGCTAAATGGAAAAGTACACTTATCAGCATACCGGGCCCTCTGAAAAGCACATATCTTCCACTCTGCAAATGGCACCTTCACTTCATTCACCACAGGGTCTGGCTGTATAATGAAATTCATTACTTTCAGAGGAGATAACTCTGATTAGTGTGTTTTACACCTCTACCTCTTCTGTTCTTAAATGATTCAGTCATTTAATTGGCTGACCATGTGACAAGAAACAGAACTACTGTACTGTATGTACTTTACTGTATGGACCACCCATCTAATCGCTATAAATTGTATTACAAATCTCGTAGAGGTTTAAATAAAAGGTTGTTTTAAGAGTAGTGTAGAACCAACGGTTTTCCTTGAAAACAATTAATTTTAGTGATGATGATGATCTTATTAAGGTGAATCTAGAATTTTCATCAGGCGGTGTAAATGTCTGCAAAAAAACTGAAAGAAAAAAATCTGGTGTGAAATACTCACAAGGATTACTCTCGACAATGTAAACAATTAATCATAAGTAAACAATATAAAATTAAAAACATAACCTAATTTTAATCATGAGGGAATGGCGCTAAATGAAAATCAACCTCTGTTGGTCTAAAAAATGTAGAAAATCACTAACTGAGGCTAAACTAAACTATATTAAATATAAATGCTTGAATCAAAAGGTGTAGGTTTTCAATTTTCTATAACTTTAATTAGTCTGTACATATTTTTGTCGTAAAATACATACTAAGGCTGCAATCTTTAAAAATCAAATTTTTCTACCGATTTTAATGAGCAAAGTACAGAAAATCAAAAATGGACGCTAAAATAAGCGTTGTAGAAAAATATTTTTGAAATAGAAGTTGCAGTGTTTTTAACGTCCGACAACTTTGATTGTGTAAATTTCCCTAAACATTTATTATCAGCAGATTAACAAGCTTGTCTTTTAGTAATCAGCAAAATAAATCCTATCGTTTTCAATAAATTTCAAACAGAATTTTACCCGGATTTCTTTTGTTTACATTTATTTCTTGAAAACTTTAAACTGTAATCCCTTAAAAATAATTAATATTAACGATCTTTTGTAATAGTTTGTACCCTAAATAGTGTTTTAATGAGCTGAGGGGATTTTTTTGTATAAAATAGTGTATAAATTTTTCTTTAATAAAGTAGGAATATTAATATTGGATTTTAGTAAATTTTATTTGATTGAAAGTAAATTTTATAATATGGTAAATTTTAATTATTTAGAATTGTAAATTTTATAACCAAGTTAAATTAAGTTTCAGTAAGTTGTGTAATAAAAATAGTTAATAATATTTTTAGTAATTTCTGATCAATAATTTATACATAATAATGAACAATTCATTCCCGCGCACATGCTTGTCCTATGAGGAATTAATTAATAATGTATTTTGTATTTAATAAATAAAAAATTGAATTGATTTGTACGCTTTTTCCCTTAAATATATATAGTATATATAAAGCCGTAATCTTAAAACAAAATCGTTTTTACAATGAGAGCACAGCTACCATGGATTCCAGCAGACATGCCTCGTATATTATTTTGTAGAACATACAAAATTCAGTAAATGAGACGATTTAAAAGCAAATCATAGAAACGGATTTTGAGAAAATTGCAGAGAAATGGAAAAACTACTACTTCCGGTTGACCGATTTTGATGAAAATGTTCTAGTCGAGTCCCCTAGTAGTATTTAACTTTAAAGTCCCAAGATTGAATTTTGTACGATATTCCGTTCTTGAGATATTTTGTCCACACCCATATTGACCAATCATCAAAAACATGTTTTTTTGGGCTCAGGGGGCCTGAAAACTCGATTTCGAAATATCAACATGAATACTTTCCGTCCCTATATATTCATATAGGACAAGAGAAAGTAAAAACGTATGCTAGGATGACTTAATAAATGCACCTGTGATAACGTATTCAATTTTGCTTAAAAGTAATTTGTCGGTATTGTAAATAAATTTAAACCCACTTCCTTAGTGGTTTTTGAGTTTATTACCGATTTAAATTTTTACATGTTAATTTTTGATGATCTTAAGAAATCTGTTTTCCTGCTCAAGAATATTGGCAAGGAAAATAGGATGAAAATATCTGCTAGGAAAACGAAGATAATGTTTTTCGCTGGTAAAGACTCAGTTCGCTCGAAAGTAGTCCTTGATGACAGGATTTTGGAACAAGTTTCCCATTTCACATACCTGGGCTGCAATGTCACATAGGAAGATGATGAAAAAAATTTAAAAAGGGTAAATAAACTTCAGACGGTTGCGGCTTTATTGAGAAGGTCTTTAAAAAGAAAACAAGGAAAGATACACGTATGTATGACGTGATGGGAGTTCCCCTGCTACTGTCTGGTTGAGAGTCATGGGTGCTAAGAACAGCCCAATTAAGGAAAGTAGAAGCAGCTGAAATGAGATTCATGAGATCGGTGAAGGGATGCTTCCTGCGTGATCAGATTCGTAGTAGTGACGTCGGGATAGAACTGGGTAGAGGCGAAACCATCCTAGAGAAAATGAGCAGATACAAGACTAGATGGAAAAATTATGACTCGAGAATAACAAGTTTTTTTTTGTTTTAACGTCCGACTGTTCTGCAATTTCTGCTGATTCAGACGGTGAAGGATAAAATGATTTTTTGTAACGTATGAAAATATGCCGCGCCTGAATGGGATTCGAACCCAACACCGCATGATGGAGGCGAGTACGTGAGAATGATGAGAATGACAAGTGAAAGGGTTACGGTTCAAGTATTGCAATACTGCTCAATTGGAAGAACAGGCGTAGCGCCTAATCTATAAACGGTAGAAGAAGAAAAGTTAATTTTTGATAAAACCAATCATAATCAAGTAGTGTTAAATTACTCGTACACTAATACGTTATAAATCAACGTTAATAAACTAGAATAGAAGTTTTATCGACTACCGAAAAGTCGAATTAAAATAATTTTGTGTAAACAACTATGTTTGGTTATATAAAAAATAGTTTATTCGATTGCCTAAATGATTTTCTGAGTTATACTACAAAATTTAATAAATATTTAAGTAAAATTTATCTCTAGTCATGTTTTTCAATTATCAAAAATAAAATTTTGGGTATTCTTAAAAATGTATGCCTCATATACAATTCATTCATTTGTTGATTTAGATATAAATCTGAAATAAAACAATGTGACTCAGAAAAATCTCTAAACATTATTTGTAGGCAATTTTGAGAGTAAGAGAATAAAATAAACGATAGAAGTAATCATGGTTCTACTGTCACATTAAATTATTTTCTCATCAGAATCTATAAGTTTCTTTCAGTGAAGATTTCGAGTAGTACCTAAAGATAAAAATTAGGCTGTCTTCGTGGTTGGAGCACTAAACCGCGCTGTACACTATAAAGCTGAAAGTCCCGGCTACTCTAGAAATCACTACAAGTTAAATAAAATCCACTGATTCCGAAAGTTTTGTTCGATTTAATCAGGAAAATACTTAAATTATCTAGCTAGAAAAACTGTTGGAATAATATTTAAAAACTGGTAGATTAACATTCAAAAACAAAGGCAAATTATACGAGCAATACTGAAATTCGACTGCCTCCGTGCCGCATTGGTTGACGTGTTTTTCTTATTTTTTAAATTAAATAATCAGTTTATTACTCATTACAGGCGGGTAGAAAATTAAATTATTTGCACTCGATCTCCTAGTTCCAGGGCTAGAAAAAATAGCTCTCTTTATCAGATGGTCACCCAATTATATGACTGAATCATTTAACAACAGAAGAGGTAAAGGTGTAATAGACACTAGTCACAGTTATCTCCTTTGAGAGTAATGAATTTCATTATATAGCCAGATCCTGTGGTGAATGAAGTGAAGGTGTCATTTGCAGGGTGCAAAGTAGCTTTTCTACTCAGTGAGGAAGGCATGGTAAACCAACTCACTCCTAGTTTTACTTAGCAAAGCCTCTAGCGGCTGAAATCAGCCTTTCGGCTGATGACTTAAACAAAAATAGAATGATTTTTAAAACATTATTTTATTAATTTCATAAATCAAATGATCAAATTTAAATTTATTTTTTAAATCTTTTTTACTGTACAATTCGTAGAGATGTATTGATTTACAAATTTTACGGTTTGTATTTTTACATGAACTGGTGAATATCACATGACTGGAGAAAATTTTATCATTTTTATATTATTTGTATTAGAACTTGATTATTTGTTGGCTACTTGTTTTAAAAAAATTAATAATATGATACATATAAGAATAGACAAAATTTTCAAATGACGTACGTACAGTAAACTGATTCACCTAATTCACCTAAATGTAATTTACGACTTGAAAATTGTTTAGTTTCGTGAGACAATCGAAAGTATTTCTTACTGCGGTGGGGGGGGGGGGATTTACAAAACTTTTTTGTAGATATGTAATAGGTAACGAATGATTATTTCGTTTCTATTATTGTGAACTATTTTAATATTTCTTTTTTCAGGGATTAAAATATCTAGAGCCTCTTTTGTAAAATACGTTGAACTGTAAAGGTATTACAGAAATATTCTTTTAAAGTGTGGCTTACGTGTTAAAAATTAAAAACTAGTATTATGAATCGCACTGGTTTGTGATTGAGGTAGCATTATAAAAATGTTTATAATCCAACATATAACGTAGTTAAATGAAAGAAATATCAATGAAAAGGGTGGGGGTAAGACGGTTAGATTTCTAGTGACCAATTTATTAAAGGGGTAGGGGAAGTGGGAGTCGTAGTGTATGTACTAAACATGAAGGGAGAGGAACTGGATGCATTTCGATACATTTTTCTGCAGTTGCAAGACGCGTCACCGGAAATAGGGGCGTTCCAAATGGTTAAAGAGGGGAGCAAGTAAACTACGGAACAATTTTATTTTTCCACTGTAGTATAAGAAGTATGAATTCCCCCCTTGATACCTTACCCACACTAATATCACAAACAGGAACCTGTTTTTTGATTCGCAAAATAACGTTTATATCGTGGCGGGAATCATAATTGAAAGTCATTTTTCTTTATTATTTTTTGGGTACCATGGTCATTCATTCTTTCTTTATTCTATACCGACATGTATTGTTCTAATTATTTTTTAGTATTTATCATTAGGGTACACTTCCAATCATATATTAAAATATAAACAGTACGTAAATATAAAACCACCAGTAAATTAACAAAGGCTAACATGTTGCTGTTACAGTTTAAATTGAAAAGATGATTGTGCAATAACGAATATTTTAAGCCTAATAAATGTTTTTTATTTGACCAAATTTTTACAACAAGAATTACTTTAACAGAAATAAACACAATGTAGCGTTGATTATCCGTGGTAATTGAGAACAAACATGCCACGGATTATTAAAATCACTGATAATGTGGTGACATTTCGCCGTGTGAAAACTACGCGAACCGCGTGTACTTTTACACTTGTGCATTGTGTAAGCCCAATTAAAGGTTTTTGCTCACTAGAACGTTATCATATTAGGATCGTAACCGTACCGACACATCCAAATAAGTATTTTTTGAATAGATTAGCATCGGAAAACACCCATTAGACAGTTCCGTCAACGGCCATCAACGTAGCGTGCCATGTCCGTTCAATCAACAATTTCCCGGCCAGAATATTTTGTAGGCGCCGGCACGCTCCGTGAATGATATGGGTCGTTGCCAAACCACGTTTATACCACGTCTGCTCCGCGTTGCTATCCTGTACTGACACAATGTTATAATTCTTTAATTGCATTTGAACGAACACGTGCGCGAAAATAAAAATGGAGAAATTTTTCTTCATCAACTATTTTTAGGTACCTATCATTTATACATCCTATACTCTCCCTCTGTTTTCGTTGTCTTAGAGATTCGTGAATCCAGTAGCCTCGAGTCTTTTTTTTATTTTCATCTTCCTCATCCAAAATAATGGCAATCATTGCCAGTTCTCGTAATGCTAATTTCCTAATAGCCATATTATGTTTTAAGAAAATCCACACCTCCGTTGTGCTGTCCTCTCGGCGACGCGACCACAAGAAATGTACAGCAACCGATAGAAAAAGACTGAACGACTATCAAACGGGTACGGTAAGGTTATCATACGGGTTGTATACGGGTATAAAACGCTGTTTATCCATTGCAGTGGGCATAGAAGTAATAGGAGCGTTTTTTTTGTGTCCGACACAGTTCTAATACGGTCGTGGTATGATACGTTCTATTGGGCAAAGACCCTTAAACAATAAATAAAAAATGAAACGGTCACGTGGAATAACGATTAGAGCCCACATAGCATAATTTTTCATAAAACAAAAGAGAAGTTTTGTCAAGTCATGCTGAAAAACTTGCAACTGTTTTCATTGTTTGGGTACAAAAAATACTGCTTAATTGTTTTCTACAGCAATTTTTATTTTAGGAGTTACAAATGAATGTTTGTGATAAGTTTTTCACTAAATTATATTTATTTATATATAATTAACACGATTTCGTTAATTAAAATTTTTGTATACCTATTTTTTAAATTATTTTATGTACTTTTTGTTTTATTTGGATTTATGTCTTACTATTTTGCAATTTCTGCAAATGCAGACTGAACAATGATTATATAAAAATGAGTGATGAAAAAATGTCAAACCTAACCAGAAATCAAACCTGGGACCCCAGCATAGAAACCAGTTGAGCTATAGGTATTACATCTAGCTGAAAAATGTATTTTAAAAGCATACAGGCCTAGTGAGTATTAAAATTATGTCAGAAAAATTTAGGAGTTGTGGTTGGATTAGGGGTAAAGTCATCGACGCAAGTCAGCTGTTCAACTGCTCATTTTCGGAGACAAAGGTTTCGTGGTTCCAATCCTAGTAAAGGTAGTTATTTTTATACGGATCTGAATACTAGACAGTGGTTACCAGTGTACTTTGATCGTTGGGGATCAATTAACTATACTCTCTCAAGACTAGTCGGCCTGAGTCTGTACAATACTACCCCTCATTTACAAGTCCTACACATCATCCTCATCTCATTGGGTCATTGGGTTACTTATTGTTCTTAGATTGAACAGATTACAACACACACACACACACACACACACATTAGGGATTAAAATAGGTAAATTTAAAGGGATTCTGACTTGGAAAAACGGAAAAAAATATTTTCAGACTTTTGACACTAGCTTACAATTTCAAATATGCACTTTCTGATTCGAAATCTCATTTAACAAAATCTTGTTACATGACAACTAGAAATATTTTCTTTATTACAAAAAAAATCATTCTGTTTTTATGAACAAGCCCATCTATTATTTGCTTGAGTTCCAAAAATTACCCATTTTATAGTTTTTATATTTCTTATAACTGATAAATGGGTATTGTAACCAGAGTTTGCTCAACATGTTAAATTTTTTATCCAAGAAAATTAAAATATGTAGGTTATGTTACTTTTTGAGAAATACATTTTTTAATAGACTTTTCTAGTGGATTTTAGACATGGCAGAAATTTTCCTTAAAACCTGGTTTCATTCTAATCAATTATTTAAATTAAAGAATTGAGTATTCATAATTATTCATAATTAAAAATTAAATATTCAGAAGACCATGTTGTAATGAACAAAAAAAGAAACAGATCTTTTAAAGAAAAAATAAACCCCTGTTTTACAGATGTTGAGAAATGTGGTAAAAATTAACATGAGTTATGGGAAGATGCATTCTCCAATAAAGACTATAAAGTTTATTTATTTATTTCTTGTGGGTATTTAAGAGCTAGAGCATCTCCGTTTGCCATTGTGAATTCCATCATTGCTTTTTGAATATTAACAGTAGGCTATAGTAAACTTAAATTGTTTTCTTGTTTTATTATGTAAATCTGTATTACATGTTATATTTATGAAGAATAATTTAATATCATTAAAAATAATTTTCAAAGATAAAGGATATTTTGATGAAGGCATGAATATAAACGTTTATCCTTTCTAAAATTTCAGATCATTCTACGTTATCATAGCACACTGATAAAATTTGACTTACGTCATATAAAATAAACTAGTGCTGTTAAATATAAAACACTAACTAAAACATATTCACTCATTGCTATTCACACGCTACAAACAACTTTTAGTTCAAAATGGCTTCATGTGAAAATCACTCTTTAGTGAAAATATTTTCTAATAATAGAACTTTTTTCTTAATGATTATTATTTTAGTAACATATTGTTCTTTTGACAATAAATAAAAAAAACATTAGAGGAATTAAGAATTGAAATATCTTGAATGATTTTTGAGAAATGACATGGGAACAACGGTTATTATTGCCAGTTCTTTTACAAATTATTAAAAACTATATTTTACAAACTACACCCCTTTATTACGTTAGTTAATTACATGGGAACAACAGTTATTGTTGTCAGTTCTTTTACAAATTATTAAAAACTATATTTTACAAACTACACTCCTTTATTACGTTAGTATCATAAAAGAACAGATATTTTCTTTTTGCATTTTGAAGTGTTCTTTAAAGTGCAATTAAACTGCCGCTTTTCTATCTGACCATGGTTGCCAACAGTGTTCAAAGATAGTGCAAAATACGTTGTTAGATATAACGAAATATATAAAAACCGACAATAAGGTTATAATATAATAAAATCTCACATAATACTTAAATTTATAATTTAAAAGAATATTAAATACATTCGGATTGTACATTGATTGTTAATTTTTATTATTATTTACTTCATTAGCCATTACGATTCATATAACAGTGACATACATACACCTGGGTGTAACCTCTTTCCTGGCAGTTGATCATATGATCTGATCGCAGGTTTAGAAAGAAGAAAAATGGGTGCGATAGGATTATTAAGTGCTGCTATATTTTGTGTTTTAATATCGCAGGGTTTTGCTAATACAAAATATCACGTTCCAGTTTTAATATGGGGATCAAATTACGAACCTTCTGGTAGTGACGGTATTTCTTATTTATCTAAAGTTAGTTCTGAAGATTTCACCAACCAGTTCTTGAAGAATGTTCACAAACTACATAAGAAACCTACTGTGGTCGTATTTATTGAAGAAACACTAAGCGTTGAAGATTTCAGTTTACAGAAAGGTTCGTTTCCTGCGTTAAAAGATATCGTAAGTAAAAATAAAAAGGAATTTATTCAGTCAGTTGAAAATCCTGTTCCAGCACTTTCTGGATCAGAAATTAAATCCTTTGGTATGTCTGTAGTTAATTTTGAAAAGGGCGTTGATGCTAAGAAAGGCGGTGTAGTATATTTGGTAAATTTGGAAGATGCAGATTCAAAGGAAGATCGCCCACAATTGCTTCAGAGGCATGATAAAAAGATAGCTGAAATATATAATGATTTATTGAAGACTAATAGTGATGTAATTGGAGTTCTTACTGGAAATTCTGCATCTTGGACTGGTTCTGAAGAAGTTGTGAGAGTAAGACGTCAAGCTAATGAAACCAATGAAACAGATACTGCTGGAAAACAACCTCAGCCAGAAAAAGCCTTTACTGGATTTCATCTTGAGACACAAACTGCTCTTATCTATACCAAAGAAGCTCCAGTTCTGAAAATTGATGATAAAGAAGTTGTTCTGCCTAATCCAACCAGCAAGGTATGTTATATTTTCTGTTTACCTACTGTATTAATCACTGTTTTGTGAACTTGGGTTTAACTAAAGTACTCTTTTTTACATCCAGAATTGTAGTTGGTTTTTGGCTGACCTCTTCTAGAATTTTTTTCAGTTTGGTGTAAAGACCTTTATTCAGTTAGCTGATTCTCCTTGATTGTCTTATAATTTTTAGTGTCCTTAAATAATGTAATATGAAGGTGAACAATGAAAAACATCACATCTACTCCTCTTCTGCCATTTATTAAAAAAAATATGTCGCATGAAGATTTTTAACATGGATTATGGAAACCACATTATTTAAAAATGTCAAGCCTCTCTGCATGGAGACTTAAATATCTAAATTTTTACTGTAGTTACGATTTATGTTTATTGTTGATTAAATTTGTTTTAGAAGACTAACCATTAATTTTTTTATTATAAAATCTGAAAACTAAATTCTTTAATGAAATAGTCCATTTAGAATTGCGTAACTGAACAATTAAATGTGTAACAATGTACATTGTTCTATAACGCATCACTTTGCGCTACCTGGTTACAAATGAACTAAATATTTTAAGTTCTATCCAAAACTATTGCCTAGAAGCTAAAACCTGATTGAAAATATAATAAGGCCCTACCTCTAAGAACGTTTAAACATTTGTTTGTTATAAAATCAATAGAAGTCTTAAGGTGTGGTTTCATTTGTGCGATCTTCGCATGTGACTGACGCATAGGTCAGGTAGTTTCATTTGTGCAGTGGAACGTGCAATCCAACTGCACGCCCGGGTTAACCGAAACCTGGTTATCCAAAACATAAAAAAGTACTTAGTATTTTAATGTAATTTTTCTACAAATAACTGTAATAAAAACAATAAATACTGTAAATTATACCATGTAAAGTATGCCTACATGATATTCAGCACTGCAGACAGGATTTTTACCGATAACATGAGTATTTTCCTTGGAGCGGTAGCCTACTACTAGGCCTACTGTTTATTTTGGCTACATCACCTTTGCTGCAAACAGTCAATTAGTACTGTATTGTGGTTGAATGGTTACGGCAGTGTCTTGGCCTTAATGTAGCTTTCATTTTGTTTTGTGGCTAATTAGTGTTACGTACTGGTAGTGGAAGTGAAATGATATTTAACAATGTCATGTAAACGTAAACGCGTGGTCAAAACCATCGAAGCGACGCCCACTGATGTACTTTTAGTTAAACGTTGGCGGGACATTTCGGTAAGAAAACGAATGGAAAATTAAAACTAAAAAAAAATTCTGACTATTCAAAAAAAGAATTAAAATGTACAGAAAATATTTGTCAATTAAATCATACGAGTAAGAGTTTTAGGACACAATAATATTTTTTTTTACAATAAAACACCATTTTCTTGTTTTTCAAAAATCCTGGCTTATCCGAAATTGGCTCACCCCAATTATTTCGGATTAGCGGGAGTTTACTGTATCTATTGAACGATGAAAGCAAGTTTGAAGGATCAAATAGTTGTAGTTTTTCTGCAGCTAACTCAATGAGTTTTGCGTCATCGTCTTTAGAGAAACTCATTTTTAACTTCCAGACACATGCAACTGCTGCAGGTGACTGGTTACCAAAGCAGTCAATGCAGCCGACACATGCAATCTCTTGCATCGAATGCATAAACAGAACCACTTCTTAAGAAATCCATTTGATGAATAATGGCAGTGACGCATGCAGTAATCGCATGCGACGATTGCACAAACGAAACCGCACCTGTAATGTGTAAAATACTTCTAAAAGTTTGCTTTATAAAATCTATCAGATGTGATAGGTGTGATTAATTAAGAGAGAGGGATTGTTTTATAAATTGTTTTTTTCAAGTAACGGTAAAAATGAATGTTGTAAACTGTTCTCCGTTAATTAAAATTGTTCATGTGGTTTTTAAATTGGGTATGTTTAGGTCATCAGCCTGGTTTGAACATCTAGAAGCTTTATTAAGTAAAACAAGGAGTGAGGTGGTTTACCATGTCTTTCTCAACGACTTAAAAAAGCTATGCTTTCAGGATGCCAGACACTCTGAAAAGCACATATTTTCCACCCTGGAAATTACACCTTCACTTCATTAACCTCTGACTATGTAGTGAAATTTGTTACTTTCAGAGGAGATAACTTTGATTAGTGTATTTTATACCTCTACCTCTTCTGTTCATAAATGGTTGTCATTTATAATCGGCTGATCATGTGATAAGAAACAACTATGTTTTGTAATCCTGAACCAGGTGTATCGTAAGCAAATTTGTGAAGTTATCTGAACAATTTCAGATGCTTTTTAACATGTTTTTAATGTTGCTTTTTAACATGAAGATTTTATTTATTTATTTATTATTGCTAAAAACAAGTACAATGAATCTTATCCTATCTTATTTCCTAATACCCGCAAAGGTCTAGCCTATGCACGGATATGAGTGGGTTTATTTTATTTATTCTATTATAATAGCTTTTTATATCTACACTAAATTTACATGAAAGAAAAGAAACGAAAATTTACAACAAAATTTCCTAATGTAAATGTACAAAAAATAAGATAATAGTATAAAAAATAAATTAAAAAAATAAAAATAAAATGTCATGTAATGGCAAGGGATGAAGCAGACTTTCGATGACAATGTTAACAAAAAATTTTTAGCTGACACAAGAAGAAGGGCAATTAGTTTGAATACATAGAACTAATTAAATTCCCAGACTGCCCTCTCCTTAAATTAATCAGCCAGTTAGTTACTTTTCTTTTGTATATTTGAGGAGTTACATCAGTATTTCGGATAGCCTCTGGTAAATTAAGGTATGTGATTGAGGCTATATAATTTGCTGCAGTGCTGTTAATTGTTTTATGCAATCTAGGGGCTTGATATCCAATACAGGTTGATTGATTTATTGATTGAATTATGATTGAAGATTGAATTATGTACTATTCAAAATGGATAGATAAAAAATTGTTTACACAAATGAAAATGGTAAAGAAAATAATCTACTTGGTTTTGTGTTTACAGTTTATCTGAAAATGCTACTAACAAATTCAGATGGTTTATAGGAGCCTGTAATTAATTAATTAGTGTTTGTGAATCAACTAATCATCTTTAATAATTAAAATTTTAATTTTGTTTTTAGATTCATGATGACAGAGATAAATGGCAAAGAGCTATTTTTTCATACGTCACAGATATGGGTAAAGTTAATCTGAGATTTCGTTTTGAAAACACTTCTAGTTACTATTGGAGTTTATCACAGATTGAGTTGGAAGGACCAGAAGGACTCGTGAAGGAGAGTCCTACTTTGTTAACAACGAAACAGTATATTGGCGCTCCATATGGTTCTTCATTCCACGTCTCCCAACCTGTTGTGTTCCGCAATAAAACTATTTCTCTTACATTCACTGATATGCAGGTAAGTTGTTGTTGGTATGAAAACTGTTTTATTAATTTTCTACCAAAATTTATTTTCAGTTATGCTTTAGTCTAGTTAATGTTTTTAATTTGGTGTGCATTGGTATGAAACTTTAACCTTTCCATCCCAGCTTCCAATTCATTGGACATCAATAGGTATGTCCACACTCGTGCGTTTTCTTGTTCGACTTTTGATTCGACGTCGCATGCGCTTAAGAGGCATGCCACCTTACCGCACTCGTTTGAAGAAATTTATCTCAAAAAATAAACATAAATATTTTTGAACAATGCACTTAATTAAAGCCTGTTCTTTCTTACATTGAATGGGTTGATTTAGATTGTTTTATTAGAAATTAATCGGAGATAACTCCAGCAATTGACGTGAAAAAGTACTCAGTTTTTCAGTTTTTAGCTGGTTTTCCGTTAATGTGGTTTTTAAACGTCTGTTACTCTGTCCAGGCTTTTCTTCAAAGAATGGCGTTTAAGTACGTTGAAGATGAGAGTTTTCTCTATATGAACATTTTAAAATAGAAGTCTGATATTCCATTTTAAAATGCTGGCCACTTTTTTAAAAAGTCTATTTTGGCTTCACGTAAAGAGAGGGAAATGATTTTTGGACTGAACTATGCATTTTTACAACAGTATTGTGCCATGTATCGTATTTTGCATGTGTAATTAGAAATAGATATGTGGTGTTAATAGAAAATTCTATTTGTCTCTTAACTTCTTGAGAGGAAACTGAGCTCTATAGCGGTATCCGCTCCGAGTATAGTCGTTTAGAAAAACAAACTTCTGTGTTTTTCTGCTGCAACTCATTCCGTAGCTCATTTTGAATAATTTAACAATGTTTTTATTTAAAAAAATAAATGGTTTGCTAGACATAATACTGTTGTTGAAATGCATGGTTCAGTCCAAAAATTATTTCCCTACCTTTACGTGGAGCCAAAAAAGCACATTTTAAAAAAATGGCCGGCATATTAAAACGGAACATGAGATTTAATTTTTAAATATTCATATTATAGAAAAAAACTCTGATCTTCAACATACTTAAATGGCGTTTTTATGAAAAGCCTGGATGGAGTAACAGACGTTTAAAAACCACATTAATGGAAAACCGGCTAAAAACTGAGTACTTTTTTGCATAAATTGCTGGAGTTATCTCCGATTAATTTCTAAATAAATAATATTTTCATGCATAACAACGTAGATATTACCAATTTTATAAAAATAAACTCGCCACTCCAGTGTCGTGAGCACCACTTCTGTGTCTCAGCCTCAGAGGGATAGGTGAATCAGAAGTGGATCAGAACATGAAAGTGCATGCGCTGCACACCCGCACTTTGCCACAAGGTGAAGTTCGGCTGCCAAAGGGGTTGGGTGGATCACATAATTATGAAGTTTAAAGATTTAAAATTTTAAAGATGATGTTTGAAGTTTTTAAGTTTCAAGTTAATGTTTGAAGTATCAAAATTTCATCTTTAAATGTTTGAGGTTTGAAGGTACGGCAATTTGAATTATTTTTAGTTTTCCCAGCGACCTGGTGGGTTAAGGGCGAGTTTAGTTCCATGGTCTTGAAGTACTTTGGAAGGAGCACAAAAATGTTCAATACACACTTTTTTTGCTACGATGCACCGTTTAGATGACAAAAAGTACTTCCTCCTACCATAGGTATGGGGTTGCCACCTGAAAATTTGCAGGTCACCAAATTTTTATATAAAATTTTGATCGCTAAATAACATGGCGTTAGCAGATTTTAGTATTCTTAAAATTTAAAAATTTCATAATTTTTGGATAAGGGTAGCAACCCCCATAGGACCCTGGTCTACAATTTGAAAAATTACCCGTAATGCCGAGGGTAAGTGTTGTGGTCCTAATGTAAATTTGCCAACAAAACCTCTTTTTCCCTCTGAAAAATTAAGAAATACAATTGGTTATCTTTGAAACTAAACTACTTGTATTTTCTATATTCACTTGTCTTTATGTCCTATCAGAGGTTGAAAAAAGTGTCCCTTGTACAATTAATCAATGGTGTACGTTTATTTTCTTTTAAATCTAAGCTAATAAAAATAAAGTAGTGTAAATGTGTAATTATAATTCTAAGTAATTGTCTTTAGTAATTATACTGAATGTATTAGAAGTCTGAGAATTATACAATGTACTACTTTTTTATGAATATCTGGTTTAGAGTATGTAAAGATGGCCATCAAAAATTATTCTGAAGTCTTAAAAATTTTAAAACAACATCCTATTTTTACTTTCTCTTGCCTATATGAATATATAGGAAGGAAAGTATTGTTTTCATGTCGATTTTTCGAAATCGAGTTTTCATCGGATCTACACGTTTTCAAACCTCTGAACCCAAAAAACATGTTTTTAGTTATTGGTGTGTGTGTGTATACAAAATATCTCAAGAACAGAAAATCATTTGAACTTGAAACTTGAGTTACATACCACTACCGGATCCGACATGAGCATTTTCATCAAAATCAGTCAACCGGAAGTAGTAGTTTATTCTTGTAATTTTTCACTTTTTTGCGATTTTTTCAAAAACTGGTCCTACAATTTTTTTAAAAATCGCCTGGTTTACTAAATTTTTTATGTTCTACAAGATTAGGGTAGGCGCCATGTTTGCTGAAATTCTGGGTGAGGCTGTTTTCACGTTAATAAAATGTTTTTTTAAGATAGCGGCTTTATTATGCATTTTACCCCAAAAATGTATATGGCAAAAGTTGTAGAGAATTTAAAATCCTACCACTTTTATTTCTTCAAACATTTTTTTGTATAACGCTTAGTTTAGCGGTAATTAGCAATTTTCTGTTTTTTTCTCACGAAAACATGTGAAAAATTTTTTTAAGATTTCGGCCTTAGTATGCATTTTACGACAAAAGTGTATATAATAAAATTTATAGGAAATTAAAAGATCTATAACTTAAAGCATTGTTCTCTTTAGAGCCTAGTTTAGGGTGAAAAAGTGATTTACTGAATTTTTAAGCCAAACTGAGATTGATTTTCATTTTGCATCTTTCATATATATGATTAAAATTAGGTTATGTTTATTGGTGTTAGTTTTTTGTTTATTTCTAATGTTTTATTACTAAAGTTAGATTTATTGTTAATTATTTGAATTGGCAAGAGAAAGTTGTGTGAGTGTTTCACAACAGATTTTTATAATTATTTTGTTAGAACCTTGTCAGAATGTAACATCATTCCCCTCCTGGTAAGGTCACTTGATTGATGTCAGGGTAGTCACAATGACCAATCCACCCGACACTCCTGAACATAAAAAGAAAATGAATTTTGAAAAACAATTGAAAGATAAAAATAAACAGAATTTTTAAAATAGACATTCTTCTTGATTATAAAACTCGGCAACAGGAGCTGTGTTAGTGGAAGCTGTTAAAAGGCCACTATGAGTTCCCCTAAAGTCAATCAGCTGTCCAAATAACTAGCTATTTGTGATACAGATGTGACATCTGTCATCCAAACAGAAGATATTCGACTGATGTGATTCCAAACCAAGCCAGAGAAATGATGTCATATATCTCCTGTCAAGATTCTAACAGAGTTATTAAACAAAGAAAATAATATAATTATTCCAGAGAGAGATTTTGATGAGTCCACAATAAAAATTAAAATGAAATACCTTAAGATATAATACCATAGAAACCACTCTGTTAAAATCTGAATTGTTTATTATTGTGTATTTTATTTATAAAAATCTGGTGTGAAACAATCACATAACTTTCTCTTGTCAATGCAAATAATTAACAATAAACCTAACATTAGTAATAAAACATTAGAAACAAACAAAAAACTGACCTCAATAAACATCACCTAATTTTAATTATATATGAAAGACGCAAAATGAAAATCAACCTCAGTTTGGCTTTAAAATACGGAAAATCGCTCTTTCACGCTAAACTAAGCTCTGTACAAAAAAATGCTTTAAATAAAAGTTGTAGATGTTTTAATTTCCTATAAATTTTATTATATACACTTTGTCGTAAAGTTACACATAAAGCTATATACTTTTGTCGTGAGCTACGGCTGAACAGGTTATTAAGTTAATATGGATACATTGAAATATAATGTCATATCTCAATGAAGGCTTAATCACATTCACTTAAATAATCATTGTTTTTTAAAATTAAAAGTAACTACGCTTCTGAAAATAATAAAGCACTGTGTATCTTCATTTAAAAACTACCAAGATCTTGCTTTTATTTTATGTCCGTTTTCTTCATTAATAATAATGCCGACATTGAAAGAAGGTAGATAACAATAAATGATTACAGAATATCACATCTGACAGGAATTGAACTGTACAATAACAGACCGTCCACAGCACCAAGAAAACTGCTTGAAGAACGGGTACTTTAGCTAGTTTAGTATTAAATTACTAACACAGTAATAAAAAAATAACATAAAATTCAATAAAACAAAAACGGTCAGAAACCCAAATCACAGTCCATCTCCCTCATTTCTGTCAAGGAATACAAGGCCTTGAAATAATCCAATCATACAATCCTAGACTAAAGAATCCAGTTGGAACATCCTTAGCTAATCGTATTAATTTATTGAATAAAGTAGCAAACCCTGTGCGGCTTCACATGTAAAACATGTGTAATCAATTTTTAAAAAATAAATATGTAACAGAAATTGTGTAGCTGTTAAATCGACTGTATACTTCAAAGTACATACACATATAACATAAATTCCTCAGCATATGTCTTTCGCTAGTATTTATATGTATGTACTGTACTTTAACAAAAGTACACACACACACACACACACACACACACAAACAATGTTTTTATAATTTCCCCCGCGTATGTCTCTCATCATTATCAAACCCCTTTATCTACTTCAACAGCAGTACATACTCACATGTACACACATACATAGTATGAAAATCTCCATTAGTGCCCTTAGGTTACAATTTTTGAAAATTAAAAATAAAATGTTGTCGTGAATATAAATACAAATAATGCTGTCAAAATTTCATGAAAATCCGTTCAGTAGTTATGGAAATTAGCCTGCACAAAAAACATGATTTGATATTTACAGAGAGAGTACTGGAAACGTCAAGTCTACTACTACCTCGCGTATTGAAATCATGGTTTAAGAAACCTGTACCATTTTCATGTAGTATTAAAACATGTTGGCTTCCGCAATGTATAAGAAAAATCTTTCCCCCCATGCCACAATAGGAAATTATAAAATCTTGTCACCAATACATTATTTATTTTGTATATACGAGGGTAGGCTGATAAGTAATGCACACATGCTTGTAGAAGACGAACAAAAAGAAATAGCAAGATGGGGTAAATAACAAATTAAAGTACAAATCTTAACCTACCAAATTATCTATTTATTTTTCAATATAGTCACCGTTAAGCATTACACATTTCTCCCAACGTTTAACAAGTTTTTTCATTCCGTCACTGAAAAATTCTTCCGACTTTCCTCGAACCCAGGACGCAATAGCTGCCTTCACCTCATTGTCCGAGCTGTAATGATTACCCTTAAGGTCTCTCTTCAGTAGAGGAAAAAAATAAAAATCGCAAGGCGCAAGGTCGGGAGAATACGGAGGGTGTAAAATTGGTTGAAACTTCAGGTTTCTCAGAGCCTCTCCAGTTGCACGCGAAGTGTGTGGACGAGCATTGTCGTGTTGCAAAATTATTGGCGCCAGGTTGCCTCTAACACGACAAACTCGACGTCGGAGGTGTTTCAGAGTCTGTATATACTGAGCAGAATTTACCGTTGCCCCTCGTTCCAGATAATCAGTCACATAAACTCGGCGAGCATCCCAAAACACAGTCAAAAGAATTTTTTTTGCGGACGGTTGTTTTTTGAACTTTTTCACAACAGGAGAATGTGGATGACGATATTCAGCGCTCTGCCTTTTTTCTTCGGGATCGTAATGATGAACCCATGACTCGTCCCCCGTCACAATATTCAAAAGAAAGTCGTCTCCTTCGTCACGGTAGCGCTTCAAAAGTTGTTCACAGCATTCCAATCGACGCTGTTTATTCTCGTCTGTCAGACGGCGTGGTACCCATCGTGCACAGATTTTACGGTATCCCAATTGTTCAATAATGAAGCCAACACGTTCCTTAGATATTCCAATTTGGTTTGCGATACGCTGTTGAGTGATTCGCCGGTCATTTTGAATCAAATTATCGATGAGTTTGCGACGATTATCGTCTGAGGCAGTGATTGGTCGTCCACTGCGTGTTTTGTCAACAATTAAGGCTTTTCCAGGTTGGCAATCACGAAATTTTATTACCCAACGATTCACAGTAGACCTATCAACAGTATCGTCACAATAAACAGCCTTTAAACGACGATAAATCTCACTAGGATTCACTTTCTCAGCAGTTAAAAATTCGATAACAGCGCGTTGTTTAATTCTCGTTGACATAGCACCAGAACACGACGCCATACTTCCACTACTCAAAACAAACTGAATGAAAGCAACGCCTTCAAACTGCGCAGGCTTGTAGAGGAGAAATAGTACTTCCACATGCCACCAGGCGCGCTACTGAAGTTTATTTAGTTGTCTTCTACAAGCATGTGTGCATTACTTATCAGCCTACCCTCGTATAACTTAAATTGAGAAGGTAAGCCAAATAGTATAAAAAAAAACTATGAATGCACATGCATTAGTCACGGCATAGGAGTAATGTATGTCTGATGTTATAATTATAAAGTAACCTAATGTGAACTACTTGTATTTGTAAGTTCTAATGAGTCTTCGATATTTATAGTCTTTGTTACATTTTTTTGTTTACATGTCCATGATTTAGCACATAGCAAGGAAGGCACATAAATTTATCACACGCACTACATTTTGTTGACACAAATTTTACTGTTTTCTGAGCCACAGTTCGTCCTTGAGTTGTTGACACCTTTTCATAACAGTAAAAACATCTTCTTATTCAACTATTGCAGTTATTTTTGTCAGTTGTATGTTCAAATACATGATTTTTTTTGTTGTCGGGAACTGTACACTATTAGCAACTACCCAATTTGATTGCTGCTTTTCGCTGTATTTTTGAAGTAGATTAGGCATGAGTTTGAGCAGGGACCCCCAGTAGAGTTTGCTCATGGATGGCTGTCAGCTGGTCACCTTACAAAGTCGCTTGCCCAACCGGTGTTACTTAACAAATAGTAGCGATTTTCTACCAGCTGACTGACTGGGCTGGCCCGGAGTTCGCAGGATTATTTACAGCAGGATCTATTTCACAGGGGTTACTGTCACCTGTTGGATTTCCATCTTTATCAATGCATCTGTAAAATTAATTGCTCTCAGTAATTTGGATCTTTTTGTGAGTGAAGTGATTGTAAATTAACCATGAATTTACCACCGACGTCTTCAGTGAAAGCTCAAAGGCCACTTTGTGAAACCATCTAAAAAATATTAAATATTTGTACTTTACAGTAACCTATCCTAATAAGAGCACAGTCCACTTAATTAAACCGAATAAAATAACAAAATATACTGAAACAACTAACGAATTACGTAAAATGTCAAATATTCGACTAACTTTGATATGATGCCGTTAGAGTTTACAGAATCGAAAGTAGATCGCACCCCTCTTCTGACTACCGACTACTTTGCTATTCTCTGTATGCCGTAGACAAAACAAAAATCTCCTACGACACGCCAAACACATACAGTATTCAGATGAACTTAAGTCCCCTAGCCGTGGGAGTGAGAGAATGCATAACGCTCTCACTCGCACATGCCATACGCGCCATTCCAATAACATTGTATAATACTAATTTTACTCATTGTTGTGAGCAAGCGTTTATGCATGCAGTAAACTAACAAGCAAGATAACGACTGTAGTATGTTTTCAGATTTGGATTATAACGGTAAAGACCTTTGGGTGCATGCGTATTTATGACACATATCTTCCTCTCACTCACTCGGCTATGGGACATCAGTTAATCTGATATCTGTACATTAGTGTGTACAGTTAAATGTTGATTGAGAGCGCCAGTGCTACTCACAGCTTGTGCGGAATAACAGCCTGAGTAACGCCGGCGTTACTGTATCTAACCGTATCTCACCATGTTAAACGTGTTGTTGCATTTTGGTGTTAAAAATTTTTATGGTTTTATTTTTTAGGTTCAGCCATGGAAATCTCCAAGTGGACTGCAGAAGAAATTCAGCGTTGCCGAAGATGATACTACTTTCTTTACACCAGCTATTTGGAATGGCCTTATAGTAACAGGCTTAATTGGAATCATCTTAATCTGGGCTCTAACTATGATTACAGACATTCGCACAATGGATCAATTTGATGATCCTAAGGGAAAAACTATCACAGTTAATGTTACCGATTAATTTTGTGATATTATTGTTGTACTTAAACCTGTTAGAAGTATTCATTTTGTTACAAAACTGCCATATTTTGTGATTTGATATAATATGGTATTTATTTACAATAGTCTAAAATGGATATGACTGTTAATAATAAATGGTATTCCGGTTTTGTTACAAAAATACTCGGTGTTTTCCATTTTTCTCATTTCATACACGTTCTGTTTTTTTTTCCATTAACAGTTTGGTTTTTCATTTCTACTAATTTGTTTTATTTTGTATAACTTTATACTTTGAATTCCCATCTTTGTAAATAGCTCATATTTACATATAAAATATTTATTGCTGTTGAATGTTATTTGTGAATTACAGTGTGTTTTTCATTTCAAGTATATATCTCGATGATAACATTAAATTGTAGAATCGCACATTCCATTAAAAAAGTATTACCTCATTACATCGATAAAATTCAACTGTAGGTAATTGTGTTGTATACATTTATTTTTTGTTGTGTGTGTATAATAATAATTGTTTCTAAAGTGCAATACCTTTTTGATGTTAAACTGCCCAAAGGATTGTTTAAGTTGTTTCAAATATGTTACATAAAAAAGTAGGTCACAGTCCTATAAAACGTACTTATGTTTCTAATAAAAAACATCCTTGTTGATAAAAAAATTATTCAAATTAATTGTTTGTAGTTATTGTACTTTTTAAATAATAATGTTATTTCTTTCATTTGAAAGTAATTGAACATGTAAATTTGTAAAAAGTTAGGATATTGTTAGTTGTATTTTCACCTGTTAATTACTTTTGTTTGTTGGATAATAAATTGAGTAATGTATCATATGATTTTAAATAGCTGAAAATGTTAGCCTAATTAATATATGTATAGTGTATTCATTGATTTAGTTTGATGTCAAAAAATTTACAGAATTAAATAATCAATTAGTAATATTATGTTTTCTTTCTTATTACCCAATAAAATTACTGGATTCCTGTTTAAATAAATCACAATACAATAAATTTAAGTCCAGAGGACTTAAATCAATAATAGATTATGTAATAACCAAGCAAAGATCTTGTATAAAGGTACTGGATGTCCGAGTGCAGAGAGGCGCAGTGTGTGGATCTGATCATTTCTTACTCAAGTCAAGGCTGGTAATGAGAAGGAAATTTGTAGGATGTAATAAAAATTCAGATGACCTTCAACAAGTACAACAAGTAAGATATAATATCGAAAGCTTACAAAATGAATCCACAGTCTTTCTTTATAGGTTAAGATTGGCTTCAAGGGTAGAACCACCACTAGGTGCTCCACAGCAACTGTATGACCAGTTAAAAGGATGGATACATGAAGCAGCCAAAGAAGCGTTAGGAGAACAAAGACGGAAAGAAGTAAACGGCAGAAGGAACTATTGGTGGAATGAAGAACTGGAGAATTTAGTGAAGGAAAAGAAGAAAGCGTACCTCAAATGGCTCTCTACTAAAGATGATCATGATAAACAGTTATACAGAAGGTTTTGTTATCTTGTAAAGAAGGAAGTAACAGTAGCAAAAAATGTATTTTGGGACAAGACGTGTACGGATATTGATAGCCAGTTAGGAGGATCCAGATCTAGAGCAGCGTGGGATATTTTAAAAAAATTAAGAAAAAATAAAAAAGAAACTTTGACAATCGACCCTATTGGACAAGAAATGTGGAAAAGGTATTATCAAGAATTGTTGACAGAAAATAGAAATGAATTCAAAGAGGTTAGGTATGATGTAATAGAGGAAATGAATCAAACGGAACCTGTGGAGAAGGATGAAGTGAAACATGCAATTAACGTAATGAAAGGTAATAAAGCAGCGGGTCCTGGAGGTATACCGATTGAACTATATAAGAATGCTCCCGATGTGGTTATAGAATATGTAGTAACCTTATTTCAAAAGTGTATTGAAGGGGAAGATGTACCTACAGAATGGAAGATTGCCCACATTAGTTCACTGTACAAAAAAGGGGATAAAAGAGAGTGTTCCAATTATCGTGGACTGAGTGTTACAGCTTCAACCGGTAGATTGTATGGACGAATACTAAGAGATAGAATTGAAAAGGAAATAGTAGATCAGGAAGAACAAAGTGGGTTCCGAGCAGGAAGGTCCTGTATTGATAATATATTCTGCTTGAAACAACTGATTGAAAAAACAATTGGACATGGCAGTGAACTCCATATGGACAGTGTTATGCATAACTAGACCAAGCCCCAAAAAGTCATTCTGAGATAATTGACCTCAAAGTTTCTAGTTAATTAAAAATAGGGTTTTTGATCAATTTTACCAAGTTTTTGCACTAAAAAAGAATTACCATTTTTTAATTTATTTGTAAAATCTCAACTTAATACAATTTTAAATAATGCTATAAATAAATAAAATGGTTCTTGGTCTACCTGTACTTATTTTTTGTTGGGGCATTTTTGTTATGCACGAGTAGACTAACTGACTTGTACGTCCTTTGGTCTTGTAATGCATAACTGGACATTGCACTAGTTGCCCTTAATAGTAATAGAGCATCAGCAATACATAAGGGTTTTTTTAACTTTAAAGTGCAAAATACTTCAATTGTCATTTTATTGGACATTGTCTGAAATAAAATTGAAATGTCAAAACACAAGGTTTCCACATCAGGCTAGTTCTTAGCTTCACACATGGCTTCCTTCCTTCTTGCTTGTGCCTTTTCTGATTTTTCCAAATGTAAATTTTTTTCTTCTTTCAATTCTTGAAGCTTTACCTTATCAATACAATGGTTTATTTCTATTTCCAATTGATCCCACCGACCACAGGTATCTTTCTTCAGTTTTTTCCTTCGCAAATTGAATTTAGACAAAAATATTTTTTTGTAAGATGATAAACTTACAGGTTTAATTACTTCTGCTGAGTACAAATTGTGCATTTTTTCTACTGTAGTATCTGCTGTAAGAAATTCTGCCTCTGTATTTGTTCTTTTGTAATGTGATTTGTACTTGGGGAATTTTTTAATGTGTTCTATTACTTCATGTACACGGGTATCATTTATTTTATTTTTACCTCCACCGACTCCACGACAATCGATAATTCCTTCTGAGCGTTTATATATTTTTCAAAGCAGTATTCACTTTACAGCTTGATATCCTTAAAGTCTGTAAAAAGAAAGTTTTACACACAACCATCTGACACATTTTATACTGCCCATTCTTTTGTATGATGTTTTTACTATTTTTCGTTTAATGTCAAACTCCTTGAACCATTGAAAAAATTAATGAACGCTGGGCATCATGTGATTCCACACTGAAAAACTTATCAAATTCTTTTCTGGCATTTTCCTCTCCTACTTTTTCTAAACGGTTACAGGGGCAAACGTAATGTCGGAACTCTTTAGCTTCTTTAAATACATTATTTTGCGTGTAATAATCTTTGTTTTGGATACAAAGTCTTTTCCTTATCTCTCGGTTTTGGTTTTGATACTTACGTTTCCTTCATTTTTTTTGGTTTTCCTTTTAGTAACTGATTTTCATCTGGTTCAGGTTTACAAACATAATTAACTGCACTTCAGTATTCAAAACAAACCAGGTTAGTTGCAAAGCAGCTGATGTTTGGTCTGTTGTGAACTAATGTAGCCACCTGTTCTATTTAGCATCACTAGACCAAAGACCAGTAAAAGGCACACTTGGTCTACTGTTGCAAAACTGAACATTGGATTATGGCTTTTGGTTTTGTAATGCAAAACAGGAAATCAAGCCCAAGTAAAGTGGCACATGGGTTTTTTATATATTTCACGACAACCGTTGCTAGGAGACGAACGGCGATTTTTTTCCAAATAAGATTTATCGTTTCTCAACAGAATGCGCTAAAATCTCGTTTTTTACGAAATGGCGCTTGGTCTAGTTATGCATAACACTGTCCATATAGCCTTCATTGATTTGAAGAAGGCTTATGACAGTGTACCAATAAACAGATTATGGGAAGCCATGGAGAGAAGTGGAATAAACAATACATACATCAACGCAGTAAAAAAGATGTATGAAGATAATATGAGTTGCGTGAAAAGTCGAGAAGGGGTGTCAAGCATGTTTCTTGTCAACAAAGGTTTGAGACAGGGGTGTTGTGTATATCCTACCCTGTTTAAGATATACATGAATGCGGCACTGGAAAAATGGTGTAGAAAATGTAGGAATATGGGAGTCCAGTTGGGAAGAGACTACATTCATACACTTTTGTTTGCTGACGACCAGGTTGTTCTAGCTGAGGATGAAGAAGATTTAGAATACATGTTGCGAAAATTAATGGAGGAGTATGATAAATGGGGGCTAGAGGTGAACACGGAAAAGACGCAGTACTTGGTTATTGGAAGAGATGGAAGAGACCTTAATGTAAACGGAAGCATCATTAAGAATGTTGAAGAGTATAAATATTTAGGAGTGACGTTTACAAAAAATGGAAGGGACGAAAAAGACATAGCTAATAAAATTGTGAAAGGAAAGGCATTAACTGGTCAACTGAACTCAATTCTGTGGAGTCTCAACATAAGAAAAGACATAAAGAAACGAATATTTTCAGCAATAGTGGAAGGTACGGTGACATATGGGGCAGAAGTGTGGACCATTACACAAAACATGAAAAATAGAATCAGTACAGTGGAGAACAGATATTGGAGAAGATGTTGCAGATTGACGTTACGAGATAGGGTAACGAATATAAGAGTAAGAGAGATAATGGGCATTGAAGACTCAATAATAGACCGTATTGAGAGAAAACAACTGCACTGGTATGGTCACATGCGAAGAATGAGCAACGTACAAATCCCACTGAAGGCGTGGAACTGGAGACCGCAGCGAAATAGAAAAAGAGGAAGACCGAGAGGGAGATGGATGGAAGGTATTGACAGAGCCATGGGGAGAAGAAACATGGAGGAGGAGTCATGGCAAGACAGGCAAAAATGGCGTTTTGACTGCGACAAACGACCCATAGTGTTGTAAATAGTCGCCACTATATATACTATATATACAATACAATATTATAAAGCTTGAATTTACGTAATCTACAGTAGTATTTAATGATCCTAATGGTGATCCAAGAAATTTTGTTTAGAGGACCCCTCCTGTAACTTTTTAAAAACTGCAAGCAAAATGGTGAGTTTTTGAAGCCGCCAGGAGAAAATTAATATGAAATGAATGAAAAGAATTGTGAGGTATGGAGACAAACTAAGACAAACTTCAAAATAGTCCGTTTATCTTTGAAAAGTTTTTGATAAATATTTTACTTTAATTGTTCCTCCATAAAGATGAGTAGTATGTAACTGTGCTTCTCCGCTATTAAAATGTGAAACCATTTATATTGAAAGTATACCAATGAAAACTGGATATTTTTTTTGTGGAATTTGAAAAACCAATTTCATCTACATTCTTATCAGGTAAGAAAACTGTAGTGAGATTTTCAATACCAGGATAGTATGAAAGCAATGTGGTTTCTTCGCATGGATCAGATTTTGTACACTCAAGCAGTTAGCTTCTTTCTACCTCTTACTACTTCATACTATCCTGGTATCAAAAATTGTTTTGTGAAGCAAGTTCTTCACCAATATCAACTTTAGTAGAGATTTTCAATACCAGGATAGTATGAAAGCAATGTGGTTTCCTCACATGGATCAGATTTTGTACACTCAAGCAGTTAGCTTCTTTCTACCTCTTACTACTTCATACTATCCTGGTATCAAAATTTGTTTTGTGAAGCAAGTTCTTCACCAATATCAACTTTAGTAGAGATTTTCAATACCAGGATAGTATGAAAGCAATGTGGTTTCCTCACATGGATCAGATTTTGTACACTCAAGCAGTTAGCTTCTTTCTACCTCTTACTACTTCATACTATCCTGGTATCAAAATTTGTTTTGTGAAGCAAGTTCTTCACCAATATCAACTTTAGTAGAGATTTTCAATACCAGGATAGTATGAAAGCAATGTGGTTTCCTCACTTGATCAGATTTTGTACACTCAAGCAGTTCTTCTTTCTACCTCTTACTACTTCATACTATCCTGGTATCAAAAATGTCTTTTGTAAAGCAAATGTTCTTCACCAAAAGAATAATAAAATTACAGAAAATTGGTAATTTCCTCTAAACTAGGCTCTGTAGAGAAAAATGTTTGAAATAAAAGTTGTAGGTTTTTTTAGTTCCTTTAACTTTATATACACATTTGTCGTTAAGTGCGTACTACAGCCGCAATCTTAAAAACATCCCTTTTATACTAATTTTGATGGGCAAATAGTTATATAATTTTTTAATGTTCTACAACTTTAATTATTTGCAGTTTTTCTGTAGATTACATATTAAGGCCGTAATCTTAAAAAGAACCATTTTTTCTATGAGAGCACAGCCTCCACAAGAAATTCAGCAGTCTTGAATTGTTCTATCTTGTACAGCAAACAATTTATTTAATTACGTGATTTCAAAAAAAAATTGTAATGTTTTTTTGGAGAAAATCACAAAAAATGAAAACAACACAAATAATTACCATTTCCGGTTAACCAATTTTGATGAAAATATTCGTGTTGTGTCCTCTTATGGTACCTAACTGAAGATCTAAGTTTCAACTTTATATGATGTTCTGTTCTTGAGATATATCATTCTCACACACACACACATCGCTAAAAACATGCTTTTTGGTTCAATGGACCTGAAAACTTGTATATCCGGTGAAAAATTGACAAGAAAAGAATATTCCTTCCCTTATATATTCATATCGGACAAGAGATAGTAAACAAGGGTGAAAATAAATAAGACATAATAAAGTACAAGAATGTTTTATAATTAATATTATCATTGTTACATTACAATCTAACTACAGCATAATATTTTTACAATATTTGAAACAACAAAAATATTAATAACATAATTTTTTATTTACTATTGAGACAAACTTAATTATTACATTTATATAAATTAATTACAAAAATCAATAAAACGTATTACTCGTAAAACAGAATTTGTTAGAAAAATAAAAAATATGGAGGATAAATGAATTATTTATTTATAAGAATTATATAAATATATACAATACCGTTATAAGTAATTTATTCTACCAGTCAATTTTTATAATACAACAAAAAAACCTAAAAAAGAAAATTTCAAAAATAATATATTAATTAATGAAAAAAAAAGAAAAAACTATGCCGGATGGCTACTTCATTACACGCTTTAGCTAACTAGCAACTACATTATAACATACTGCAGTCTTTTTTATTTTGCAAGTATTAAAAAGACGTTCATTAAATCTTAAACCTTTCAATTTTAAAATACAAGGACTTTTTAATATTTCCAATATTTTGATAGTTCAAATACCTTACACAAATAAAAAAAATCATAATGACTTGGTAGGTTTATATTAGTTTTATAAAATAGTTGACTTTTGAAAAGCAATACAGAATAATTCATATGCTAGATCAGTACTTTCATAAGCTATTACCGTAACAGTACAATATTGAGAAAAAGTTAATTTTTGATTGAGCATATAAATGAATTATTTTATAGCTTTAATCTTTAAAGTGGCACACCAGTTATTATACAGTTATTTTTGTTCCAGTGCCTTTACCCGAACAAGCATGTATGTATTCACTTTAAATTTTCCACTACAGGAGCAATCCCATATTTATTTGACTCTTAATGGATATTTACGTACTGGTATCTTAATGAACATTCGGAACTATATCATAAAGAAATAAAATTATATTTTGTCACAACAGAAGCTTTTACTTGAACAATAGACTCAAAACTCATGTTTTGCAGCTGTTTATACAATAATTTTTCAATGTATGGAATATTACAAGTTCTAATTGTTCATGTCAACTAATTACCGATAAAATTTAACAATTTCTGATACACTGATGTAAATTAAATAATTCACGAGAAACTGTTGTTTCACATAGCATACAATAAAGGCCCAAGTCAGTTCAAAAGTATTCAATATGTAATAATTTATTTTAAAAATTAATCAATTATAATTAAGTGTGAATAAAAAAACAAGCCATTCAAAAGATTAAAATATTTTCTGTATAAATATACACTCCTCCAAGCGACACCGTTAGATCAAAAAGGGTGCCTAAACAGAACAATTTACTTATTTATACGTAGCTGCTAGATAAACAGGTGTTTTATACCGTTGACTAAAGAACACCTAGACATAGGTTAACAAAAAGCTGAATTTGGTTCTAAAATGGACAGCTAAGCATGTGCAAAACAAATAATCTAAAATCACACTTTATATAGAAAACCTAAAAGTAGTGGAAGATACTACTACAAATTTTAACATGAATACGGAAAAAATCGACGAAAACGTTTTGCATAACATACGAATATTTTAAATAATTATATACATACACAGAATAATATAATTTTGTTCACAAAATTTTAATAATTCAGATGTGACGACAAACGGGGTGGGGATGGGGGGTAAAGATCGATCATTTTTATTGAGTATATGAAAATATATAAAGACACTTTGCTCAATGAATTTATATCGTTACGTCTATCATTATTACTTTACAAAAAATTATTTTGCGAATAAATATAATGAGAAAATTTTATGGAAAAATCTAAATAAGCACAATGAATTGATGATTTTTTTCTATTACACTATAAATTTTAAAATCATTAAATAAATAAAAAAAAACAAAGATAGAAATCCTTATTAATTTTTTACTAACGAACGAATCAAATACGAAAACAATGCATCTCGGTACAATAGTACAACCGAGGCTAAATTAAATGATTCAAAAATATTTTTATTCGGTATAATCACTCTCGGTTAATCCAAAAAAAAGTACTTGTAATTTAACCTACAATAATTTAATACTGACAGCTAACAATTAAAACGTAATGATTATTAAGTATTGCGAATTTTAATTAAGTATTGATTGTATTTTAAGTATTACAAATTTCAAATATGTGTTCACAAAGCCAATCGTGTAGCAAACTTTAAAATAAACCGAAAACATACATATGAAAATCCAAAATAATATTAATTTCTTTTATAATTATTTTATATATATTAAAAAAAAGGAAAACAAAAACTACATAACCAAATTATAACTTTTGACTTAATGTAAACATCTTTTGTTGATCTATGTTATTAATAATTAATAATAATACATCATAATACAATACGTTGATTTCTCAGCAGTCAAGAAAGTTTGCAGCCATGAGCAATTCGAGTGCAATTTGTGGTGCGATTGGGAATTCTGGAATCTCGGTGGAACTGTTTGTGTAACGAACCTTATAAGTGAAATACATGCACACCTTTTGCAAGACGTGAGACCTGTTGACAAAAAATAAACAATTATACGGTGTTTTTGTTATTTAAGAGGCCAAAAAATTCAAAAAGTTCCTGGGATTGGCTTGCTGTAGCCAAAAAAATGATAAGATAGCGGAACTAGCAATATGATTGCATGCACACTCTTGCTTGAACATGTTTGTACATTGCATAGTGTCCGTGCTCCATGCAACATGGTTGTGAGTGGTTGTCAGTCAACACATGTCGCAGTTCCAACAGCGTACGAACATCAAGTTCATGTGCAAATTGGGAAAGTCAGCTGCAGAGACACTGTTAGGTAAGCAGCAAATTTACGATGAATACACCAAAAATATCTGCTATTAATGACATTAGCACGGTTTAAGAAAGGGCAGGAGATGTTAGAGAGCAACGAGTGCAGCAGGAGACTGTCGATATCCCTATTATATAAAATGAGAATTGGCGAAGAAAGTTGGTATCTCACATGGTCATGCCTTTTACGCGATGATTTGAAGATGAAAAGTTTGTTCTGAGGGTGTAATCAGATGGCTTCTGCATCACGATAATGTGCCAAGCCACATATCACTTGTGCAGAAATTCCTCGCTGAGAACAGCAAATCATCCCTCAACCACTGAACTCACAAGATCTCGCTCCAAGCGACTATTGGCTGTTCCCTACTCTGAAAATTGGCAGCAAAGGGAAACGTTTTGCAACCTTGGAGGACATTGAATCAAAAGTGATGACTCAGCTCTAACAGATTTCGAAAGAAGCCTTCTACCGCTGCCTCCAATTGGATCACTGGAGCAAGTGTGCGAGCACAAAGGCCTTCTTCGAAGGTGATTACGTAAGAATTGCCATAGGTCAAATCATTAGCACGCTGAACTACCATTTTGGGAACTTTTTGAATGTTCCTCGTACACAGCATTCATCATATTAGTCCAAGATAAAAACCTCATCAGTTAATTTATCATGCTTACACAGGCAGACAACCAATATAACTACACAATATTCTTCAGTTATCAGACTCCACGTTATCTGAACTGCTACACACAAAAAAAATTAGTGTGCAACACTCATATGACTCTTCCACTGTAAATAATAGACATATAACCTTTTTTATCATAAGTAAACAATGTAAAATAAAAAGTATAACTTAATTTTAATCATCGGTGAATGACTTTATATAAAAATTGACCTCTGTTAGGCTTAAAAATATGGGAAATCACTAATTGACGTTAAACTAGGCTCCGTTGAAGAAAATGCTTTAAATAAAAGTTATTTATTTCCTATAAATCTTATTATACACTTTTTTGTCATAAAATACATACTATGGTCGCAATATTAAAAAAATACAATTTTTTACCGATTTTGATGAAAAAAATACAGAAAATCACTAATTGACATTAAACAACCAAAGCGTTGTAGAAAAGGTTCAAATTAAAAATTTTTTAAATCAGAGCTATTTTTGAGAAAATCACAGGAATAAACTACTATTTCTGGTTAACTGACTCATGAAAATATTTGTGTCAGGTCCCGTAGTGGTACCTAAGTTAAGTTTCAACTTTGAACGTTATTCCATTCTTCAGATATTTTGCTCACACACAGACCAATCGCTAAAATCAAGTTTTTAAGAGTTCACGGGGCCTGAAAACATGTATTTCCAGTGAAAACTCAACATAAAAATAATATTTTCCTTCCCCACATTCATATACGGCAAGAAAAAGTAAAAATATGTTTGGCAAACACAAATGCATACACATGAAAAATTTGCTTATGTGCTTACTACATGGGTTGTTGATGGAAAGCCTGAGAAAGAAAGAGATGGACCCTTAGGTGTTTTGATCAAGGCAGCCAAATTTTGACAGAAAAGGAATCATCAAAGAAATTGCACCAGGACAGATGAATGAGAATTTTTTGGAAGGAAGTGAAGATGAATCTAGCACAAGGAACGTGCAAGAAAAGTCAAGCCATCAGTTGATGATATAATACAAACTACACAATGGATGGAGATTAATACAAATCTATACTGATATTACAAAGAAAAAACATTCATTTGTAAGAAGTAATTTCAGAAATTACCCAAACAATTTCAATAATTATTCCACTGCAGTAAAGCTTTAACACTTTCACTGCTGATTCCGTCAATTGACGTAGTCACGAAACTTTTCTGTTTTGCGGATCCGGTCATTTGACGTCTTCAGATTCCCCACGTTGTACGAGGGCTATTCAGAAAGTAGGGAACGTTTTGTAAATAAACAAAAACTATGTAAAAGAAAATTTTTTTATTATATACATCTGAAAGAGTGACTAAAATACTACTTTTCTACATAGTCACCAAGCAAATTGAGGCACTTGTCATAGCGGTGGACAAGCTTCAAAATCCCTTCGTCATAGAAATCCGCCGCCTGCGACCGCAGCCACTCAGTGACGCACGCCCCGGAGTTCCTCGTCGTCGTCGAAGCGCTGTGTTGCTAGTCAGTTCTTCATTCTTGGAAACAAGTGAAAATCACTCGGTGCAAGATCAGGACTATAGGGTGGATGAGGTTAAACCTCCCATTTGAATGAATCAAGGAGTTCTTTTGTGTGGTTTGCCGTGCAAACTGCACAAAAATCAGCAAGGAAGATTATGGCTACTGTGTTTTGGGACAGGCAAGGTGTGCTGCTCATTGACTTTCTCGAGCGTGGTGCAACAATAAACTCTGATCGGTACTGCCAAACATTGCGCAACCTAAGGAGAGCAGTTCAAAACAAGCGCCGAGGAAAGTTGTCGTCAAAAATTTTGTTTCTTCATGACAATGCCCGACCTCACACGGCAAACCGCACAAAAGAACTCCTTGATTCATTCAAATGGGAGGTTTTCCCTCATCCACCCTATAGTCCTGATCTTGCACCGAGTGATTTTCACTTGTTTCCAAGAATGAAGAACTGACTAGCAACACAGCGCTTCGACGACGACGAGGAACTCCGGGCGTGGTCACTGAGTGGCTGCGGTCGCAGGCGGCGGATTTCTATGACGAAGCGATTTTGAAGCTTGTCCACCGCTATGACAAGTGCCTCAATTTGCTTGGTGACTATGTAGAAAAGTAGTATTTTAGTCACTCTTTCAGATGTATATAATAAAAAAATTTTCTTTGTCATAGTTTTTGTTTATTTACAAAACGTTCCCTACTTTCTGAATAGCCCTCGTATTAAGTGATTGAATGTCTATGGACAGCATTTCTTGAGGTTTCAAACATTATTTTAAATTTTTAGTTTACATTATTTTGCAACAAATGTCATTGAATGATGATGAAAGTATTATCATTATTATATTATTTGCGTCGTAAATAAGTTCGTAAATAAGTAATCATATATTTTCAGTGTAATACAATATAATTGGGGCCTCCATAGCATAGTGGTCGCGCGCTACAGCGGTCCCGGGTTCAATTACCGGCTAAAAATTTAAAATAATGTTTGAAACAAGAAATGCCGTCTATACTCATTTAATACAACGTGGGGAATCCGAAGACATCAAATGACGGGATCAGCAGTGAAAAAGTAAAGGAATATATCTGTAAAGATATGTATAAAGGTCTTAACTTGAAAATAGTCATTTTCCAAGAAAAGCGAATGAAAATTTGAGACAGTATATAAATTTTTACTATAGTTACTTAAGTCAGGAGTTTGCCTTTAGTTTCTTGTCATTTCGACCACTTCAAACTTATTTTTTTACAGTTGATCAAAGCAACTGATATTGGTGAAATAATAAAGTACTATTGGTATAAAGGTTAACTCAACTGAAGACATTTTGTACAGCTAAGCAGTACTGAGAAACTAAATCTTAACTAAATAAACTACTGTTGGTATAAAGGTCTTAACCTTTTGTACAACTAAAAAAGGCTGAGAAACTAAAATATAAAGGTATAATTTACAAATAAGACTTTTATACCGTTACGTGAAGAGAAAATGTTTATAAAGCCATTTAGACGAGACAACATAATTCACTTCAGGAGTTACCTACACTTAAGCCCTTTGTACCAATTGAAAGAGAAAATTTTTCTAAACTGGGTAGTGCACTTAACTCAAAACCAACAATTTTTTACTTAAGACCTTTATACATAACACCACAGATATTACCATGTAATAGCATTTAAAGCAATAAAAATTGCTTTAAAATAATAGAATTAAAAACACTTTTTAAAAATTTTAAAATACGATATTTAAGACACTGTTTTAAATATTAACTGGATTCACTGGTTTAAATAATATATTTCCGTGAAGAAGCAGAGCGATACCTCCCTATCCACTAACTAAACCATACTGAGTTACTGTACTGGACTGAAGCCAGCGTGGTACAGAAATAGTGCGAAACCTGCGCATGCAGTTGTGGGGGGAGGACACAACAGCATAATGGCCGGCATTGTCTTTTTGTTCAGTTTTATAATAAAAATTATTTTTCAACATAAAAAGTATGCACTGACATTCGATTTAAATATATTAATTACAGTTTGAAACTGAAATTCTTTAGTTTTCTGGTTCTAGGAATTCACTGGTGAAGGTTACAATTTTATAACTTTTAATTGTTATGGGAGATACCAAATTTTTTGATTTTCCAGTAGGATTTTCCGAGAAAACAAAATATTTGGGAATTTTCAGCAAATCTATATAACAGTAGCTTTTAAACAGCACCAAAAACATTAAAAACAGGCCGGTCAACTCCAGAAATAGTTGTCTCATTAAAACATTTTACAATTTTATATAGTAGACATGCATTATATAGCCCTACTCCCTGTTTCAATTTAACTGATATTTTACCAAATTTTTTTTTAATCCCTAATGTGTGTACATTGCAATCTGTTCAATTTAGAACAATAAGCAACCCTACGACCCAATAAGATAAGATGTGTAAATGAGGTGTAGTCTTGAACAGACCCAAGACGACCATTCCTAAGAGAGTATGGTTCATTGAACTCCAACTACCAAAGGACACTGTTAACCTTGGTCTCTGAAAATCAGCTGTTAAACAGCTGATTATCGGTGACGACTTTACCTCTAGACAAACCTGATGGGTCACCAAACTTTATTTTAAATTTTGTAAATTTCACTATAGTGGTGTGTTGCATAAATAAAAATATAAATCAAGCCACCTAATTTGGCCAGCCTGTTGGTGTAGCGATCAATTTTACCGATGGCTTCTACGCCAGGCATCCTGAGTTCAATTCTTGGTCAGGTCTGGCATTTTTCACATTTTTAGCGTCATATCCATTACCAATGCACAAACTTTGGCTTACGTAGGCATCATCACCCAATAAAAAATAAATAACACATGTAAACACTTGAAACATTAATTTGTGAACTCTTCCTCATGTTACAAATCCCTACATTATCTGAACCCCTTAATATTTAACAGTTTAGATATTCACAAGATGTATTTTAACACCTCAAATCTAAAAGTTCACAACTTGAACTGTTTTATTTTTTTTTTTTGGTTTAACGTCTAACTGGTCTGCAATTACTGCTAATGCAGACGGTGAAGGATGAAATGATTTTTTGTAACGTATGAAAATATGCCGGGTCTGAATGGGATTCGAACCCAAGACTGCATGATGAGAGGCGATCACGTTATGATTTTATTTAATGAATGCACACTGTACAGACACAATGTTCAACATACAGCCAAAAAAATTATCCAAAGTTTAACATTATAAAATTGTGAATACTAAAAAATTTTAAAAAATACTACAAATAATTAAGTAGATTCATTAAACAAAAATTATGTAATTAATACTACTAAATATGTATTATAAAATTATAACACTATAACAAATGTAAAAACACGCAACCGATAACATGATATCACCTACCGGCTAGCTATGCATGACTCACTGGAACATAATTACGTTATAAAATTCCACTGAAATTATTTAATAGCTAGCCAAATATTATCAACAAGTTTTAATATTCAATTTATAATTAAATTTTAAATAGATTTTTATCACCCTGTCTTAATTAAACCCACTAAGTTTTAGACGAGCATTGGCTGAAATAACGAAGCAGCACTGGAATTTTTAATGGTTTTGCAATCTATTTAAATCTAAAATTTAAAAGAGTTAAAAAAGAAATGACCAATACTACAAAACCCGCACCTTCAAGATTTATAGAAAAAAAATTGGATAAAAATTTAAACTGTTGATGACGGCATGACAGAACGCGTAATATTACGGGGCAAAACACATTAAAGGGTTAATAAATCAGATATAGTGATAAATCTGACAGCCCTGCATTTACAGAAAAGCTCACATTACTATGATTCTAACTATAGCAAGATTTTAAATTTAATCCAGTAGATCCCGTAAATGAATATTCCATTAACACATCAATAAATTCAGAATTGTACAAGGGTAGTATAGGCTTACGTTTATCTACAATCTTAATATGAAATAAAATAACATTTTATCTAGTTAAATATTTAATTATAAAATCTGTGATTACATTTCATATTATCAAACAATGTAAAACAGTGTGCATGTCGTTAATCAGTAATTACTGTTATCAATGTAATTAAACAATATTGATAAACTGTTTTCATAATCTACAATGATTAATCTTTTAAAGCTGCTCTTTAACGTATAAATTTGTTACCGTAAACTGAAATCAACAATAAGTAGTAATTACTTATTTGTTTTACAATATCAAAGCTGACTGTTTCGAGTTTAATACTGTCTAGAAAACATTCGCATTTTTAAAACATACATTAACAAACTGTAGTTACTAATGATTGAGATATTTTTCAACTAAAAATAAAACAAATTTTTTAATGAGAATGCATTTTTTCTCAGTAACTCTGCTATTGTTATATTTCAAGGGACATATATTTCATATTTTATTACATTACTAATTACCACGGTATGTCTACAACTATTTTTGTCTTTTAATTAAAATAGTTATCTGATAATTGCTTAACTCTATTCAGTCTGAATATTATTATTTTTTAACGACGCATTCTTTTAAATCAATAATGTTATAAATCAACAGACAAAATACATCTAATATATAAAATTTTCGTGTCACAGTGTTAGTTCCCATACTCCTCCGAAACGGCTTAACCGATTTTGATGACATTTTATATGTACACTTTGTAGGTCTGAGAATAGGTTTTTATCTATTTTTTATCACCCTAAGAGATAAGGGTGGTCCACCCCAAAATTTTTATTTACATTTTTTTATAATGTGGCATTAAAAAATACATACACTACTAAATGTACACCCTTCTACCACCAACCCCTAATTTTTTATAGCAATTAGTAATTTAATAAATTTCTACTCTCAGCGGTCGATAACTGATCAGTTGTCACTCGAACAGTTATTCCCACCAGGCGTCTACGGTTGTCACTCTCACTTCATAAACAGCACAGAGTAGGGATGAGAACGAAGCCGATCTCTGGTCTTTCTCACACAATAAGCTTTCTCTCACTCCCTATTTCATGCCCCTGTTTCCTATTTATGGCCCTGTTTTTGGCCATTATTATTGTTTGTGCATCGATCGTAGTAGTGAAGTTTACAATTATCATTTTATGACCCTGACATTGGTTTTTTTTTATGTCTGACTGTTCTGCAATTTCTACTAACACAGCCGGAGGATAATGATGGTAATGAAAATAAGTGATGAAAAAATGCCAGACCTGACCGGGAATCGAACCCGGTACCCCGGCGTAGAAACCACTTGCGCTAACCACTACGCTAACGGGCCTTAGATAAAATAAAATAAATTTCATATTTTCCATAAAAACATGTTTTCTGTTCTTGGGCGTAGCAACGTACGCCGGGTACGTTGCTCAATAACGTTGATTCAATGGCATTAGTATTTTTTCCATATTGAGAAAATTAGAAAATACAAAAATAATGATACCCTTGTTTTAACCCAGAATTATAAAAACATGGTTTACTCTAACTTGTACAATTTTTCAATTTTTGTTGTAAAGTGTTTGTTATTACACTAACACAAACATTATTGGTTGACAAGCAGTGTGTAAGGGCTTCGCTATTTTTAAAAATTGTAATTTTCTCTTGCATGAAAACGTTCGAAGCAGCACTCCAAAAGTAAACAAGGTCATCAAGTACAAGTTTCACAGTTTAACATTAAAAGTCATGGACAGAATTAGTTAGCTCTCTGGATGAAAAGATTAGCACATAGTTGCCTGATCTCAGAAAATAACAAACATTTTTCTTTGGCCGCCTCTGTAGCGAAGTGGTTAGCGCATTGGCCTGCCACGCAGAGATCACGGGTTCGATTCCCAGCCAGAGTCTGGAAATGTTCAAGTGTAAAATCCTAAATTTATGTACATAATCCACCGTAGTCGTTAATGACCAAGCAGTTGATGCGAATTTAAATAAATCAATTTCAAAAAAAATCTATGCTAAATAAATATGAAAAAAATTATTAAGTAATGATCAAAGAAAAACAAAATGTACCAAGAACCAAGATAGATTAGAAATATACCACTTTAAAATGACAGTATTTATCTCCCTTTTTTTATAACTATACTGACTCAATAAACTTGTATTGGGTATCATAAAAAAAAATTAGGACAATACTTACGGAATTTCCCTAAAATGAATCTCGTTAGTTTCATTCTCAGCAAACTGACCGGGACCACTTAACATAGCCTTTATCGTGCCAGACATTAAGGCATGTTCTCGTTTTACTATAAACTCATGTCCATCAGAAGAAATGAGTTTCACATACATAGCATCTGGTCCTTCACAACCTCCATACATCTTCTCTTCTTCCTAAATAAAAGGAATTAAACATTAAAAATAAAACCAACTTACACTTAAAAATAGTGATGACATAAATAAATGTTTTTACAATTACTAAGATATGTTTTCAACAACTCTTAAACAGCAAGAACTAAAACTGAATGAGGACTATGTTCTTTAAACCACTACCAATTTTCACAAATACACACCATTCAAATTTAAGTTATATCACATTTTAATAAACCGATAGCCACAAGATACACTAACTAGTGGACCAATTTTGATTAAAATTTTTTTGTCGGGTCCTTTACTGAAACCTAACTTAAATCTTCAGTTTGAAATTTGTATGATATTCTGTTTCTGAGATAATATCAGGGGCTCAAGTGGTTTTTGAGAGCTAAAAAGTAGGAAAAGTAGGATTTTCTTTAAAAAAAAGTAGAACTTTTTTTATGAAAAGTAGGACTTTTTTGCTGAAAATTAGTAAGTTCGACAATAAAAGTGCCACCATGTAAATTATTGCAGACTTTTCCATTTTTTAACAAGCTTATCCATTATTAGATTAATTATTTTCTGACTGGAATATGTCCGCCATAATTTTTTAAACAACACAAACAACAAAGAAACATAAACATCAGAAAATATATTTCAAGTCCAACTGAACTTAGAAAAATATTTTCCAGACCTGAAAAAAAATGCTTCTACAACCTGGGTTACGGCAGGAAGGAGCATGAATGTGTCCCCTCAGTTTTCTTCATTGGAGAAAAGTAATAGGCTTCACAAAAGAGTATAAAATGAAACAAAGAGTCCATTTAAAATTGGTATACAGCTATTATTTATAATTTATAACTTAATTATGAACTATTATACAAATTGGCCTAAATCTACAATCAGGTAATTTTAATGAACTGGCTTGTATGATTGAACCCAGCCTCAATACGTAAAGAAAAGGCTTAAAACAGTATAATTTTATTGCTGTAAGTCATACCCTTAAAAAGTGAATGTCCACACATTTTCAAATGTTATACAACTGTGTCACATACCTGATAACAAAACTTATTCCCTTATAAAAACTAAAAAATTAAGTATCTGATATTAGAAGTATTTCACAATCATAATAATTTCTTAGCATAAAAAAATAAGCATTTTAATTTTAACGCAATTAGTAATATTGATAGAAAAGTAGGACTTTTCCTACTTTCCTACTAAAAAGTAGAAAAAGTAGGACCACTTGGAGGCCTGTAATTTGTTCACACACACAGACCAATCACTAAAAACATGTTGGTGCTACTATAGTACGTGGCCTACCGCATTATGTTTAGTGAAATTTGTCTTTCTTAGTGTGGTAGCACTGTCCACTAGCACTTTTGGCGCGTAAATATTTATATATTTTACAGGTTTAAACTACATAAGGTCATGTAAACATTAGGTTTTAAAAAAATATTTATATCTTTTACACGTTATGTGAATTACATTGGGTTACCTGCATTCAACGAACAGTTAACCATCAGCGAAATTATGTAGATCCACAAACAGGAGCCAATACACAAGTAATTGAGAGATCATGGTTGAATGCAATAGTAAACATTCTTAAAAAAAAATCTGGTGTGAAACACTCACAGAACTTTCTCTTACTAACGCAAATAATTAAAAATATAACCTAACATTAGTAATAAAACATTAGAAATAAACAAAAAACTAACCTCAAAAAACAAAACCTTATTTTAATCATGAGTGAATGACGCAAAATGATTATCGACCTCAGTTTGGCTTAAAAATACGGAAAATCACTCTTTCACGCTAAACTAAGCTCTGTAGAGAAAAATTCTCTAAATAACAGTTGTAGATCTTTCAGTTTCCAATAAATCTGATTATTTATACACTTTTGTCCTAAAATGCATACTAAGGCAGAAATCTTAAAAAAATTGATTTTCACACATTTTCGTGAGAAAAAACAGAAAATCGCTAATTACCGCTAAACTAAGCGTTATACAAAAGAATGTTTGAAATAAAAGTTGTAGGATTTTAAATTGTCTACAACTTTTATTGCATAAATTTTTACGCTAAAATGCATATTAAAGCCGTAATCTGTAAAAAAAATTCTTTTTTTTTAAGATTAAGGCTTTAATATGTATTGTAGCGCTAAAATTTATATAATAAAGACTGTAGAGAATTTAAAATCCTAACACTTTTATTTCAAACATTTTTTAGTATAACGCTTAGTTTAGCGATATTCTGTTTTTTTCTCTCATGAAAACATGTAAAAAATTGGTTTTTTTTAAATTTTGGGCTTAATATCCATTTAACGACAAAAGTGTATATAATCAAATTTATAGGAAATTAAAAGATCTACAACTTTTATTTAGAGCATTTTTCTCTACAGAGCCCTAGTTTACTGTGAAAGAGTGATTATCCGTATTTTAAAGCCAAACTGAGGTTGATTTTCATTTTGCGTCTTTCACTCATGATTAAAATTAGGTTATGTTTATTGAGGTTAGTTTTTTGTTTATTTCTAATGTTAGGTTTATTGTTAATTATTTGCATTGGCAAGAGAAAGTTGTGGGAGTGTTTCACACCAGTTTTTTGTATGTAATATTATCATAATAATTAAAAAAGTATATAATAATTTTATCATATGTAATTAGTCCTTTTTTCTTAATATCACATAACCTATAAAATATGTGAATATTTACATGCAAAAAGTACTAGTGGACAGTGCTACTACATCAAGAAATATAAATTTCAATAAACATAACGTGTTAGGCCAAGTACCATAGGAGCACCAACATGTTTTTTACAGTTCTGTGAGGCTGAAAATGTGTATTTCCACTAAAAACTCAACATAAAGACAATACTTTCCTTCACTATACAGGGCACGAGAAAGTAGAAAATTAAATACTGTCAAACAAACACAAATACCGTTCACTTTATTCAAACTATGATGTAAGCTTGGATGGAAGCATGAACTGAAGCATATATGAGGTTAATAAAAAGCACAATTTTAGTTAATTTGTTTTCATTTAGTTTTAAATCTGAATGCTTTGGACATTATGGAATGATTAAGGGTTTTAGATGAAAATCTAAAGTTTTGCTGACCACTACACCAAGGGTTGGCTAGGAATTTCTGGCGTCTAGAATTTTATATCATAAACATCAAAAGTGGGTACAGCAATTATAGTCACTCGAGTCATGAGTTTGCCCTTGTTTGCAACGAGGGGTAAAGGGGGAAAAGCAACAGTGCACATGCGCGACTGCTTTAATTTAAGTACGAGAAACATAACAACTTATACTATACCCAGAGCATATACAGTATATCGCGGAACCTTTTGTAGGTTAACTGTACGAATATAAATATTTGTTAACATAAACAAAAATTTCGGTTTCTCGAAAACGTGATCGAACTATTCACAGCGCTGAACGCAATGTAATAAAATGTTGTAAAGTTGAAGCTAAACAAAAATGCCTTTTCATGCCTCTTAAGAAAACCCGTGAGTGAGCGGCTAACTACTATGATTCTCTTTCCACGATTGGAAATATAAAGAAGGAAATTAAGGACAACAGTTTTGTTGACACCTGGTAAAAAAGAAAACGGTTAGTTATATACTAGAGAGACTGATAATGAAAACGCCGACGTCAGCAATAATAAAGAACGTGATTCATTCATAATTACAGTAAATCAAAAATTTCTATGTAATTAAGCTCTAGGCAATATTACAGGTCATATTTATTTCTTATAAGGTTTATGAAGAAAATATTTTCTTGGAATAAACCATAGCTAACAAAATGTATCTAGAAACTGCACGGTAGTGAAATGAGTAGTGTCTCACTGTTGAGGTTAGGAGCACTGTAAATATTTCACTTCCTTTCCTCACAGCCCATACATACGCAAAAGGCAATCTCGTGACTTCAGTATCCATAATAAGCATGAGTAACCACAAAATTTCCGGGCAAATACTACTACTGCACTTGTTAAACATGAAAACAGAGGACACCCTGGACATATATGCAGGAAAAGGATAGAACAGGTTAAGGACCTATACAGTGAAAAGGTAAGAAGAATTATTAGATTGACTTCAATACAAATAGGAAATTTTTTAATGTATAATGTACACAAATGTTCTACAGGAATGGAATTACTCAAAATTAGAGTCCACTTATAATGGATTTGGTATTTAAGAGGCGTTATTCACAAAAATACAAGGAAGGTCAAAATAATTTTTCACTGAAATTAAACTTCATACATTTCATTCTAAGCTTGATATATGGTGTAAATATCTAAAGTTCAGCCTTTCTTAGTTTGCTCCTACTGTCAACAAACACTGGGCATGCTCATTATATAAAAATGTGTACACGCTGATTAAAAAGTAGCAACAAAATACTTTCAAAAGTATTTTTATAAATGTAATTGTTAGGCCCACATCATATCATGACTGATGTTTTAAGTACCTACTTATAATTTAAAAGATAGTTAACTTAATAGGAATACGACATCCATTACGTCATGGACCCTAGCGTGCACCCTGTAGTAGCTGGCTTTGGTTTGTTGACAGTAGGAGCAAACTAAGAACAGCTGAACTGCATTGATTGTACTCAACACATTATTTAATTAATCAGTTTCTTTTAAAAGAAATGATATATTTTGTTTTCTCATCCCCCTATTTCTCTATCTTAATCATAGTCTAATGCACATTCTTAGATAACCTTACTCCTTCTAAACTTTAGGTAAATATAGATTTACCTAAAGTTACTCATACAACTGTTTGAAACTGGTATAAATCCCTCATTATCCGCGGGGGTTACCGCGGATAATACCTTCTATGAACAAAAAGATGGGGGTTAGGTTCTGAAAGAAAAGTCGCTGTGTGACTCAACATGATGCGAACGCCAAAACATTTATTCAAACATATGTCTTCGGAATTGTATGACTTCCCCATCTCCCACCAAGTACGATGTACACAAGGTGAGATTACGTACGTATTTTAAGATTTTAGGCCCACGGATAACCGAAACCTGCGGATACAAAGGGATTACTGTACTTTGTTTAAATTTAAAAGGTTTTAGTATGTTTTAAGAGAGAAGTATTTTAAAAGCACGGAAATACCTGGAAATTCATAGAGAACGGTTCAATTTATATGTTAACCAATTCATTACTTAAATAATGAATGTAAAAATAACCTAACCTAACCTTTGAACTGACTCATTAATTGAACAAAGACAGTGAATAACTATCCTTTAAAAAAATTATGATAAAGTGCGTTCCTTCTGAAAGACTACTTTTTTAATATTGTTTAACATCCCTTTAAATTATTAAAAAAACTTTAAAATACACAAAATAGATCATCATTTTACATAGTAACTTTTAATAAATAAAGTTATAAAACAAAATCATCATCATGTATACAAACATGAGCATTCTAACAAAATGGAGATCATCAATATACTCACATTTTATATGACATGACTTTGAAAATTCCTAACCTGTACTACCTTGAGAAAACTAATGCAAGGAATTACCCAAATTCTAAAAAATTAAAATCAATAATACTACTCTAACTGAAGGAAACTTAAGTCTAAAGTTGAATTGATTTTTTAATGAAATGCATTACAAAAATATTTTGAATTAAAAATTATAATTATCAAGTTAACCCAAATTGACTAGAATCCTACAAAAAAATTAAGGTAATTTACTATATGCGCCTCAATTAATAGTCAATAACACATTCTAATAAATTTCGAACAACATTCCAGTTTTGCATAATATGAAAATATTAGCATGTGTGGGAACAGGAAATAGTGTGAAAACGATTGATGCTGACTATAACTTAACCTATTAAGCTTAATCCAATAAAACGAATCATTTTAAAAATTAGAAAGCATAATAGAACAAAACGAAATTACCTTTTTATCTGCTATATCGGACATTTCTGCGTTCATTTATTTATCAGTTCCTGCAAAATAAGAAAAAAAAAACAAGTCGATATAATTTTACACTGTCACTGGATGTACTTTCTAGGTTAACTACTAACAAAATTAAATTAGGAATATTTAAAGACTTTTTAAAAATAAGATACATTCAATAAAGTATATTTAACTAATAAAAATTATAAAAGTACGGTTTACCTAGCTATTTCAAAGAAAAATGTTAATTTTTTTAGTGTTTACTCAAAAATGCTCACGGCGCTCATTCGGTTAGTTATGTCCTTGAACGACTATGATTATTGCGCCAGTTTTACATCAAGCACAAGAAATGATTAGAAAATTGCTCAAATTTGGAAGAAAATACAGTAAACGAAATTCACAAGAACAAAAGAATAACGGACACAAGAAATAAAGTCAATCCCTACAAATCAACGCGATTACAATAAATCGCACTGTAGTTTCATTTACTACCGAGCACACTAGCGCTTCATGTGATTACGAGATGAACTGAAATGACGTGAATTTGAATTTTGTACACGATTATTATAGATAAACTGCAACTTTTTTATCTTTAAGTAAAACCAACACTTCGTAAATTGGTGTTTACGAGTGTGTACTATTTATTAGCATTGCAAAGCAGATTAAGCTTTTATGACATTGCAAATAGAAATACTTTTGTAGTAAGCTAAGGTCAATGTCCACACAATGTGCTTGATCACTCATGATAACATTTGTCTGTCATAAAAGTTTTGTGTTTGACACAACACACAATTTATAATGTATTTTGTTTAATGTGGGGTGAATAATGCGTCAAAATCTTACATAAGTAATTTAGCTTTATAATTATTATTTCTAGTGTAACATCAATCAATAAATATTGATAGATATTTATGTTAACAATATTTTACATTAACGACCTGTGTACTTTTAAGGATGATTTCAGAAGCAACCTCGAAGGAAATTTGACGACTAATTGACATGGTAGTATTAATTTATCTTGGCTGTTTTCAGGCATGTAGCCAGGATTTGGGTTTGGGGCTGAGACTGGAGATTGTTTTTAGTTTTTTATCAAACTGTTACATACAATAAGGCTAGTAATGTGTAATAATGACCAATGGAAAACTGCCAGACCTGACAAAAATCTAAACTGGGTCCTACGGTATGTTACTTTGTTACAAAATCAGGGTTTTCTGTTCAGTAGGGTGACTGAACCCCCTCAAGCATCCTCCCTGGCTAAAAGCTTGGCTGTATTAGAAATAAGTTATACATACAGATGAAAATTGGTATTTTTAATTTCACAGATCATGAACAGAGAAAATCCAATGAAACTGCAGTATGCTTTCATGCAGCAATTCTTATTTTATTAGTTGAGAGAAAATCAAAGTGACAAAAATTTAGTAATAAGCACCAGTAAAATGTGTAGAAAATTGAATATTCCTTATATTTTAATTAAGCTAACAGCAAAAAATTGGTGGTAATAATTCTTTTTCAGTGATTAACATAAATCTTTTTTTCTGAAAAATTCTTAGTTTTTCCAAAATTTTTTTTACAATCGCTTCTGTTGTCAAATAATTATCAGCTGGAATCACCGATGACCAAGTAGTTTATGCGAAAAAGAAATAATTAACAATTAAAAGTAAATTATGAAGCAATCAAACAAAGCTTCTTATGTGTTATATTATAACTAAAGGAGACTGCTATACAATGATTTTTTTGTCATCAGTCTCTTGACTGGTTTGATGCAATTCTCCAAGCTGTCCTATCTTGCACAAGTTGTTTCATATCTACTTACCTGCAACACCCTACATCTTTTGTAAAATTTTAAGTAGTGCTTAACCCATCGAGAATGAAGGTTGTGCACAAATTTAACATACAATTTTGAAATCGAATTTAGTAAACCTAAAAAAAATTGTACAGTATTGATCAATCAGATATAATGAATTTAATTTGAAAGCATATCTGTAACAAGGATTTTGAACAAATATTTATCTTATTTAGAAAAACAATGTATGTATAATATATGAGGCTATTAAATAACATGACTCATGTTGTAAAAATTTTATTTTTATTTTATACATAAGCACTTATTGTCACCTTCAATATATGCTCCTTCTATATCCCTACAACGCTCCATGCGAATTTTCCATTGGAAACAGTGCTGGAAGTCCCTTTGAATGCAGATTTCACCTTAGGGAACAGGTACAAGTCACATGGTGCAAGTTCTGGTGAATAAGGTGGATGTTCTAACACTAAGATGCTGTACTTGGCTAGGAACCTCTTAAAAGATAACGCAGAATGAGCTGATGCATTGTCTTGGTGGAGAACCCATGATTTGTCCTTCTACATTTCGAGGTGTTTTTCCTTACTCTTTGATGTTGTTTAGAAGTACCTCAAGGTAGTAATATTGATTGATTGTTTGACCTTCAGGAACCCAGTGAAGGTACACACTCCCATGAATATAAAAAAAAACAATCCCCATCGCTTTAAATTTTAACTTTCTCTTTCGAGCTTTTTTGGCTCTTGTTGAAGTTCGGCTCTTCCAGCACATGGATTGGCACTTCATTCCCAGATCATAAGTAAAAAACCACGTTTCATCACATGTTATTATAGTTTTCAAAAAATATGGGTTATTTTCAATCGCGTGCGAAGTGTCAGTACAAACATTTTTGAGCGATTCGTGTCCTGAAGGAGCTGACAGAAGATGTTCAAGCACTGTTTCCAACAATGGGAAATTCGCATGGAGTGTTTTAGGGATAGAGAAGGAGTGTATATTGAAGGTGTATATTGATAAGTGATTATGTATAAAATTAAAATAAATTTTTTTACGTCAGTCTCGTTATTTAATAGCCACACTTGTATATGTTTATATTTTTTTATTTTATCTTGTTTGACTTCTTTGGATCAATTTAGTAGATTATTTGATTGGTCTTCTTTTGCTCCCATTACCTTTGTTTCCTCTGCCAATACTTCTTCATATTTTCCAATCTTGGTTTCCGCTGTTCATCTGTCAACCGCACTTTGTCCATTTTGTGTTTAAAAGTTTATTTGTTGCATTCTCAGTCATCAGTCCAAAATCTTCTAGGTCATCTTTAACTCTCACATCTTCCTTCAGATTTCACACTCAGCCCACTTGGTTAAAAGTTGTTATAGTATCCTGCTTTCAAGCACCCTCAGGATGTGGAAGAAATGAGAAATTCACCGCTTTTTCGTAAGACTGTTGGTTGTTAAAATATATAATTAATAATAAAATAAGGTAAATTCTAACCCATAGGAATGAATGCCACATACACGATTGATAAGTTAGTGAAGCAGCAACGATGATCAAGCTCAGTTGCAATTCAGCCTGGGTAAATGATCTAGAGCGATTTAAAAAAAATCTGACAGACCCACAATTGCAGAAAAGCTCGTATTCTTATGATTCCAACTATACAGGGTGGACCGGGAGGAAAGGAAAACATTTTAACAGGTGATTGTAGACCTAAAAACAAGACAAAAAAAGTTCATATAAACATATGTCTGGAAAGGCTTCGTTAGCGAGATAAGTCTAGCGAAAGATTTCGTCCAGATTTCCACTCCGAGGATTAAATGAAACCGGATTGAACCAATTAGAACGGTAATTAAGACAAACATTTGATCGTTTCATACGAATTTTGACTTGAAAAATTGATTAAACTAGGTCCCAGAACTCTAAGTCCCTTAGTTTGTAAAATAACTTGCTTAAAACACAAAAATTTACTGTCAAAAAACACATTTTTTACGTTTGAGGCGCTATAATTCCATTAAATGGCTAACAAATGCATAAAATCCATGAACAACAATTGTAGAGAATTTAATTCTGAGAAAATTGATGTAAATAAAGTCAATAGCAAACAAATTCTAAATTAATCAATTCAAATTTAATGTAACTTGTATTACCCTCCAAAGTAGTAACAATACTTTATTATCATAATAAATGTTTGTATAGTCTGTATAGTACCAGTGTTCATGCATTTCATAGCTCACGTCACGCTACAGAATGTAGACAAAATATTATTAAAATAGTTCTTACATACAGATTAAAAAATAAAAATCAGAATAGGGTAAGGAAACGTTAGAAGAATAAAAATATACGAGGATAAATTTTAAACAACTTTTATTATAATCTTAAAAAATAGAAATTAAATCACAAATTTACGACTTACAATAAAATCATCATTCGTACAGAGTATGTACAAGATAATAATACACGAATGTTTTCATTCACATTTTTATACACAATATACAAAAATTTAATAATTTATTAGTGTAAATGTAATATTACTGTACTTATAATCTATAAATGTAGTCAATATATTTATATTACATAGTAGTTAAATTACATAAGTTTTTTTAATATGGTACAATAGATAAATTAATTAATCGTTAAAAAAATGTTAAAACTAATTAAATTAATGTATTACCGACCTTATATTAACTAAATTACAATAAAAATTAAAAATGTAATATATATATATACATTTTAAGTTTTTTTCAATAATTGACAAAAAATTAATAGAAAAAAAACTATTCACCTTCCATCACTAACAGTCACTAAAGCTAAAACACGTTTTTAAAGTTTATTTGAACACATTCGTTAATTCATTATTAAAAGGTTGTATTATTTTCAGTTGAGTTCAATACACTATATATATTTAGCCAAAGATTTGATTAGTCATTTATTTTTATAACATTAATTACAAAAATGTTAAATGGTATTTTTATTGAATTGGTTCACATTCTTTTTAACTTTTGTAGACATTAATGATAAAATTATTAAATAATAAAACACAGAATACAATAAATAAAATAAAATAAATAAAAAATATATTCTGGGAGGTTCAGCAAAAAAATTGCTGAATTTATTTATTCTTATAACCGAACATTTTGGAAAAATAAAATTTCTAGAAGTCTCCAAATAATTTGAAATTAAAACTGGTATTAGCCTCGTTGGACTACCACCTGTTCTCATAAACTGTATGCTGGAGAAGTTATTTGGGAATAAGAAATGGAACTTACTACGAAAGACTTGTTAACCCTTACGCAGCCAGACAGCGTGTATCTATAAGTCCAAAGAATGCCAAGCTAAAATCCTGTTATTTGACCAGGTAATTTTGAAAAATTGTAAAAAATTTCACAATTTACAAAGGAGAAAGCTTTAAGTATCATTTATTACCTTAAATTCTGCTCTTTCTGCTCATATAAGTAGTAATAGGAAAAAAACGTTCAAATAGTTTTAATAAATTAGAAGTTAAAAAAGTTTTGAACTATAAATAAAAAATTTTCATTTTCAAGTGTAGGAAGTCTTATTTTTTTTTTCATTTATACCAAAAGAAAGGGGTTTAGTTTCATTTAGAACTGCAAAATAACAACAATTATTCATACTAAACAAACACACGGTAACAAAATCGTATGAAAATCACACTGAGAACAGCTGTAACCAAAACATTGTTGTTGGTGTACTCGAAACTACTGATGTTTGTAAGAATCAAAATAATCTATATGTTCAGCAAAATACAAAGTACATCACTAGATAGATGCATATACTACCATCCTTAAAAATATGAACATGATCTATTGAGAAATATTCAAAATACGGCACGATATATGAAGAGCCGATGTCATAGGTTCTTGGCAGTCTTATGTAAAAATTCAAATCGACTCAATCAGCTTTTTGGCATTATAAGGGTTAAACCAAGAACATAGGATGATCGATATAAAGATCAACTGTCTTGCTTTTGCAGAAGACTTGACTTAGTAATTGTTTCAAAGGACAAGGAAACAGTAATAGAACAAATCAACAAGTAAAAACAACAACCAGAAAAAAGCAGAACTACAGAAATCTTTTGAAAAAATAAATGAATAATGAACAACAAAACAGCCCTGTGCCACTTGAAGACACATAAACAGAAATAATTGGAAAAGTTGATAACTTCCAAGAATCTAGGGGTGATAATACAATTGGCCTGTAATTGTTTTTAATTGTTTTTAAGTGTTTTTAGCTGTAATTAACGAGGTTAAATGTGTCAAAAAATATTGATTGATAAATTAATTTCTTTGCTGAATAAATTTAAATTAACAAAAAAATCACATTCCTTTATTAACAAATGGTTAAGTAAATTTTTGATAGAAAACAATTATGCAACTTACTTGTCTTGATGAAATTAAATTAACAAGTAAAAAAAAAACATTAATGTATAAACACTACACATTTTAAGTACTTTTTTTACAAAACCAACACATAGGAATTTCGGCACGTCACTTTTTTCATCTCTTACAGACAATTTACACAATTTTAGTACAAAAGTAGTTACACAATAGAAAATAAAACAACATTCATATAAAACTTATTTAGAAATTCACAACTTAAAGAAAAAATATGACATTTTTTTTTAATTTTCATTTTGTAACAGACAGTTAAGCATTTATGAAAATGCAGACATTAATTACACAAAATAAAGACACATCTCCTAAAATGTACAAAATGGATGATAACGTTGGTGTTAAGACAAATTAAACACATCTATACTTTATAGAAGAAAGTTATTATTATGTTTACTTAGCAGTTTTATATTAATGGATCTTTGTCACAAGAATAAATTCTGTTTCATGACGTCTGTTAAGAACGGAAATTTTTAGGAAAGAATATTACACATGTTTACAGTTATGAACTTACTGAACTTGCTTACAGAAATTGCTAAAAAAACTAATACTAAGAAATACTGTGACAAAGCTGAATAAAGAATGTGAATTTTCTCGATGGTATTCTGTAAGAATTTTGTAAAACAAATTTATTGCCCTTTGCCAGCGCCTTGTTTATTTTCTTCCTAAAATAATTAAGAACTCTACTGTGAATTTATTTATCCAGAATAGTGCTTATATTTCTACTCTGTTCTTTGTTCTGTTATTTATTTTTTCTTTTTGGAAACTCTAAGTATACACACTTGTTGTGTACACTGATGTGGGTGTTGAGCAATTCATGTGCAACAGGAAAATAGTGTTGTTCTAATGATAAAATTGAAAGCAGTATTCATTTTTGACAAGACCAAATTTTCTGTCTATTGTTAAGTTTAGTTGAAGTTTTTTTTTTGACTGTACAAGATATTTTTATTATCAACTGTATAAAATTAACAAGCTAATTTGAAAAAAGGATAAAAATATTGACAAATTTTAAGACATTGAGGAGATTGCTGCCCATTGACAGTACTTCAACCGTAATATCATTAAGTTAGTTCATAATTTACTTAATTTTATTTTGTTTTTCTTTAATTTTGACGTCTCATGATATATCTACTCCAGAGTCGTTTCAGTCTTCGTATCGGGGGAGTTTGTAAATCTGGTGTGTCTAGGTCAACAATGAGCTGGTTTGGAATATTGGATAATTTCTTTTTAAATCAAGTGTATGTGCGTAGGAACACATCGTTGATGTGGGACGTTTAAGTCTGTGTATAGTGTATCGTTAATAACATAGTGTATAGTTGAAGTTTTAATAACATTTTGTAACAAATTTACTCAAAACAGTTTGTTATTTACCAGTAGTTACAACCATGATAGGTTTTTGTCATCGATTAATTTGTTAAAAAATACTTGTTATAAGTTTAAAAGGAAGTTTTATCATTTTATTATTACTAACCAGATCCCAAAAGAACCTGGAATGAGCATTACAATACCTTTAACCAATAGTGAACCTCAACAAAACACAAATTGGAATAATAAATGCAATGACTGGAGAGAAAGTAAATGTGGATTACAATTTAGCGGTCTTGAATGGTGATAAAGTAATAGAAGAAATTAAACCTCAGTCATTATACTAATACTTATAAAACAATTTAGCAACATAAAAGAAAGTTAAAAAATAAAAGTAATGTGAACCATCAAATTTGTAAATTTTTAAGCATTTTCAAAGCGTTTGTTTTGAATTACTGGATTTCTATAAATCGTAAAGCTGACAGGAACAATACTAGCTGTAAATACCACAGCCTTTAATATTTTTTCAGCTGCACTTTAGCATGTTTATATTAATACACTTATAAAAAAACAAACAAAATTAAAAAAAACTGGTTAAAAATCATTAAAAACGTTTAAAAAATATCCATAATTAAACACAAGTTTTATAAATTGACAAAAAAACTTAAAAATTGGAGATTTAACCAACTATATAAGTTCAACATTTATAAAACGTAATTTTCAATACTGAAAAGCAATTGGATTTTTGCAGGAGGATTTCCATTCTTTATTTATCTATTTGTTAAAGCGGCCATATCCTGCATAATGCCAGTTAATTTGTCTATACTTTGTTGGGTACTATCACGTTCTCTCAAAAGTGACTCCCTACTCGCATGCAACTCTTCCAGTTGATATTCTAATATTGCGACTCGACTCCTCTTCTCAGACAACTGATCTTCCAACCTTTTACATTCTTCTTTTAATACAGTTAGTTCCATTGAAGATTCTGAAAAAAATACAAATAAAAATTAAAAGTTACTACTTGAACTATCAGTGTGATCTGGTATTCAAAATCGCAAAAACTAAATGTAACCATTCAGTCATTATAAAATAACAGACTGTTTCTATAAATTTCCGCAATTTAATTGTGTTTGATCTCTCCTTTAAAATGAAACTAACAACAGGATGGATGAAGTTCCAAATGTTGATTTTCATCAAAATTTTCATGTTGATTTTTCAAAATCAACATGAAAATAATACTTTTCTACTTATATATTCATATAGACAAGAGAAAGTAAAAAAGAAAAGTTTTTCAGATCTGTTTTTGTCAAGCCAGGTTGAAGTTAAGCAAGGTTTGGATACGCCAGGTTTTACTTTAAATATGTATTTAGTTGAAGAAGACAATTGTAAACCACCTCACTCCTCATCTTACTTAGTTATGCCTCTAGAGGTTCAAATCAGTTTTTCGGCTGATGACCTGACAACAATCTATATAGTATCAATAAGTGCTTAGAGTAGATGGCTGTTATACCATCTCTTTATATCACCCACACATCAAAACACAACAATGCTATTAATGATTTAATACTTAGCTTGGTTTTACAAAATATTAAACTGAAAAAGGAAATTATTAAGGTAAGAATTAAATACTGAAAGAAAATTGACAATTGTAAATCGGTTAATAAAGAAAACTCATTGTTAGCTTGATTTTGTTTTTTGTGCCCTGGAGACTCCAGGAGGAGTAGAGGACATGTCAATTTTAACACCTGAAATGCCATATAAGAATCACACAATGTATCACTACTATCAAGAAAGAAATTCTTGTACGCTATAAAAATTTCACTGACAAGTAATTTTTCAGATTTTTTTTTAAAGGAATGCAAATTATCACAACATTTTAAAAATTGGGGGTAATTTATTCATGAATTTTCTCCCTGCATAAGTAGGTTTTTATTCAAACAATTTTGTGGAGTGATTAGCCCCATAATAATCATTTCTGTTTCTCAAGTTGATTGTGAACATTGAAATTCTGCATAAAATTATTTTGCCTAACATACATAATCACCTCCAAAATGTACATAGAGGGAACTTGCAAGCAATTTAGGCTCCTTAAATAGTGGCGCATGAGGTTAGCTGGTTAGTTCCCACCAAACACCTAATAGCTTTCTTTTGAATTTTAAAAACCCTACTCATATTACCCATGCTAGATTTACCCCATACTAATCAGATAGCATAATGGATATGAGACAGAATGAGGCCATGATAAGCTGCCATTAGTAATTTTTATCATTTAATCCGGCAATTTGTTTTAGTGCAAATACCCCAGATGATATTTTACTACAAACTTGATTGGTATAGAAGTCCCAAGACAAAAATCTATCTAGAGATACTCCTAGGAACTTCACAGTTTCTACATGCTCTAAACTATTATTATGAATAAATACATCCACTTCTCTACTTTCTTTAACGTTATATTTGTTTATGGAAGTTATGTTTGTTTGAATGGAAGGAAGCCCAAGGAAATAGAACTTAGAAGGGTTAATAAAAGATGTGCGATTTAACAAGCACGAGATTAAAAGAATGATTGCTGAAATGCTGAAAGGAATTAATGGTCACAAGAAAAAAGATGAATAAACGAATTGCTTACTTAGTAAACCACACTTATTTATACAGGCCTGTGCCTACTATTCTGTATATAGGTGGACTGTGACTTGTCGTTACACAGTCATACAAAAACGTGTAAAAAAGATCTATACGGATAATAAAAAACAATTTTAGTTGCTAATTGGTGGCAGTTAAAATTTTTTTAAATTGTCATCTGTAATTATCCTTCGTTAGTCTGTTACAACCAGATGTCAGAAACTACAAGAGATAGCAACAGACAGTTTTTGGGTTCGTAATAACACAAAAAGATAGTGGGCCTAAATTGGGTTAAAAGTTCAGGTTCCAACCAGAAGTCAACAAATCAAAGTAAGAAACTACAAGAGATAGCAACCAACGGTTTTTGGATTCATAATCCGCACAAAAAGTTAGTGGGCCTGGATTGGGTTTGAAGTTCAAATTTCTTTTGTTTGTAGTTTTGGAAGTGGCCCAAAACGGGAAGTCAAGAAATCAGTCAGAAACTACTAATCAGGGTGATTCATTTAAAAGTAGCCCACCGCTCAAGTAATTTAATTTATAGCCGCCCGAGTAATTTTCATATGCTGTATTGGCAGCACTGATCACGAAAATAAAATAAAATAAATAAATATGTAAAATTATGTATTAAAAAATTCTATTTATTCATTTACTATTTGAATCCAATTGAGTGCCGAAGGCCGTTGTTAAATGCAGCGGCCTACTTTTAAATGAATCACCCTGTACAAGAGATAGCAACAAATGGTTTTTGGATTTATAATCTACACAAAAATTAATGGGCCAGAATTGAATTTGAAGTTATCGTTTCGACCGAAAGTTAAGAAATCATAGTTGGAATTTGGAAACAAAAATTGTGTAATTCGATTCATCTTAAAGAACAGATACAGAAATAACAAATGGTTTTTGCCATAAATCCAAGGTAAGCCTTTTTAAAAATTGCCACCAGCCATGAGACGCACCATCTCATGAAAGGTATTTTTCAAATATAAAATCTATTTTAAGCATCCTGGTTCCATAAAAGTGGTTTATACCATTGTGTCTGTGTTCCAAACTTATTTGTTGAATCGACTAAAACTGGTAAGAAGGTGTATTTCAGCCAAACTTACGTGACTTTTGATCTTACAGACATAGTTTTGTAAATATTCATTTATATGGTTTTAAATAAAAATGAACAGAACTTCACAAAATGTTTTTCTTTAAATGAATACCAATATAATCCGTATAAATTACCTTTGTGATAATTGTAGTACGCTTGTATCAAGTCATCGACACCAGGCCATTTCACAACCTGAATTGGAGGACTCTCAACACGTGCTTCTTGGCAGTATAATACCAAAGGTGTCACACACTGGCGCCGCCTTCTCTCAGCCAAAACTTCTTGCCAAATTTTTTCTTTTTCTGTAGAAAAGGTGACATTATAAAACAAGTACAAACAACTACCAACACTCAACTACCGTTTCCTAAATTTTTAGTAGAACTAATTTTCAATTCTTAATATCAGGACAGTTTACGTACTTCTTCAAAAGTGTATTTCTGCACCATAAATTTTTTCAATGTATGGTAAACAGCTATCGGTTACGATAATCAGAGCAACGTTGGCTTTATCCAGAGATTTCAAAATAAAGTATTAGGAAACATTGTCAATCCTAAATTGATCATCAGAAATGCAGACCATCATAAAGACCTGAAGGAAGGACTAGTCTCACAAAAGGAAAGATACACAGAAACATAAACATGAAGCAAGGCTCCATCAGCATTTAACAATTGAAGCTATACAACTTTTCAACAACTCGGATGTAGTGCACTGGCTCAAGAGAAACAAATCTTTTGAGTTTAGTGAATGTTTATAGTGAAAAATAGTATAGTGTATAGATTAATGCAACATATAAAGGTATACATACTGAAAACAGAATAATACTTGACATTATAATTGTTGGCTTTTAAAAATTTTGATTTAGTAATTTAGGTTAGAAAAATATTGCCCTTTAGTCCAAGACTAGATTGCAGTAGTATTAGAAAAAAATATGGGTAATATTAGGCATCATCATCATCATAATCTTTATTCCATATTCAAGTTTCCTTGGGTTGGGCTCCTCTCTACTTCTCTCTATCATTGAACAGTCTCTCCTCCATTGCTTTTTTGGCATAACATCTTTTCCCCAATTCATCCATAATTGAACCCATTCACTTCACTCTTGGTCTTTTTCCCCTCAATCTTTGAGTACAGCATCCTTTTCAGCAGTCCTCCCTGCAACATCTTACTCACAGCCAAACCATGTCAACTTTATCTGTCCAATCTTCCTTAACTGGCTATCTGTTTCTAGTTGTTTCCTAATTACATAATTTGTTATTCTACACCTTCTTGTCTTCCCCACCATACTCCTCTTGAACTTCATTTATGCTGCCTGGATTCTACTATCTACCTTCTTTCTCCCAGTTCACATCTTAGCTGTGTATGTCAAAATTGGCACAAAAGTACGCATAATTCAGAGTTTTCTAACAATGCATAGGAACTTCTTGATCCTACCAGTTGCTTTCTGCACTCTTTTTCCAATATTCCATCTGATAAGAAAAAAGTTCATAAGTATGCCAAGTCTTTAACTTCCTCTAGCACCTTACCACCATACCATGGCCTTACACCATACCTCTTACCTCCTTACTCTCTTATGCACCAGTACTTTGCTATTTTCTTCATTGAATTCCAAACCACACTTACTTAATCTCTTTGTTTCACAAATCCAGTGCCTCTTCCACCTCCTCCTCTATTAGGCATATGACACATGGTTCCTTATAGATACTTAGTTGTGTACAATCCTGAAGAAACCCTTCAGTGAACGGCCACAAATTAAAGGATTGACAATAAAGTTTACATAAAATCAGGGATGAAATATGTAAAGAAGGTAAACAGTCATTGTCAATTGATTATATCCAAATTATGATATCCCTAAGAGTCTCAAAAAACAAGTGAGCTAATTGTATATTCCACTTATTTTTCTTCAGCAATATGTACTTTGTCTACAAGAAAGTTTTTTGTGGGACACAGTTGTACAGTATTGTTAGTAACAAGCTCTACCACCAGTGGCTCACACATTTTAATTTCCACAGCAAAAAGTTGTTCTGTATGTGAGTTTGTACTGTGTAGATGCCAATATTGGTCGGTATTTATACCAAATTAAAAAAAAAGAATGTACTTTTTGTTTCATTCAAATGGTTTTTCAATCGTATGAATTAGGAAGAGTACAAATAAAGCTAAAAATGAAAAACTCAGCAATGATGATTGTGAGGATAACGTACTTAAAAGTACGATGGTTTTGATATCCCAGCATAAACGAAGATTGCACCCAATTCTTTTCATCAACTATATTAATTACTTTGACGTTGATTTACTTTTAAAAAGACATTTTTAAATTTAAAGGTATTATGAAAATGGATACCTTGTCTTTGTTGTCTCGGTATACTTTGAAGTCCTAATGCTGCCATAAAAGATAGTTTGTCAGACGAATGCTGTAAAGCACGCGGTGACTGATTTGGTTGAGGTAAAGATAAAGGAGGTGTTTCACTTTCACAGCCTTCTTCACCTTCTGCCAATTCGACAGGAGGTACAGCTCGCCTTCTTGATAATTTTCTCAGTTCTAGTTCTGAAAATAAATTACCTGTTAAGTCTAATGTGACAAAACACTTTTAGCTAATATTTTAGAAAGAATTTCCATGGAAAAATTATATAATTTTTTTATTTGTCATAAATAACTGTTTTAACATATTAAATGATTCAATAGCTGCAATTTTCAGCAATCTTAGTGATTCCATCTCATTTAAGTACTGAATTATAGTATGACTAGGCTTTTTCATAACACTACCTCTTGTCATGTAGAACCTGTAATTCATTATTGTTCTTGAATCTTTCATGGTTTTTTGTACTTAGTATTTTTATGTACTTGTAACAAAAAGAGTTGCAATTTAAAATCTGTTTAGCATAATGCAACAGCAATTTTTTTAATAGGTCCTTCTAAAGAAGGCCGTTGACAGTGACAGAATTTGAGTAAAATAGTTGAAATCAAATCCTATGAGTATACTTCATTATCAACATCTCTCTCACTCTCTACATCTCCTTCCTCCAATTCTGCATTTAACAGATATTCACTTATTAAAACTTTCTGTTTATTAGCACCGCATTGCTTCTTGTTTGGTTAGATTGTTTGTTCAGTTTTGTTTGCACAGAAAAAAATTATTGTTTTTCAGGGTGTATTTTGCCTTTTACAAACGTAGATTATGTAAATTTAAAATAAATTCACTTCACAAAAATAGAAAATAAATATACAGGAATGAAAACTTAAAATTCATTTTTTTAGACGATTCCATTACAATAAAAAATAAATGTAACAAATTAAGCAGAGGTTTTGAAAGTAAAATATCTTTAAGATAAGTTGTTTTATTTTTAGAAGAATGATCTAAAATAATCAGAAATTTTTTTACATAATTATCTGAACTAGATTTATAAAACACGAATCATCTTCTGACTTTCTGATTAAGTGCATCCCACTCGTTCGAAGATTGTTTTAGACAATGTAGTATTAGATGAAGTGTCTCACTATAACTATCTGGGCTGCGATGTGAGCTTTGATAGGGACTTTGATGTCGAAAATAAAATAAATAATTTCAAGCTACATGTGGTACCATTAACAGGACACTGGGTAACAGAGCTAGAACAGACAGTAGTGAAGTTCTCAAGGTAATGGCAGCCCCAGTCCTTCTTTATGGAAGTGAGTCATGGGTTACCACAAAACACCAGAAAGTAGGATCCAAGCAGCTGAAATGAGGTTTTAAGAAGGATGAAGGGCTGCTTGAGGCTGGATCTAATACATAACGAGGAAATTAGATCAGAGTTGGGTGTATTTAGCTTAAATGAAAAAGTGGAGGAGTACCGGAATCAATGGAGGCAACAATTGGAATGGATGCCAGAGGAGAGAATACCTCTACAAGTTATGGAATATGTTCCAGTTGGAAGAAAGGAGGTGGGAAGACCTCGAAGAAGATTGCAGTAGTCAAGATGTACGGTGTTTGTGTAAACGTACAGGATGGTTTGTGAGTTCGGGACAGGCTCATGCCTAATCCTTGATAGTAAGAAGAAGAAGAAGAGACTCATTTTAACAAAACAGAAGTAGGCATTCAGACAAAAACTATTTAATTTAATACAAGACAATTTGGACTTACCATTTCTCTTGGCGAGTGTAGTCAGTCCAAACATAGCTAGGAATTGCAGTTTTCTAGGAGGAGCATCTAGTTTATCAGGTGGTCCTTTAGTAAGAAAAATTCCTCCATACCCTCCATGAAAAGGGCTTTCATCACTGTCAACATCCATTTTGTCGTCACTATTCAGTCGTTGTTCAGCCATATCAAGTTTGCTAAGCATCCTCTGCAAAAAAAAAAAAAAAATCTGGTGTGAAACACTCGCACAACTTTCTCTTGCCAATCCAAATAATTAACAATATAATAATAAAACATTAGAAATAAACAAAAAACTAACCTCAGAAAACATAATCTTATTTTAATCATGAGTGACAGATGTAAAGTGAATATCAACTCTGTTTAGCTTAAAAATGCGAAAAATCACTCTTTCACGCTAAACTAGGCTCTGTAGAGAAAATGTTTTAAATAAAAGTTGTAGATGTTTTAATTTCCTATAAATTTGATTATACTTTTTTGTCATAAAATGCATATTAAAGTCGAAATCTTAAAAAAATCGATTTTTTTACATGTTTTCTTGAGAAAAAACAGAAAATCGCTAATTACTGCTAAACTAAGCGTTACACAAAAAAACGTTTGAAATATAAGTTGTAGAATTTCAAATTCTCTACAACTTTTATTATATAAATTTTTGCACTAAAATGCATATTAAAGCTGCAATCTTAAAAAAACAATTTTTTTATGAGAAGACAGCCTCCCCAAGAATTTCAGCAGAAATGGCACCAACCCTATCTTGTAGAGCATAAAAAATTGAAAATGAGGTGATTTTTAAAAAAATCGTAGAATCAGTTTTTAAGAAAATTGCAAAAATGTGAAAAATTACACGAATAAACTACTACTTCCGATTGACCGATTTTGATGAAAATGTTCGTGTCGGGTCCGGTAGTGGTATGTAACTTAAGTTTCAAGTTCGCACGATGTTTCGTTCTTGAAATATTCTGTTCACACACACAGACCAATCGCTAAAAACATGATTTTTGGGTTCAGGGGGTCTGGAAAACCTGTAGACTATGCCTTCTTCATTTTGCAAAATGCAGGTGGATTCGAAGAAAAGGTTCAACAGTTGTGTCGAGGTAGAGTCTCCTCAATGTGCAAACATCCACGATGTGACTCGTTTTTCGGTTGAGTCATTTTAATCACGTTGAGGTTGAGTTTCACCGGTGTGAGAGAGGTCTAACTTGAAACAAGATATAACAACACTGGACTAACATACAATAGCCTAATTTTGTAAAGATAACTGCAACCCTATCAGTGTTCTATCAGTATCAGTGAGGTATGCCGCTGGACACAATGTGGAAAAGTCCAACTGTATTCATGCACAGGTGTGGTCATGCACAAGTATCTTTACATTTTTTGAGCAGTGTTCAATCAAGTTTTGTAAGCAGTGTTCTGCCCCATATGGTATTTACACCAAGTTATTAAACTTTTTCATTCAGTAAGATTACATAACAAAGACTTAATACAACATTCTATTTACTTGACACACCTCAGTGGGTACAGTGTTGAATAAAAACAGAACACTATATGTTATTTTTCACATTTTTTAATATTTTAACAGGCGAACAAGCAAATGCAAATAGAAAAGGATTACTGTATAGTTTTTCAAACTGCCAAAACACAATCAGATTTTTAACATAAATCAAATAAAAGGAAATTTCACCAACTAAAAAATAGCTACTCAAACATTTACTCACGATTATAAAAATTTGATTTAAAAAGTGTTCAGGATTATTTTAAATGAGGGAAAGCATTAATTAATTCATTATAAACCTTGCCAATTAAAAACTAGTTATTTTGATTTTTTTTTTTTGTTTAACGTCCGACTGTTTTGCAAATTGCTGCTAATGCAGACGGTGAAGGATGAAATGAATATTTTATTTTGTAACGTATGAAAAAATGCCATGCCCGAGTGGGATTCGAACCCAAGACCGTGGTTATTCAACAGTTTATAGATAAAATTTTTGGTATTCAGTTTTTTTTTCATTTTGTATTTAGGTGAAATTTATATTATTTTTTTTATATTTTGAACATTGCAGACAAAATGCAGAACATTTTCCTCAAACTTTTGTTTCACCCCAAGAAATGAAATCGACATACTTCAAATTGATTTATTTAAATCACATTAATATTTTTAACCTTACTAAAACTAAACAAAATTTATTAATAAAATAATGGAAAGACAAACATACCGAAGAAGTTCCTCTTGAATCCCATAATGGGAACGGATGATGCCTTGCTTTGATATGGTCAACAGGAGGTGACAAAGTGACTGTTGTAGTACCGCTAGCAGAGACAGTTGTGGATACAGGTAGAGGAGGCGGTGGTGGTGGAGGACAGGTAACTGAATTTACTGTTTCAGGCAACAACGCTGTTGTTTCGTGGAGTTTACTGTAATCATACATTGGCAGAACAAGATTCGAAACATCTAACGGGTAACAATTGTTATTAATTACTGTATTGGTGGTATTGTTTGGTGCAGCCCGTCTTGAATCTTGGTTAGTTTTCTTAGAATCCTGGCAGACTTGTTTCGGTTTCGGTACCGATATGGTAGTCGGTTTTGTACCAGTTACGGTTGTTGTCGTAGTTAAAACTGGATTAGTTATCGCTGGTGTAATTGAGGGTGATACGGACACCATTGGAGATGGTATCATCGAATGAGTGGTGATAACTGCCGAAGATGTTGTCAGAGTTGTTGTGGTCAGGACTGACGATGAAGTAGATATAGTTGTCGTAATTAACGGTGGGAATGTATCGGGTATGCTAATAGGTTGTGGAGGTGGGGGAGGAGGAGGATAATGATTGACTGGTGCCTGAGGTAGTGAATACGTAGTGGATGGAGGAAGTTCTATACTGTTAGGGTACAACATTGGCACAGGAGTCATCCCAGATGTAGAAACAGATGGTTCTGGAAGTTTCTGGTAAACTGGTAACTGTTCGACTAGGTTGGGTGCAAGTCGTGGAGGGAATGTTTGTGTTTGCGGCGGGGAAGGATGTTTAATGGTTGAATGGGACAAAGCAACAGGAGGGGGTGGGAGAGAAGGTGGAGGAGCAGCAGCAGCAGCAGCCGGAGGAGCTGGTCGAACGGGAGGCTTGCTGGGTGTGAAACTGTCTTCGAATGGCCGAACAAACTGTGGAATAGAAGGTGGAGGAGGGCCTGGTCCAGGTCCTGGACCTGGATGACTATTTGAAGAAGCAACAGGAGGTTTCCTAGACGCTGTAAAACAAGAAACGATATAAGAATTAGTTCTAAAATAAAAAACTCCAAAAATAATTTGGAAATAAACAATAATACAAAAATTAACAATTTTCTTTTAAACTTTTGAGGACTGATGTTGTGTATACATAGCAGCACATCATACCAGGTGTAACCTACTGTTGCAGAAACACACCTTTAAACTTTACAGGAGAAGTACTATCATCGCCTTAACACAACTAATTTCATTCTTTATCATGTACTACACTCTATTTGGAAAAACCAACTGAAGAACATCTCGTTACAAAACGATCTGACCTAACAAGAAGCAATATGGTGCTAATGCATGTAAAGAGATATGGCAGTTGCATCTTCTTTGAGTTCAGAGTTTATTTCTAAATTGTACATTGATGATAACGAAGTAAGTAAAAATATCTGCTGAATGAAGGATTGGATGAAGAAAATTTAAATGGTGAAAGTGATGTTGATTGCGAGTAAAATCACATCATAGTATGTCTTTTATTATTAAATATTTATTATTAAATATAAAAAATATATATTGTCGCAGACTGCCCTACCAATATTAGCGCCTGCAGACGGTCCCAGTACCTGACTGCCGCGTGGAGTGCTACAGATATATAGAGCCAGCAGTCCCTCCCCTTCACTATGAAGTGGACTCGCCGGAGGGGTATTTAAGCCACCGCACTGGCCTGCGAGAGAGACTCTTCAATCGACTCTCAACCAGAGAAGAACAAGGAAGAAGAGCTCCCGACCGAAGAAGAAGAGTCCAGCCGCACCATATCCCTCGTCAACGCTACCGGTGGTGGATATTCCTGCACCGGTCAGCCATCACTGACCCGGAGAGAACTGCCTCAGCTACGCTATTGGCCGACCTGATACTGCAGGGCTCCGAGAGCCACCACTGTCACGCTGCAGTGGGGACCCAACTTCCGCTGAGGGAAGGCAAGGCCTGAACCTAGTAGCCGAGCCGTCACTCTTCGGGCTCCGCTTCAAACACGCTGGCTCGCCACTTCCGACCACCAACAATGGCCCTTTACAGGGCCAACCTCAAAACACCTGGCCCTTTTTAGGGCCAACAAACTCACAAGCAACCATGTGTCATCGGCCCCAGTCGGCGACAATATATACAGACGCCGTAGGAACAAAATAATTACACAATTTTATTTTGAGCAATTTGGATTAGGGTATTTAGTCATAAACAAAATTCGCTAAAAAACATTTTTTTGGGTTATACAAGGTAGGCCTCAATTTAGGATAAGAAGAATATACACTTTTGCGTGTATATGCACCCATCCACATATATTAATTTATGGTTGTTCCAAATTTAGTTGCATACCTAAATGTTCTGGAAGTGAATGATGTGAAGGTGATGCACGTTGAGCCCGTTTATTTTTTTCTCGTCTTTCTCTCTCTCTTTCTCTTTCTCTTTCCCTTTCCCGTTCCTTCTCCCTCTCTCTTTCTCGATCCCTTTCCTTTTCTAGTTCTCTTTGCCTATGTTCTTCTTCTAATTTCATTCTTTAAAAAAAAAACACAGAAGTTTGAATAAAAAACAATAAAAAAAAAAATTAAACCACACATCTAGTGAAACAATCACAGACTTTCTCTTGCCAATGTAAATAATAAAACATAACCTAACATTTTTGAGGTTTTGAGAGAAACTTCATTTGTTTTATGAATTAACTTACACGACACTTATTATGTATTATCAATAGGAGCAGTTTTTGTAATAGCAAGTATTTTTCACTGATTTCCACTAATAACAGGGGACATCCATAAACAAAAATGACTAAAAATTCAATTTTCAACCATATTCATTGGCGTAAACCTCATCCTTTTCCCTCAACTTCTAGGGCTTGCAGGAATACCACCACGTTGGTACACAAAATTATTCTGATATCATGAGTGAATGAAGCAAAATGATCAACCTCTGTCCGACTTAAAAATACAGGAAATCACTAATTAATGCTAAACTAGGCTCTGCAGAAGAAAATGCTTGAAATAAAACTTATAGATTTTTCATTTGGTATAACTTTATAATATAAAGTTATACTTAACTTACAAAGTTTCAACTTTGTATGATATTTCGTTTTTGAGATCATACAGAGACCAATCGCTAAAAATATGTGTTTTAGGTTCAGGGGGCCTGAAAACGTATAATTATACTCGGTAAAAACAATACTTTCCTTCCCTATATATTCATAGAAGACAAGAAAGACTGATTCCATGGCTTAGTGGTTAATGCACTAGCTTACAGTGAGAAAGGTCCTGAGGATGATTCCTGGCTAGTGTCTGGAAATTTTCACATGCTAAAATCCACCACTCTAATTCCATAACCAGCGATAGTTGCTAACGACCAAACTGTAAAACCGTTGTTTACAAAAAAAATAGAAAGAGTTATGGGACTTATCTTGACTTCCAAAACTCTGCTTGATACACTATCCTGTTCCTTTAAACTGAACCCTTGATAATCCAATTTTATTGTAATCTGAACAGCCACGGATTTTATTAGTTCGGATTATCAAGGGTCTCCTGTAATAATCAAGCTGGTAATAATTTACAATAAAAAAATTAAAATTTTTTTTGTAATTTAGTAAATTAAACTTTAAAATATAAGATAACGTAATAATTACCTATCGTGCATTGTAGGTGAAATTAATGGTAAAGGTGATGGCATTAATCCATATAAAGGCGGATAAGGTGGGAACAATGGTAAACCACATCTTTCAAGATACAGCTGCTCCTCTAACCTGCAATCACAATACATACATATAATGACTTTCAAAAAAAATATAATATTAATTTACAATTTTAAGTATACTTTTTTAAGCAACAATAATTGTTTATGACATGTTAACAAAATAATGTAGAAAAAAATTTAAGATTCAAAATAAAATAAATATTAAAGGATTAAAATATAAAATTACATAACAAACACTTCACATTACCACATGCACAAAGTGAGTTGCTTTATCTAGACTTAGGGTAAGCGTACAGTGAACGCTGGTCGCTTAAAAGCGGGAGCCTGCTAATAGGAATACAAAATTATATTTTAATCGGACGTCTCACAGCAGACGCTGGTGGAGAAAGCTGCGCACTGGTCATCTGTGTATATCAGCTAACTGGTTTGTTTTGCATAAACCTGCCTGCTGCTTCTAGCAGGTTGCTAAGTGTACTTGGCGTCGTATAATACCTATTCATTAATAATAAAAACTTGTTAATTAATTTTTAACATAGGTTTATAAAACTTACTTTAAAAGATTATTACTGGCCAAACAAATACTTTATAATATTGAATATCGGTAATCAAAAAGTTCAAAATATGTTTAAAATGTTCGAAGTAATCACAAATCTTTCTTCCAGTAATATTGGTTGCTTGTGCAAATTGCACCATTGTTTTTGAAAACGAGTTTCCACTTTAGACAATATAAAATTAAACATTTCCAGAGTCATTCTCATACATTTAAAAAACCTGTCTCTATCTTTATTTTAATTGTAGAAAAAGATGATTATGCAGAACAATTTTCTGTTCTTATTAATGTCGCTAATGGTATCGTCTTTCAATGATAATAATTTCGTGGAAACGTTTTCCATTAGAAATAATTCATTACTGCTGCTACTGGAACTCATGTTGAATACCGACAACTGAATGAAGGATAAGCGCGTAGTTACATGCTTCCACTTTACGCGTTCGCCACAGTGAATCAGTACCTGCGACCAGCAACCAGCATTCACTGTGCGCTTACCCTAAGGAAAGCTAAATTCTCCGATTATAAATTATTGTCTTTTTTAAGAACAAATACACTAGTTCTAAAAGATATGGAAGAAATTTATTATTTGTTGAAACACCTACTAGAGCAGAAGCTCTAGCCTGGCATAAAAAGAGGAAATGACAAAGAGTGTACAGGATGAAGATGTTGAGAGTACTTGTCATGAAATAGTCATAATACAAGCTAACAATACTGATAGGATCACTAATATTAATGTGACACATTAAACAATTGTTTATGCAGCTTCTGTGCGTCAGTGTGATTTATTTATTACCTTCCGGGTGTCACCTCACTTGTCTTTCCAGTATACGGTAGAAATTTCTATTGCAGTTTTTATCTTTCAAGAACGTTGTAAGGTTATCTATAAAAAAGTGGTTGTTCTTTAATTAGAGAGTCAGTCAGTGTTGAATAGCAATAGTGTCTCGAATTAAATATGACTAAAGACATGATTTGCAAAATTGTACCTGTAAGCATGCTGCAGATGAGGGGGGTACAGAGTAGCTGGATGAGCGTGAGGATGATGGTAAGCGTAATCAAGAGAAAACGTAGGAGGTGGTACTCTTGGTTCTTCTGGACGATACGGTTGAAAACCACTTCGTTGTTCTTGGGCAGTTGAGTGCTGCCCTCCCAGTCTTTCCTGAATAACACATTACAAACACAATATTATTATTATTGGAATAATGTGGAAATTATTGCTACTATACAATATAATTATTTATATTAAGGTAATACACCAAGTTTACATATTCACCACCTCATAATACAGTAGCTAAGACAGAATAATATGGACTAAAAGTTCCTCAATAGACTAACAGCCAGGTAGTGTACCAGCCGTGACACTGGTGACGCTACACGCCACTGGGCATTGATTTTTATAAACCCTATTAGATTAGGGCAGCCGGTGGGGCGTTGCCACAAATTGGCTGCCATGCCCCACGACCACGTTGATAGCTACAGGTGGTGGAGAGTTGTGGCAGAGCATTGTGTCACATTGAGCCTCTTACATTAAGCTGCCAAACAGCGCAGTCAGTCCCACCATATATTTTTCCTTGAAAGTGGAAAAAAATTTCAATACAATCTTTCTTTTTCTTCAGAACTTCAATTAGCTCATGGTTGTTGCTGGTTCTTCTTAGATTAATATTGAGAGTTTACTACATGTACGCCCACTATCAAACGAAATTGAAGTTTCATTTTCTTTTTCATTGCAGAGTCTAGTTTCTTTAACTTCTGGCACTCTTTCAAGGTTTCTTTTTGTGCCTTGCTTTTCCCTTTTGTCTTGTCTACACTTTCATTTCCAATCCTTTCCACAGTTCACTAGACATACTGAAATATTCGTGTAAATAAAACAGTGGGCAGAAAAGAGTGTGAGGAAAACGGAAAACAGACTGCTCGGCTGGTAGGAACTACCGAACTACTCTAGGACTGAACAACAAACAATTCGCTGCATCACCAATTGCTCTGCACATGTCGTCGACCAAGTCACCTGTGGTGCAGCTGGTTGCGCCACCTGGCGGCTTAGTCTGATAGGGACCTAAAGGTACCGTGGATTAAAAAAAAAACAACACAAAACCATTAGAAAATTATGCCTGTGAGTAATTTAGCCTCATCACAAATGTTAATGTTCATGAAAATCATTACAGGTTAAGGTATTAGATAGGATAGTGTACAGAAATAAATTTAGAAAAAAAATTAAAAACTTAGATATAAAACACTCACAAAACTTTCTCTTGCCAATATAAATAATGAAAAACATAACCTAATTTCTATCATGAGTAAACAATCCACAATGATAATCAAACTCAGTTGGACTTGGATTCTGATAAGCAAATATACTTCTTGATGCTAAACTAAGCTCTGTAAAAACACCGTTAAAAATAACAGTAGTTTTTTTTGTTTTACGTCAGACTGTTTTGCAATTTCTGCTAATGCAGATGGTGGAGAATGATGATATCATAAAAATAAAAGATGAAAAACTGCCAGACCTGATTGGGAATCGAACCCAAGACCCCGGTGTAGAAGCCAGTGGCATTTTAATTTTGTGTAACTTTATTAATTATAGCATACATTTTTGCCCTGAAATGCAAATTAAGGCCGCAATCAAAAAGATGGAAAAATCACTGATTGATGCTAATCTATAAAAAGAAACCACTTCATATTAAAGTAGTACGTTTTTAATTTTCTATAACTTTGATGATGTTTTTACACTTTACACTTTTGCCCTAAAATGTACATCAAGCCTTAAGGCTGCGTAAAAATTGCCACAAGAAAAGAAGTAAAAAAATGAAAGAGGCACATGAAGAAGATTTCTACTCTGATTTTACAATGTTTTACCATTACACAAAGCATTGGTGTCATGAATCCACAGCAGTGGAGAAAGTAATTAAGGTAAATGACAATGATTCAGGTTCTGCTACCAATGGAAAAATGACTTCTAAACCTCCACTTCATTTCTTGGTTCACTAATCTTGTCATTTAATTTGTAAATTAAAAGCATTTATTCAGAATTTTTAACTACAGATGTCATATAATAAATTGATAAAATATATGACTTGTTCAATCTCGAAACAATTTTACTGACCTTATCATGTGTAGCAGCTTTGACAGCAGAAGGGGGCTGTTGGGATTGGGGAGATGGTCCCCTGACTAGAGGAGGTGGAGCCCCTCTCTGCTGCGGTTGCTGCTGAGAGGCTTGTTGTTGCTGTTGAGATTGTTGTTGAACTTGTTGCTGCTGTTTAGGTGAAACTTGTCCTGTTCTCGACTCACCTTCATTTTCTCTATCTGGAAAAACCAGCGATACACATATTTACTACCATCAAGTCTGACAAACAGCATTTCTAAATTTAATTTAAAATAGCAAAAGACATACAGACACTTGAACATGTAGCCTTCTAATTTGCAGTGATACAATAATTCCACCGGTGAAAATACTCTCATTAGAACAATCTCTGATATGTGTTCAACCTATAATAGTTACCTCCAAAACGTTGCATTGTAGTGAAAAAGTGTACAGAACAATTTTTGAAAATTTTCATCCCTTCAAACCTCAAACATTCTAACTTCAAATTTTGAAACTTCAGATCTTCGTACTTCAAACATTAACCTTAAACTTTAAAACCGTTAAACTCCAAAACCTTAAAATTTCAAATTTTGAAACTTTAATCTTTAAACTTTCAAATCTTCAAACTTCAAAATATTGTGATCCACCCAACCCCTTTGGCGGCCAAACTTCACCTTGTGGCAAAGTGCGGGTGCGCACCGCATGCATTTCCATGGTTTTGATCCACTTATGAATTCTGATCTGCCTACCCCTCTGATGCTGAGACACAGATGCTGGAGTGGCAAGTTTAAGTACATACATGATAACTGAAATATATAGTCTTTAAAACCACCAGTAATGCGGTAAAACAGTAAACACTTACCAATTATAGCACTTTCATGTATAAAATACACATCTTCAGTAATTTTTCATATTCTTTAATTTAACATTTAAATTTAAAACATCCTATTAAAAGAACGCTTTATTTTTTTAAAACTGAAATTGGGACGTAGGAAATTTTAAATGTTAACAAAATAAAGAATAAGAAAAATTACTGAAGATTTGTATTTTATACATGAAAGAACTGTAGTATTGACAAGTGTTTACAGTTTTAAAATACTCCACAGCTGTGTATAGGTTGATATAAATCCTTATTACGTGATTGCTACTTGCTGGAGTGAAGTTGACCAGTGTAGCTAATAAAAAAAATCTGGTGTGAAACACTCACACAACTTTCTCTTGCCAATGCAAATAATTAACAATAAACCTAACATTATTAATAAAATATTAGAAATAAACAAAGAAACTAACCTCAAAAACATAACCTTATTTTAATCATGAGTGAATGATGCAAAATGAAAATCAACCTCAGTTTGGCTTAGAAATACGGAAAATCACTCTTTCTCTCTAAACTAGGCTCTGTAGAGAAAAATGCTTTAAATAAAAGTTGTAGATCTTTTAATTTTCTATAAATTAAATTATATACACTTTTGTCGTAAAATGCATACTAAAGCCGAAATGTTAAAAAAATCAATTTTTCACACATTTTCGTGAGAAAAAAAACAGAAAATCGCAAATTACCGCTAAACTAAGCGTTATACAAAAAATTGTTTGAAATAAAAGTTGTAGAATTTTCAATTCTCTACAACTTTTATTATATAAAGTTTTGCGCTAAAATGCATATTAAAGCTGTAATCTTAAAAAAACAACGTTTTTACGTGAAAACAGCCTCACGCAGAATTTCAGCAAACATGACGCCTACCCTATCTTGTAGAGAATAAAAAATTGAGTAAACCAGGCGATTTAAAAAAAAATCGTAGGACCAGTTTTTGAGAAAATCGCAAAAAAGTGAAAAATTACACGAATAAACTACCACTTCCGGTTGACCGATTTTGATGAAAATGTTCGTGTCGAGTCCGGTAGTGGTACGTAACTTAAGTTTCACGTTTCAAGTTCGTACGATGTTCCGTTCTTGAGATATTCTGTTCACACACAGACCAATCGCTAAAAACATGTTTTTTGGGTTCAGGGGGTCTGAAAACGTATAGATCCGGTGAAAACTCGATTTCGAAAAATCGACATGAAAACAATACTTTCCTTCCTATATATTCATATAGGCAAGAGAAAGTAATAGGCGAAAGAAGCGGTAAGAACTGGTGAGGCTGTAGCAGTTCTATTCCTACGACACAATTTATCAGTCTCCTACAATTTGCCTAGTTTCGATAAAACCGAGTACAGTGAGAATAATAAGCTTTCTAACTTAATTACTATTTCTGTATTGATACTTATAATATAAAATACTTGGCAAGTCCGTTAAGTAAATTAGTGTTTTGTTCAAACGCTGCAGCAGTGCTACTAATGGCACTCCACGCATGCACTATACTTTCCCTAGTTCATTAGCTTCGCACCGATGACATTGATTACAGTTCATTAATCTTGTGTTTTATGTTTACTGTGGTCATTTACAATTTTTGTAACAATCAAATCCGCAAACTGTGAGATTTGTTCTGTCATCCTTTTTTTTTAATGCAAGGAATGTTAAAGCAGCCGAAATTCTTCAGAAAATTACAGAGATTTACGGTGAAAAGTGCACAAGTGGGTTCGGCAATTCAATGGAGGACGACAGATGTCCACAACGAACCACAAATCTGGGTGGCTTTCTGTTCTTAATGATGAGAGTAGATGAGAAAATTTAATAGAACAGATGATTCACAATGACAATGCTTTCAGATGAATATAGCATTTACTAAGAAACTTAGATAATGGAATGAAGAATAGAAAGATTACTGGTTGGCAAACCATTATGGGATAAATTAGAAAAATCTGCATCGAAGAATTCTGATGTTGTTAATACAGATTACAATGCTAAAATGGAATTGGGCCAGACATGTGGTTCAAATAACAGATGGGAGATGAGCAAAGAGACTGCTTGAGTGGAGACAAAGAACAAACAACGATGCAGATAAAGACCTCCCATATATTAGACCGATGGTGTCAAAACAAAATCGCTGGCCACTGGACACAAAGGCTTAAAACAGAGAGGCGTGAAAACCAATGAGGGAGGCCTACATCCAGCAGTTCACAAAGGGTCTGGTTGACATCGATGATAAATTTGATTTTAGTTTAATTACCTGTTATCGCAGGTCCAGCTTGCTTAGCAAGATTTCGAAGAGCTGCAGCAAATGAGCGGCTTCCCGATGTAGGACCACCTGGACCTGGGCCAGGCACATTATGACCTCCAGGTATTGGTGCTGCGCCACGATGCTGCGGTGGATGTTGCTTTCCAACCACATTTACTTGTGGCTTTTGTAAACCTGTAAAGAAAACCTTAACGTTACATCTCTGAAACATAACATCAACTCTTATTTGTTTGAAAAAATCATACTTGTAAAAACAATGCTTTAGTTTCATAAAACAAACAATCACAAAATACCACAGAAACAAAATATAATATTTAAACGAGTAAATTAATGCAGGTTTGTGAACAAAACTAAATTTTTATTTGCTATTTGGTTAAAAATACGATGTTAATATTCTCCTTCTATCTTGAAATACATTACAAAACCATCATAATGCTCAGAAGAGTTCCTTTTCAGAGAACAAATTTGTACAAATCCATGATGAAGCCAGTTTGGATGTAAAGGATTCAGTTATAGGGCACAGCATCGACTTCAAACATCGAGATTCTGCAACGGTTTTAATCAAAAGCTCTGCGGATCATACTAAATGCACCATGGTGTATTACAAACGCCGATATATATCGCGATACGGATGTGCAGACAGTACGAGAAGAAATATGAAGTTTCAGTTGTAAATACATCAACCCTCTAAACAACCATGTAAATCACTTAGCACTGAATTTCTTAGACAACAGTAATGATGTTCATAGAATAAAACGTGCTACAGTACTAGATCTCCCAGGGCGATTCTGATGGTGTGGTTTTAAAATTTTAAATAATATAAAGTTAATATTCTGTAGAGACTGGCGAGTTTGAGTGTGAATGTTGTTAATAACTGAATGAACATTTTTAATTAACTTATTAACTTAACTAATTATATTAACTTATCTCCAGTAAAGTTCGGTGAACATATATTTTAGAATCATGTGCTTATTATTTATTACTTCTCATTTTGTTTTTTTCTTGTTTTAGAGGTGGTTTTGAACCAGTTTCCTGGTTCAAATCCTAGTGAAGGTAGTAGTTACTTTTATACGGATTTGAATGCTAGACAGTTGTTACTGGTGCACTTTGATGGTTGGGGTTCAATTAACCATACTCTCTCAGGAATGGTCGGCCTGAGTCTGTACAAGACTACACCTCATTTACACGTCATACACATCATCCTCATCTCACTGGGTCATGGGGTTGCTTATTGTTCTGAATTGAACAGATTGCAACATACACATATCAGGAATTAAAGAAAAAAATGTGGTTTTGGATATTTTTTTATTTTTATAAAAAACAACACTTTTTATCAAATTTTAATTGTAAATAATAAGTAACAATATTATAAAATATTATATACGATAAAATAATTCCACAAAGGTGGCCATTTAAACTTTTACAAATGTCCCAACCATTACCCGTTGGTAAGAAAAAAGGAAAGCTAAACAAAGAGTAATGTCAAAACAAGACAAAAATATTTTTGTCATTTATGATACATTAACTACTTAAAATATCATAAAAAATAAATAACCAGTTTCCAATACGACTGAGCAAAAGCTCGAGACACGGAAAAACGGAAAGACTAAAAACAGTACAGTTGTCAAAATATTAGACTATCTATTAGATATCTAATAGTACAATTAACAAACATTCTTATCAGCTCGTAATATTCAGATGCGATCTTTTTGCACTTCAAATTTTCACCATTTTTCCACAGTAGAATTTTTTTCTTCAATCGATTATCCGTTATCCTTTTCTTTCGTGGAAGCTCATGAAGTCACTAATCTATAATTGTTTCGTTTTAATAGGGTTTTCCTGCTATTCTGATTTTCTCAATCACTTTTCTGACTTAAGTCTGTAACCTAGTATCCTAATCTTTTCTTTTAAATTTTCCGCTTCTCTTAGCCCTTCCCGGTCACTGTTGTTTAATTTTAGCTAATGAAAATAAAATAAATTTAATTACGATACCAAACACAAATAAAAATCTTTGCGAAAGATAATTTAGTATTTACTTACACGGAATTCCAACTTTCTATACAATTCAATATTAATTCTTTGTAACATTTTTATCAAAAGATCTATAAAAGATAGGACTCCGTACCTAAAACACGCTGAAAATCTCACTACAACATTATGCATATTATCTAATTTTTTCTGAATTAAGAAACTAGAAAATAACATATAGAACAACCCCTAAAAATTTGGTCACGATATCATTTTTATAAACCTTGAGAAAAGTGGCATAAACTTAAAAAAGTAGTACAGTATTTGGAAAACGAGCAAACACTAAATTGGCTTGTTCAATAAAACAGTACGAGTAGAATTACTTGACTTGGTTTTTCACGGTGATTTTGGTACCACTGGAAAACACGCATTTCGAATTGTATACGAGTGTTGAAAACTGAAAATATTTTTCTTAATCAGACTCCTCTCGAACTAAAGTTACATGCGGCGGTAACACCACGTTTAAAAAGTTCGAAAGACATCATATTACCAGAACGCAATATCATCTGAAAAAAAAATCTGGTGTGAAACACTCACATAACTTTCTCTTGCCAATGAAAATAATTAACAACAAACCTAACATTAGTAATAAAACATTAGAAATAAACAAAAAACTAACCTCAATAAACATAACCTTATTTTAATCATATAATGAAAGACGCAAAATGAAAATCAACTTCAAATTGGCTTAAAAATACGGAAAATCGCTCTTTCACGCTAAACTAGGCACTGTGCAAAAAAATGCTATAAAAAAAATTGTAGATCTCTTAATTTTCTATAAATTTTATTATATACACTTTTGTCGTAAAATGTAGTCTAAGGCCGAAATCTTAAAAAAAAAAATTTTCACACGTTTTCGTGAGAAAAAAACAGAAAATTGCTAATAACCGCTTAAACTAAGCGTTATACAAAAAAAATGTTGGGAATACAAGTTGTAGAATTTAAAATTCTAAAACTTTTATTATACAAATTTCTGCGCTAAAATGCATATTAAAACCGCGATCTTGAAAAAACAATGTTTTTATGTGAAAACAGCCTCGCCAAGAATTTCAGCAAACATGGCACCTACCCTATCTTGTAGAGTATAAAAAATTAAGTAAATGAGGCGATTTTTAAAAAAATTGTAGGACCAGTTTTTGAGAAAATCGCAAAAAGTGAAAAATTACACGAATAAACTACTACTTCCGGTAGACCGATTTCGATGAAAATGTTCGTGTCGGGTCCGGTAGTGATATGTAACTTAAGTTTCAAGTTCGAACGATGTTTCGTTCTTGAGATATTCTGTTCACACACACACACACACACACGCACGCACGCACACACAGACAGAAAGACAGAGAGAGGGGGGAGATAGAGAGACCAATCGCTAAAAACATGTTTTTTGGGTTCAGGGGGTCTGAAAACGTGTAGATCTGGTGAAAACTCGATTCGAAAAATCGATATGAAAACAATACTTTCCTTCCTACATATTTATATAGGCAAGAGACAGTAAAAATATGAATATAATTATTAGAAGGTATAGTACGTTTTTTGTTAGTTGAGTCCTAGCGTAAACAAGCCACCGAGCGTGTGGAACGAACAGAACAGTGTTCAAAAAATTTTGCTTACACTACGTTCGCTCGTACCTTTCATGCCGTTGTTGCATACTTTTACACGGAAAACTATTGAGCCTAATATTGAATTTAAACCCCATAGATAGAATTAGTTTATGAAGAGTGGACTGACTAATGTTGGGTAAATCAGGACCATAAGTGACAACCGACAAAATTTTATTTATAGTAGGCAACTCATTTCTAAAGGAAAATTGATGAATAATAAGTCTCAAAGCAGTTTTGCTCATATTTAAATTTATCTAAAGCAGGCGTTTTACGTTTTCTTTTTTTTGTCTGAGGTTTTTAAAACATCACTCTGTTTAAATTCTTTTCGTACGCTGTGAATACTTGAACAAGATACACCGGTAAATTCAGCAGTAAGTGGTTCTATCTCTTTAATTTCTAGGTCAAGATATTTATTAGCAAACTTATTGAAAACATTAATTGCAATTGTCTTTTCTCCGCTTCGTAAAGGTACCTGATTTTTATGTTTAATATTTACTTCCGGAAGAAGAAGGTTCGTCCGCCATCGTCAATACATTTGTTGTCGCACAATCATGTACACAACCACGCACTAACAACCAAAAAAGCTATGAAATACGAAAATATGAAATACCAAAAGCTAAAAATACGAAAATTGATGCGAATAAATAGAATTTTACATCAAAACGCACACTAAATCATGAAGACATCACATCACGTATTTCAAAATGTGATTGACTCATATGATACAAGATTTATTTTGTTTTGATTACACCAATCTATAAATAACTGATAAAGTCATGTGAAATGAAAATAATTTGTGTATACAAATGACAAAACCGTTATAATTTTATTATTAGGCCTATTACATTATACCACTGACGATTGAATTGATAAAATGTAACGAGAAGGTGTTTTTTTAGATCACCTGTTAGCTCGCAGAGAGTTCACCCAAGGCCACGCGTGTTTGTGTGTTGTGTATTTACAGGGACTACACATACGCAGTTTGTTAACAACAGGACTCAACTTACAAAAAAACGGACTACAACTTTACAGTAAAACAAAAACGTCTAAGACTTCTGGAAACGGTTATAATGTTAAAAATTTAACAATTACAACGTACGCACTACGTGTAAGAGGAATGTTATGAACTTCCATCGGGGATATACATCTGAACAATGTACATGTGCTTGGTAGTAAAATTAACACAGTCGTACATTTTTTATTGCGCAACAAGAAAGAATTGAAGCGCATTAAAAATACATAATAAAAGTCAACAACTTAATGCTTCAAGTTTTAGTTCTTTAACAAAACTAAACTTTAAATTACAGCACAACAATGCTTAATGAGGGATGAAGCCATTTGTTTGGTGACCATATCATATTTTACGATTGTTTTCAACAGCAGGAAACAAATCGTTTACCGAATTACGATAATTTAGTTCTATTATGTTGGTGATACAAATTACCGTGACGGAACAGATTCATCGGGCAGGGACCGTGGAAGCAGCGGGCGGCCAGTGTAATACGTTAAGGGACACCTGGTTGAACAGGAAACGGCGCAGCTGTCGTCTGTTCTTTACCTAAAAACCTTCCCTACACACCACATCCGCATTTAAGGTGTTTCGTATTACAAAACCGAGAGATGTGTTAACATGATCATCGGACACAAGTTCACCAACGAAATCGATTAATGATTTGCACTTGACCCTAAATAATCCGTAACTATAAATACACATGAATCTTATAAAATCTATTGATTACATTTTATGTCCAACCTTCAGACAAAATACGTGGCGTAAAAATATGTCGTACGATTTCTCATTTTTCTTCAGATACTTCAGTTGGAAGAAAACAGTACACCGTAACAGCGTTTATATTGTAGTAGGCTACATTAGCGGTACCGATTTAAGTCAAAATTATTTACCGAGAGAACAGAATATGCTCCAGTATCATGATAATTCTGCTCTAAATTTTGTTGGTTTATTTTACGTTCGACTGTTTTGCACACAAATGCTAATGTAGACAAAGAAGAGTGATAGATGAATCGAGTGACAAAAAAATTAAAAGACCTGATCTGGACTCGAACCCAAGACCCCATATGTAGAAGCCAGTTGACCTGACAACTACAACCCTACATAGTCCAACCTACTATACAGGGTGATTCATGAAGTTCTCCCCCCACTTCTACAGCACATTGTACTAGTAAAAATAATGAAAAAATGTTATATAAACATAGGTCCGAAAACGCTTCGTTAGCGAGTTACAGCTAGCGAAAGTTTCGCCTGGATTTCAGTTCACCAGGTGAAATGAGGTCTTCCTGGAATTCTGGTAAGGTAGATTAAGGGGCGAATTCAATCATTTCTTATGGTTTTTGATCTGATAAATTGAATAAAACAGGTCCCAGAACTGTAAGTTAAATAGTTTTTGAGAAAACCAGTGTCAAATGCAAAAAATGGAGTGAAAATCACATTTTTTCATCTTTGGGCAAGAATAACTTTGTTATTTCACCAAGAAACAGTTAAAAATTTTCAATAAAAAATGAAGAAAATTTTATTCTGAACAAACCGGTGTAAATAAAGTACACAGAAAGCGAATAGTTTTTGAGAAAACCAGTGTCAAATGCAAAAAAATGGAGTGAAAAAAACACATTTTTTCATTTTAGTTTTTCCGGTTAATTTTACTTTGTACTCTTATGAATAAAAACTCATTTAATCAAACATCTATTCGCTTTCTGTGTACTTAATTTACACCGGTTTGTTCAGAATAAAATTTTCTACATGTTTTATTGAAAAATTTTAACTGTTTCTTGGTGAAATAACACAGTTATCCTTGCCCAAAGATGAAAAAATAAGTTTTTCACTCCATTTTTTGCATTTGACACTGGTTTTCTTAAAAACTATTTAACTTACAGATCTGGGACCTGTTTTATTCAATTTATCAGATCAAAAACCATAAGAAATGATTGAATTTGCCCCTTAATCTACCTTACCACAATTCCAGGAAGACCTCATTTCACCTGGTGAACTGAAATCCAGGCGAAACTTTCGCTAGCTGTAACTCGCTAACGAAGCGTTTTCGGACCTATGTTTATATAACATTTTTTCATTATTTTTACTAGTACAATGTGCTGTAGAAGTGGGGGGAGAACTTCATGAATCACCCTGTATACTTCAATGTTAATATTTTATCACATTCCTTACGTATAAAAAGTAGGACTTTCGTAAGATTTACAAAATAAAGAAAAATGTCTTTCTTTAATTTATAAATCTTCTTTTTTTAGTTCCTTACATGATGAGCATTGGAATGAAACTAGTATTCAAAAAGTTTTCTCTATAAATCAAACCTCGATATGGACTGGAATACTGAATAACTTAATTTCCCCAAGTAAATAACTAGAATTTAACATGCTGAACAACCCTCCAAGAAAATTTGGTTACAATATCTAATGATAAATTATAAGAAATCTGGCATAAAACCCTTAAAAAAAGTTAATATTCGGAAACAAGCGAATACTGAGCGGACATGTCCACAAAAACAGTAGAATTACATCATGACATCGTTTTCAATGTAACTACAGTACTACTGTCAAAAGCACCCATTTCAAGTTGTACGTAAGTATCTGAAAGTAGGTTTTACAAAGTTTCATTTTTTCGAGTCACACTGCCGTTAAGATACATTTCCAAGCTTAAAAACACATTTTTAAAGCACTTTCCATTTTCATACACAAGTCTCATAGGAAAAACATTTACAAAGATAGTATAAGGCAAATGTTAAACTGAAGAATACTTTATTACAAGCTTCATGTACTTACGCAGTACTCTACAGTCTGAAAATCACTATATGTCACTCGGTACGATCAACTAGATAGAACCCGAAAAAGTTTCAGGCGTGATCGTAGTGGTCATGCCTGGTGTAGTATCAAACGTACACAAGTTCTACGTAGATGTTGAGACAACTACCTGCAAAGTTAAAAAAAAAACCGAAGTGGAGATACAGTTGACCTAAAAATTAAATGTTCTTCTCCCCTTCAAAGATTAGGCGTCCTCGGTCTTTCCTTCCCACCAGCTTGTAACTCAGCGCCTGCTTAGGTATCCAATGCTCACTCATCCTGTAAGATGCTCCATCCATTGTAATTTATTTTGCAGTACCCTATCATTTACGGAGAATATGTTGAACTCTTTCCTTATCTCTGCATTCCTATAACCGTCTTCTCTACTACATCCATACTTTTGCCTTAAAAATTTAATTTCAGATGCCTGCAATCTGCTCTCCTCTTGTCTTTGCTAGCACCCAAGTTTCGCTGCCGTAAAGTAGGTTTGGCACGGCTACTGTTTTATCAAATCTCCACCTCGTATCCCTACTGGTGTTGTTTTTTAAAGTTCTGAGAGCTAAAAATTAAATCTGTATCAAAATCAGCCAAGATGATATCAATGTGAAAACTACTACCTAGCGCCGATGAGCCTTGATTTTTTGTTTATGTTACGTCCGACTGTTTTGCAATTTCTGCTAATGCAGACGGTTGAGAATGATGATATATGAAAATGAGCGATGAAAAAATGCCAGACCTGAACGGGAATCCAACCCGGGACCCCGGTGTAGAAGCCAGTTGCGCTAACCACTACGCCAACGGGCCGGCCAATGTTCAATGATGACCCTTGAAACTACTTTTTATAGATCAAAATAAAATGTTGACCAGCTGACATTCAGCATATTTCATTCAAGAGAAAGCTAAGACAATCAAGAGTTGGTATAGACCAGCGGTTCTCTAAGTGTACGCCGCGGCATACACAATCATTTCCTTTTAAACGTTTTATAAACCTTGGACAATTCGAACTGGCACAAGCAACTTCGGTGTTTATCTACTCCACTCTTCGCCCCTCGCCTTGCAACGACGGTACAGTCACAAAAGTATACAATCGCTACTGTCATGTGCGATTCACGCACAGTCACTACGCTTTGTTTTCACTGTTGTTATTATTAATCTGTCAGACATAATGATGCGACTAATTTGTTTTCATATATTATTTTCTGTTCATTATATTCAGACCAATTTGTTTAGTTAGTTGCGTGCGTCTGTCGAGTATAGTTTAGTGAGTTTTTACAGTTTAGTTCTTGTAATTTATAATTTAATTTTTTACTGGGACAAATTAAATACTTATTTTAAAATAAAATAATTATTTGTATGTTTGTACATTAAAATAAGGTTGTAGGCATTTGCGTACATTACAATTTGTAGACCTTGTTGAAAGAATAGGTTATGGATATATTTTATGCGGAACTGTGTGTATACGAAGAGCATGAGTAGTGCCAGTTCGAATTGTCCACAGTATACCTTCTTATCTCCTTCTTTGGGTATGTAATCAAACGCGCAATGAACGCGATGACAATATACAATTTATACTGTACACCGATTGTTGTAATACAATATAACAATTTATACTGTACAATGGTTGGTTTATAATAAGGCGTCACCGGAAAAAATCTGTAGATCAAGAAAGCTGCGGGTTTACAAAGTTTGAGAACCACTGGTATAGATAAATAAATTTTGTATTTTATAAACCACTTATAAGTTTGCTTCACAAGGCCGCTGACTTTTTTTTAAAACAATACTTTCCATTTTTTTTATGTCAATTTTTCGAAAGCGAGTTTTCACCGGATCTACACGTTTACGTCATACCCTGAACAAAAAAATAAACATATTTTTAGCGATTGGTCTGTGTGTGTGTGTGTGTGTGAACAAAATATCTCAAGAACGGAACATCGCACGAACTTGAAACTTAAGTTAGATACCACTTGAGGACCCGACACGAACAATTCCATCAAAATCGGTCAACCGGAAGTAGTAGTTTATTCGTGTCATTTTTCACTTTTTTGCGATTTTCTCAATAACGGCTCCTACGAGTTTTCTAATATCGCCTTTACTAAATTTTTTATGCTCTACAAGATAGGGTAGGCGTCATGTCTGCTGAAATTCTTGGGGAGGCTATTTTCTCGTAAAAAAAAATTGTTTTTTTAAGATTGCGGCTTTAATATGCATTTTAGCGCAAAAATGTATATAATAAAAATTGTAGAGAATTTAAAATCCTACAACTTTTATTTGAAACAGTTTTTTGTATAACGCTTAGTTTAGCGGTAATTAGCGATTTTCTGTTTTTTTTCTCTCACGAAAACGTGTAAAAAATCTATTTATTTTAAAAATTTCAGACTTAATAAGCATTTTACGATAAAAGTGTATATAATCAAATTTATACGAAATTAAAAGATGGATAACTTTTATTTAGAGCATTTTTCTCTACAGAGCCTAGTTTAGCATGAAATATAGATTTCCCGTATTTTAAAACCAAACTGAGGTTGATATTCATTTTGCGTCGTTCACTCATGATTAAAATAAGGTTGTTTTTTATTTATATTTCTACTGTTTTATTACTAATTTCACGTTATATTGTTAATTATTTGCATTGGCAAGAGAAAGTTGCGTGAGTGTTTCACACCAGATTTTTTACGTTTAAACTTATTAATTTACGAGTGAAAGAGTTAACTCTTATTGAATTTATGCAATACTCCGTATAATCCTCACAAAGTATTCAGTTAATATTAAGTGATAAAACTGAGCCCTCTATTAAATGCAGAACAAACTACATATACCGTGTATTGACGTGGATTTAGTAAATATAAGTAAATAGGTTACATGGAATAGAACTGGCATCTGCGCAGTGTCTTTGTTTACCACCATCAATTTTGTTCAATCTTATTAATTACATACTACTATAAAACTTAATATATACAGAGTGATTCACGAAGATATGCAGAAACTTTGGGAGCCCATTGTAAATGTAAAAATAATAAAAAAAGTTTATATAAACGTGGGTCCGGAAATGCTTCGTTACCGAGTTACGGCTAGCGAAAGATTTCGCCCGGATTTCAGCTCACCAGGTGAAATGAGGTCTTCCTGGAATTCTGGTAAGGTAGATTAAGGGGCGAATTCTATCGTTTCTTATGGTTTTTGACCTGATAAATTGAATAAAACAGGTCCCAGAACTGTAAGTTAAATAGTTTTTGAAAAAACCAGTCTCAAATGCAAAAAATGGAGTGAAAAAAAACACATTTTTTCATCTTAGTTTTTCCGGTTAATTTTACTATGTACTCTTATGAATAAAAATTCATTTAATCAAATATCTATTCGCTTTCTGTGTACTTAATTTACACCGGTTTGTTCAGAATAAAATTTTCTACATGTTTTATTCAAAAATTTTAACTGTTTCTTGGTGAAATAAAAAAGTTATTCTTGCCCAAAGATGAAAAAATGTGTTTTTCACTCCATTTTTTGCATTTGACACTGGTTTTCTTAAAAACTATTTAACTTACAGTTCTGGGACCTGTTTTATTCAATTTATCAGATCAAAAACCATAAGAAATGATAGAATTCGCCCCTTAATCTACCTTACCAGAATTCCAGGAAGACCTCATTTCACCTGGTGAGCTGAAATCCGGGCGAAACCTTCGCTAGCCGTAACTCGGAAACGAAGCATTTCCGGACACATGTTTACATAAACTTTTTTCATTATTTTTACATGTACAATGGGCTCCCAAAGTTTCTGCATATCTTCGTGAATCACCCTGTATATATATGCATACATGTAACTGACAAAATATTTTACGATTCTATACATCAGGTGTAAATTGAATATTGTTACAAGCGAAGCATCAATAACACAGTAATGTAATTTCAGTAAATTAAACTTTGAATAATACACTGCCAAAAATTAAAATAGCCTACGTACATTAATGCCGCGGCACGAACGAACGTATAAACATAAGTTTGTTATAATAAAATTCTACCTTATTTACACGTCATACAAACGGGGTTATCCAATTCGATTCGAAAAAATTTCCATACATACAATATGACCTAATTAAGAGTTGCAATGAATTAAAAGACTGTATTTTCATATGCTATAAAATTTTCAGTAATCGAATTCAACAATCGATACGTGAAAAGAGTATAGATCTTAATTTTATTCGTTCTCACTTTCTTTTGCCTACATGAATATACATGGGAAGGAAAGTATTATTTTCATGTCGATTTTTCGAAATCCAGTTTTCACCAGATATACACGTTTTCAGACCCCCTGAACCCAAAAAACATGTTTTCAGCGATTGGTACAGACCAATTTTTGGTGTGTGTGTGTGTGTGTGTGTGTGTGTGTGTGTGTGTGAACAAAATATCTGAAGAACGTAACATCATACGAAGTTGAAACTTGAAACTTATGTTAGGCACGAACGTTTTCATCGAAATCTTAACTTGTATCTTTAAGCCAAACTGAGGTTGGTTTTTATTTTGTATCATTCACTCATGATTAAAATTAGGTTATGTTTTTTTGAGGTGAGTTTTTTTTTTATTTCTTATGTTATATTATATTGGTCATTATTTGCATTTGTATTGGCGAGAGAAGTTCGTGTGAGTGTTTCACACCAGATTTTTATTTTTATTTTTAATGACCACAGTAGGCTACTGAATTTAGTTTATTTGTAGGATCCCTGGACCGGAAGTCTCTTTCACACGTTCCTTTCCGTGTAATGAGGCTCCCGAGGTACTTAAAACCGTTACACGCTTTGATCACTCCGCAATCCAATAGGATGTCCTCGCTCTTTCTCCTACTGCAAAGTACAATCTGTCCCGTACTCTTGTCTTCTTTATATTAATCTTCAGTCTCCGTGTTATGCTCCTCTAAAGTGCTCGCCACGAAAGAAGTCCGCTGTGAAGATCATTTGCCCATCAACATCTTATTAAAATTTTCTATTGCCATCACAATTTCATCTCTATTTGTAATTTATAAATGCAAGACCCTTGTATACTAGGTACAATACTGTTGTAAAAATCCATAGTCCAGTCGCCAGTCGAAAAATTATTTCCCAATATTCATGTGGAGCCAAAATAGCACTTTTCTTAAATGGGCGCCATATTAAAACGGAATATTATAATTTAATTTTTAAATATTTACAATGCAGAAAAAACTGTCATCTTTAATATACTTGAACCCCAATTTTATTATGTAAAGCGTGGATAAAGCAACAGACGTTTAAAAATCACACTAACAGAAAACAGGCTAAGAACTGGGTACTTTTTATGCGTGAATTGCTGTATCTCCGAGAAATTTTTAAATAAAAAATATCTGGTGTGAAACACTCACACGTCTTCTTCTTGCCAATGCAAATAATGAATAACATAACCTAATATTAGTAATAAAACATAAGAAATAAACAAAAAAACTAACCTCAGTACACATAACCTAATTTTAATCATGAGTGATGAAAGACGCAAAATGAAAATTAACCTCAGTTTGGCTTAAAAATACGGAAAATACCTCTTTCACGCTGAACTAGGTTCTGTACAGAAAAATGTTCTAAGTAAAAGTTGTAGATTTTTAATTTCCTATAAATTTGATTACATACACTTTTATCGTCAAATGCATAAAATAAGGCCGAAATCTACAAAAAAAATCTATTTTTTTTTTATTTTATTTTTTTTTTACTTGTGAGGCCACAATGGACCACTTCAGCCACAACATGAAAGACTCTACTTCGATCTCTGAGCCTTGATCTTTACCCAGTATTCCCTCATTCTTCGTGATCTCTGAGCCCGGAGTTCTTCCGTCACCCTCTGCACTCTTCTAGTCTTGGTTTCCGGTTCCAAATTACGCTAAACTAAGCGTAATACACAAAAATGTTTGAAATAAAAGTTGTAGGATTATAAATTCTCTACAACTTTTATTATATAAATTTTTGCGCTAAAATGCATATTAAAGCCGCAATCTTAAAAAAACATTTTACGTGAAAACGGCCTCACCAAAAATTTCAGCAGAGATGGCGCCTACCCTATCTTGTAGAGCATAAAAATTTTAGTAAATGAGGCGATTTTAAAAAAATCGTAGGACCAGTTTTTGAGAAAATCGCAAAAAGTGAAAAATTACACGAATAAACTACTACTTCCGGTTGACCGATTTTGATAAAAATGTTCGTGTCAGGTCCGGTAGTGGTATGTAACTCAAGTTTCAAGTTCGTACGATGTTCCGTTCTTGAGATATTCTGTTCACACACACCGACCAATTGCACACACACACACCGACCCAATTTTTTTGGGTTCAGGGGGTCTGAAAACGTGTAGATCCGGCGAAAACTTAATTTCGAAAAATCGACATGAAAACAATACTTTCCTTCCTGTATATTCATATAGGCAAGAGAAAGTAAAAATACAGTTAAACAAATAAACGCAGAAAACAACATGTTTTAATTTGCTGTAGTGTTAAAATTTTTCGATCGTCGTTTTCGAAATAGAGCTCTTCACATACAACGGACTTGTTTCGTGGCGGGCACTATAACAACTATCTGACCATGAATCACAAACATATTCGGCATCTGGAATACGGACCTGATTATCCGCGTACAGAAGTGTGCTTAAACATTCATTGCCTATTTTAATACCCATTCTCATACATTTCCTCTTCCTTTCAAATAGGGCCTGCTGGATGTAGTAGGCTACAGTAAAATTTGGTTATAACGAAAATCCAGTAATACGTGTGAAAATAGAAAATTTGGTTGGTTTTACAAGTTATTAACACATTGTAAAGTCTGACGAACATGGAATCCGGTTGTAACGAATTATCTTCGTTGCAATAATAATAATAATAATAATAATAATAATAATAATAATAATAATAGATAAAAATATTCTCTGTGAAATGAGAAACAAACAGTTTTGCGACACGTATTTTTTTGTTTAATTTGTTTAATTTCGAGGTCACCTCGTCACGGATTTTTGGTAAATACTGTGCTACTTAATTTTTTTTTGTGTTTGCTCTACATAAGTACTTTGTTGGGAGAGTTATAGGTAAATTGCAATATTAACCTTGCCTCAGCCCAGACCTACCGGGAATCGAACCCGGTAACCTTTTTTATACATAGAACAGCTGACGACTAAACGTCGCAAACCGTTTGACTGCGGGGGAGACGTAAAAGATTATTTATTCATGACTTTTTACTTAAATTAAGTATTTAGACTAATATTCGTTATTCCGGTAATTGGCCGGCAAGATAATACAGAGGAGTACTACATACATATTGCGGCGAATTGGACTACCAGGTTATAACGAACAAATAATGCCGGTCCTTTGAAGTTCGTTATAACCGAATTTTACTGTATACCTTAAAAATGGTTCGACAAACAGCACCCCTGGTTAAGCCTCTTCGTTTGTTAAAGTTCCAATCCGTAAATTTGAAAATAAACCGACCCGTAACGCCCGCGATTTTTATAACTGCTAAACTCAGAATAACATCATCAGATATCCTTGATCACCTCCTGCAAAAGGGGAATCACGAAAATCGGAAAATTAATTCGCGTACCCTTCACGCCACTGATCCAACTAACCCCTGTGACCCATCTATCCCCTCTCAGGCGAGTAATAAGTCGGAGCGCAGCGCCAACACAATTGCTCATTAGTATTAAAAAATACATTAATCTACTTACTACGGTACGAGCTCGTATAAAAAAGTATTGAAGTACAACCCTCGTTAAAAAAAAACATTATAATTTTTTACTGGTATTACATAAAGCTACTAACATCAGTATTAAACTTACTTTTTTTACTGAAAATCTCAAAATGTTTGTATAATGTACATTGTTTTGTAAAATGTAACCTCACAGTAATGTTTTCTACACCTATGAAATGCATCGTCGCAGAGGACTGCAGCGTTAACTACACTTACCCTCAACATTTTCAGTTGGAAAAACCTCTATGTTTACGAAACACGCTAACATTAAAACGTCAATTGCGTTACACGCTGGATGAATTAAAACACAACAACTTGGAAATTAATCAGCTACACACCGACCACCGTAATTTATGTTCTGTAAAGGCCAGCCAAATAGTTGGTGTAGTGGTCAACGCATCAGGCTTCTATGGCGACGAGTCCCGAGTTCGATTTTCGGTCAGGTATGGCATGTTTAAAAAATAATATAGCTATCATTTCATATCATAATCTACGCACAAGCCAATGACCATGTAAGCATCATCACCCAACAAAAACTTATAAGGACTGTATTTATAACAAGTTCGCTTAAATTTCTCTCTGCAGCAAAACCCCAACCAATAGCGTGAGGAAATCGGGGGAAAATACTTTTCAACTACACTGAATCAATAAAATTTTGTATTATTACCTAGATTAACTTGAGCTGAATGCCCGGAGGAAGGAAGTAATAAATTTTTATTAATGTAATTTAACTGCATGACATGCAATGAATGCCGAAAAGGCATAAATATTGCATTTCAGTTCTATATTAATAAAAGTTACTTTGACAGGAGAAAATACTGCATATCCCACTGAAGCAGAACGTTTAATAAGAAATAAGTAAGCTTGGTTTTCATCTTTTAAGCATTTTTACACACTCATGTTTATGTTACACTAATAAAAGTCAATTAATATTTAAATGATGAGCGTTAAAAACTTTTTTGACACTTAGTACGGCTATTCCCAAATCTATAAGCCTCTCAATCCATACAATCATCCAGCTGCAGGTCTTTACTGATCATCACGACCATTTACCCCACTCATCCATGGCTTTACTGGGCGTCCAATTTTCTTCTTCACTCTTATGCTAGCAGTACACTATCGCCGAATGTAGGCGAAGTCAGGCAAATACGATTGTGTACTCGGTGTATTTGTGGTTATTCGTTCCACTTCGCCTCGCCATGGTTCGTATTGGCCTTAGTTCGGTCTGGAGTCGGTACTTTGCACGAATCAAAGGGGACGAATACAGACGAATAACGAGAGCGAAGTGGGCCAAACTGCTAGCAGTACACACTCGCCTTCATTCGGGCTACATTATTCCGTGCCTCTACACCATACTTTTCATTCATTACCTACTTACTTATTTATTTACTGTGTACTTTTTATTTATTTTTTATTTTTATTTTATTTTACGGCCACAAAGGACCACTTAAGTTCAATCTTTCAACGTCTAGCTCTTTCAGCTGTTCCACCAAAACGCCCCCGCAGTTGTCGCTCCTGCACTTCTCCTCTTCTTCGCCAATAATTCTTCAATGTTTCGGATCTTCTCAGTCTCTCAGCGTCCGAAATCACCATGGCTTTCCTGACCCTCATTTGTTCCCTAAATTTAACCGATCGCTGTTTGTATGTCCTGTAGCTCCCTGACTTAGTTTTGAGGTCAGCTATTGTGATGTTTAGTTCCTCCATATCCTTTTTGACTTCCTTTATCCAGTTTGGTGTCATCTTCTTTTGCCAGAAAAACTCAGTCATCCTTCTTAGTAATCTTGTATCCTCCATTCTCAATATATGCCCCAGGAAGGATATCCTTTTTTTCCTGATGATACTGGTTAAAGGCTCAATTGTTTCATATACTTCCTTGTTTGGTACAATATAGAAACTACCATCTTGAAGGGACCATTTTCCAATACACCTTCTTGCTATTTGCCTCTCCACTTTCTCGATTTTGTCCTTTTCGCCTATTCTTGTTGGACCAATTAATTTTTATTTATTATTAATTTTTATAACTGTTTAACTGTGTATTTTGCTATGGAATGGTCAAATGAAAATACTTTAGTTTTTTTGGAAGCTTACCATAGTGAGGGAGTGTTATGGGATCCTTGCCATAAAAAACACAAGGATAAGAAGCACATAAACGACGCGTGGGTTCGTTTGAGCGAACAATTAAACCGTTCCACGGTAGAATTAAAAATGCATGAATGTATTTGTAGTACGCATAACTGTACATATAAAAAGCCGCTGCAACCCCTACATCAAAATCCATTTTCTGATCTACGTTGAATTATGTGATGACACGATCGAACTGAGGTTTCGCGAATATAGACGAGTATGTACTGGGTTAGTTCGTGTAGAACATTCGCTGAGATTCGTTGTCGCGACTTGGCCCGAATATTCGTCGAATCATTCGGCAATAGTGTACTGCTAGCATTAGGGTGCAGTCCAATACTCTGTTAGGCCACCTGTTAGAATTCATCCGTAGCATGTGTACTAATACCATAACAAGTTTTTTTTAATTTACACATTAAATAACGGCAATCCGATTAATTTTAAAATAATCACTTAAGACCCACCGTGTTGGTCTAGAGGTAAAGTCGCCGTCACGGTTCAGCTGTTTTAACAGCTGATTTTCGGAGACGAGGGTTCTTAGTTCAAAACCTTTTTTTTTTAATTCCTAATATGTGTACGTTGCAATCTGTTCAATTTTGAACAATAAGCAACCCCATGACCCAATGAGATGAGGATGATATGTATGATGTGCAAATGAGGTGTAGTCTTGTACAGACTCAGGCCGACCATTCCTGAGAGAGTATGGTTAATTGAACCCCAACCATCAAAGTACACCGGTAACCACTGTCTAGCATTCAAATCCGTATAAAAGTAACTACCTTTACTAGGATTTGAACCAGGAACCTTAGTCTCCGAAAATCAGCTGCTAAACAGCTGATTTTGGCGACGACTTCACCTCTAGACCAACCCGGTGGGTTATATCCTAGTTCAAATCCTAGTAAAGGTAGTTTTACTTTTATACGGATCTAAACACTAGACAATAATTACCGGTGAACTTTGATGGTTGGGGTTCAATTAACCGTACTCTCTCATGAATGGTCGGCCTGGGCCTGTGGTACAAGACTACACCTCATTTTGATGTCATACAAATCATCATTATCTCATTGGGTCATGGGATTCTTATTGTTCTAAATTGAACAGATTGCAAAATACACACATCAGGGATAAATGATCATTTAAGAAGTTACTATCGTTATTAACATTGGTGGGGACAAAATAAAAACTCGGATGAAAAATCCGGAACAATAGAGGCGTGATGACAATTCTGGAATAAAATGGCCTGATACTTTACTCTTAAAAAATTAAATAAAATATATTTAAAATATGAATATGAAAACTAACAACGGTTGGTATGAAGTCAGCGCAACTGGCTTCTATGGCAACAGCCTTTCACAGTCCGAATTAGCTTTATGTACATAACAATACGAAGTAAAACAAAAAAAATCTGGTGTGAAACATTCACACAACTTCCTCTTGCCAATACAATTAATGACTGATATAATCTAACATTAGAAATAAACAAAAAACATAACCTTATTTAATCATGAGTAAAAGACGCAAAATGAAAATCAACCTCAGTTTGGCTTAAAAATACGGAAAATCTATCTCTCACGCTAAACTAGGCTCAGTAGAGAAAAATGCTCGAAATAAAAGTTGTAGATCTTTTAATTTCCTATAAATTTGATTATTATTATTTTTTTTTATTGAGTGATGATGCCTACATAAGCCTTGGGCTTGTGCGTAGGTAATGATATGTGGTGATTTACAGATGAAAAAAATGCCAGACCTATTATATATACACTTTTATCGTAAAATGCTTATTAAGGCTGATATCTTTAAAAAAAATCGGATTTTTTACACGTTTAACCTATTTCTAAATTATTTTGTGGGCCCACATTAGGAAAGTTTTTTAATACTCAACAAAAAAACGTAATGCTTACGAAAAATGTTTACTCTTAAACGACTTTATCAATAATTTTAAGAAAAATTTAACAACTGCATAACTAAGCAAGGCCATAAAAAATATATAAATATAATAAATATTTTAATTTAATTATGCACAAAATTGGACTGAAAAGAATTCTAAAACAAAAAGGGGCCCGGGTTCGGGTGAACACATACTGGATGATAAATAGGCTACTAATTCACACTTGGAACAATATAGCGGATAAAATAGTACAAACATAATTAATACAGTATTATATATTTTACTCTGCTAACAGATTTTCAAATTTTCCCCCGACACGATTTGTTCAGTTCAACGACTGTAATGCACAAAAAGGCTAAAGCACACGGCGAAAGTAAGAGACAAAAATTAATGATGAAAAATGTCAGACCTTACCGAAAATCACACCCTGGACCCTACAACTGACGTGATTTACGAATTTAATAATTATAAAAAAAAATTGTATTTCAAAGTATTGTACGATGAACAGTGACAATCTAATCCAAACACGCAGATGGAATAAAGAGTCTTATTGAACTCAACCAATTTTAGGAGAATGAAAACAAACCAATCACGCCACTCAAACCACTGAAATATGTCTACGATTTAAACTAATATTGAAGATTATTAAGAAAACATACCGATTTATTCATAATAATTGGTTATTTAAAAAAGAAATGATTAGAAAACTCGGCAAGCGTTTTGAGAACCCATCGGAAAATTGCTTCCTGTAGTAGAGGTTTCGTTAGCATTACCAACCACCTTATCAGAATCTATTAATAACAGTAATATTCTGCGTGCATTTCATTATAAATAATCGCCTGACATTTTCCATGATTTGCCAATGTAGTGTAACTTTTCCGCACGCCTTTATCGAACCGTAACAACGTAACGCTTCTCTAAACGAAGTTAGGTCAGAAACTTTAGGTACAAGAGACTATAGGTACAGCAATACATTAAATATACCAATAATCTGTTTTCAAAGTAACCAAAAACCTTGAAAAGGCGTATTAAAAGATCACAGCAGCTCTTTATCTAGTCCTCAAAACTACGCTTATATTATCATGTATGTAATATTTTATCACTACAAAAACTATAGTAATGTATTCAAGTGGTCATTCGCGGGGGAGAACCATCTTCTTTTCTAGATGTCCTGTTTTCTTAGAACGTTAGCTAATATCAAGATTTCAATTTTCTCGACTGCCCGTTGAAAAATGGTAATTGAACTCATACCATACCAGTCCCCAATATTCTTTAACCATGGTGTCCTTCCATCAACCTAGACCACGCCTCCATCTTTCACGTAACAAGAAGCCTGACACCTTTGTTTGATACTAGCCCGTTCGTAAAATTTGGCTTTCAAAAGCAGGAACTAGCAGACCGAGTGTATATAATTTAACACTCCACCGGCCTGTTATGGGCAACAGCTTACATTATAAGCTTTTACGACTTGTTCTCGAGGGAAACATTAAGGGTAGGCACGGACCAGAACGAAGGAAATACCACTGGTCGAAAAATATTAGACTGACAAACATGAATATGATATTCATTTGAAGGCGGTTCACGAAAGAGAGCGATTTATCAAAGTTGTAAGCAATCTTTATTAATGTAGTCGATACTCTAGAAGGAGTAATTAATTTTATAAAAAATACCCTCAAATGGCTTTAAAGAGCAAATAACACGTTCGTTCATAAAAAAGTTGTGGATAATACCGGTATGAAAAGAGTATCTCACTTTCGTTATTTAGGGTGTAATGTGAGATTTGATTCTGATTTGGATATAGAGCAGAAATTGAGCCAATTCCAGAAAATAAGCGGGACTATAAGCAGAACTTTGGGTAATAGAGCGAGAAAGGTCACAAAACCTAAGTTCTACAAAGTTATGGCAGCTCCAGTTATTTTGTTCGGAAGTGAGGCGTGGAAAACAAAAAAAAACCAAGAGCGGAGAATCCAGACGGCAGAGATGATATTTCTGCGAAGAACTAAGGGGTGTACACGCTTGGACAGATAAGGAATGAGTAAATTAGGTCAGAATTGGGTATTTACAGCTTGAACGAAAATATAAAGGATTATCGCCAAAGTTGGAGACAGTACATGGCAAGGATGTCAGATCACAAGATACCTAAGCAAGCACACTGGTATGCTCCAGAAGGTAAAAGAGATGACGGTAGACCTAGGAGAAGATGGAGATAGATGTTATAGCTAGTGAGTTCGGAACAGGCTGCGGCCTAATCCTTGGTTGGAAGAAGAAGAGAAGAAGAAAAAATACCCAATTGCCAAGCGATATTTTTTATTTTTAAAACAACTAATTAAAGCATATTAGTTTTGCATTACTCCCTACACCAGAATGACTGCCCCAAAAGGAGGAGAACCCATGAGTTTATACCAATACAAAACAACCTCCAAAACTTTTATTAATAAACTGAGATGAAATTTCTGACGACCAAGGAAAAACAGAAGAATACACAGAATGTAAATAATTCACGATCTAATACGTATTTTGCTCGAAACAAACAATTTTATGTTTTACCGGATTTTAAAAATTTTCACAATTTGAATCATGTATTTTTACATTTATATTTAACTGTAATAATAACAAAACGTGAATAAAATAAATTCAAGCTGATGACAATCAATGTTAAAATCATCCCTCTGTTTCTATTCCTTAGTGTGAAAATTGACTCCGCTCAGTATCCTACCGAAACACTGCTTTGGTTTCAATATTATAACACAATCTTCATCCCTTATTTGTACATCTTTCTATATAAAACACAATTATAAATAAAATATATTTTTGTTATTTAACAAATATCGATGTAAATAAAAAAAAGTTCATTAATTATTCTTTATAATCTGTTAAGTAACTGATTTATAATCAATTAAAAAGTACTTATATTTTTACATTAATAATTAGGTACTAGTTATATAAGAATTTATGAGGGTTTCTTCATCTAATTACACCTGTGTAATAAACTATTTTGCACGTACATTTAATAATGTCCATGACGAAACGTTAAAACTTATTAAATGAATAAATACGTGGCAATTAAATGGATGTTTTATTGAAATAATTCCAGACAAAAATTAAAACCCGAGTGCAATTATTAAAGGATTAGGTCGATACTAAAAGACACTGCAGTAATCATAAATCAAGAAAACATAATCTGTTAATTTTATTAATGTACTAACCGTGATGATGGTGATAATAATAAAGGGACGGCGGTAAGGGGCCCTGAATTGGGGGGCGATTGTATTCCATGAATGGCCCCCCGATTCACTAGACCCCCACAAATACGTCGTCATGCACTCACACTATTCAACACAGAACCACAAACACGCAAATACATGTCACAATCACAAAGCACAGACGCTAACCGCCACGCCAACGCCGGTAGGTTTAAAGCCAGCAGCACAACACGACGCTACAATAATACTCAATGCGGTTGTGGGACGCGCAGTGCCGCCAAACTAACCGACACTAATATTGTATTCTTTGTGATTCTCCCTATTGCACCTGTAGAAAAATATCTGCAGTCATTCGATACCAACCAGATTAAATTGAAAACTTAAATAGATTTTTAAATAACAAAGAGGAGACAAATAAAAACACATTCCGACAACCCCCTCACCAAAAATTCAATAACGCCGCATAATTTTTTCTTCAAAACATAATCTGCTTATTACACGAACACATTTAACAAATCAGACACAAAGTCTGATTTGTGACTGATTGAATTTCTAACATTGTATTCTTTTTGATTCTCCCTATTGCACCTGTAGAAAAATATCTGCAGTCATTCGATACCAACCAGATTAAATTGAAAACTTAAATAGATTTTTAAATAACAACAGGAGACAAATAAAAATACACATTCCGACAACCCCCTCACCAAAAATTCAATATCGTCGCATAATTTTTTCTTCAAAAATAAACTGCTTATTACACGAACACATTTAACAAATCAGACACAAAGTCTGATTTTATTTCTAATATTGTATTATTTGTGATTCTCCCTATTGCACCTGTAGAAAAATATCTGCAGTCATTCGATACCAACCAGATTAGGTTGAAAACTTAAATAGATTTTTAAATAACAAGCGGAGACAAATAAAAACACACATTCCGACAACCCCCTCACCAAAAATTCAATATCGTCGCATAAGCTTTTCGTCTAAACATAATCTGCTTATTACACGAACACATTTAACAAATCAGACACAAAGTCTGATTTGTGTCTGATTTAATATCTAATATTGTATTCTTTGTGATTCTCCCTATTGCACCTGTAGAAAAATATCTGCAGTCATTCGATACCAACCAGATTACAGTTGAAAACTTGACTAGATTTTTAAATAACAAGAGGAGACAAATAAAAACATACATTCCGACAACCCCCTCACCTAAATTCAATATTTCCGCATAATATTTTCTTCAGAACATAATTTGCTTATTACACGAACACATTTAACAAATCAGACACAAAGTCGATTTTCAATGACCAGGAGCAGCTTAAGAAATTTAATTTTAAATGGACAAGCTTTGTCTAAACTACCGCAAACAATTAGTTTCACAAAAATGCTTAGTTGTACAGTAGTTTTAACTCATCCCATAAATAAACCCTATCATAAAAAATGTAGTAAGTGCAAATACCAAAACCCATGATAAACTCATACACTAAGTTTTATATGATTTATCAATATTTATTATCATTACATTATAAATATGTTGTGTTGTTGTTTAGGACAACAGCCGAAAGGCTGGTTTGAACCTCTAGAAGTTTTACTACAGTAAAAACTTTTACTGAAGTAAAAACGAGCAGTGAGGTGGTTTACTATTGCCTTCTTCACAGAGTTGGAAGAACATGCTTATCAGCATGCCAGGCCCTACGAAAAGCATCTACTTTCCACCCTGCAAAATAATACCTTCAATTCATTCACCACAGGGTCTGGCTGTATAATGAAATTCATTACACTCAGAGAAGAGGAATAATGTCTCTGACTTGTGTATTTTACAACTCTACCTCTTCTGTTCTTAAGTAGTTCAGTCATATAATTGGCTGACCACGTAATAAGAAACAGAACTATTTTTTGTAGCCCTGGAGCTAGCAGATCAACTGAAAATAATTTAACACTCCACCTGCCTGTTATGGGAATATTATAAATACCTATATAATTTTAAATAACTACCCTATTTGTATTTTTTTTTAAATTTAGGGTAGACTTAGCTACTCTGCCAACCCGCTTAATCCACCACTACCAATGACATTAATAGAAAGTCATTTTTATTTATTTATTTATTTAACGTCGCATCAACTGCAACGATCATTAGCGACGACGTTGGGGTGGTAACTGTGTGAGAATGAAATGATTTTTTGTAATGTATAAAAATATTCCGTGCCCGAGTGGGAATCGAACCCACGACCGCATGAAGAGAGACGAGCACGTTACTAACTACGCCAATGCGGTCGGCATTGTCATTTTTATTGTACAACTTATTTGATTATTAGATTATGCTTTTCAATATTTGCGGTTTCATTTTTATACATAATCTAAAACCTATAATTACGTTTTTGGCCAAATTTTTCCAAATTCCATTATATAATGTTCACAAAACAGACGTTAACACATAATTTTCAATTGCTACGATTTTGAAATTAAAAAAGTAAAGAAAAAAACATATTGCTGTCACTTTCCTCTGACCTTAGTTATCCATTGTTTGCAGTAAAATAGAAATTTTAGTGGCATACTATTTGTCCCATCGAAAAAATTACACCTACAACAGTACGGTAAATTAAAAAACTGAGGATTCACGGCGCAATATGACCACAAAAAAAGTTTACTTTTTTAAATATCTAAATACTATTTTTGAAAGTTAAACAGTGTAGTTTGTATCTATCTTAGCAATCTACCAGGGAAAATTGGTAAAACAATACATCCGAAACCACAAAGGTACAATAACAAATTATTGTTAATTGCACTTTTAAATGGCATACAAATAGTTTAATGATGTCGTATATCTAGCAGCTTTACGAGAGGTAATCCTTTCGAGAATTCCGCTCTCAAATGACATTTGATAAGTGACATGGTGGACTTATGCCCAATCCTTAACATGCACGATGTCATAAGTTTAATTTTCATTGAGAGATCCTAAAATGGCATCATGGTTTAGCAGTTCTGCATAAATCTCAATGTTATCTTTAGTAATTAAAACATTACATCCATACAATACTACATAAATCGGCGATAACATTAATTTTGCTTGAGGGAATTTTCGAGAAAATTTACGCGCAAAACTTAAAAAAAACGAAATAGGAAAACATATTGGAATACAATAAATTTAGAGATTTAAAACTCAAATTCCTTACCACAAAAGAAACTACGGAAATACTACACATGAATGGTAATAGCCAATTGGGTTGCTTAGGTCAACAGCCGAAAGGCTGATTTGAACTTCTGGAGGTTTTAATAAGTAAAACGAGGAGTGAGGTGGTTTACAATTGCCTTCCTCACAGAGTACAAACGGAGCCTACGCTTATCAGCATGCCAGGCTCTCCGAAAACCATCTACTCTGCACTTTGCAAATGACACCTTCACTTCATTCATCCCTGGGTCTGGCTGTATAATAACATTCATTACTTTCAGAGAACATAACTCTGAACAGTGTCTTTTACACCTCTACCTCTTCTGTTCTTAAATAGTTCAGTCATATAATTGGCTGACCACGTGATAAGAAATAGAACTATTTTTTTGTAGCCCTGGAACTAGGAGATCGAGTGCAAATAATTTAACACTCCACCTGCCTTTTATGGGCGGAATAGCCAATTATCAAAATAAAAATAGTAATATCCAATATTCGCAAAATTACAGTAATCTTACTGCAAAAATTTCATTCATTATACAGTAATTTAAATCGTTTCAATAAATTTCGTTCAGTAAATAATAGATAGGCCTACTGTAACGGACATACAAAACTGTTTAAGAATTGATGTGAATTAATCATGTATATAAGTAGTATTGGAAAACTGAAAAAGAAACAAATATAATATAATATTTGTTTTGCAATAATTAATCGATATAATGAGAGAGGTGAACACGAAGCGCACTATCAAACGGATGCACCTAATCAATCAGATAACTCCAGCTAGCCTACTTGTTCCCTTTAAATGGATACAAAATTGATGACCGAGGTTACATCTCAAAACAATCAATATGCCTAATCTAGAGGGAGAGAGAGAGAAAGGGAGAAAATTTTATGGCCGCTCCAACTTAACAATTACCTTTTTGATTGATTCTACAACAAATATCTGTTCGGGTTTAAGTAAGATAAATATGAACATAACGTGATAAACAAATCCGAAATGAAAATTGGGTTGCGATGAAATTTTAGCGCAGATAAAAAGAAGGAAATTCGTAAGATAATGTTGGCGACCCTGTACAAACTACTCTACAACATTGCGCCGTGACATCACAACCCTCATTAAGTGTCGGCTTTAAACCACATCCACTTTCTGCCTGCGATGCAACCAATCCCTGACCCCGTGAATGTGTGTGTGATGTGACTGAGCCGAACAACCAACCCCCACCCTCCAAGGGAGCACCGTTTTCCTTCGACAAACACCCCTTCGCCCGCCACACTTCATATCACCCCACACTTCCACTTCCTGCTTTGTTGATCGTACACAACTTCCCCACTCATCGCCAATAACACTAGCTAACATCCATCCACCCTCCACCCCCACCCTCTCGCTATCAAAACACAGCATCATCAACATCATCATCCAGCTATTAATTCACACGGAAAACACAGCATCATCAACCCCCCACCCAAACCAAATAGCATGTTAATTAGCTTTACATATGAGCCACCGTTACTCTGCTCGTGTATCTTTAATTAAATAAAAACACCACCACCACCATCTCTGAATTAATAAAATTGATCACATGCTATATACGACAATCGGCTGCTGTAACATAAATTGATAACTTAATAACTACAACATAATTTAAAAAGTCACCAAAAATAAATTGTCATAAATCAGGTATAATTAAATATTAAAAAAGAACGTCGTATTTACTGTCAAAACATTCCACACTTTCGTATTTGTTAATAATATCTTCGCAGCTAATCCATAAACCAGTAAAAATAAAAATTTATTTAAAACTAAATAAAAATAACTTGATAACAGAGAAATAATAACACCAAACACTATACACAAATTCAGCATGAACAACGGAGTACAAAAAATTGTATAACATTTTATAAAAGATAATAAAAAATCTATCTAATAAATGAAAATTAAGAAGTTATAAAACTGTAGTTCTTCCAGAACCCCTTTAAAGTACAGAATGTTATGAAAAATTCATAGGCCCCAGGTATAAAAATGGAGTGTATAAATCAAGAAAATCAAAAGAAATTTATAAAGATTGAGAAAAATAGAAAATATAATCAGGAAAAGAAACCGGATAAAAAAATGTAATTTTTAAGAAAATACAATAACAAAAAAGAACTGTTTTAAAGAAAATTGGAAAGGGCTTAAAAAATGAATATCACAAAATTACTTAACAGATAAGAGAATTTTAGGAAAAATTGATGGGTCTAGAATTCCAGAGAAAAAGAAAAGAAACCACGAATCTTAAAAATGAACTGAATAAAGGAAGGAAAAATGAAGGGATTCTGGAAAAGGAAGAAATTCGATCGTTGGTAATCGGAACGAAAAAATCTCATTATCTATTAACCAGGACAAAGAACTTCAAACAATACTCGCCTTTTAGCCACCCACAGTCGGGTAAAAATATATACATACGGATCCGCATGTTGAGATTTGTTACTTGATACCCATACTGAAAGGAAAACTATAATATTAGATTCACACAATTGCGAGCTTACACGTACTAGCTAGAGTTGCCACATTTACAGTGGTCGTGTTAACAATAATTACTCTGTGGAAGATTCATTTTCTTATAGTGCCGACTCCTCCATTACTGAAAATTGTCCACACCACATGCAAATCGCTCTCTATCATGAATCACCCTCAAAAGAGTGTTCGTACTCAAGTTTGTCCAGTCTCTAATATTCTTCCACGATGAGCATTTCATTCACCCAGGTCTGCGCTTGCCCTCTACTTTACCCTCGACAATCACTCAGAGAAACTCTAACTTATCACCCCGTACAAAACATCATTCTTCTTTTCATTATGCACATCAACTCACGGTCCATTTCAATACATTTCAAAACATCGACGTTGGTAACATGACCTGACCGGTCCACCAAATCAAAATTCGTCTTAACACCCATATCTCGAAAGGTTCTAAACAATGCATGAACTGCACGCTCGAAGTCTGTGTTTCCACACCGTATAGCAAGACAGAGTCACTAACCAATAAAACCACCGCTGAAATAGCTAATCTATTAGGTATGTCCACACTCTGAACTTTCTTTTTCAACTTGCAATGGTCGCATGCTACATTGCATGCGCTTAGAGGCATACCACCTTCAAGCAATCGTTTAAAGAGCTTTATTTAAAAAAAAAAACGAGATAAAAAAAGAGATAACTCCAGCAATTCACGTAAAAAAGTACTCAGTTTTTAGCCGGTTTTCCGTTAATGTGGTCTTTAAATCCGTTACTCCGTCCAGGCTTTTCATAAAAATCGGCGTTTAAGTACGTTTAAGATCAGAGTTTTTTTATAATCTGATTATTAAACACAGAAGTTTGTTTTTCTAAACGACTATAGTCGGAGCGGATACCGTTATAGAGCTCAGTTTCCTTTCAAGAAGTTTAGAGGCTAATAAAATTTTCTATTAACACCACATAACTATTTCTAATTACAAATGCAAAATACGATACATGGCACAATACTGCTATAAAAATGCATTGTTCAGTCCAAAAATAAATACCCTATCTTTACGTGAAGCCAAAATACACTTTTTTTTTTAAAAAAATGGCCAGCATTTTAAAATGGAACAACAGATTTCTATTTTAAAACGTTCATATTGAGAAAACTCTGATCTTCAAAGTACTTAAACGCCGTTCTTTTATGAAAAGCATAAAAGCATATATTATGGACGGAGTAACAGAGCTTTAAAAACCACATTAACGGAAAACCGGCTAAAATCTGAGTACTTTTTATGCGTAAACTGCTGTATCTCAGACTAGTTTCAAAATAAAATAATCTAAGTCAAACCAAAATACACAGGAACGAACAGGCTTTAATTTAGTGTAGTGTTCAAAAATATTCGTTGTTTTTTTTTAAAACAAAAGCTCTTCAAACCAGTGCGGACAGGTGAAATGGCATACCTCTAAGCGTATGCCACATCGCACGAGTGTGGACATAGCTATTCAGATAACTCCAGCAAACTTCGTTACTTTCAGAGGAGATAATTCCAAAGTATCCAATCCACGCAACGCGCACTAAGCGCTAAAGGCGGTGTGTCTTCACAAACCTGTATATTACAGGAAGTCACATTGTATTGTTATAAAGCAGATGCTACATGAAATTCGGAGGCTGGGTTTTCGCGTGGGAGATTAAGCATTTAATTATAAATTCTTGTGAATCGACTTAGTTGTGTTTCCAAACCATAACTGACAAACAGTGCGAATTACGCCTGATTTAAAAACCTATCGTGGTATGTAAATTCAGTTTCTTTCTGTTCGTTTTATTTTTCAAATAAAGGTTAATCTAAATTTATCTTGTTATATTCTAATGTTTGTTAAATAGGCCTATCTTATCTTTACTTTTAATTTAATTTTCCTAAACGTTACTAAAAATTATAACAATAATGACTTACAAAACTACACTTCTAATACACATGTTTGATAACTTAGTGACGCAGCAACATTGGTCGAGCAGAGTTGCAATTCAGTCTTGGTAAACGACCTAGACTAATCCAATAAATCGAGTAAAATTACTAACTGACAGCCCCGCATTTTCTGGAAGCTCGCATTACAGTGATTCCGATTATAATTTGTTTTCAGTTCGACAATATATCGGCTAACGTCAGCCGAGTTGATTTTTCGTTAACATCGCCTATCCTATGCTACACGGAGTGCTAAAATGAATCAAACAATACTATTATCGTTTGTTGAAATCGATAAAGGCGTTTGTGTTCCACAATGAAACTAATGAATACATACATAATACAAATACGTACACAGACAATGCCAAAAACATTACCCTTTTACTTAGCGTCGCCTAAGGCAGGTAAAAACCTATCAACACGTTCATAAAAAGTTGTAACGGATAGTTCAAACGGTTACGTAATTGAATACCGTCCCTATTAATCTGGTCACCTAATTCGCAGGTACAACGTAATATTCCTGTTTTAGTATTATATTTTACTTTAGTACGCCATTTTGTCAGGTTGTTCTCCATGCAAAATAATGATTATTTAAAATACGTAGTAAACAATGCCTTTTGCCCATAACAGGCAAATGGAGGGAGAGATAAATTATTACACTCAATCGCTAGTTCCCAGGACTACAAAAATAGTTCTGTTTCTTATTACACGGTCAGCCAATCACATGACTGAAGCATTTAAGAACAGTGTATTTTTTGTTTGTTTTACGTCTGACTGTTCTGCAATTTCTGCTAATACAGACATAATGATAATGGTGATAATGTAAATGAGTGATGAAAAAATGCCAGACCTGACCGGGAATCGAACCCGGGACCCCTGCGTAGAAGCCAGTAGCGCTAAACACTATGCTAACGGACCGGTAGAGTTGTAATAAACACTAGTCAGAGTTATACTACAGTACTCTGAGAGTAATGAATTTTAATTATACAGCCAGACCCTGTGGTGAATGAAGTAAAGGTGACATTTGGAGGGTGGAAAGTAGATGCTTTTCGGAGGCCCTGGGCATGCTGATGAGCATACTTTTCCACCCAGTGAGGAAGGCAATAGTAAACCACCCAACTCGCTCGTTTTACTTAATAAAGCCTCTAGAGGTTTAAACCAGCCTTTCGACTGATTATCTTAACAACAACAACAACAACAACGAACAATATCTTAAAAGAGACCAGATATTTTCCGTCATATAGCGTGATACTTTTTGAAAAGGGACGGTTTCCCCCAACCATATAACAAAAAAGAAAGAAAGAAGAGGTAAGAATTTTGTAATTTACAAACGCACGATGAATCGATATAACATGTTTCATTTTACAACGTAAGTCATTTTTGATTTGATTTATTTGTCAGTTTCAACTATTTTGTGCAAATAACCATAAAAATAAATTCAATATTAATGTAAATCCGGACAAATAATGAAAATAAAAAACTGTAAAATTGGCCACCTCCATGATCCAGTTGTTTAGTGTTAGACAGTGCTGCACACTGCAAAGCGGAAGATTCTGGTTCAAATCATCACAAGGATCTTGAAATTATAATTAAAAGATAAAACCCTCTGATTCCACATTGGAAACCATAGCATCGTTAACAATAACTGGAACAACATTTGGAGCTACCTGAACTCATTTATACTAATAATATACATATGAAATCTTGAGAAAGTCAATACAGTAAAATCCCGCTTATCAGAACCCCGCTCAATCGTAAGGCACGGCGCGCACAACTTCCGAATCGACTGACTGGGGAAATTAGCTATGCGTGTAGTGTAATGAAGACTCCCGCGCACTACGTCGGAACGGTTTGACATTTTGCTTTGGAATCGAAAGTTTTCGCTCCGCTAAGCGATTTTTATAGTGGTGATTGTTATAGGAAAATGTTAAAGATTAGGTGGGTGGACAAAATAAGTAATTTAGAGGTTTTTAGGCGAGTACATGAAAAAAGAAGTATATGGAAGCATCTTACCAAAAGAAGGGATAGGCTAGTGGGGCATATCTAAAGACATCCAGGTATTGGGCTATCAATAATGGAGGGTAATATTCAGGGAGTAAATTGTAGAGGGAGGCAAAAATTAGAATATGTAAAGCAAATTACAAAAGATGTAAGGTGTTACAGGTATGTAGATATGAAACGACTTGCGCAAGATAGAACAGCTTGGAAAACTGCATCAAACCAGTCAAGGCTGATGACAAAAAAAGCTATTTTTGAAGCAAATGCCGATGCAAGCTGCAAGGGGGGATAGAAATACACCATCCGCCCCTGCGTATGGGAAGTCATAAGACTGACTTCAGAGCCACAGCTAGTCGCTCCTGTGGTGAAACACTTTTTAAAATGTTTGCATTTCTTTTGTAAAGGCAAAAGTTCAACCAGCTCGAAAAACTTGGTGCTTGCCATCCTAAAATACTTAAAGAATTTCTCTTCATCCACTAGTAAATCGGGAAATAACATAAAAAATTCACCACATCCTTCCTCTTTAAATTAATATTATGTAATGAGACCTTAGGTTCCCGTTTACTTAATTCGTAGGCAGCAATTTCCAACATAACATCCTCTTCGTCACTCGAACTGTCATAAATTTCAACACACACAAACATAAAGCGCGCTTCTTACGAGATCAAGGTGGTGTGCAGTAAAAAGTAGGGGGGGGCTGCTATACGTGCCGATTCTGTTTTGGGAGTCCGGTTTAATGCGCGGGTTGCACCCCGACTCGGGCCAAGCCGATTCCGAAGTAGTGTGCTACAACTTCCAACTTCCTACTCCTACCATGGTAGATAAGGATTCCTTATCTACCATAGTAGGAGTGGAAGTTTTAAATTTTGACGTAAATAAAAAAAATTAATTTACTGAAGATGTGTACAAGATACACAAAAGCGCTATAAACATTGGTAAGTGTTTTATGTTACCGTATTCTGGTGGTTAGAAAAATATATATTTCAATTTTTAATAATACGGCTGTTTAAAGTCCTATGTAGGATGTTTGATAAAAAATAATAATAGATATATAATATAAGTGTTACTAAAAATGTTCTTTTATGCCCCTATGTATTTCCACAAAATTGTTTAAGCAGCCTGAATGTTTTTCTGGTGTACATCAAAATTCTGGTTATCAAAACGTTATAGAATTTACTATTTAGGCACCGGTTTTTTTTTAATAAATATAACATAGATTTTACGTCAAAATTTTAAACTTCCACTCCTACTATGGTATATAAGGAATCATTCCTTATCTACCATGGTAGGAGTAGGAAGTTTTAAATTTTGACATAAATAAAAAAATTTTTTTTAATTTACTGAAGTAGTGTACAAGATACATCAAAGCGCTATAAACATTGGTAAGTGTTTCATGTTACTGTATTCTGGTGGTTAGAAAAATATATATTTCAATTTCATTATGTATCTATTATATATATTTCTGCTGTCCGTGTGTTAGTCATTAAACTCCTCCTAAACACCTGGACCGATTCTTATGAAATTTTTTGTGTGAGATTAAGTTGATTCGAGAATGCTATAGATTCACAATTCGACCCGATAGAATAAGTTTTTTAAATAAATTAACTAATTTATAAATTTTAGTTGATTTTAGGTTAGCGCAAAGTTCACATTGTATCCTGTAGGTTGCGCTCCGATTGTGTTTTGGTTAGCTTAAAGTTCACAATTGTATCCGGTAGGTGGTGCTCCGGTCGTGTTAACGAAATTTTTTGACAATTTCTAGCGTATTAGTCGAACCCAGCAGTAGTATTAAATAATATTATATTATATTGTCATTAAAATTACTCATTGTGCCAGCCATAACGTGCAGTATTGATGTAAGTATTTTACATGATTTTTTAACAATTTTAATGACGTATACACATGCACTAAAAATGAACTTAACCTATGAATCTAAGAAGATAAATTCGCTGTACGTGAGTTGATTTAACAATAATATCATCTACCATTCATAAATCAAATTTTTAAAAAAAATTATGACTTTTGGAGTTACGTTTCCACAGGGCAACGTCTGTCGGGACCGCTAGTATACAACACTTATTTAAAAAATATAAAAAACCAAAATTAATTTATTTTCTTTAGCCAAAACGATTAAATTTCATTTCCACCACAGCCCTCCCTTCAAGTCAATAATTTCAATCATTGAGCTCATATTAATTTAAATTTACAGAGAATAAAAAATTTTATTACTCCAACAAAATAATAAAGTATTAAAATAAATCTAACAATATTGTTTTTCTAAACAAGGATTAAATACATGCGTCAGAATAAATATTCTTAGAATATAGGCCTAGATTTTATGAAGAAAAGAATACAGTTGCTTATTTTTAATACTATTATAATTATAAAGATAGCTGTCACTAAACATTAATTAAAAAAATTGGAGATTTACTCAAATTAATTAACCTCGGATCAATTTACAATAAATTGATCCGAGGCTATTTTGTTTTAATAAAGTTTATGGCCAGTGTACCCCGTATTAAAAATTCATTTTGCTTCTGCACTTTAATATTTACAAACATTACAGATAGAAACATATTATTATTATTATTATTATTATGATTATATTTAGAAGGAAACATAAAGTGTTGCATTTTTTCACTTCAGCCAGAAAGATTACAAGATGGCATGTACAAAGTTATGCATTAGAATTATTCAAAACTACAATCATCTACTAAGGTTAGGTTTTACCAACATAAATGTTGGTAATGTGTGTGAAATGTGTAAGAGCATGTTTGTGTAACTATGTTTTCTTTGACAATGTCGTAATTTTTTTCAGTGTTTGTGAACAAGGCCATTTAGTCAGCTCAATTTCCCAATATTATTAATGTTAAAAAGTCAATAAAATCTGTGTGTCTGTACGCAAGTGAGTGAGTTGGGGAGTACTTTAGAATGATCGGGAAGGCTGGTCTAAGAGAAGCAAAAAAAAGGGAAAATGAATGACAAATGGAAAAGATTAGAAAAAGATTTGGAATAAAATAATGAAGAGTTTTGGACTTCAAGCAAGTAGAAAGAAGAGTTAAGTACAGGTTTTTGGAAGGGACAGGGGTATCGAGGGGACCATTACACTGGAAGGAGAGGCATTGAGGCTGGTGAAAAATTTTAAATATCTACGGAGTGAGATTTCAGAAGATGGAAAGATAGATGGAGATAAAATTTTAAATATCTACGGAGTGAGATTTCAGAAGATGGAAAGATAGATGGAGAAGATGGAAGATGGCAAAAAACCGCTTTGGTTTCGAGTAAAAGATTCTGAAGTTTCTTCGCTTTTGGTTAAGAGGAAATATATACCAAGTGGTAAAACACTTGTTATGGGACAGAAAGATACCAGACAAGGCCAAATTAATGATGTATATTAATGTATTTATTAAGCACCAGCAGTGCTGTATAGAGTGGGTACGTGGGGGATGAATGAGAGGAATTGGAGTAGGTTTACAAGCAAGGGAGATGAAGTTCTTAAGAGCAATAAAGGGTAGGATAAGGAGAGATAGAATGAAAAATACCGAGATTAGAGCAGAGCTAAATGTGGAATGTATGAGGGAGAGGGTGGAGAAAATGAGGATAAGATGGTATGGCTATGTGAAGAGAATGGGGGAGGAAAGGTTACCTAGAAGGATGGATGGAACAAGATCAAGAGGATGACCAAGAAAAAGATGGACGGATGAAATTAAGAGGAGTGTGGAGGGATGGGGATACAACTGGGGATGAATAGAGGAGGAGAAATGGTAAACGGACAAAAGGGCAAAAATTTTATGGACATCCATATAGAATAGATGACAACTGGTTGCCAAAAAAGTTTTTACAACAGTAAACAATACACCTAAGACTGGTTTAAAGAAGTCAGAAAGGATTTTGAGAAAACCTGAATAAACCACAAGAATTAACAGAATCAAATTCAGACAAATAATTACCGACTTTAAGGGGTTCCATGAAGAGGAAAAACTGAAACCGGGTGGACAGAAGAAAGAAGAAAATCATACAGTGAGTGAATTCTAAGAATGTGGGCTGAAAAGAGCTTCCAGAAACATCTAAAGTCACCTCACGTGATCTAAATTTGGCCATATGCTAGGAACGAAAGTCGTTATTCCAGATATTTCTCAACTGGTTAATGATATTGTACCTAAATTTTCAACATTTGTTCAACATGGTCAATTCTAGCTTTGTACGCAGCAAAAAATAAAAAACACACTTTGCTTTGTGAGGAAAAACACATTTTTATCATTTACTTTCAGCGGATTTTATACAATTGGAAAAATTTGTTTCAACACCTGATTTAACTGGTGGCAATTTTTAAAATTGTCATCTATCATTTTCCTTCGTCCATCCGTCTGTCACACCTAGATGTCAGAAACTACAAGAGATAACAACAACAAACAGTATTCGGATTCATAATCAACACAAAAAGTTAGTGGGCCTGAATTGGATTAGAAGTTCCAGTTTTGAAAGGAAGTGGCCCAAAATCAGAAGTCAAGAATTAAAAGTCCGAATTTGAAAAAAAAAATAGTGTTATTAAATCCTCTTAAAAGAGTAGGTACAGAAATCATTGGATTTGAAGTTCCAGTTTTGACCGGAAGTGGCCCAAAACCGGAAGTCAAGAAATCAAAGTGAGAATTTGGAAACAAAAACAGTTCACTCAATTCCTTTTAAAGAGTAGATACAGAAATCACTAATGCTTTTTACCACAGGCCAAAGGTAAGCCATTTTAAAAATTGTCACCAGCCATGAGACATGTCGTCTCGTGAAAGGGATTTTTTTTTATATCATACTTTAACATGTCGCGAGAAATGTAACAAAAAGTTATCATTAAGTTATATAATAAATCAACTCTCCTTAAGTTCATAACCTAATATGCTTCATATCAATAAACCAGAATTTTTGTTTCTAAATAATTTTTCAGGGGAATTATGTGAAAATATTACAGAGCGATTAATTTCCTTTAGAAATGGATAACAATTACCTTCAGAACAAGAAAAGAATGCACGGTGACTTTGTTACTCTTTTGTTTCTTTTAAACAATACCTTGTTGAAGTGATGTGAGATTGTCACAAACAAATAATAAAATCCTACTTAAATCTTTTAAAACAGGAAAATAAATACTGTAAAGTAACCAAACCTTAGAGTAATAAAAATGTTCTGCAAGTGAATACAAGAAGAAAAGAAAAAAAACAAAACAAGTAAAACATAATGAAATAAAACCTTATCGGTACAGGTAAAAACTGAAATGGAGACAAAAGGAGAATGTGAGCATGAAAGAGATTAAGGGAAAAAAATGCCAAGATAGAAAGGACAAAATTGTATGGTGTTCATTCCTTTATATAAAGAATAGAATAGGGATGGAAGTGTAGACTTTTTAAGGGATGGGGGTAGAAAATCAATGCCAGTTACCTCCCTCCACAATCTCTAAACCCCCTCAACCTCCTTCAGACCAACCTGCTCAACTAAACTTTTGAGTGGCTGGCACCCCTACTTCCTTCATCTTGAAAAGAAGACTGCTTTAAATATTTATAAGTACTTCTTAGCTCATAAATTAAATATACATCGAAATTTACCAACACGAGTGTCGACTGAAAATTTGCTACAAGTGTGCATCACAAAGTTAATATAAAATCAATCATTATACTGATTTAAGCATTTACTCATGCCTCGAATTACATAACACTTGCATTAAGTGATGAGATAATACTACCATTCCCAAAGACAAAGGGGAAAATTTCATTTAGATTACATAACACTAAAATTTTAAATTAACATTTCCATAATATGAACAATAAGTAGTAAAACTGGTGAACACACAAACTATTTTTGTGTTCGATACCATTATTTTCATCTATTTAATATAATTTTCAAATACTCATTAAATTTACGACACACATACAATCTGAAAACAAAGACTAAAATTCAATGGACACCAGTATAGAATCGATGGCAAACAGTAAACAAAGTAAATTTTTAAGACACGTAACTGCCTAACGAATTGGATAAGTGGTTTAAAGAAGTCAGAAACAATATAAAACAAAAACTGAAGCTCAAATTAAGAAAATAAAAGCAACAAACCCATTTCATGAAAGGACAGAAGAACTGAATTCATGAGTCATGATTGAGTTTAATTTTACAATATTATAAGAATTTTTACATTCAGAGTGTATTTTTATCTTTAAAGTGAGGTGTAAATAAATTGTTTAGTTAGACTGCTTGAAAGAATTATAAACCGTTTATTCTTAGATACTGTGCACTTTTACATTTTCAACAAACTTTTAACCGGTTGTAACTTTTTAGGGAAGTAAAACAACTAAATATTTTTTACATGAACAAATACATTTTCTTTGAATTTTTGATGGTTTAATTTAAATTAAATTATTTAAGTGATTAGGTAGCATCATAGCAGTAAAATCCATATTATTATAATGAGTTATAAAAAAAATTTTATATTCTCCTTTACACTGCTTATTTTTCTTTTTTCTTTACTCACGAGTACTTTTGTGGTGTGCCCCACTTCATCTGGTAATATCACAAAAGCTTCCAGTAATACTATGAAGAATGCATCTTCCTTTGTCAAAGTTGTATTCAGAATCAGAGAGATAGATTTAGAGATCTAGAGAAGACAGATTCAGAGCCTGAATTCAAACTTTGAAAACAAGGATGCATTCTTTATAGTACAAGTATTTCTGGAAATTTTGTGATATAGAAGTAGTGTAAAGGTAAATACAAGAAGTTTTTTATAACTCATTGTATTAACAGTAAAATTAAATTTGGTTGATTAGTTTGCATAATCCTTTTTTAATTCCTCTAAAACATCCACGATTTTGTACCCATACATTTAGATATTCAAATCTTATAATGTTGAGAAATTTATAAAGTTAGCGATCAATCTAACTTTGAACTACTCACAACTGTTATTTCTTCAAAGTAGATTTTAAATAATATTTCGAATATCAGTGGAATGAGCAAATGATATCACAACAGAATGGAATCATCTCAAATCACACTTCAACACTGTATTGAGAACATTGCAATTCTAACCTACACTCGATTGAATTAAAATTAATTATTAAAAACGGTTTTCTCTTCCAATGAAAAATATCATATTGAACTAGCATTATCAAGATTTTACATAAAAATTTAATTTTTTTTTTTAAATATTAAATTGTTTTCACACGAAAACGATTGACACAAAAACCCCAACATTCGTTTATTCACACGATCACCCATCCTGTTGTCAGGGACGTGAAAAGAAAATTTAATCAGGATCTAATACGACCGCCTAAAGACAAAGAAGAACTCATCCGTAACACACTTTCACATACATTGTTCATCTGGTAATTTTTATCGTTCACATCTCATTGCCACATCATACTCACGCTATATTTATCATAACACAATCACGATATAAATTGTAATATTTTATACTCGCCACTCCAGCACCGCTTCATGCTGCTGGAGTGTCTCGGCCTCAGAGGGGTAGGTGGATCAGAATTCATAAGTGGATCAGAACCATTTGCCACAAGGTGAAGTTCGGCCGCCAAAGGGGTTGGGTGGATCACAATATTTTGGTATTTGAAGATATGAAAGTTAATGTTTAAAGTTTTAAAATTTCAACTTTGAATGTTGAGGTTTGAATGTATGATATTTTCAGTTTTTCGTTTTCTCATGCGAGCTGGGGTTGCAACCTGAAAATTTTCGGGTTACCAAATGTTTATGTTATTTCTTTGCTAAATAACATGCCGTTTAAATATTATCTGCATTCCAAAAATTTTAAAATTTTTGTTGGGGTAGCAATCACTGTAGGACCCCGATCTAAAATTTAATAAATTCTCCGTGACTATGGGTATGTGTAACGTTTTGTCAATAAAAATTTGCGAAAAAAAACCGTTGTGAAGGTGTAAGGAAAGAAAAACATGAAAACGACAAGCCCTAAAAGCCGAAATGCTAGTGTGAAAAGATTCTATACAATTTTTCGCTACGAAGCACCTTTCAGAAGGTGAAAAAATAATACCCCCAACTAAAGGTAAGGGGGTGGAACCTGAAAGTTTTCGCGTTACCAAATTATTATTTAACTTTCAACGTCGAAAACATGCCGTTAAAATATATTTTGTATTCTAAATATTTTGAAATTTCATAATTTTTGGATACGGGCAGCAACCCCCATTGGACCCTTTTTTAAAATTTTAAAAATTACCCGTGATGCTATAAGTACCTGTAACGTTTTGCTAATAAAAATTTGCCATTTTATATTCATTCCACATCTTGAATTCACAACAAAAGTGGCCATTAAGCTAGCTTCATTTCATGTCATACACAAGTAACTATCATAAACCATTCATCTCATTCGCTAATTGTACGTTCCAGTTTTAGTCGTACAGTTGTGAATATAAATAAAATTTACCACAGAATATGCATTACAAATTTTATTTATTTTATATTAATAAACACACAAGACAATAACATTACTACAATATAAATAAAAAGATCGCTTACCTGAGTCTGTTTTGGAAGATCTATTCTTATCTGGTTGTACTGTTTGTTTGGGTGAACTACTGGAACAATTCTTTCGAACAGGCCGATTACTACTGGACGATGAAGATAGGCCAGGCGGAACCTGAACATGAAGTTAAAATTAATGAGTATCTAATTACACACAATAAATTTATTATTGTTAAAATTTATTAATTCCAATTCAAGTAAAAACATTCATTAACTTTCTGCTATCTATATAAAAAATATCTTATAAAATAGATGAATAATCACATTTATTTATTTGTGAGTTGTTTACAGCTTCAAGTTTGATGTTTCTCAAATTCAGATGCCAGTTTTCGATACATATTAATCAACCCACCTCCTCGTTGGACGCCATACTCCACAACGATTTCAGTTTTACCCATCGTCTTCATTATCTCACCATTTTGTACGGGGTTTAGCCTTGAAACTCGACAACTACTCCTTACAAAATCCATCTGTGTAGCTAATACCCTTTTTTTATTTCTTTCAATCAACTTCATAGCTCTGCACCATCGGTAAGCACATTCTTCAGTATTGCATCTACAACTCTACATTTTCTCTCCTACCGGATTAACTTTTATCTACCAGATAAAATTTTTTCTACCGGATCACTTTTGACCACAGCACTGGATTCAGCAGTTGGTTAACTACTTTCTCCTGTACAATTCTGTTCTATATTTCTCACTGACCATTGCCCTTTACTAAGCAACACTCTCAGGTATTTACACTCTTCATATACTTCAATAGTTTTCCCTCCATTCGCAAATTTCCGCCAGTTATACCAATTGTTAGATATTTCATTTTAACAAAATTTATGGTCAGACTCCATTTCTTTAAGTCTCTATCAGTTTTCTCATCATATAATCCAAGTCATACTCATTAGACACCCACCACAACAACTTGATCATCTGCAAATACCTTTATCTAACTTTTATCCACTCCCACGACAGCACATTTTGATTTCCACGTCTTTAGCACTTAATTTATACAAACTTTCAACATTATTAGTGATAAAAAAAGACCCTTATGATACATACTTATGAATTATATTACTTGAATGGAAGCAACAATACAAAAGATTAAGGTGGAATAACTTAAAGAGCTGTCAATGTTTCACCTAGTGATGGGAAATAAAGCTATTTTTTGATAACGTGTAACTGAAAATAACAGCCTGTTCGATAACAGGATTCTATAACATGTTATTAAAATAACACGGTTATCATCCAGCCTACAATACAATGTAGTAATAAGTAATAACACAACACATGCTCAATCAATCATGCTGAATCACTGGAGGCAACATTTGGAACGGATGCCAGAAGAGAGAATACCTCTAAAAGTGATTGAATATGTTCCAGTTGAAAGAAGGGAGGTGGGAAGACCTCGAAGAAGATGGCAGTAGTCGAGATGTACGGTGTTTGTGTAGACGTACAGGATGGTTTGTGAGTTCAGAACAGGCTTATGCCTAATCCTTGATAGTAAGAAGAATTGTCCAGCCTACAATACAATGTAGTAATAGGTAATAGCAAGACACATGCGGAAAAGAAGTGAACTAAATTATTCACTAACAGGTATATTTTTGTACAAAGGTTTATTGGTACAGAAAATGGTAGTCAAAACAAATCATCCAGCAGCGACATCATTGTTTTGAGCATTGACTTGCTTTAATCCTGCCAACGCCTTTATGGATGCATGGCTGCTGACTTCTTGGTTCGGTGTACAATGTGTTGTAACTACAGTGCATTGCTGTGTGACCGTAAAAGATTCAGCGAGACTGGTCACCCTTGTGTTCACGAAAAATTGCATTTGGTTTGCCGTGGTTGTATTTTGATTACAGGAACTAGTGCTGTTTTTGTCTTAACTTTGTGTCAGTGAGAGATTAAGTGAGATTTGTCACCTTGCGTTTGCGTTATTAACAGTATTATAAGGTAGTTAAACTTGAAAGTCGTGTTATTAAACGAAAAGAACTTGATAACTTCATTTAGAGTCTGTCTACGCTAAGAGTACTCCGATGTAGACAACCAGCAATATAAGTGAGCATGCGTATTAATTAAAAATACGCACAGCAAGATCAACAACAAAATTCCATACAACACTGATTCGCTCTAAGCTTAATATAATAAAAACATGTTCAATATAATAAAATACGTCGCTAATGACCGTTGCAGTTGATGCGACGTTAAAACTAATAAAAAAAAAACACGTTCAATTCATTTGTTAGAAAATATTTTATAAATCGAACATTAGTTTACCATTAATAACTGAAATTTTACTATTGTTACTCTTACATTGTTATTTTTCGTAACGTTATTTAATTATTACATTATTATTTATGATAAGCAGGTTTTTATTATAGACTCAGTTTTATTTTTGGTCACAAGTAATATAAGACTAATGCGCTTGAATTATAACAGGAGAGTAAACAATTCCAGTGATTCGTTGATTATCATTTCAGATTATTTCAAATCATTAAAATGATTAATGTCTGTGACTAGTTTAATACTACTGGTTGCACTTGCCCGTGTTTAACTCATTTTTAGTTTCATCAGTTATCTTTTGGAATTGTATCGATTCGTTTCGATTTTCTTCGTAGACTGAAGTTGAAAAGTTTTGTAAGCTGTGTTTTGTAAGTTTTGTTAACATGCGTGATAGTGAATGTGCTGAGTTTTGAAACATAAAAGCGGTACACATTAAAAAGTAGAAAAAAATTGTTTTGTTAAATGTAAAGGTTAAAATAATTAATTAAGGAGTCTTTATGAAACTACAATAATTACAAGTAATCAGAACGGTATAATTGAAAACACTTAAAGGATAATGTTTATTTTAGCTTGATGTAGATATTTTTATGATGGAACGTAGTGCAAGATAATATTATCCAGCGGAGTGGTAGATACACGCAAACTAGTGTAAAACTTTCGTTTACAACCTATAGGTGCTTGCCTCGTGCGGAGTACTCTTACAGTAGATGGACTATAGTTTCAACAATCTTATGCTGTTATAACAGAGAGACAAACGTCCTTCATAAATCAGTTTATTAAACGGCTTTGAACGAGGGTGTTATAAATTAACAGCTAAGAGGGTGTTTTTTAGTGACCTGTTATCACTATAACTGGCTCGATCAAGTAACCATGTTATTTGTATTGTTATGTTAAATAGCCCATCACTAGTTTCGCCATATTTTGGTACAATACAAAATATTACCTTTTTTCAACCTTTAAGAACAATTAATGTTTATGCGAATACTTTGTCAGTAATCTACTGATAAACAAATTCATTAAATGACAAAATAATCAGTCAGAACTAATTTTTAACATTTACTATACATTTTTTTTACCAAGTGTCTAACAGTTATCTTCAGGAATATACCAAAATACCTACTTGTTTGTCAGAACGTTGTCCAGAAGGTAGTCTTGCAACTTGTGCGTCAGGTGAGTCTTCAGGCGGTGGAGGTTGAGTAATCCAATTATACTGTCTTTTTTCTAACGGCAAACCCCATCGTTCGTATTCCAAACTCTGAGTTCTTAACGTCTCATAACAATCGAGACACACTACAGCAAATTCACCATTTTCTAATAACAATGATCTTTCTGGCTGTCGATGATACCGCAGAAATGGAAATTCCTAAAAAACGAAATAAAAAAATCAATTATTAAAATAGAAAAGAGAGGAATAAAGATTAGATTACAGGAAATTAGTAGACAACCTTGCTCTGGTGTTATTTGCAGACAATACAATGTAGATTGTAAATTTGTAAAATAAATTTTAGAAGGTAGCATGAGAAAGCGATCAAATGAAGTTACGAAAAAAAGAATGGAAATAAACATGGATAAGAGCAAGGTGACGTCTGAGTTGAGAAAGGACAGATAGATTGATATCATGTTCTGGAGAAAGTAAATGGACACATCAATATCTGGCGACTATGATATGTTCTGATGAGAAAATCTATGACAAAGTTAAGAATAGTCAGTATGGGCACCCGATCCTTCTATGCATTTTAAGATTCAATAATAAGTACAGTGGACCCTCACATTACGATATTTCACTTTACAATGTGTCATCGAATTCCCAAAGTCGCACATGCACCTGACCCGCCAATCGTCAACCCCTACAATAAGAAGTTCTGATTAAATGTACTCCCTCCCTCTTGTCAATATACCCTCAACCATACTACCCGCACCCTCCTATCATCAGCTCAAGGTTGTTTCTGTTTTTCAGTTTTGTCACAGCACCCATACTATTTAGTAGTGTTACGCGTACCGCCTTGGTTATCGGCTAAGCATCTGTGACATAGTGTCTATTGTATTATTATACATATGTATTCTTTGTAGTTCTGGTACCGTGTTTCCTGGGTACGTTACAGTAGTTATAGTAAAAATGGGTCCTAAATCGCGCATAAAAAGTAAAATTTCAATTCAAGAAAAGCAAGAAATTATAAAAAACCATGATGAAGGGGCTAGGATAAATGAATTAGTTCACCAGTATGGTTGTTCCCAGTCTACAATTTCCATGATTGTAAAGCAAAAGTCAGTTTTAAAAGATGTTAAAAGTGTCTGATAGATCAAACACAATTCAAAAGGGCATTTTATAATAATTATACCCATTATCAAATCATTTGTACTGAAATCAGCGCTATTTGAAGAATGTGTAGGGTTATCTGTATGTACAGGCTAATGTAAATTTCTTGTGGAATTGTATATATGGTCTAATGATTGGGCAAGAATGCGGTCTCACAATACGATATTTTCGCTTTACGATTGTTCTTCCGGAACGAATTACGATTGTAATGTGAGGGCCTACTGTACTGGTGTACAAAGCAAGTATAAACCCAAATTTTGCAAATAAAGTATGAACCGCAAAAATAAAGTGTCCATTGAAAACTGTTAGAAGAACTCTAAGAAATAACTTTTATTTGTTTTATATCTAACTGTTATGCACATTACACAGATGGCGAATGGTAAAATGCTTAACCCTTTTGGCTACCCAATTGAAATATTAAAAAAATGGTATGAAATCATATTTCTGAACCCAGGCCTGTTTCATGATATCCATAGCAATTTCTTCAGCTGACAATAATTCTGAATTGTTTGTAGTAGTTTTTTAAAAAAAGTTTTTTTTTGAATACATTACACATTTATTTGTTCAGTACCTAAATAATAATACATGAATCTAATCGAACTTTTGTAATTTCACTTATATTGTACAGTGGAGAATTTTGATTTTAAAAGAAAACCAGATTTACATACACAAATCGCCAGTTCAAAAACTTATTTACAAGAAACATAAAATATAGTAAGGAAATGCAAGTTTTTTGTATTAGAAACTAAAATGTGATTCATGTATTCACATAATGAATTTTTTACAATTTTTCAAAATCTTTTAAACAATGCTATAATATTTAGCACGTCCCATATAAAAACACACAATACCTAATGATGTTTCTATCTTTGTCAATTGTATTACTTAAAGTAAAATAATTATAGAAATTATAGATGAAGAGGATTATAATAAGCTACAAATAGGTCATATTAAAAAGCTAAAAACAAATTTTAAGTCTTTGTTTGGTAAAACTTATAAAAAAATAATGGTAAAAATTTACAACATAATGTAAACAAACTCATGTTTACAAACAAGACTTGTATACAGGTAAAGCCAAAAAAAACCTAACAAATATGGATAAAAGGGATTTTTTTATTTCTTATTCACTAAAAATTATACATAATACTTCGCAAAAATATATAAAACCTACGTAAACAAACATCCTGGGCTATGCAGGTCAGACAAAGCAAGTTATGTTCTTTAACACAATAATAATTATGCAACTGGTTTAACCCTTTTAGTGCCAAGCGTCGCTGTGAGCAACGGTCGGTACTTATGCTAAAAGTGCCATTGTCGCTCACGGTGACGGTCCATATTTCGTTGCTTACAACTCTACGGTAGTACTAAAATACGTAATAATTATAACTAATCAAATAAGAAAGAGTCAGTTTATCGCATAATACATCGATATATTACACACTGTCGATATATAGTCTTTAGTATACGGCAACATATTACAGTCATGTTTGTTAGTTTGGTTATGTTTACTCTGACTACGGTCCGTTTGTTGTGAAGTATTGTTGTAATAAATGGTGATTTATGTAGTTTATTTGTTTGGTTTGTCTTACAGAAGTGATTTTATGTTTTTAGTTTTTAATTTGTTTAAGTTAAAACAGTTTTTATTATGTAAAATGTGTTAAAACTTAATGATAAAATTCTGCACGTATAATGAACGAGTAGTTTTGTAGCTTACTCTTCTTTGTTCGTTTTTCTCATTTTATGTTATTTTGACTTTTATATATTTTTTGTACTGAAATATTTAAAAAATGAGTAATTACGTCAAGGGTATAAAAAAACTAATCATAATTTAGAAAAAATAATTAGCTTGTTACATTTAATACTAGAAACTTCAGAATCATAAAAAATTGACATAGGACTTGTTTTTGTATATTTAAGATAATTTTCTTCAAAATGTACCAATAAAAACAATAAAATATACGTTTTGTTTAGAATTTCCAGAGATATGGTTTAATTGAAAATTGAATTAAACTATAACCAATGTAACTTTTTTGATGTGAAACTCAAATTTTATTATTGGTTTTTTCAAATTCCCAAATTTTGATAAGACCTGTGTCTGCACGCCTGAGTAAATGGAAATATCATTACTGTTGGTGCATTTCCCAGTTTATTCTTAAAAAAACAAAAAAAAATTATCGAAATTGCTCAAACGGTTTGAGTTTTATGATTATTTTTCTGAAACACTACGATTCTTGCAATTTCTGCTTGGTACTTTTCGCGTAGGAAATCCGAATAGGCCTTGGCACTAAAAGGGTTGAATACAACATCTAATGATCTTTTATAACATTAAATCTTTTAAAATCGATTAGATTAAAAATAGTACAAAAATACATTTGAAACGATCAATTAAATGCAAGTTGTTTCGATGCCGGATATAACAGACACGAGTACGCAAACTAGAAAAAATCCCTGTCATGAGAAGATGCATCTCATGGCTAGTGACAATTTTTTCTAAAGAAAAGGAGTCGGCCGGAGAAGTCATATTGCGTGTTCACTTAACTCAGGTTATCCTTTCTGACAATGGGATTAAGCCTACTTAGCTTTCAAGAAAAAAGCTACTCTTAAAAAGAAATTAATGACACTATTTTTGTTTCCAAATTGAACTTTGATTTCTTGGACTTCCAGTTTTAAGCCACTTCCAGTCAAAACCGAAACTTTAAACCCAATACAGAGCCACTAACTTTTTGTGAAGATTATGAACCCAACAGCTGTTAGTTGCTATCTCTTGTAGTTTCTGGCAATTGGATTTGATGAATAAGTTGGACAAAGAAAAATGATAGAAGGCGATTAAAATTGCCACCAAAAACCGCTGGTTAATAAATCAACCATGGATTCACTCAAAGGATTAAAAGGAGTCATGAAAAAATGCCAAACCTGATTAGGAATCACACTCGAACCCTTGGCATAGCAGCCAGTTCTATTGAAGAGATAAAGTGAGACGTAATCAAATCAGAGAGGAAGTCAGAATGAAGGATGTAAAGAAGAGATTGGATACTAGACAGTTGGAGTGGTATATTTTACTATTTATTACCATTTAATAAAAAAACAAGAATAATTATTATTCTCAAAAACATTTTAAAAGAAAAATGCAACTAAACTACAGAAGTAGCCACAATGCAATATTATTATTACTTTTTACTGAGTGAAGATGTGTACATAAGCCTTAACTTGTGGTAAGTGATGATACGAGGTGATATACAAAATGAAAAAATGCCAGACCTGACCAGGAATGGAACCTGGGACCCTGGCATAGAAGCCAGTTGCTCTGACCACTATACCAGAATCCAATTAAAAAAAAATTATTTAATTTACTTCAGGCTTTCGGCTCAGCCCAATCAGTCAGCTGGTAGAAAACCGCTATCATTTGTTAAGTAACACCGGTTGGGCAAGCGGCTTTATATTGTGACCAGCTGACAGCCGTTCATGAACATACTCTACTGGGGGTTCCCGTTCAAACTCATGCCTAATTTACGTCAAAAATACAGCTAAAAGCAGCAATCAAATTGGGTGGTTGTCAATAATGTACAGTTCCCAATAACTAACAAAAAAAACTGAAACTAAAAAAAAAATTATCAGTATACTGACAAGAATGTTAAAAAAAAGTGTAAAGGAATCTGAGAAAATTTTTAATGTTTTCAATTTGATCCAAATAATTAATCATGAAATACATTAAATACTTTTTTAATGAAAAAAAGAATAAAAATTCTTTTTAAATAAATAAAAAACTTTTTTAATGAATAAAAATAATAATAAAAAAATAAAAAACAAATACCTTTACAGGTAGAGCACGAACACGTCGACGATATGTTGTGATTCCACAGACGTAACAAATATAATCATGCCAGTTAGGATGATGCGGAGTATCACCACGCCTCCACTGAGCCAAAACACTATGGTAACAGAATGTGCAAACAAGCACAGAACCATCCTCCCGTAACTGTTCAGCGTTCTGAGGGGACTGGTGTTTTAACAACCAAGGAAAATAAGGGGCATTTCGACCCTGCAATAAAAATTAAACTTAGTTATAAATCTGTAAAATTTACTAAAATAATAAATACATTACATGAATCAATAAATTTATTTCAAGGAAAAGTAGACAGAATAAATCTTAAAATAAAATGATAGTCTTCTAAAACTTATTTTAGAAGACTATAAGTTATTTATTAACGCACAATTTAATTCTACAAATGTTAGACAAAATAAACAAAAATGTGACGTGCGTTGTGTGTGTTGTAATTCTCTACAGTTTCTAAATTTGTTTAAATAATACAAAATCTAAATTACTAAACCTTGTAGTACTACTGGGTCTATTTTAATACTTCAAGTCAGTAGCAAAATAAACAAATTTTAAATCTTGATATGTTCACCTGACGAAGAAATACTAAAAATAAAATGTTTATTATTCCTGGCGTATGAAATTGCATTTTTGCTAGAGAGAGATAGTGCTGACCGGGTGATGTATGCGATGCAATAGTCATGCCTTTCTAATAACATAGTATTAGTATAGTAATGCTGACAGCTGATTTTTTACACGTTATCACACTGTCAATAACAACTATGGCATATTATCTAAATTTATATCAGCTGTTTTCTTTAATTGTTGTTTTTAGGTATCAGTAGTACACACGTTCTGCAGGTACATAATATGTACAAGTAGGTACATATGTACCTATGTACCTGTAGGTAGGCGCCATGTCTGCTGAAATTCTTGGTGAGTGTTTTCTCCTAAAAAAAATTGTTATTGTGACTTTAATATGCATTTTAGTGCAAAAATGTATCTAGTAAAAGTTGTACAGAATTTAAAATTCAACAACTTTTATTTCAACAATTTTTTGTATAACACTTAGTTTAGTAGTAACTAGCAATTTATGTTTTTTTCTCACAAAAACGTGTAAAATTCAAATTTTTTTACGATTTCAGCCTTAGTATGCATTTTACAACATAAGTGTATAAACAAATTTATAGAAAATTAAAAGATCTACAACTTTTATTTACAGCATTTTTCTCTACAGAGCCTAGGTTTAGCAAGAAAGAGTAATTTTCCGTATTTATACGCCAAACTGAGGTTGATTTTCATTTTGGGTCTTTCAGACTCATGATTAAAATTAGGTTATGTTTATTGAGGTTAGTTTTTTGTTTATTTTTAATGTTCGATTATTTTGTTCATTATTTGCATTGGCAAGAGAAAGTTGTGTGTGTTTCACACCAAATTTTTTTATTTTATTTTATATATATCTTTTATATCTCTCAAAAACTCTCTGCGCTTAAATACAAGAGAATAATTAAAACAGTTTCTTACCTGTGGTCGACTGTACAAAACTCTGGCCAATGACAGGTCTGAATGCAACCCACATAGGAAACAGTATATAGAAGATGAACTAGGAGTGACTGGTGGTGTTGACAGAGGTGAAACTACTCCATTTAGACCTGAGTTAGGAAAATCGTACCTAAACCAATAAAAAAAAACCAATATATGAATACGAAATAATGCCAAAAGTTTGTTTAACAATAACAATACACAGTAAAAAGTAGACCCAAAATTCATTACAATTATTTGTTCATTTATTCTCCAGAACAAAACCCAAGCTGATGATACAGAATCAATACCCATAATTTTGCAACCAAAGAAAAATCTACTGCTCTGGGCATCTCATTTGAGTTGTGGCTGGTGAGAGAGACAATTTTTCATTGCAGTTATTCCAACCACAAACAAAATTAATCAACACATATTGGCAACAAAGTAGTGATGGGGAATAAAGCTATTTTTTGATAAGGTGTCACTGAAAATAACAGCCTGCTCGATAACAGGATTCTGTAACCTGTTATTAAAATAACACTATTATTGTCCAGCCTACAATGCAATGTAGTAATAGGTAATAGGAAACAACACATGTGGAAAAGAAGTTAACTAAATTATTCACTAACACGTAGATTTTCTGTAAAAAGGTTTATTGGTACAGAAAATGGCAGTCAAAACAAACCATCTGGCAGTGACATCATGACTCACTGGACGGTTTGTTTTGAGTATTGACTTGCTTTAATCCTGCCGATGCCTTGCCTTTATTAATGCATAGCTCCTGACTTCTCGGCTCGTGTACAATGTATAGTAACTACAGTGCTTTGCTGTGTCCACGAAAGATTCAGCGCGACTGGCCACTCTTGTGTTTGCAAAAAATTGTGTTTGGTTTGCCGTTTTGTATTTTATTACAGTAACTAGTGTTGTTTGCCTTAACTTTGTGTCCATGAGAGATTCAGTGAGATTTGCCACCCTTGTGTTTGTATTAATAACAGTACCATAATGTAGTTAGAATTAAAAGTGGTGTTATTAGACAAAAAGGTTATTCTTCTTCTTCTGCCTTTCAAGGATTAGGCATCTCTGCCTGTTCCGAACCTCTCAAATCTGCCCATCTCTTGCTTGGGCATCCTTGTTCTCTCCTGTTCTCCGGCTTATAGCCCAGTGTCTGCTTAGGTATCCTATCCTCCCGCATTCTGTTTACATGCTCTAACCACTGCATTCTATTCTGGGATACCTTGTTGTTTATAAAGAAGATGTTGAGTTCTTTCCTTATCACGGTAGTCCTGTAACGATCTTCTCTACTACACCCATACATATGTCGAAGAAATTTCATTTCAGATGCCTGCAATCTACTCTCCTCTCGCTTTGATAGCACCCAAGTTTCACTGCCATAGAGTAGGGTCGGCACTGCTAATGTTTTATAAAATTTCACCCTTGTGTTTTTGCTGGTGCTATTTTTTAAAGTGTGGTGGATAGTTCTGCATATTTACTGAAATCGGTGCATCTTATTGTAAGCATCTTTATACTGTTGATATGTAATGTTGCAACCTAGGTACTGAAAGTGGGAGATCTGTTCCAAAATATTATTAACTATAACAATTTTGCTTCTGACTGGCTACTTCCTGCTGAATGCAGTAAAAATCTACCTTTGTCTTCTTCGTTGAAACTGTCAACTTATATTCTTTTAAAAGGTTATTGATAACTTCAATTAGTTTTGCAAGTTTTAAGCTGTTATAACAGTCCTTACTGTTATAAAAGTTAGACAAGCGTCATTCGTGCATCAGCTTATTGAACAGCTTTAAATCACGGTGTTACAAAGTAACAGCTAACAGGGTCATTTTAGTATCTGTTATCACGATAATTGCCTCAATACAGTAACCATGTTATTTATCCGAATATGTTAAATAAGCCTCATCACTACTACAAAGTACAAATAGAACAAACTTTATAGATCGAGGTGAGCGATTATTTATGAAAATTAAGATAAAATTCTAGGAATTGAATCAGGTTTTATAATCACAAGTTTACTCCTTCCAAAAATTTTTAGAATGAATCCAAATGTAAAAGTACAATTGTTTCTAACCAAATTATTGATGCTTCTTGCTTGTATCTATTACTTTATTTTCTTAAACTTACATGTTTCAGTAAATCCACTATCACCAATGTACATACAGGGTTTGTATAAAAAGTAACCGGACTGAGCTTGTGACGCTCAGGTAAAACGTTTGTAAACCGGTTGTTGGTGCTCTAGTGGTGGTGGGGGATTGAGGGAAGGGGAGCGGGCCCGAGTCAGTTGCTTCTAGACGCTTGGAGGGTTAGCATCGTGCGAGAGCGCAGTGCGTGTTCAGTGATATCGTCAGAGTGAAAATGGAGCGTACCATCGAGCAACGTGTTAACATCAAATTTTGTGTCAAACTCAAAAAAACACCTACGGAAACTCTTAAAATGATCAATGAGGTTAACGGTGAGGAAGCTATATTCAGAACTCAAGTCTTCCAGTGGCACAAGAATTTCCGAGAGGGCCGCGATGACGTCCACGACAAACAACGCGCCGGACGTCCATCAACCAGTCACACGGACCCAAATGTGCAAAAAGTGCAAGATGTGTTGAACACTGACCGTCGTCTGAGCATCTGAGCAATCGCAGAAGAGGTCGGGATCGATAAGACTGACCGCCCGGGTTTGCCGAGTCCGTCTGGAGATTGCCGATTCCTGGATCCTCCACCACGACAATGCGCCATCGCACACCTGTCTGCTTGTTACCGAGGAATTGGCCAAACACTCGAGGGCGACGTTGCCACAGCCTCCCTACAGTCCGGATACGGCACCACCGGACTTCTTCCTATTCTCCAAGATCAAGAGAGTACTAAAGGGGACGCGGTTCGGGACTCTACAAGCTGTTCAACTTGCTACGACGAGGGCTCTAGAAGCTTTACGGGTTGCAGACTTCCAGGGGGCGTTCAGGGACTGGAAAATCCGATACCAAAGGGTTATCGACTTCAATGGGGACTACTTCGAAGATTTCTAGAAAAAAAGTGTAGAAATTTTGCCAATAAATGTTTTCTAAGTTCAGTCCGGTTACTTTTTATACAAATCCTGTAAAATATAAAATCTGAAACTATTTTTAATAAAACCTTTTCAGACAATTTTACACCTTCAGTTAGTTGTATGAAACTGTTTAATCATTTAAATTTATCCTTTTTCATATTTTGAGCAGACGCAAACAGCAATCAAATATCGCTACATTCTAAATCTAAATCATACATATAAAATAACGTACCTCGGCTCATTTAAATGTATGGGACATCTACTATTTCTCAATTTCATTATTATCCATATAATCACATAGTTCTATTATACTTTATATTTAGTGAAATATAAAGCATTTTAACATTTGAATTCTATAAATTGCTTTAATTTTTTTTTTTATTGAGTGATGATGCCTACATAAGCCTTGGGCATGTGCGTAGGTAATTATATGTGGTGATTTACAGATGAAAAAATGCCAGACCTGACTGGGAATCGAACCTGGGACCCCGGCATAGTAGCCAGTTGCGCTGACCACTACACCACGGGCCGGCAAAATTACATATAAACTGTTAAAATAAAATTTTTCTTAGTCATTAAAAGATGGAGAAACAAAGCCAAAATACCTGCGCCTTTCAAGAGGTATCCTGTCAGCTTCTTGTGATTCCCACTGACGAGTCAGTTGGTGCGTACAATTTGAACATACTAAGACACGTCCCGTTGAATCCATGCACGTGTTCTCGGTAGCACGATTGGCAAGTGTACGTAAGCAAGGAAAATGCATCGCATGTGAATTCATGCCTTCTGCACCAGTTGATAACCATTCCATCTGTGATCGTGGCTGCTGCGTCCCACACACGTAGCACCGATAGTTTTGAAGTCCATTGCCACCAACCGAATTCGTTAAGACTTCTGGATTCAGTAACGTTCCTTTCGGAACTGGTGATGTAGTGGTAACCATATTCTAAAACACATTAAAACAGTTATTGTACAGATATGCAACAATTTAGTATTTAATTAATCCTAATGTTATTTTTTTGCTCAGCTAGCTCACCAGGAAAACTGAGAGCTGGAAAATTGTATTACAAGGGATGTTTAAATCAGATTGCTAAAATTGGCAATAATTTTGAATTATGGTAAAGCACTGAAGAGGAGGTGTATAGAAAAACAAATATATGAAGGAAGTTCCTTAAAAATAAATATACAACAAGAATAATACATCACACTGAGTACGTTACAAATACTGAATATGTAAGAAATGATACACAGAAGTAAAACACACTTAATCAATAAATTTTAAACCTTTCATGGACCATCAATAAAAGGTGAATGGAATCTACAAGGGCCACCAATAATATTGCTTGCTTTTGTAAAAAAAAGAAATAGTTGCTTGAAGGCGCACAGAAGCAAAAATTACACTGAATATGAATTACTAATAAAAAATGATATTATATTAGTTAATTATGCGTTATTTAGCTTTAAATGGATTAAAAAAAAAGTCACAAGTAACAGAAGAAAACAAATAACAATGCAAGAGCAACAAACTGAATAGCCAAGCTGAAAATATTTGTCTGCAACTCACGGTAACATGATGCATGCACATGGAGGAAAACATAATAAAATTACCTGTTTCATTCTGATGAAATGACATATTATATTACAAGGTTTAATGCAACTGTTAATAATCTGCATGCCAAACTTGAAACAGCATATTTGATAATATTTCCTCAAAAGAATAAAGTAATGGTGTTTCTAGGAAAATTTCCATTGAGGTCAAAAAAAAAAACATTTGGAGCAGATTTCGAATTTTAAATATTATGGATGTGATTTGTATTTCGCAAAAAAGCAGGACAAGATGAACAAACTAAATAGATTTAAGAATATCTGTGATTCGATACATAAAATATTGAAGCACAGGACTTGGAAAGAAACACGTTAAAAATTGTATAAAACCATGGTGATAGCTGTGGTACTATACAGAAGTGAGCTGCAGGCGCTTTCAAAGTGGGAACAAAACAAGGAGGATAGAAACAAGGTTTCTAAGAGCGGTGAAGGACTGTACCTGCGAGGATAGGCTACGGAATGCAGATATATTTGAGGAGATGGATATTACTAGCCTAGATGAGAGAATGCAAACTCACAAGAAGTACTGATGCAGCCATTTGGAATGGATGAGGGAGGACTGCTTGCCCCGTTAAGCTAATGATTACAAACCCACCGGTAAGAGAAAGGAGGATCGAGATGCCCAAGAAAGAGATGGCTTCTGGAACAGGCCAAGTTGTTTAAACCATGAAGTGAAGAATAAGAAGAAGAAATAGATCAGGTTTAGGAAATGATCAGGTTTACCAACTTATATAGAGTTAATCATTTTTTCAGTACATATACTCCAATGTGTTTAATGATTTGTATGTAACCAGATATGGTAACTGTCATGTAGATAAAGAAAATTTAACTTCATCAACTGCATGCAAAGCTGTAAGATATTAACCCTAGAGCCAGCAATCGTTGATTTTGCGACGATGTTACCGCTTCTTAACTGGTCGCGTCACAAAATCGGATTTGTTTCATCAAATTGCAGTGTTGTCATTTTAGTTTTAAATTAATCTACAGACAACGTTACTGTTTTGTACAATAGTTTAGTAATGTATAAAGTAAATTTTTACGTATAATACAATAGTTCTAGTTGCATATTCTGCCTGTGTTTCTCTGTTGAAACCATGCTATCCGAGAGCTGAATTTGGTTAATTCTTGGTTTACATGATGTGTTTTTGTATGTATTTTCTTCAGATTTGAACATAGAATCGTTTTTTTGGTTTTATTTTGAAATAAACATTAAAAGTAACGATTCGTATGTAATGAATTTTGAAAATAGAGTATAAAAAAGTTTTAAACATCTGAAATTTTAGAAATATATTTGTCTAAAAATTATATTCAAATAGCTTCAGCATCTCTGTCAGATTAAAATTCAATAATCTATTTATTCTATGTTCCTAAGTCTTCCTGTTATTTTGATATGTCACGTGATAAGGTTTGTGATTTATAGAAAATTTTTAATGATTTTTTTATGGTTTGGTGACCCATATGCCAAAAATTCTCTGCCGGTCCAAAAAAATTTTATGGCCGGCTATAGGGTTAATACGATTTCTTCTACAAAAAATTGTTTCAACAGACTCATAACATTTCTATCTTGTGGCAAACTTATTTTCAAAAATAAACGCAACATGAATTTACCACTTTTGGAGAGGAAGAAGGTTTTGATAATTCATATGGACGGAAACGTATATCAGGAGATTTGGCGGTGGTAGACGTAGTAGTGACAGGCGAAGGTTGCATATTGCGAAGAGGCTCGACTGGAACTTCTTTAATTTCATTGGTAGCATCACCTTGCCCAGATCCAGGCACGTGTGTGAGTCCACCAGGAGCTCCACTCCCAGTACTATTTGGTCCAAACAGGTGTTGTTTTTGGGGTATTGTTTTATAACAAATTGAGCAAACCTGTAACAATGAGTAGAAAATATTATAATTCAAACGGCAAAAGCAAATACCAAAACTACCAATATACAAGGTCTGTTCAAAAAGTAACCAGACTTTTTAAATTTCGCGATGCATATCCATTCAATTTTCAAAAATGTTTATGTTAATACACATGTGGACATTTTCAGCAATTTTGTACTAGTATTTTTATCATGACAAATAAAACATTAGTTGTGTGCGTTTTGGTGTGCTTGACAATTTTATACTCTTGTAAAAATGGATCAAAGAATTTGTAATACATTTTGCGTTAAAAATTATATTAAGTGTGTCGATGCATTCAAAAAGTTGACTGAAGCCTTTGGTGAATCTACTATAAGTAGAACACACGAATTCGAGTGGTACAAACATAGAAAAACACTCATGGAAACTTCATCACAATAATGTGCCAGCGCACACTTCACTGCTTTTTTGTGAGTTTTTGGCAAAAACCAACACAATCATGATGCTTTATCCTCTGAATTCACCGGATCTGGCCCCCTACAACTTTTTTTCATTCCCAAAACTAAAAAGGCCCATGAAAGGAAGACGTTATGACACGATTGAGGAGATAAAGTCCGCATCCTTGAAGGAGCAGAAGGCAATACAAAAAAAAACTATTTCCAGAACTGCTTTGAAGATTGGAAAAAACGCAGGCGTAAGTGTGTTACATCTGAGGGGCATTACTTTAAAGGGAACAAAAATATGTACTGCAAATAAATAAAGATTTTTTTTTAGAAAAATGAAAAATCCGTATTTTCTTGGACAGAACTTGTACATATAAATACTGCAGTCAGGTATAATATTAAAAATCCAACACCAAATACACAAAAGATGACTCTCACCTGATTAAAAAAGGCAATTTTGGATATCATGTATCCATCTTCAATTGCAATATTAAAATGTTGATGCATGTACATCTTCATCAGTTTGCCATGACAAAACTGTTAGTCTAATTTTTTATCAATTAATACCACTTAACTTACATAGCCGGCCGCGTTGGCGATGTTGGTAACGTGCTCGCCTCTCATCACGCGGTCTTGGGTTCGAATCCCACTCGGGCATGGCATTTTTTCATACGTTACAAAAAATTCATTTCATCCTTCACCGTCTGCATTAGCAGCAATTTGCAAAACAGTCGGACGTTAAACCAAAAAAAAAAAAAAAAAAAAAAAAAAAATTAACTTACATAATAATTCAAAAATAAAACATGTGAAAATATTCTTACCTGGACCATACCCTGAGGAGAAATAGGGCTCGCACCCGGCGGTGCTTTTAAGGCGGAGATAAATGGAAAATAGGCTTCCTTCTCTGGATTAGGACAACAATAGAGAAGGCGAATCGATGATGACGGGTATTCTAAAGCACAAGTGTAACAGACAAATGTCGTTGTATCAACAGAATGTGTGACACGTTTACGCAACATGTAATTTCGCTCACTATGAGGAACTCCTTGTAGACTATAAGCCTGCAATACAAAATAAAAATGGTTCTGATAAAATATAAAGTAAAAAACTGGTAAACAATAATAATTTAAGTGAATAAACTTGTTCATTGAATAAACCACAAAAGAAACTAAGGTATATTAATTTTTAAAGCAATTTTTGAGGATGAGTTTTCAGCAGTAGTTGATGACTGCAGGCTTGAAAATAGAGTTAATCGATGAAGGAAGCATACAATACCAGTTCGTATTATCACAAAAAATAACCATTTCTACTACACAGAACAACACACTGATACTGAACAAGCCCGTACTACCCATTTTACAAAAATGAAAATTTTATGCGATAGGAATCTCAAACTCCATCTCCGAATTACACTGACATGATGCTACATGTGTTCAGCATTCAACATTTTTTTGAAATAAATTGAAACCAAAAAAGTGTGTTGCTTGTGGAGTTCATGCAGCTGTTACTTATTACAGCTGTTTATAGTGAAACTTTACACGGTTAGTGGAGAGTCATTCAAAACAAAAGAAGAGGCATGCTGACTTTTAGAATTGTTCTAATCTTTGATGACAACTGTCCTCGTAGAGCTGGAGCAACCCAAAAGCTCCCTCAGCAATTCTAATGAGACATTTTCAATCACCCGCCATATGGTCTTGACTGAGTCACTTCCATATTTTTCTTGAACTAAAGAAGTGCCTATGAAGGCAGTGCTTTCAAACTAACACGGAGCTTCCACACAACATCAAGACTTACTTAACACGTTGAGGACAGCTGACATAAGTAGCTTTAGATCAAGTCTTTTCCCAGGGGTGGCTGACGCAAATAGCATCATGTACCCTACTACGTATTTATAGCTTTTATTCAATCACTGACACACAGGCAGTGTTAGTAAATGTTGTTCAAGCATTTCGACTAATCTTACAAGCACTACCGAGAAGGTCACCTTTTGTTACCTACTGCCGGAAATTTTTGAACAGATTTTAAAAGTGTAATCAATTCGGACCTCCCAGTGCGGTGCAATTATCATTATAATAAATTAATTACATCAAGTAATCCATGAAATTCTCTGTTCCTAGTGACTTCTTTTAACCAAGAAAAGGTAAGAATAATACATTTTTATATAAAAATAGTTTATATTTTACTCAAAAGTAATTTCTGTTACTTCTAGAACTCAGGACTTTTATAATGTATGTACTTTTATAATCACGCAACAAACAAAAAAATGTGTATAATACTGTACAATATTTAGCTGATGAAAAGGTAAATAAATAAGTAAGGTCGTTTACATGGCTGACTGATGCCTTGAGGCACATCCGTGACTTAAAGTGTCAACGGGCTTAACGAGTTAAATTCTAAGCGGCAACATATTAAGAAGAAGGTATTGGAAAGCTTGTTCACAGAGTATGACAAATGCCTCAATTGCCATGGTGATTATGTCATTAAGTAGCCATAAGTGTTCATAACTTTTAGTAATGAAACTTTTTTCTATATTCACTTGTATTTTATGGCCTATCAGAGGATGAGAAAAAACTGGTCCTCACAACGGCCTATATTTATGCCACTACAAGCCACAGAAATACACAGCAAAGGTGAAAGCAAAGTGGGATGATTCTCTTCAACCTACATTTAACAAATGAGAAGTGTATATAAATGAACATATAAAATTTTAATCAACAGCCGTTAAAGCCTCTACTTCCCAATATAATATTGCAAACAATATTTTTGAAATGGAGTAAATATCAGAAAAACTATTAAAATACTGTGATAATAATAATAATAATAATAATAATAATAATAACAAAAATCCCTATCATGAGATGATGCGTCTCGGGGTTGGTGGCTTATTAATTGTGAGCTTAATTGTGAAAAAGGCTTATCTTAGACTTATGGCAAAAACCATTAGTAATTTTTGTATCTACTCTTTAAGAGGAATCAAATGACACAACTTTTGTTTCCAAATCCAACTTTGATTACTTGATTTCCGATCAAAACCGGAACTTTAACACTTTCCAGTCTACCATTTTTTTCACGACTATGTACAACAGACTAAGTAAATTATACGTATCTTGCACTGTATACTGACGTTTTTCAACTTTTCAAAAAATCAGTGTGCAGTCACTGAAGTTCTTATCAACAAGGATATTATAAGAAAATAAAGTTTGAAATTTGATCTTTTTAACAATATATTTAGTTTAAGTCAATTATTAAATTATTTATAAAATAATACTATTTACAATTACCCTAATTTACACATTTCCAAAAAATTTTAAATGAAACTTATATCAATATCGCTTTCATTATCTGCAAGGTCATATGATTCATCAATGTCCGTGTCATCTATTTCCAACCCAGAATCTTCTGCAAAACAATCTAATGCATCTCTAGACATCATTTAATGAAATGTATAATAGCACAATAACAATAAAACACATACACTGCAAACAACGTGGCCTTGTACCCCACTATGTCAGTACTCGGTAGTAGACGGTACGGTTTGGATCTCGCGCATTAAGTAGCGGTCGATAGTTTCGTCGATATATCAGAAAATACTAATCGATTTGAACAACTATCTATGTTGGTAAACGGAGAACAAAGTGAACTAAATAACAGTGAAAACGGGAAACTGATAGCGTACGGGTAGCCGCATTTATAACAATGTGAAAGTAGCAAACGTATGAGATACGTTTGCCGTCACTCGGTGTATATCATCACGACCGTATCACGTACGGTTGTCGTCTCGAACACTTTCGAGACGAACAATCCAAACCCACTAACTTTTTATGTTAATTACAAATCCGAAAACCGTTTGTTGCTATTTCTTGTAGTTTCTGACAAATGGGTGTGAAAGACGGACCGACGAATGAAAATCATAAATGACAATTTTCAAAATTGCTACCAATAATAACGTAACAATGATCTTACCTGCCACTGATGTAGAAGATGAGCCTGACAAGCAGTACATGCTTGAACTCGACCAGCACTGTCCATCGGTCGAGACCTGGCTGGTCGGGGATGAAGCATCAAGCTGGGGAAAAATGGTGAAGATGGAGGGGAACTGCGATCATTACCACTACCAGAGCCAGCCTTAGTCAATGGTTTTGCTGCCACATGCACTAATGATCCACGTTTATGTTCTTCACCACACACGTAGCATACTTCAGTCATAGCATTTTTATCTGGCATCGATAAATCAAGTATATCAGTCCCGTTACCAGCAGTGCCACCCTCTAAAACAAAATGAAAATATTTTAATTACCAACATCACAACTAAATCATAACTAGGATTAAGTTTTTTCTTTTCTTATCTTAAATTCAAAACTATTTAATCCTTTCCCTTATTCAGTTTCCTAGCTCAGGAATTTTTGTTCTTTCTCACCACCATTTCCCATCTCATTGTAAAAAGCTAAAGAAACTATGACAAAAAAAAAATTTGAAGGAAAAGAGCAAGTCAGTTGGGATCGCCAGAATAAACTTCTATTCCTGTGTATGGTAATTCAAAAAACAGCATGGAAAAGGAACATTGTAAACTACCTATTTGTTAGTAACAGTAATTATTAGTATTAATGAAACACTGATTGTGAACTTAAGAGGTTGTAGCAAATTAGAAAACCGGAATTTTTTAATTGAAGGAACAGGCATACCAACACTAATCACATCAAGTAAAAATATGGTATAGCAAGTAATGGTACCAACCTAAATCATATGTGTGTGATATAATGATGTTTTAAGCTTGTTTCCTTGTCTATGATAAAAAAAAATATAAATTATATAGATATTTTTTATGACTATTAAAATATTTTATACCTCTTTAAAACATGATGAACAGTAAATCCAAACCGATAAAAATTAAATAAAATAAATAGGGTAAATCAACTGTGTTTGAATTCGGCTTATTGTTCAAAAATATTAAATAAAATAGAGCGGTTACATTTCAACCAATGAAATTATAATTAATAAATATAAATGCGCGAGTGAAGGAACAATGGAACATCGAAGGTTAATGGAGTTGTTGTTATAAATCAACGAAACCATTTTTTATTTGAGGATGGTCTCAGATCATCAAGAAAACTACATGAAATAAGAACCGACAACAATACCGATGATCAAAAGTGAACAGCATGGACAATCGATGTGGTAAAACATCACAAATTTAACATATGTTAGATTAATATTACTAAAAAAAAGGAAAGGAATCAAATCATAAATATCTTATTTGTATCTTATTCTAAATTCTATTTGATTAAATTTTGTTTTCTCAGCATAACCTTAAAATTCTGTTTTTTTTTTATTTAACTCCATTTTTGGCTAGCTTACATTTAGGGCAGTTAATTATTAGGAACCGTGGCACCTTACAAGGTTTTTAATATTGTTCACAAATGCCACATGCCTTAACCTTCATCAAATAAACTCAATTTTTAATATAAAAACTGAAACAATTTATTTTACATCGAATAGACTAATTGGTTGTGTAGATAAGATAATCTGTTAACATCCTCAATGCGTCGGATCTGTTTGTTGGAAGTCCAAAAACGTTTACACATAAATTTATTTAACACTACAACAATAAATTATACACTTGACACCAAAATGCAAAGATAACTGAAAACTGAATACTCTAAAACAGCAGGAATTAATCCAATATACTTAGTCCTTCATAGACCATAGCAAAAAACTGTCAACTAAAATAAAAAGGACTGTCTAAGTGATATACAAACCTGTATTAAAAATCTCTTTTGGAGATTGAATAATATAAACATAAAAACAAGAACATAACAAAAATACACTTGTCTAGATTGAAGGAATTCTGATGTTCTCTGATACTTGAGTCACCTGAATAACCTAACAGCCAATATTATGCTACAAAAATCAAAAGTTACAATTACAAGTGTTAACCTGCTAATCTTATTCCCTAAAACTTTACAGTAGAGCTGAAAAACTGGATAAAACTCATTTAGTTCTCACAGAGGTGGCAGAAAATACTGTCATTATAAAACGCGTCTTTCAAAATTCATTGGAGTAAGTAGTTTTTCTAGTAGATAGACTCGGTTACTTTTTCCAAACATAAAAAAATATATTTTTGGTCTAAAATGGATTAAGCATGTTCAAACAATTTCAGCCAGTAATTACTTTTTACTTTCTCTTGCCTATATTTATGAATATATAGGAAGGAAAGTAA